>CAWUFW010008085.1:0-600000 GCA_963921515.1 Calotriton arnoldi
CCCATCATGCTATTGCCTCCACCCCCTTCCCAGCATGCCCATGCTTCCTTCCTTTGACTCTGCTTCCCTGTGGGGTGGGCTGGCTGTGCTGACAGGATGGCTGGGAGTGTTGTCCTGGCAGTTGTTTGGCTAAGAGTCCCAAGAGTGTCCCTGTGCTTCACACAACATAACCCAGGGTGGTGGTGCTTTGTGGGATCTTGTGTTAGGATGGAGGGCATTGCATTCTACCAGGTGGGTACTGTGGAGTTTGTGTTGGGGGTGTGAGGGGAGGTGCTGGTGACTATGGTCAGTGCTGCAAGTCCCCTTCCCACCCAGCCAGCCAGATATCCCACCATGGAACGTGCTTGCATTGCAGGGAGTGTAAGTTGTCTCTCAGGATGTCAGTCAGTGGTGTCCTGCTGTTTGTTGGTGCACAGTTGGCAGCAGGGCCTTGTGCTCCCACAGCAGTAGCCAGTGTCAGCCATCTTGTGAGTCCTTCTCCACTCCCTGTGATGTGAGCATGGTTCAGGGTGGTGTTGATGGGCCAGTTGTGAGGCTGAGCAATGTCTGTGACTACGACTCCCATCATGCTATTGCCTCCACCCCCTTCCCAGCATGCCCATGCTTCCTTCCTTTGACTCTGCTTCCTGTGGGGTGGGCTGGCTGTGCTGACAGGATGGCTGGGAGTGTTGTCCTGGCAGTTGTTTGGCTAAGAGTCCCAAGAGTGTCCCTGTGCTTCACACAACATAACCCAGGGTGGTGGTGCTTTGTGGGATCTTGTGTTAGGATGGAGGGCATTGCATTCTACCAGGTGGGTACTGTGGAGTTTGTGTTGGGGGTGTGAGGGGAGGTGCTGGTGACTATAGTCAGTGCTGCAAGTCCCCTTCCCACCCAGCCAGCCAGATATCCCACCATGGAACGTGCTTGCATTGCAGGGAGTGTAAGTTGTCTCTCAGGATGTCAGTCAGTGGTGTCCTGCTGTTTGTTGGTGCACAGTTGGCAGCAGGGCCTTGTGCTCCCACAGCAGTAGCCAGTGTCAGCCATCTTGTGAGTCCTTCTCCACTCCCTGTGATGTGAGCATGGTTCAGGGTGGTGTTGATGGGACAGTTGTGAGGCTGAGCAATGTCTGTGACTACGACTCCCATCATGCTATTGCCTCCACCCCCTTCCCAGCATGCCCATGCTTCCTTCCTTTTGACTCTGCTTCCCTGTGGGGTGGGCTGGCTGTGCTGACAGGATGGCTGGGAGTGTTGTCCTGGCAGTTGTTTGGCTAAGAGTCCCAAGAGTGTCCCTGTGCTTCACACAACATAACCCAGGGTGGTGGTGCTTTGTGGGATCTTGTGTTAGGATGGAGGGCATTGCATTCTACCAGGTGGGTACTGTGGAGTTTGTGTTGGGGGTGTGAGGGGAGGTGCTGGTGACTATGGTCAGTGCTGCAAGTCCCCCTTCCCACCCAGCCAGCCAGATATCCCACCATGGAACGTGCTTGCATTGCAGGGAGTGTAAGTTGTCTCTCAGGATGTCAGTCAGTGGTGTCCTGCTGTTTGTTGGTGCACAGTTGGCAGCAGGGCCTTGTGCTCCCACAGCAGTAGCCAGTGTCAGCCATCTTGTGAGTCCTTCTCCACTCCCTGTGATGTGAGCATGGTTCAGGTGGTGTTGATGGGACAGTTGTGGGGGGCAATATGTGTGACTGCGACTCCCATGATGCTATTGGCTACACTGACTTGGCCAGCATACACAGAATTCCTTCCTTTGAGTGGTCTTCACTGTGTGTTGGTGTTGTTGTGGTGGCTACATGTGTGGATGTGTGTGTTAGTTCTATTTGTGCCACTGCCTAGCTGTAGTTGTGGTTGTGTTTGTACATGTGTTGGCACAGTTGGATGTGACTTTTTGATGGCATGTGTTGTGTTTATCTGACTGACATACACATTTTGGGATGATTCTGTTCTAGTTGCTGTGTAATTGCTATGTGTGCATGGTTTGACTCTCCCTTGACAGTGATGTGTGTGTTTTGTGGCAGTTTATTGTGTACATTTGTTGTGTACTCACCAGGCTCTGGGATGTTCTCTAGTCCATATACGCTCACTGGCGGAAGGATGGCCCGCACCTTCTCCTCCCAGGGCCTGAGGTATATTGGCTTGGCAGGAGGGCCACTGCCGGTATGTTGGCTGTTGATGTAGTCTATCTTCAGCAGGTCCCGCACTCTCCTGCGCACGTCATACCACCTGTTCTGGATGTCCGTCTTTGTGCGCCGACATGGTGATTGGGCGTTCACCCTGTTGATGATCCTCTCCCACATCTTGGTTTTCTGCGACATGGGGGTCTGTTGGACCAGAGTGCCAAACAGCTGTGGCTCCACCCTGAGGATCTCGTCTCACCAGGACTTCCAATTCACAATCTAGGAACTTGGGATTCTTCTTGGGGGCATGGTGATGGGTGGTGATGGTGAGTGATGTGTGTGTTGGTGTGCAGGTGAGGGTGTGTGAGTGTGTGTTTTGCTGGGTGTATGTGAGGTAGGTATTTGTTGGTGTGCTGATGGTGTGTGGCTTGTGTGAGGGGTGAGCTGTGGGTGTGTGGTTGCTTTCTCTGGGTGCTGGCAGTGGAATGGCATTTGCAAAGGCTCATGGTAGTGATTTGTGTCCTTTATATAGGTGGAGTTGTGGGTGTGTCTTTGTTCTCTGTCCCCACCCCCCAGTATTTATTGGCTTGGTAATTGCTTGTTTGGCCTTTTTTGGGTGATTTTTCCTTTGTGCTGTTTGTGTATGTTGGAAACGTTCTTGTGACCGAGTCGGACCCTGCATTGGTCTCGCACGGTGTTCTCCGCTTCGCTCACGCTGTGTTTGTGCAGTTTTGTATGCTGCGTACGCTGCCGGTCGCGGTGTATTGTGTTGCTTCGCCTCGGTTTTGTAGCGCGTGTCGGTCGTACGGCTTGTCCTCCGTCCGACTCGGTCGGGTTTTTCGCGCCTTGCATCGTACTTTGCGGGTTGGAGTTGGCGGGTACGATTCGGTCGGATTTGTTCCGGGTGCGTGTCGGGTCGGTTGGATTCGCGTGGTTTTTCCGGCCGGATTGCTATTTTCCCGAGCGGCTCGGTCGGTCGGCTTGGTTTCTGACGTGTCGGTTCAGTTTACACTTTTCAAACCTCTGCTCTTCAACTCTTATAAAACAAGTGGTGGTCTCCACCGGGTATTTATAGTTAGGATCGTGTTTTCATAGGAAAGGCATTTTTTGTGTCGCTAATAACTTGGGCCACGTTTGACGAATCTCCACAAAACTTTCCAAAAAAGTGCTACCATTCGACTAGTTTGTGCATGGAAAGTTTTGAGGTGATCCATTAAGCGGGGGTCGAAAACACTTTTTCCCCATTCATTTTTTCATTGGAACTTTAGACACCCCTACGGCCCAAACCGCGAAATGGATTTACACCAAATATGGCAGAAATCCATATCTTGGTCACGAAAGAGTGCTTTTTGTGTAAATCTATTCAGTAGTTTTATTTGTATATGTCGCCGCAGGAGGCTCTGCAGAGCCGACAGATTTCAAACTGAGATCTGATTGGCTGCCACCACTGCAACCTGGAAGTGGTGGCAGCCATCTTAGGACTCGATCTGAGTCCTGAGAAAAACCCAAACAAAGACATAGGGGGGCAGGGTACAGATACCCTGACTACCTAGGCCTGGTGGTGTTTTTTATTTTTAAAATGTTGCCGCAAATTCGTGGAATATCCGCGAATGTGTGACAAACGTTTTTTAGAAAGTGCTGGGTCCCGCGCATTTCACCCATGGCTCATGGAGGGGGCCATGCGGGCCACATCCCCTTTATGAAATCATTGGGCCTAGGGGATGTGGTCCCCGGGGCCTTGTGGAGGCTTGGGGAGGGTGGCCATGTGCCCCCCTCCCCTTAAATAAATGCTGTTGCTTCCCCCAGCCCAGGCCTATCCGGCTGGGGGAGAAAAAGAGGGTACAGTGACAAGGTATTGACTAAGGCAGTAGTAAAAGCCCAAGAAAGGCCAAGGGAGAGTCTACTACAAAGTAATGAGACTGTTATTGGGGACAAAAACACAACAGAAATCCCACGCCTAATCACCACATATAGTAGACAAGAGAGAAAAATAAAGTCCATCTTGAGAAAAAACTGGCCAATTGTCCTTACAGATGGGGTTTTGGGAACTAGACTTCCAGACTTACCTATTATCACTTTTAGAAGATCGAAATCTATGAGGAGTCAACTTGTTAAAAGTAGCCCAGAAATAGGTACTACAGGCACGTGGCTGAAACCAAGGCAGGGTTTTTATAAGTGTTCCTCATGCCGAGCATGTACATTTGGTACCAATACTACACATTATGTCTCTCCTTTTTCAAGAGATGAGGTAGCTATCAAGGGTAGTTACAGCTGCAGGACAGAATTTGCTGTATATGTCCTGGCCTGCACCTGCAGCTTGCGTTACGTTGGGAGTACCAAGCTGCAGGTGCATGTCAGGATTTTGCAGCACTTAAGAGCGATTGTGAACAATGATAACACCTACCCTGTTGCAAGACATTTTAAAGTTACACATGATAATGATTTAAGTTGTCTAACCTACTATGTGATAAATGCCATTGCACCCCTCAGGAGAGGAGGAAACAGGGAGAAACTGTTAAGGCAGCTTGAGACACGTACCATATTGGAATTAGACAGTAAGGCACCTAACGGACTTAACACAACTGAGGACATGCATAACTATTTATAATTAATGAACATACAGAGGAAAGAGAGAAGGATAAAATAAGATGAGAATGAGTCTAGACAAAGCAACGATAGGAATTTTTTGCTGCATATAATACGCTTTAGACACCATTTCTATTGAGTTGGAAACCATGATATTTAGTAAATTCTTTTTAGATTTTTGATAGATTTTTCTAGGTCTTTTATTAATATATTCATATATTTTTCTTGTATTTTTTACATTTGTCAAAGCATTTTCACAGTGACCATAGTCACTGTTTTTGGCCGCTACCAATTTACATATTAGGTCTCACAAAAGAAATGTTTATATCTGGGTTTTAGGTTCATTTTTTAGATATATGCACTCGCATGATTTTTAGATAGATATTTTAGCTGCACTCAGCACTTTATTAAATTCACATGGCAAAGAGTATTTAGGAACTAAAAGCACTTTCAGAAAATATGACATATGTAATAGGTACATTTGGATTGTTTAAGCATTTATGCTGACAGAATGTCACAAGATCGATCATGTGGTCTTTATATTCTCAAATAATTTATGAAGTTTTAATGTTTATAGATTAGGAATTCAGCAATATTTATTTATTTATTTATTTATTGCTTTTATACGTAATATTTGTGCACAATTGTACTTTATCATGTATACTTCTGAAATTTCCATTTTGTACAGGTGAAATACATTTAAGCTTTACAATGTATTTCCAAGGGATAAAAACAATGTATCAATGTCATTAATCTTTACCGGTAACAAGAAGAAGAATGAATCTGTAATGTGTTGTTTAATGCGTTAAAGTGCCGATAACATAGTGTTTCTTCTATTGCTTTGACCATGTGACTCACAATGGGGTGGACACCTAGCATTTAAAAAGATCATGGCGGATAGTATTCTTTATGTGTGAACAAGGGCACAGGGTGCTCGAAACGCGTCACAAGTGAGAGGAGAATAAAACAACTTGCCTGCCACCATTCCCTGGGTCTGTGTCTCTCTGTTCGCCTGTGTGGAGGTTCGGAGAGTGCTTTTTGGAAGAAATATATATATATATATATATATATATATATATATATATATGTTTCTTCTTCCAAGGGTATCGTTGGTCAATGGGCTGTCTGTCTGACTCCTAGGAAAAGGAAGAAAAGAAAGGAAAGAAGCTGGGAAGAAGAGGACCCCTCATCTAGATATCAATTTCTCTTGTTTTAAGTTACCTACAATAAACGTATTTTTCATAAAATGCTTCAACCGAAGCCTCCTAGACGTTACCCTTACCCACCCTGCCACAGGGTTGAGAGTAAGCAACGGGGCAACAGTGATGGAGACAAATGATGAAAATTGAGTGAAAGGAGAGAAAGGGGAGAGAATGGGAAAAAAGTATAGCAGTAAGAAAAAGAAAGAAGCTGAGAAGAATTTAATAAGGAAAGCTAGAAAAAGGGAAAAAAAGAGTTATCGGAGCAGAACACCCCCTCAGCACCAACAACCCCTCCTGAAAACTTGTAGGGGTGGTTTGACGTCCTTGTTTTGTCCACTCAGTGCCTTCGAGGTATGGTCAAAGCAGGGTTCTTTTAATTTTCTGACTAATCCCTTGATTATGGTTGCTGTATGTGTTATGCTTTTTATGAGTAGGCCAACTGAATGAGTTATGATGGGTTGAATGTTAGAAGAGCAGTGCATGAAAGGTGTGTGCTTTGTGGGAGACTGATGGAGTGTGTGGTTTATAGAAATTATACCCTATCATCAGAAGGTCATCATCAAGGTCAATGTCAAGTAGATCATTTTGGTGATTGAATAAAATATATATGTACTCTGTGGTGTGTAGTACATGGCTATAATGATGTATAAAGTGAATAATTGCATCTCTCACATGAATCATGCCTATCTGTGGCCGAGTTCTTCTTTGGGTAGTCAGTATGTTTGCTTTTGTTTTGATGTAGCAGGACTTGGATTCTGTTTTAAAGAGAGAGGCTGTATTCAAGGATGCTGGTGGCTGTCGAGAGGGTTCTGGGTTTGGTATTTGACAATATTTTGGTCTTTGTCAGTGCAGGAGAGGAGGTGCTTACTCCAAGTTATGGTCCAGATTACTTGATGGATGCTGATTTTATGCTTTATTTTTCATTCCTCGAGGAATGTGTATATCAGAATGATGAGATAGATGGAGAAGAGGAGGGTGAGCTAGTGGTGTTGTAGTCAGTAGACATGTCAGGCATGGGATCAATGTTAATGTCTTCAGCTGTCACAAGTCAAAACATGTGAAGTTATGAAGGGTAAATATATGATAACAGAGGATGTGATCATTCTCTTACTCATTCACATTTATGATTATGCCAACCTGAGAAAGTACGTGTTTTTCCAGTATAGGTTTTATGTATTCTTTCATGCTAAGAAGAAAAAATAACATAGCATATCAGTCTAGGAGGGCAGGTCCTTGGTAGACGAGGAGTAGGTCAGTTTTAATGGAGCCCAGTCTGTGTCTATCTTACTTGTCACTGAGTAAGGCTTGGGGGCGGGCCATCAAATTTGAAGGTTGTTTTGATAGACCAGGTTAATAGGATCTCAGATGTGTTGTTACATTAGCTTGGAGTCTGAACTGCCATGAAGCTCTATTTGTTTTAGGCTTGGTGGTTATAATAAGATTACACAAAAGGGGATTTAGTATGGGACAACTGCAACATGTAGCAATTGAACATGAAAATACAATACGATTACATAGTAGACATTTGCAAGAGTGTGGAAAACCTTTAAAAGCACAAATCACATTTAGGTGCAAAATCGCATGAAGATGTAAAAATCAC
Source organism: Calotriton arnoldi (assembly GCA_963921515.1). Lineage (NCBI taxonomy): Eukaryota > Metazoa > Chordata > Amphibia > Caudata > Salamandridae > Calotriton > Calotriton arnoldi. Next base: position 7,487 of record CAWUFW010008085.1, read on the forward strand.
TTTCACATGCAAAATCACTTGCAGATGCACAGTCATGTTTGGTGGAAAGTAAACAGGACTGAGGAATTTAAATTAGAAGCAAAAACACATTTAAGTGCAAACCACTCTTGGTTGAGTAGCGTGAAAACCCACTGCAGTGGAAAAACATAGTCAGAGGCAAAATCACCATTGGTGCAAAATCAGTAGCAATGCAATATCACATCTAGGTGCAAATTCCTCAGTGTAGATAGAAAATGTGGTAGTAAGATGTCAATTACATGCAGGAAGTATGGTTTTGGTCCAAAATCATAGTTAGGAAGAAAGCACATTTAAGTAAAAAATTGCCATTCAGGGGCAAAATCGGCACTAATGCATCATCAACCAGATTGTTGAAACATTTTTGAAAGCGCATATCATATTTAGGATCAAAATCCCATTTTGGTGCGAAATCGCCAATAGTGCAACATCAATCAACATGAGCATGAAGAAATATTTTGGAGCTAAACACATTTATGAGCAAAAATCACATCATGGCCACAGTCATGTTTAGGCGCAAACCACCCTTCATGCAAAGTCAAAAGGCATATGATATCACATTTAGGGATCAACCCACTCAGTGTAGACAGAAACTGTGATAGTCATATGTTGCATTAGATGTAAAAGCATGCATCAGGGTATCATCACCTTTAGAAGACAAAACATTGAGGTGCAAAATCATCCACGGCGTAATGTTAGCATGAGTGGTGAAAACATTTAAGAGCACAAATCACATTTAGGTGTACAATTACTAGTTGTGGAAAGCAAGCAGCATTGTGACATATTACTTTAGAGCAACATCACTCTTTCTGCAACATCAGAAAAAGTGTGGAAACACTTTTATGAGCATAAATGTTCATCCAGTACAGACCATTTAGTGCCTCGTTTACAAAGAATTGGCATAGGGCAGTGCTGCAACTCTTTTTGCTGCGCTGCCCTATGCCAATTCGAAAGGGCAGGAATGCACCGTATTTACAAGATAGAGGGGCATATTCTCAAGGATTTATCGCCGATTTATCGGCACTTTAGCGCCGCAAAAGTGGCGATAGATTTATCGCCCTATTCTCAAGCTGGTGCAAACTGCCAATATCGCCAGTTTTCCAGTGATAGCTTCCGCAAAAAACATTGCCACGGATGAGAGCGACAACTAACTCTAATGATATGCAGAGTAGGCGTTCCCGTGCAAAAACACATGAAAACAACACTTCGCGATATTCTCAACGAGCAGCCAGATCTGCGATGCAATCCAAAAACAGGCGATAAGGCGCGTTAGCAGCAGGGATTTAACACCTGCCTTTTACTGGTGTTAAGCAGGACGAAAACCTGCAGTATGAAAGGGAGCCCAGCCCAGAGCCACATCTGAAGACCAACACATGTCATGGAGCTACTGATCATGCAGCTCGGAGACCCAAGAGGTCCACAACACCCACCGCCACCACCCCCAGGACCCCCCCCCCCTGGACCCCCCCTCCGGACTAGCACCTAGGCAGCGCAGAAGAAGACAGAGGATGTTCCTAAAACGCACCAGCCTCAGACACTCAACGCCAGCGGATGCCATTGCCCACTACAGGCTCAAAAGGACAACCATCCTCCGCATCCTGACCCACATTGCCCACAGGCTGACGGTACCAACACAGCGTAGAACCAACATCCCTCCGCAGACAAAGCTGCTGGCTGTGCTGCACCTGCTGGCCTCTGGTACCTTACAACCAACAACTGCCAGAGTCGGAGGAGTCTCACAGCCAGCCCTATCAAACTTCCTCACACATGTCTTGGATGCATGTCCACAAAAGCAACGGCGGGCCCCTGTATCCGCACCACACGCTAGTTCCAATTCGTAGTGTTCCTGCGCAACCAACCCCAACGCCAGCCGTTACTTGACGCCTCTGTGCTCCAGATCCAAGATTGTAGTTACTTAAATGTGGGTGCGCCAGGTCATGAAGTCCAGTAGTCAACAGTAGGGTAAAAACAGTTCTTCATTACAAATACATAAATCAACAATACGAAAAGCTCAGCCAACGCGTTCCATTCCCAACGGGGAACTTCATCAGGGCAACGTGTGGATTCAATTAACTGCATATGCTGCGGGAACTCCCCAATACAATTTCATATTCAGAAAATCAGTATTCAGAAACCTTTTGGAGAAATGGTGACAATGGTCAAGCGTCCGTATAGTCACAAACGTAATTTGGTACAGTGTATTGCACTTGGACAAACCGGAATACTAACAGGTATGATAAATCCTGCATAAAAAGACCGTAACAGAAGTTCGTGTGGTCGTAACCTTCGTAGGAAAGAAAAGGAAGGTTACGACCACACGAACTTCTGTTACGGTCTTATTATGCAGGATTTATCATACCTGTAAGCATCACGGTTTGTATCAGCTTGATACCCCTGCACCTTCACTTCCCCCACACTGCGCAGGAACAGCTGGAGACCAAGCAAGGGAACTACGCCATAGCTGGCTTCCCGCACGTGTTGGGGGCAATTGACTGCACACATGTACTACTTGTGCCCCCTGCCGACGCTGCACACAATAACCACAACAGAAACCACACGCATTCCATCAATGTGCAGGCAAAAGTGGACCACCGGGGCCTGTTCACGAATGTCGTCGCAAACTTCCCAGGCAGTGTGCATGATTCCTACATCTTCCGCAAGTCCATCACCAACCAGCGCTTTGAGGATGGCACCTATGGAAATGCACTGCTCGTCGGTAAGTACCAACTGAACACACCACACACCTCAACTCCACAATCATACAACTCACAACTGTGGGAATGCACACGTTACAAAATCACATACAACATGCCAATCAACATGTCCAACTACCAGACATGATAACACAAGTAACTGTGGTAACCGTGGCCAACCATGTAGACAAACCATCCACGGCATGGCACCTCTGCCACACAATTGCAGAATGTGGGGAGAGGTGGGAACCAAGTATGTGCGAAGGAGGCAAGTGACCCATCAATAAGAATGTACAAGTGTGGCGGTGAGGTGCTGGACAGACTTCAGTATGCAGAGCACAGACATGTCCATGTGGACATATACTGCTGGTGTTTGTAGTGTTGTGGACAGTGGACGCAAACAGGTTACCTCAGGCAGTGTGGAAGACCTTGGACATGTAGCTTTGTCGTCCCCCCTGTAAGCGTGAGTGGAGTGGCCTTGGCGGGTGTATGTCGTGAATAAATAGCCCGGGGCTCTGGGCGTGGTTCAGTTCCAGATGGCCACCAAAGTAACTACTGCGTGTGTCTCTGTGTCCGCCATATCCTGTCCATAGGCCTACACACATGGCCGACCACCTTCAATGGCCAGATTTACACTGGAGACGAGGTGGCTACGTCCCAAGCCAACCCGCGCACATCTCGTCATCGCATGCAGGGTCGTGTCTGCCAGGGCGGCGCCCCCCACCCAGCCATGAGGCTGCCGCCATGACCGGTGGTGCCTGTGCGATCCTGTGCACCTGCTGCACCCCAGCCCTGGTCCCCAGACCAGTCCGCCGCCCAGCGATGACTGGCCGCCCCTGTGCACCCAGGCCTCAATGCTCACCTGTCTCCAAGAGGGCCCACCACGTGCCGGTGCAACCTCCTCAGCCGATCGCTGGATTTCGCACCACAGGCCCCCAGCGCACCCTGCGGCACCGCGGAGTCATGTGTGTGCTGACTACTGCCTTCGGCGTACACTGCGGTCCAGTAGGGCTCAAAATTCAAATCGAATCTTGATTGGCAGGACGGCGTATCGAAGTCTACGCATCATCACAGGCTGCACACCTGCTCAGTTCTTCAGGTGCCCCTACCTCAGTGCACCGCAAGTCATCGTCCTGTGGCGGTAGGCCCGTGCCGGCTGCAGTGCATCGGGTGCCACTAACCCAGTGCGCCACAAGTCATGGCCCCTTTATGATTGAGTCTCGTGGTGCGGACGCCATCATGTCACCTCCGGCAGTGGGGAATGTGATGTGGTAGGCCCCTTTTATTGGCAGGGTCACATGTCCTGTGATGCCTGTGCTAGATGGGTGTGGTGTGGGTGTAAACCAGCCCTCAGGGAGTGGCTGTGGCATGCTGACAACTAGACCAGTGATCAGCAGATCACTACAGGGAAGACCTGGGACATGTAGCTCTGTCGTCCCCCCCTGTAAGCGTAAGCGGAGTGGGCTGGGCTGGCGTATGCAGTCCAGCGTAAGGGTGTGAACAATGAGCCCGGGGCTGGGCGGGGTCCAGTTCTGGGCTGGACAAGAAAGTAACTAATGCGTGTGTCTCTGTTGTGGTGTCGGCGCCACCCGGACCGCAATCGGCAATGTTGCACCCTGTGATTCAAGTCCCATAACATGAGCAACATGGACGTAAGGGGGAATCACTGACCCTACATTCATCCATACTTTCATACTTGAATGATCATAGACATGACACATCTGTGTGAATTTGAATGTTTTATTCACATTCAGTGAGTGTTGAAGCTGGAGCAGACAGGGCCATGCAAACCCCACTTTACATTGTTGCCCCGTGGAGGGCCAGCCAGAGTCCTTTAAGGAATGACAAGTTCATCGGAAGAGGAAGAGTTGAGTCCGCAGTCTGATTGCTGTGTCATTGGTAACCAAACAGAATATGGCAGTCCATGTTGAGGTCCAAGGTGAGTGTCGCAGAGTGTATCGGGGGACAGTGGAAGGTGATGATGCAGAGGGCAGAACCAAGCAGAAACAGGCCATATGGCGGAGATGAATGCTACCACTTCCTTCTTACCACTAAGGCAGAATCATCCGCATCTTCGTCCTCTGATGTTTCATGTGCCTCACATGTGGGTGGTGGTGTTTTGTCAGCAGCACTGTGTGGCACTGACACATCAGGGGCCAGAGGTGGAATGTCTGCCACACTGTGTGGCAGTGACACATCAGGGGCCGGAGGTGGATTGTCTGCCGCACTGTGAGGCACTGACACATCAGGGGGTGGAGATGTGGATGTAGAAGCAGCAGCAGCATTCATCGGCGCCAGGCCTTGTGGCACCAATGCCATGATGAGGATCTGCAGGGCATGGAAGATCCCAGCTACATCTCGCTGGTGTGCAGCCGTGGCAGCCATTCTTTCCGCCTCCATCCGCTCCCTGTTCTCCATGATCCTCCGCATGTGTCCCAACTCCCGGCTGACATCGCTGGAGCCACTCTGACTAGGCAGTTGTCCTTGTCTCAGAGTCAGGACTCCAGCGATGTCAGCCAGGGATCGTTGGAGAGCATGGAGCGGACTGTGGCTGTCCGTTAGGGACTGTAAGTGGTCCCTGATGGGACTTAGACACCCACGTATGGCATCTAGTTTGGCTGCCATGAGGTCGAACCCCACCCGCACCTGATCAGCCATCTTCTCCTGGCACCCTAACACACGGCGTTGGAAGGCCATGTGTTGTTCGTGGGGGTCGTGGGAGACAGCCGTGGTGGTGGGGGCTTCCTGCTGTGCGGTCTGTGCAGGGGGTGAGGTCTCCTCGATGCAGCTGGGCTGCCCTGCTCCTGGAGGTGAGGTGCCGAAGCTGTCCATGAGCTCTTGGAGGGCGTCGGTGTCGAAGGTGTGGAGGTCCTCTTCGTCATCAGTGAAGAGATGTTCGGTCTGCTCTGCAGGAGGTGTTGATTCTCTCTCTGCAATGTGAAGGGGAGATGCAGTTTAACATTGTGTTCACATGTATGTTGACGCATTGTACAAGTTTACATACAGACTGCATTACAATGTACATTGTGACTGTTTGGGAGGAGCTGCCTATTTGATGCGGGACAGTGGACATTTCGACAACATCTCGGATGTGTGTTTGTACTTGTACATTATCATCTCACATTTCCCTGCTATGCCAAATGTGATTGGCCAGTTTCTACACACAAGCGGCACCAGTTGTGTCCTCTGTTCTGATGTGAACGTGTTGCAGTTTGTACCACATTGTTGTCAATGTTGATGTGCTCTGAATGTTATGTGTGTGTGCTGCATTTTGGGAGAGTCACCCCTGCAGCTCTGATTTTGCTGCCCCTTATCCCTTTCAGGCGGTGTGCCTTTGACTTCTGTGCTTATACAGTGCTGAGATGTTGCATACTTGGGTAAATTGGGCTCTTGGTGGGAGTTGGGACTCTGGGGCATGGTTTGTCCGCAGATGTGTTGTTGACGTCAGGGGTTGTTTGTGCACGTGGATGTGTCAGAGTGTGACCTGCTCCTTTACGGATGTGGTCCACACTCAGCCACCTCAGTGTCGCGGCGTGCAACATGTCATGATATATTGACTGCAGCCATGCTATTCGTCATGCAGTGTCACTTGCATTGTCAGTGTGGCTCACAGACATGCCGCTTTGCTGGATTTGGCACATGTGCATGGGTTGGTTGTGAGATTGGTGATGTGTGGGAAGGGCCCCCTCTGGGCACATAGTTGACGGGGGCCTACTTGCTGTTTCTAGGTGTGCTGCAGTGTGCCAAGGGGATCAGGGACATGATCCCGAGTCATTGTGGGTGTGCACTGTGCTATACTTAATTGTGCATGTGTGACATTGTGCCCATCTCCCCCCGTTCCCCCAGTCCCTGGTCGTTACTCACCCTGTTGCTGTTGTGTCAGGTCATGTTGAGCAGTGTCCGGTCCCCCAACTCCTGCCACTGTCTCCACACTGATAACTGTGGACACCATTTCCTCCATCTCATCCAGCTCCTCCTGTGGCGCTGGACTCCCACCTACAGTCTGCATTGCTGCCTTCTGGTTGTTGCCGAGTTTCTGCTTGGTTTTGAGCTTCACATCATTCCAGCGCCTCTTGAGCTCTTCAATTGTCCTCCTCAGCACTCCGACTGCAATCACCTTGTCCAGGATGGACTGCCATATTCCATTTTTTGTTGCCAATGACACAGTGGAGGTGACGAACAGTTGTTGATGGTGTTCTATCACCTCCGTTATCAGGATCCTGTTTTCCTGCGGACTGAACCGCGTCTTCCTCTTCTTCTTCTCCTTGCCCTTCCCTGACCCCGAGATCCCAGGCTGGTCCTCCGTGGGGCTTGTGGGGTTCTGGTTGTCCTCTGTACTTGCTCTGGCTACCTCGATTGTGCTTCGCAGTTGTTTCGGTTTTGTGTGTGTTTTTTTTTTTTCTGCTTTTATAGTGATTTTTTCCGCCTGACGTGTGTGAATTGCAGGCCTGGCGCAGCTTATCGCTGATTTTTTTATTGCGGTTGGGCCCATCGCCACTTTTTTCACGTTCGGCTTTAGATTTTTATCGCCGTCCCGGTAATTTTATTGCGGACATTTGACGCGTTATCGGGAAACTATCGCATGTTACCGCCGTGTTGAGAATAAGACGTTAACATGGAGTTATTGTCCCGCGATAGACGGCGATATGAAAAATTGCGTTAACCTATTTTGGCGATGATTATCCCACGTTCTTGAGAATATCCCCCAGAGTGTTTTCCTGTCCTTTCAGCCAGAGTCGGTGCACAATTTGGTGCCTAGCGCCAACGCAGGCACCCTTGCACCATGGCAAGGGAGTCGGAGTTGTTGGCAGGATTGTTTTTGTGCAGGAATGGGGACCTTCCTACACAAAAACAATCCAGAGAAGCTTTTTCCTTGTTCTATGCACCGCACATGGAAAGAGGAAAAAATTAGGAGAAATTAAAACATTTCTTCTCATTACGCCTGCTCTGGGGAGGCGTACAAGTTTGTCGCTGCACCAGGGGTACGTGAATTCGTATATCTAGGGCAGCGCCAAAATCTAAGGGTGTTGTGTGGGAACACCCACTGCAATGCCCATAAAACACCTCCTTGACGCAGAGTAAGGCAACTCAGTGCTTGTCTTGCTCCATATCTTTGAGGCCATGCAAAATCACGCAGGGTGGCTTTGCGTCGCCTCATAGATGTGATTGAGAGGCCCGCGCCACCTGTGCGTAAAAAAGAGTGACGCTCCGGCGACCAGGCTTCTTGTAAATAAGCCTCCCAAGGTTTTTGACACTGTCCGTGCACTGCAAGAGTAATTACTCTAGGTAGGCAGAATCTATCATGATCCAAAATGTGAATGGCAGTTTCTTGGAGTCATAGTTAATGCAGGATGACCCAAATGTATCAATGACAGGAGATGCCCCAAAGCCCCTGTCGCATGTTTTTATATTGATAGCATTAGGAAACAGCTAAAGATGTCTGTAGCCAGACCTTAAAATGATTAACCATGTGGCATTGAATAGCCAGGTTTTTAGCTGTCCATAATACAATTAACTTGTGAGCTAATTGTTATAGAACGTGAGCACAAAAATCCATTATTTTGCCACTATTATTTTTAAAATTTTCTGGGGAAGAGTGAGACCCAACACCGTTTGAGAGAATAAGGGTTACCTGACCCGCCACAAAGCACTGGACTAATTCGTTCAGAACTCCAGTCTTTTCAACCAATTTGTTTGAAATTGTGCTTTAAAATACAGCACCCGACCCTATTTTTTAAATAAAAAGTTTCTCTTTAACTTCCTCACTCTTAGTCCACCCTGGATAAACTCGAAATGGTTAATTTCTCTCGCTTGCTGCTTAACTTAAGTTGTAAGTAGGATAGATGTTTAAAACTCACCACTTTCAAAGCTCACCAGCTACCGCTGTAGAAATTTCCTACCTCGAGATTTCGTTCATATTTACAAAAGGAATATTGTTTGTTTTTGGCTGTACCGAGTACAGCCATCGTATGAATTTATAGAAACTAAGGGGCATATTATCAAGAACAGCGTTAAAATTATCGCCGGTTTAGCGGCAAAAAACTGCCGCTAAAGCGGCGATAATGGGCTTGATAATATGCCCTGGAGAATTCCAATAGAAGCCCATGTTCACACCAGAACATGGACTTCTATTGGAATTCTCAAGGGCATATTATCAAGCCCATTATCGCCGCTTTAGCGGCAGTTTTCTGCCGCTAAACCGGCGATAATTTTTAACGCCGTTCTTGGTAATATGCCCGTAACAAAATAGAAAATCTTGGGGCATATTAGCAAGACCGGCGATAAAATTATCGCCGTTTTAGCGGCAGGAAACTGCCGCTAAAACGGCGATAATGAACTTGCTAATATGCGTTCTAGAATTCCAATAGAATCCCAGGTTAGATGTCCTGCACATCTAACCTGGGCTTCTATTGGAATTCTATAACGCATATTAGCAAGCCCATTATCGCCGTTTTAGCGGCAGTTTCCTGCCGCTAAAACGGCGATAATTTTATCGCCGGTCTTGCTAATATGCCCCCTACTTCCTTATTACTACTTGGGATCCAACTTATGGTTGTAACCGCATTTTTGTATGGGAAAATATAGGGAAATTTCTGCACTCCTACTGTCCTGTACTGCCCTCGGATACACAAAACGTCTCTCATATCTGTCCTCCAATGTTAACCCGTTTTAACCTCACTAATGTATATATATCCAAGTAAAGTACCTTCACAGTGAAGGCTGAAACGCCTAGTTTTGCTCATTGGGTGGTGCTGTCTTCACACTAAAACACATTTCATCTTGGTGAGAATTCCGTCAGGTATAAAAATGATTCTCTTCCAGAAACAGTTTTCAATAAATTCTGCACACCAGCTGAACTTGCAAATGATCATTCACTTTATTGCGCGGCTTGTGCATAAAGATAAAAAGGCAATTTACAAAACCTCTTACCTATTTCAATTTTTTGCGCTTCTTAATTAGTGGCTATGGTAATCATAAAATGCCTTTACTTTCATATTTTGCGTCTTCTGCAAAGGTCCCTAAATGTTTCCGGTTACATGTTTGGCTTTGGAATTCACTGGGCGCCAGAAGCGAAGGCTTGTAAGGTCCATAGGCCTGTAGGAACTCGGCCCTCAGATGACGCAACAGCGTGAATGGCCGTAGCAGAAGAAACTGGGCAGGCATTACACTACATTTATCGCCTGCATAAACAACAACAAAATGGCTCACTGCTCCCTCATCATGCACATCTGGGACACCCTTCAGTCTCCTGATCACGGGCAGAAAGAGTCTCAAATCCATTTACTGAGCTTTTTTTCGTGGTATTACACCAATAATGTATTTTTAATGTTACCCTAAAAGTATTTTTTTGATATTAGTTACTTATTCATTAGATTATTAATGTATTTATCTATTCATTTATGTAGGCGCACACCAACAATGTATTTGTAAGTAAGCTCCGTAGAGCTTTTTACTAATTAGATACATACATAAGATCTGACCTGCCAACTTGTTGATTTTTTTCGCTGCGTGAGGAAGTGGTGTGGCAATGCAGGGGTAGGGGCTTAGTTGCAAGCACACCCAGGACATTTATTTATTTATTTATGCGTTTTTATATAGCGTGTACTTTACCCAGAGGTGTCAGAGCGCGTTACAATATAGCGAAGTACATTAGATCAGACATTACAGGTAACATGGTAGACGTGACAAGACGTATAACTACTACAGTTGTGCAGCGTGATGGTTACATATTTACAAAATATAGGGGCATATTCACAAGGAGCTATCGCCGAATTAACAGCACTTTATCGCAGCCAAAGTCGTGATAAATTTACCTCCCCATTCACAAGCCGGTGTTAACAGCCCACAGCACCAGTTTACCCGCGATAGCAGCCGCAAAAAACATCGCCACAGAGGACCCACGCAAATATCGCTAATGAGATGCAGAGTAGGTGTTCCCGTGCCAAAAGTCGAGACAACATCACACCTCAACATTCACAACGACCAGCCACATCGGCGATAAGAACACAAAACAGGCGATAAGGCGCGTTAGCACCAGGAAATTTACACCTGCTCTGACCTGGTGTAAAGTCGGACGGCAGCCAGCACCACAAAAGGGAGCACAGCCCAGGGTCACATCCGAAGGGCAACAGATGCCATGGAGCCACTCATCATGCGGCCCGGACACCCAAGTTGGCCACAACACCCACCGCCACCACCCCAGGACCCCAACCCACACCGGGAACACCCCCCCCCCCCGGACCACCACAGACGCAGCGCAGACAGACAGCGGACCCACAGGAAGCGGACCTGCCGCACAGACCCAACATCTGACAATGTCACCGTCCACTACAGGCTGAAAGTGACAAACATCCTACGCATCCTGACCATCATCGCCTAACAGGCCTACGGCACCAACACAGCGGACAACCAACATCCCACCCCACACAAAGCTGCTGGCTTGGCTGCACCTGTTGGCCCCTGGTACCCCCCAACCAACACCCGCCAGAGTCGGAGGAGTCTCACAGCCAGCCACATCCAAGTCCCCCACACCTGTCCTGGACATCACCATCACCCTGGTACCCCAGTCCCCATACGTACAACACAATGCGCAGGATCCGCTGGAGACCAAGCAAGGACCATACGCCCAAGCAGGTTGCACGCACGTGTTGGGGGCAATACACAGCACACATGTACTACCTGTGCCCCCTGCTGACACAGCTCACAATCACCGCAACAGGAAGCACACGTCTCACATCAATGTGCAGGCAACAACAGAACACTGTGGAACCCCCAACAATGTCGCCTTCAAATACACAGCCAGTGTGCATGATACCTTCATCCTCCGACAGTCCATCATCAATCAGCGTTCCCAGGATGGCAACAAGGGAAATGCACAGCCCCTTGGCAATATCCAAATGAACACCCCACACACCTCAACTCCACAACCATGCAACTCACAACTCTGGCAATGCACACGTCACAAAATCACATACAACAGGCACAACAACATGCCCACCCACCAGACACGACAGAACAACTTACAATGTTCACATGGGCAAGCCATGAACATGAGCCTGCAACGGCATGGCACTTCAGCCACATATTAGCCGTATGTGTGGAGAGGTGGCAACTAGGCATGTGTGAAGGATGCAGTAGAACCATGACTGGGAAAGTACACAATGCCAAGAGTGGCGGAGATGTGCTGGACACACCGCAGTATGCAGAACACACCCATATCCATGGCGACATACATCGCTGGTGTATGGAGTGTAGTGGATAGTGGACGTCACCATGTCACCCCAGCCAATGGGGGACCTCGCGGAAATGTTGCCTGTTACGCCCCCCCCTAAGCGTCACCGGAGTGGGATGGCCCGGCGTACGCCATGCCAGCATAGGGGTGTGAATAAAAAGCACGTAGGCCTGGGCGTGGTCCTCTTCCGGACAGACCCACGTCTCTGCCAGGGCGGCACCTCCCACCCCACCCCGCCACGAGGCCGACGCCGTCCTCGTGAGCGGAGTTGCCTGCGATGCTGTGCCCCTGCCGGACCCGGGCACGCTGGACCACGAACCCGTCAGGCCTGCCCCTGCGCAGCCAGGCCACACTGATCACCTGCCGACTCCGGCGTGTGTCAAGGAGGGCCCACCACGTGCCGGCGCAAGCAACAAGCCCGAGGCCCGCGACCTTGGCAGCCTCCTCAGACCATCACGGCCTCCACGACACAGGCCCTCCTTACTCCTTTCTCGTTGACGCACTCTACTGCCACCTTCGGCCCACTCGTCGGACCAGTAGGTCCCATGTGTGAAACTGTGTCCTGAGTCATAAATGGCAGTGACCCCAAATCCGGGCCAGCGGCCACAGCACCAGACCCCCCCCCGAACTGTGAGGCATAGTTCCATATGGGCATCTTGCGACACGTGGTGCCACTAACCCTGTTCAACGCCAGCCGGCAACACGTGGTGCCACTAACCCTGTTCAACACCAGCCGGCGACACGTGGTGCCACTAACCCTGTTCAACGCCAGCCGGCGACACATGGATGAGGGACCAGGACTACCCTGCGGACCAGTAGGTCACACATCCAGCACCTAGTCGCAAAGCACGAATGGCAGAGTCCACACCAGTGGTCGCACGGAGAGGTGTAGAAGGAAGATGCGGCTCAGTCCGGACGAATGCCGGGTCACATACACGAAGGTGACCGAACATGTGGTGCCACTGAACCTGAACTACGCAGGCCGGTGGGGCCATCCAGCCTATGCCGGCGACACTCGGTGAATGGGTCGTGCTGACCGCTGCATCAGGCCTACACCACGGTCAGGTAGGTCACACATTTGGAACTGAGTCTTGATTACACCATGGCAGTGAACATTATTTAAGGCAGAGAACAATTCACTATACACCCTTCGATGTGGTGGCAACAAGTCTGTGCATGGCATCACAACCACACATGTCTGTGGGCCTACGCGGACTACTGCCCTCGGCCTACGCTGCGCACGAGTGGGATCACAGATTTGGAACTGAACATCGGTAATTCAAAAGGCAGAATACATTTCATCGCACGCACGCAGAGGCGTAAGAGGATGACGCGTTGCAGTCCGGAGGGAACAGGATCATCGTTACGGAGGTGATTGAACACTACCGACAACTGCCACTGTGTCACTGTGAGAAGTTGGCCTGGTATATGCTGTTCACTAATTAAAGTGGACACCTTGCACCAGAACAATTCGACTCTTATGGTAGATAGGTTTAAGACAACCTTTATAGAAAGCTATCCTAGTGGTAGCTGTGGAGAGCAGCCTTCAGGCTAAGTCTTGAAGGAAGACGCGAACCTGGTGCGAGTCGGTACAATGTAGATCTCGGAGTTACAGGCCCTTTGTGTGTTCGAGGCGAACACCGATCGGACTCAGTACGAGTCGAAGGATACAGTTCTAGATAGTGTTGCAAAGGAGATGGACGCGGTGTGTCTAACACAGACGCGAACCCTGTACGAGTCAATGTAATTATCGCACTTAGAAAGTTAGAGTTTTAGGACACTTCTAGGGAAGCTACAAGCAAGCCACTTACAGGGTAAGTGGTTCTAGGGCCCACACCCACAGGAGCACCGTAGTGCTGAAGTTACCTCACCCAGGGGAGCCGGGTGCATAGGTGTTCTTTGGTGTCGGGTCGCGGCGTCGTTTTCAATGGGAGCCAGTGAAGACTTGCTGCTTGTGGCGACTGGAGAAGTGTCCGGAGGAATCCAAGCCTGGATTCAGAAGATGGAAGACCTGAAAGAAGAGGGGACAGTGTTCAAAGTCACTTGGCAGTGACTCGGGGCAAGGAAGATGGATGCCCACCGTCGTCGCAAGATTCAGGTCGTTCACGGTTGCCTTGACTCTTCAGCCACGAGGTCCAGGAGGCGTCGTCGACGACCAGGAGCTGGATTCGGTGTGTCCCACGATGTCTGCAGCTTACGGCGGTGTCGGCGACTCGATTGGAGCCACCAAGCCTTGGTAACAGCAAGTCTCAGGGAAAGGGTGAAGAGACAATGGCACAGACCAGCAAGGTCTGTCGGACTCACCCAGCGAGGGTAAGTCAGGGCAGGCCTGGAGCAACTAGGGGAGCCCTTCGGTTTCTTTATAGAGTCTTCTTGGAACCCACAAGCCGGCTGGCAAGGGATCGCAAAGACACCTCGGGAGGATCCGCGCACAGGGGCCCACGGTCACTCGGGACGTGTTAGGCCTCTGATCTTAGGAGGGATTCCTGCTGGAGGCTGGGACCACACGTGGTCCAAAGCACAAGTTCATGGAACGTTGTGAAGGGGTTACACTCGACAATAGTGCACGGTACCCAGGGGTCACGGTTCCTCGTTACTCTTGGGGTCCACTGGCCTCAGCTTCACTGGGGACTCACGATGGCCTTTGAGAAGTCAGGAAATCCACTTCTTGGGCTGCAGGGACTTTGGACTCCGGCGGGAGCGGCGTAGTTTGCGACCGTCGTTTGTAGTTTTTGGTGCCTGCCAAGCAGGGGAGTCACTCCTTTACTCCAAGGGAGATTCTTCAGTCTTCCAAAGGTAGTGGAACGTCGAAGGTCCGGGATTCTTCTTGTAGAGCGTCGTCCAGGGAAATCTAGGGTGCAATGCACAGGTTCCCCCTCTTATACTAAAAGGAGGGGAGGGACTAGCTCTATGACCCTACCTATGGGAGGGTCAGGGGAGTGGGTGGCTACACCCACTTCCCTTTGTCCAGTTTCACGCCAGAAAAGGGACAGGAAGCCCCTGAGCCGGTTTGAACTGGCATATGCACAGAGGAGCCTTCTGCTCCCCCAGTGCAGGACTTCAAAGCACTCTAAGAGTGCACCCACCCAGCCCCAATACACCAAACCCTGTCTGGGAGGTGGTCACACCCCCTTGGGACAGGATATCTATTGTTGGGCTTCCTCCACTGCGAGTGTTGGTCATCAGCAGGAGGGCAGCCCAGTGTCTGTGACTGGTGGCATCCATTTTGTGATGCCAGGGCTCTGCAGGATTCTACCGCGTTTCCACAGTAGGTACATGTTAGGTACATGTCTATCCCTCTAGAAGGGTGGAATGCTACCCCCGCCGCCAGGACTGGCGGGGGGGTAGTATTCCAAGATGTTTGACACCAAACACGACATGTTTCGATGCAGCCATTCCAAGGTTAGCATTTTACCGCGAGGATATAATGCACTTAAAAGTATATGGTTTAACCGCATCCACAAACAGCACCAGAGAATGGACTCTGAGAGCTGCAGAGGGGCCCTGCTCAGGCAGAGGCACCCCCTCACATAGAAGCCAAGCACCCTGCCCTCAGGATTGATAGGGCCTGCCTTAGGGGTGACTGTTAGGTTTATATGTGTGTGCAGGAGAGATATAGGGAACCTATATCTCAGTGAGGAGTGCTAGCACCACCTCACCCAGGCTGCAGTAGCAGGCCTGTGTTGTCAGATTTAGTCTGCTTCCCAGGGGTGGCACAATACATGCTGCAGCCCCTGGTAGGCCTGTGAAGTACCTATGCCCTTGGTACCTAAGGTACCATATACTAGGGACTCATAAGGTACCGCAGTATCCAATCACTAGTGCACCTAGAGTGCACTCCAAATCGTTTAGAGAGAACAGAGAGGCTGGGGCCCTGATTAGCAGGGGCCCAGCCAGACTATAGCCAGAAACCAGTGTAAACATCAGAAAAAAAGTGGGGCCAACATAAGAGGCAGATCCTACTCTCCTACAGTCACTAACTCTGTGCCTCGCGAGCCAACGACACGTGGCTGTGGGCCACTGCTGACCGCTGCCTCCGGCCTACACTGCGGTCCAGTAGGTCACAGAGTCTTGATTTGGCAATGTTGGAGTTCACATCTGTGTACCGGCATCATCGCAGACTGCATCCCCTCTCAGCACCTGTGCCACTAAGTGTGTTCCCCGACATTCCTGGACACTCACTGGTCGTACATTGGTGGCGTTTGAGTCCATGGAATAGGGGTTAGTTTTCATCCTCATGTAGCTGATACCGAATTGTTGGTGAAAACGAGGGTTGCGCTTTCCACTCCTCCATTTGCTGCTTCCAGATAACATCAGACCTTCCGCATCATGCCCTGGAGGACACCTTCCACTGTCCCCCGCAACCCTCCGCAACATACACCTCGGACATTGATGGGGACCCGCTCAGGTCGCATGGCCCATCTGACTGCACCGCAAGTCACCGTCCCGTGGCTGGGTGCCTGTGCCGGCCGCAGTGCATCCGGGGCCACTAACTCTGTGCTGCTCAGGCCTGGGACCCCTTCTTCTGAGACATTGAATGGCCTCTGTAGCGATGGTCTTGGGGTCATCAACGCCATGTGTCTGTGGCCCTGCGCTGTCCGCATCCTCCGGCCTCAACTGCGGGCCACCAGGGCCCACACATAGCATCGAGTCTTGACCGGCCCGGACGTCGCATCACCGCAGGAGGCACACGCCACCACCGCAAGGACCACCTCCACCCGCCATCTGCCAGAGTCAAAACGGTGGTCCTGACAGACCTACGGAGTTGCTCAGACCTGTCGTGGATGCCATCATCGGCCTGATACCCTGCTCAGCACTCCAAGTGCCAGTGACTCAGTGCACCGCAAGCCATTGTCCGTTACTGATTGAGTTTTGTGCTGTTGTGAGGTTGCGCAGCAATGTCACCTCATGCAGTGGGGAAGACCTGGGACTATGATGAGGAAGATGTGTCAAGTGTGCGGACGGGAGAAGGCACAGACAATGGGAGGGCAGGAGGCAACAGCCCCAAGGCAGGAATGCAGACTGGTGGTGGTAGTCAAGCTACACACCCGGATCTATTACTGGGTATTGCGCTGTGGACTGCGGACAAAACTGTCACCTCAGGCAGTGTGGGAGACCTGGGACATTGATGAGGAAGTTGATGCAGGTGTAACACACCCCACTGCATCTGCATCAGGACTAACCCGAAGGGACACAATCCTAGCAATTTCTTCACATGACCGCGCCCTTCTCTAGTGCCCCTACCTCAGTGCACTGCAACTCACGGAACCTCCTGACTGAATATTGGGTGACCTCTGTCCTTACTCCGGATCCCTCCATGTTGCTCTGCAGTTGACTCTGTTATGCTGGTGTTTTCTGTTTCCATTACACTGGTGTCCACTGTTCAGGTTGTTTGCAGCACCAAGCACTACGTGCGGGCTGGCTTATACTCACCCCACACACATCCAGCACAGGCGTCACTGTACATGTGGCCCTGCCAATAAAGGGGCCGGGCGCACGTGCCCGGAGCCAGTTCAACATGATATGTGCATGTGTCCCTGTGGTCTTGTTGTATGCATGGGGGCCCTGGGCCCTACGACATTACATTGTGCTGTGTACAGCGGCCGCAGACATGTCACCACAGGCAGCGGGCTAGAACCTGGACATGTAGCTTTGTCGTCACCTACTCAATTCGTAAGGGGAGTGGACTGTGCCATCGTACGCAGAGCCAACGTGGGTGTGTGACTGATATGTGCGTGCCCCTGGGCGTGGTTCTGTACTGGGTATGTGCATCTGCATGTGTCTCTATGGCAGTGTGGGCCTCCTTTGTGGGGTGTAGGTGGTCCCTGAAGGGTATTGGACACCCACGTATGTGTTCTAGTTCGCATTCCATGGGTTCGGCAACACCCGCACCTGTTGGGCCACCTCCTTTTGGCGTTCTGACACCTGGCATTGGGGTGCCATGTGTGGGTCGGTGAAGTGTTGTGAGCCAGCCGTGATTGCGGGTGCTTCATGCTGTGTGGTCTGTTGCAGGGGCTGGGTTCTCCTCTGAGTAGCTTGTCTGCCCTGGTCCTGGTGGTGGGTTGTGTGGGATGTCCATGGGCTGTTGTAGGGTGTCGGTGTCGAAGGTGTGGTGTTCGTCTCCAGCATCACTGATGGGTTGTCTGTTCTGACCTGCTGGAGGTGTTGTTTGTCCCTCTGCATTGTGAAGGGGAGGTGCATGTTCGCATTGTGTTGGCGCCTTGTTCTTGTCGACATGCAGACTGTGTGACAATGTACATTGTGACTGTTTGGGCGGTGGTGGCTATTTGAGTTGGGACAGTGTACATTTGGCCTACATGGCTGATGTGGGGTTGTAGCCGTAGATATGCATCTCATTGTTCCCTGCTCTGTCCAATGTGATTGTTCTGTTTCTGCGCCTGGGCGGACCCAGTTGTGTCCCCTGTTCTGCAGTGTCGATGTTGCACTTTGTGCCACATTGTCATGGTATGTGCTGTGATTGCTATGTGTGTGTGCTGCAGTGTGCCACGGGGAGGGGGGACATGTCCCTGGGTAATTGTGGGTGTGCAGTGTGCTACACCTTGTTGTGCATGTGTGCCATTGTGCCCATCACCCCCCGTCCTCCCAGTCCCTGTTGGATCCTCACCCTGTTGTTGTTGTTGTGTCGGGTCCTGTCGAGCTGTGTCCGTACTCCCACCTCCTTGCACCGTCTCCACACTGATGACTGTGGCCTGGGTTTCCTCCAGCTCCTCCTGTGGCGCTGGACTGCCACCTCCTGTCGCCGTTGCTGCCTTCCTGTTGGCAGCAGGTTTGTGCCTGGTTTAGGTTGTCACGTCCTGGCGGCGCCTCTTGGCCTCCTGGATTGGCCTCCTCGGCACTCCGACTGCATTCCAGGTGGTCTGCTTGTGGGTCAGTTGCTGGTAGTGTTCTGTGACTCCGTGGCGCTGGTCTAGTTTTCCTGCGGTCTGCACCCCGTCTTCCTCTCCCTTTTCTCCTTGGCCTTCCCAGACCCCGTTGTTCCTTGCTGGTGGTCTGTGGGGGTTGTGGGGTTCGTGTTGACCTCTGCGCTGGGTCAGGGTGCATCCATGTTGCTACGTGCTTTGGCTTGTTTCTGGTGTGTTGTTTCTGTGGTTTCTAGGGTGTAATTTCCCGCCAGACGCGTGGGATTTGCAGGCCTGTGGCTGCTTTTCGCTACTTTTTGTACCGCGATTGGCCTCATCGCATGATTTCTCGCGTTTCGCATTTTTTCGGTGTGGCGTTGATTTTCACGCTGACATTTGACGCGTTATCTGGTGACTATCGCATGCTACCGCCTTGTTGTGAATTCCACGTTGACACAGGGTTATTTTCCCGCGATAGGCTGCGATATTGAAAGTTGCGTTACGCTACTCTTGCGGTAGTTATAGCACGTTCTTGTGAATATACCCCATAGTCACTAAAAATTACACACTGCAAACTAACGTTGGAGACATATAGCTTGTGCAAGGACATATAACTACTACAGTTACGCAGAGTGATGGTTACATGTTCACAAAAAATTGCACTTCTAAATGCAGAGCCCCCCTCCCAGGACAAACCTCCAACCTTTTCACCTGTCCCCCTTAACCCTCCTACGCGCCAAAAAACAAAATCAAAGCTTTTGAGGCTGCCGCCTATGTCCTGGGGAGGTTTCACACCTCGTAATGAACATTGGCTGAGCTAAACCTATAAACAATTACCTGGAAACCTGCTCTCTGCAGGGGCTTCCAGCTAATTGTGTTCCCACTCTGTGATATCTGCTCCTCACTGGATGACTGTGAGATGGGAGCCAATATCGTGTGACACACAGAGGCACCGTGTGAGTTGGCAGGTCTGGTAAAATGTCAAAGCAGGCCTCACTAAAGCACTGTATAAGCAATCCAGAAATCAAAGTGCTATGCAGACGAACAGTTTATTTGTGAATTATTAAAAATAAATGCAGTTGTGGAGTCATAAATTGGGAGTTCATTAAATCAGGCAACATCATTCAATAATCATTTCTCCAGTGACAGCTGCTACTGAACGGGCATGTGGGGGAGAGTGGAGGGGGTAGGGAATTAAAAATACATTTTAATAAACCCGCTTACATGGATGTGGTCAGTTGCCGCCTCTCCTCCGTCCTCTCCGTCCTCTTCCTGGCTTCTGTGGAAGCAGGAAGCACCCAGGCTCCCCTGAGCCAATCACAACGCTGCAATGTAGTGTTGTGATTGGTCTGAGCACCATGGTTTGGCGCTCAGACAGGGAATGGAACCCTGGGCATGTTCTCCACCCAGGCTGTAATGCAGCCTGCATGGAGAACATGCAAAGTGCGCATGAATGTTTGGCTGGCTCGAGACGGCTGGGCAAAATGTCATATGCACTAAGAAGTGCCTACCACTCCTCCTCCAGCCTCCAAACAGCCCACCCTGCCCCCAACCAACTGAGCCAGTACGTTTAAATAAAATTATAATAACGTTAAGTTATTATCATTTTATTTTTCCGTTGTTAATTGCTCACTCAGTGAGCAGCGGGGCGACGCTCGTCCGCTTTAGCGGAGAAGAAGCAATTGCATTTCTCCTGTGCAAGAGAAAGGGCATTCATGTGTGCTGGCACTGAGGGGGGGTGGGCAATGTGTGCACATCTATGTGGGTATTATGGACGGAGATATATTGGGTAGTAGAGCAGCCAGTGTGCCATTGGCGCCAGTGTGAGGAAGGAAACTGGCCCCCTGGCTGCTGTCTGAATTGCAAAATACATCAATTACCAGGGTTCAGTGGGCCCCTCAGGCCTCTGGGCCCAGTGCCACTGCACTTGCTGCACCAATGGAAACTACGCCCCTTGCGTCAAGCTGTATTTAGAGAGACCAGCTAGGAGAGCTATCCAGTAATCAATCCTGTTTAGACCTCACTTCTGAACTACTAGTTTTAGGTCATTTTTTGCTAAGAAAGTTGTTATTTCTCCTTATTATCTTCACATGATAATGTGTTTTTGAAATAGAGACGGAGAGCCGATTGAAGCAAGAAAATATTTAATTCCCCATAAAGCCCCAGCATGGAATCATACAATGTGCACCTGCACGTGTTCAGATTCAAACATAAATGGGTCTTATGCTAGCTAACCATAAAGAAACCAACATACTATTAAAAGAGAGGAAAGAGAGAAAGGACAAAAGAAAGAAATGAGGAAAGACAGGTTCAGGGAAATAATAAAGCAATGAATGTAAGTATAAATGTAAATGAGACATTACCACAGAGGATATATGACGGAACAGGCCATGCCTTTACCATACATGTCTTTACAATGCGTTTTCTACAACGAACATATCAGTACAACGCATGTCTTTACCACTACCATGAACATACATAAGGGTACATTATAAGTACTTTTACCATGCATACTCTTACCACGCATACCATTACCACGCATACCGCTATATCGCACTTCAAAATATATGTAAATATATACGTTTAGATTAAAATATTAGAACATTTATTACATTTCCATAAAGTATTTTAAATGAGGCAGCACAGTAATATTTTTCCAAACATATTTTACATTCAAACATTGACGAAATCAAACATGTCGCAATGCAACTAAAATCAAAATTTACATGTTTAAATTTATTTTATTAATTTTATTTATTTTAACTCTATCTGTGCAGCCTGTCTCTAATTAAGATGACTGTCGTTATATGTGAGGAAGGTGAAAATTTTTATTTTTTCACCAAACAAAGTAAATATACATTTAGTCAGATTGCAAACCAGCATAAAACATACATTCCAATACATAATTTATTTTGAATGAATAAATACCACAAAAAAAGTATCAATTTAGCTGTCCACCATTTTGTGGTCAGTTGAACAATGACTTCACTCATGACCACACTCTTGGAAGAGAAGAGGAGACCAAATACAGTTTGCTGTTCACACACTTCCATCCATCCCTACAAGCAAGTACAACATTTAATCTAAGCACCTTAAGTATTACCCAGTTAAATCCCATAAACATATATTAATTTTTTTTTTAATTCACAGATTATTTCCAGAATAGCTCCAGACTTTATTATGGATACATTGACTCGAGTCATAACAATGTAAGTCATTTTAGAAAACATTTTTTAGCGAAATTAAATTCAGAATTAAAGTGCACAATTTAAATGAATTTTTTTTTAAAAGTACGTTGTTATACACAGATTGGGGTATATTACTTACCTTAGGGCATGTGCTGGACAACGACTGGGGTGCAAGATTATTATTCTAACTCCACCAGGTGCTTACCTCAGGGCAGGTGCTGAACAGTGAGAGGGGGCAAAATTACTATTGTAACTCCACTAGGTGCATACTTCAGGGCAGGTGCTGGACAGTGCTTGGGGGTAAAGATTTCTATTCTAACTCCTTAGGGTACTTATCTAAGCGAAGGTGCTGGACAATGACTGGGGAGCACAATTACTATTCTAAATCCACTGGGTACTTACCTTAGGGTAGGTGCTTGCCAGTGCTTGGGGGTAAAAATTACTATTCTAAATCCGCAGGGTAATTACCTTATGGCAGGTGCAGGACAGTGCTTGGGGTTAAAAAGTACTATTTTAACTCCACTGGGTACTTACCTCAGGGCAGGTGCTGGACAGTGGCTGGGGGGGGAAATTACTATTCTAACTCCGCCGGTACTTACCTCAGGGAAGGTGCTGGGCAGTGCTTGGGGTAAAAATTACTGTTCTAACCGTGCCAGGTACTTACCTTAGGGCAGGTGCTGGACAGTGACTATGGGACAAAATTACTGTTCTAACTCCGCCAGGTACTTACCTCAGGGAAGGTGCTGGATAGTGGCTGGGGGACAAAATTACTGTTCTAACTCCTCAGGGAAGGTGCTGGACAGTGGCTGGGGGAAAATAAGTAAAGTTACAGTATGGACCACTTACATTTTTTTCTATTATACTGACCTTACAATCTCTTCAAAGAATTGGAAAATGTACGAAGTGAGCAGAAAATTAACTCAAGAACACACCCAGTGCATGAAAAGACCCAAAAACCTTTTCAGGTAAATCATTAAAAAAAAAAACTGAGCATAACCAAATCTAACAAATTTCTTTCTAAATGCAACAAATAATAAGACCAAAATAACTCTTGTTTTTTACAGTGGTAATAAAAATGTTTTTCACCTTCAATAAACAGTCTTAAATAACCATGCAAAACCACGTTTCCTTAGCAGGTATTTTCCTCACAACAAAAAACTTTACAATTTCAAACATTTCTATTCACAAAAAAACTAGACCACCAAACCATCCACTGAACAACCCAAAAAGTAAAACATCTCACTGTCAGAAACGAGATTACAAAAGATTAAAACCCATCTCAGGTAAAATTAATTAAAAAACAGTGCATATTGAAATCTCTAAACATCCTTTTTACAGGCAGAAAGTCTAAAATGTAATTTTCTCACAACATTAACAGAAATAAACACAATTTATTATCCAAAAACAACAGTATCTCAACAAATCATGCAAAACATATTCTCCTTAGCAAGTCCATTTTAAATAAACAAAGTAAAACACATTTTTCCAACATTGCATATTAACAAAATCTAATTTCTCTGCACTCTGGGTGATACTGTGGAAAGGACCATAGAGCATAACAAATGCCTGCATCTACCTCTAATGAGCCCTGTGGGTCAGTTTTGAGGGAGGTATCCCAAAACATTCCCATTCATATAGCTAGTAGTATGCCTACAATACCCAATTTGAGGAGAATGGTACAGAGTCAAAAACAGGCAAGTAACCCTCAACGAATAACATCCCAAACCTATTCAGAGATTAACATCCCTCCTGAACTAACAGTTTCTTACACTTATGAACCTTTCCTTTTGCATGACAATGAAAACCCTCTCAAAAGAATACTTATGTTTAGCAGAACCCATAACCTGGTAACCCTTGGGAATAGGGAAATTTGGATGATGAGTGGGACTTTTCAGGCCACACCCCATCCAGTCACCCAAATTTACACTATTCATGCTTACATAAATGACACAACGGTCCCATTAGTTTACAACTTACTCCCTGACAAACAATCCTCAATGTACAGTGAATTTTAACAGTGATAAAAACCAAAAGTCCTAGGAAAATAATAATTGACTTCAAATGAACATTGATTAATACTATTACCAAAATATACACTGCCATCCAAATTCAAGTATTTTGTATCACTTTTCCCAGGCATCTTGGAGAAAAATAAAAAAAAACATCCTTATTTGAGAATTACATGTCAAACACTAAACTGCAGTATGAGTTAAAAAAACTAAAAGCATTGTACTTTGTACCTCCGGAGTGTGTTGATGCTACATATCAATTACTGAATCAGACCTTTTTACCAAAAATGAGGACAAATTGACCCCACTGCTAAATTATTTCGAAGACACATGGATTAGCCATGAAAGCAGGTTGGGTCACAGGAGGAAGCCAAGGTTTCCCATTGACTGGTGGAACTGTTACTCAACCTGCTTAGAGGGAGGTGCAAAGACCAACAATGTCATAGAGGGATGGCACAAATCCTTCAATAAATCAATAGGAAGACCTCACCCTAACCTTTATCATTTCTTGGTAATTTTGAATAAGGAACAAAGTTTCCAAGAAATGAGAATGGCACAATCATTGACAGGTAGCCTGAACCCTCATGTTTCCAAAAAAAGTAAAGAGATATCTGAAAGACTATTGGTTATAATCCATCAATTGTTATTGATGGCAGCTTCAGACTACCTAGACAATATTGCATTTATTCTACACTTCTAAGATACACTAAAATCCTTTCAGATTACTTGGTGATTTTTCAAACCACCTGTCACCAAGAGTCTTCAGTACTCCAATAATTCAAACAGGGAAACCAAGATCCAAGAAAATGGCCAACTCCACAAAAATCCTTTTTTTGAAACAAAATCCATCTCCTACAGCAAAAAGAAAAAACATTCTCCAAAAGTAATTTCCCATTAAAAAATCCAGTTCTAATCCAGATACTTCGAAAAACAGCAATTCCAAAAATCAAAATTCCAAGGAAAAACAATGGTTTTAGAAAATTACAAAAAAGAAAATCCATTCTCCAAAGTGATATTCCCACAAAAAAAAACTGTTATAATCCATCTGCGAATCTCGATTTTCTCCAGCAACGATATGTTCTTTTTACAGGAAAAGTCACTAAAGTATTTAAAAAACCCAACACCAAAAATAAAAAATGTTGCTCTGATTTCAAATCGGTTTAAAAAAGTTATCACCATTTCTTTTGCTACGTTTTTAAACTTACTTTGAAAAAAACCCAACTGTCCTGACATGGACATACAAACACAATTTAGATGAGAATGTAAAAGTGTTAAAAACAGCAAAAACATACATTTCTATAGTGTCTAACATCTAACTACCTCCCCTCTCTAACCTTAGAATAAACTTAGCCACCCATATGTTTACAAATGTAAAGTCAAGTATTCCCTGACCACAGCTCTTCCTTACTTCTGATCTTACCTGCGATGCTCCAATGACTATAAAAACAGACGCACAACCATGTACGTGAAGCTTGATAGTAAAAATTAACAAAGGACAATTTTCTCCATTAAAACAAATGGAAATGCATGGGAAAATACTTTAAAAATTATAGAAAAATATGTTGTGCTTTGTAAATAAAATTTGTTATTTTTTTGCAATTTAAGTTATGGGTTTCACGATTTAATAAAATTGTTTTCCCATTTCTAAGCTATTTAATAATAAATATTTTAAATATTATGCATGGTGTGATTTATTTTATTCTACATTATAATTATTGAATTATTTTTATGTCTAACAATGTTTGTAAATTTTGTTCTATTTTTTAAAAATATTTTAGGAATCATACAGATTAAAGTCACTATGTTTCTAATTGACTTTCAACATTTCTAAATAGTTAAATTTGTCGTTGGTAATTAATTCTCAAGTATTAAAATTAGTACCCGAGCATTAATACACTTCCCCACCACACCCCTAAATCCTTTGAATCCCATCCCGAAAGGTTTGTGTTGCAGGCCTAAAAATATTTTAAGTAAATAAACATATTAATAAACATTGTATATTATAATGTATAAACATTCATACTTGTGCAATAAAATTAATACCGAGTATTAAAACCCCCCCACCCAGTACCCCTATATCCCTTGCACCCCATCCCTAAAGGTTTGTGTTACTGTCCTATAAATATTTTAAATAAATATAATTAATATTGAATAGTATTTATTATAAAGCATAAACATGAATACTCATGTATTAAAATGAGTACCTGAGTATTACTATACTTCCCCTCCCAAAACCACTAAACCCCTTGCATTCTGTCCCTAAAGGTTTGTGTTACAATCCTAAAAACATTTTAAATAAATAAATTAATATTAAATATTATTTATTTTAATGTATAAACATTAATACGCAGATATTAAAATTAATACCTGAGTATGAATGCACTTTCCCACCCAATCCCGCTATATATCCCTGCCTTAAAGGTGTGTGTTACAGTCCTACACATATTTTTAAAATATGCAATTTACTTTAAATATTATATATTATAATTAGGGCTCCCGGTTTTATGGTATTTATTTTTTTGCCATTTCCGTCTGTATTTATCCATATTTATTTTTTGGCATTTTTTCTGTATTTATCCACATTTATTTTTGCCACAAGCAAAAGACGACGCTACAGCTAGTATTTTTCCACATTTATTTAAATTGACAATTTTATATTGTACCAGAAAACAAATAAAAAATTGGTTAAAAAAAAAGGGCAGGAAGTGTAGGGTGGAGAGAGGAGCGCGAGGTGGAAGCATAACTATAGAGCCTTTGGTGTTTGGTACCCCGGGGGCTTCTAACAAAAAACTCTGTTAATGAATCCTAGCTCTGTAGACAGGCCTCGAGACTGCCGCGCCTCCCCCTAGGCTCCCCCTCCTTTGTTTCAGCCATTTTCTGTTGCATGGAGGCTGCTCAGGCTGGGTGTCAGCTGGTCACCATGTTGTGTGCTGGTCCCTTTGAATTTGCCTTTTTTTATCAGTAATCACAGCCAGACCTGGTCTGCCTCATGCATTTTCTTTCGACCTCCGCATACAGTCGGTATGCGCAGTCGTAAGGACGGGAGTGCCTGGTTTTGGTGTGACAGGCGCCGTGCCACCTCATTGATAGTGTTTCCTCTCTAAGGGGCTGGTTTTGTTTGTAACAGTAGACGGTCACAAAGGACACATCACTTGTGCTTCTCCGGGCTTCAGCAGGGGTTCCTCCTAGGTCATTATTCCTATTTGAAATGTTTCTAAAAATGAATCATGCAGCTGTTCTACAAATTGGAATTGTCTTCCTTCCATTCAATAGCTGTCACTGAAAAATATGCCCCTTGAAGAGAGACCGCTTTGTCTCACCTACAAATTTTGTTAAATGTAGAGCGTCCATGTTTGAGTCGAAAAGCCCATGTCAGACCTCTGCAGTGGATTGGGGAGTCCTAGATCTGAAATGTACAGTTGCCATTGCAGGAACTCGCTAGTCCTTGCTCGCCGGAGTCGCCGCATGGACAGCCTCTGCTCTGTACCTTGCTGGCTGCACACATACAGCAGACAAGAAACACTGGCCCCCTAGAATTTCACAGAGTCAACTGGAGTACAGGTTCCGTATTTTGTCTTGTGGTGGTTTTTCCTTGTAGTGCCTACATTTACTTTTGTAGCATCTTTATAGTGTCTTTGGCCTAACACATGTTCCTTAAATCAAAAGATTTCAGCGGACACGCATTAATAAAACCTAGGACTGGTTTCTTGGAGTTTTTACCGCCCCAAAATTTTTTTATTTTCTGGTGCTTTAAACTTCTTTTCCACTGGAACAGGTGAGAAAAAGGCATTATCTGAATTATCTGTTATTTAAAAAAAGCCTCTTAAACGTTCATACGTGCTAGCGTAGGCTTCCGTGATGTCATGTGCTCGCCTACAATACAGCATAGTAGGTGATCTATTTTGTACAGTTTAGGACAAAAAATGATAGATCTTGGATGGCTAATTAGTGGGCTGTGCTGCTTTGCCGTTCTCGCTCTCCTTCCTGCTTGACTATGCATCCCTTACTCCTAAAGGCGACGCAACATCTCCAAAAGATTGTGCTTCAAATCAGATGGAGTTTCTTGCTGCGCGAGATAACAAAGCTGACAAGCCGCACCCAAGTACTTCACAGGTCTTTAAAAAGACCATTCACTTGTTAACGAGGCTTTGTTGTTTTTTTCACCCCTTCTTACCAGACTGCGGGCAGTGTCTACAGGACCCCCCTGTGAGAGCTGCCTTTTACACGGGACAGCAGAATTGTTTATTTGGAACGTCGGTTGCCATTTCTAAATATAAATACAGGCAAAGGAAATATAGATTTCCGTCTGTATTTATATGTAAAAATCCGTAAAAATGGAAAACCGGGAGCCCTAATTATAATGTATATATATTTTACACAAAAAAAATGTCAATTAATAATCCCACTACTATTATTATTTGAAATTAGTTTTATATACACCTAGATATATACTTACCTACATACTTACCCAATTAAGCACGGTTAAGGCATGCATGGTAAGTGTATATACGTATAATGCGTGGTAATTGAAAGCGTGGCAGTGACTGTTTACAGATCTGTATCAAAACATAACTACAACATTCAAAACAAAACATTTAGCTATTTTGTATTCCATAGTTGGAGAGACCATTGCATTGGCAATCTTTTAGAGAGAGAGAGAGAGAGAGGTTTTTTAGGCTTGAATGATATACTTAAAATGAGATATTTTGGGACAAATTGAAAAAAAAAATGCATTTGACACTTAAAGAAGAGTGAGATGAACTTTCAGCATGTAATGTAAACATTTGAAGTTGACGAGAAAGTAGAACAGAGAAATGACCACAGATACACCTAGACATGAACCCTCAATCTCCTCCATGAGAGTCTGAGACCTTAACCACTAGTGACTCCTTACTTCTCCTATCTTTGAAGAGTCAAGAACTAACTATGACATTCGACTCAAACATTTTGATGTTATACAGATTTAAATAATTTTTCAGTATGAATGTTTAACAAGCGAAATCCTAGCAAATCAAAAGATAAACAATGACTTAGAAATCAGGTCTCAAACCATTAATATTCAGAGTAGGAGTCATAGACCTAATCCACTAGGCCAGAAGTGACTCTTTACAGCCCTTTCTATCAAAACATAACTATAACATTCGAAACCAAAACAATCAGTTATTTTGACATTTTGAAGTACATATATGGAGAGACCATTGCATTAGCAATCCCTCTCTCTTTTCCATCCCATTATCGGTTGGAAGAGAGAGCGAGAGAGTGAGAGATTGAGCCAGAGAGAGAGAGAGAGAGAGAGAGAGAAATTTAGAGAGAGAAGAGGGAGAGAGAGAGATTTTTTAGGCTTTGATGAATGATATACTTAAAATGAGATATTTTTGGACAGATTGAAAAAAAATGTATTTGCCAGTTAAATGATTGAGATCACCTCTCACTATGTAACATAAACATTTGAAATTGCCAAGAAATTAGAACCACAACAAGACTGTTGAATCAAGACCTAACTATGACATTCGACCCAAACATTATGACGTTATAAAGAATGAAATGATCTTTGACTATTGTGATGTTGTTGGACTATGTGCACTAGGACCCATGCGGTTCAGGGCAGACCCAACAGAGGAATAACGTAACCTGCTGGGAGGTATTAAAGTGTGGTTATTAATGGTTGGGACATAATGAGAGAGCAGTGTGTGTGATCATATACTGAGGAATAAAGACGCCTATTACAGAGCTCCATGTGTGGCTTGTTCATGTGCATGCTTCTGGGCTTGGGAGGATGCTACATGTGGCGACAAGTAGGGGATAAGCATCCCGAAGAAACAAGACTGCTGTCCCTGAGAGGTGCAACAGTACAGCAAACTGCTTGTGCATGCCACATGCACTTAAATCGATGAGAAGCAGTACAAAGTTGGCGTGTGTGGAGTCAAAGCCTCGCTCAAGTTCAGGTACAGCGGATGAAGGAATTGAAGGCACTGTGAAGGAGAATATTCAAAAGCCCACCAGAAACCCATTAGTAAGGCCAAAAGAAGAGATGCTGAGCCACATCATAACACAGAGCCGTTATCGATACAAAACAAAACGCTGAAGGCAATGATAACCAGGTAAGATGCAAAAAGCTAAATGCAACAATGATCAAGTGCAACAAACGCAACCGTTACTCACTGTCAAGAAGTAAGACGATGATCTACAACCTCAGATCGGGCATGATGACCCAAGTGCAAGCACACGGCCAGTGTTTGCAGAAGTGACAGGTCCATGTGAACAGCAGCTGTCATATGAAAAGCATATGCTCTCATCAGTAGTAGAAAAGAGCATGAAGTATGACACAGCTGCGTTTCTGAAACCACCACCACCAAGAATCAGAATACTGGCACCAGATGGACCGCATGGATCGAGACTTTCAATGACATTAAAGGGCCTATTACGATGTCGGGCGGACTTGCGTCTGCCCATCACAATCTCGGAACTGGGACTGACCGACCTCCGGTTGGCAGTCCTGACCTCCCAATTAGGATGCGACCGGACACTGTTCGGTTGCATTCTGACATTTCCCTATGGAAGAAGGCTTTAAGGCCTTAAACCAGCCATAGTGCATGCTCTCATAGGGAAATGGGAGGTGTTGTTCATCCCTGCACCCCATGGCAGGCACCTCAATGTGCCTGCCACAGGGTGCAGGGATCAACACACAGCCCCGACTGGAGGCCGCAGACACAAGGGGGCCCTGTTGGGGGCCCCCAAAAACGCTTTCCGACATGGTTTCCTTGTCAGACAGGCCGGCATAGAAATCATACTCGGAACCGTGCATCGTAATCACAAGAGCGGAAAGGCCCACCCTTTAGGATTATGAGTCGGTTTAGACAAGCCGATGGGCTCCTTGAGTCCATCGGAAGCCAGCCGGGAAGACCGGCCGGTTTAATTTCCGACCTCCAGCATTGTAATGCGGCAGTCGGAAATTAAACCGAGATGCGGCCCAGAAAGACTTCAACCGTTGGTCGGAGCCTTTATGGGCCACATCGTCATCCGCCCCGAAGTATTTAAAGAACCTAGTTGTTGACGGAGTAAAAGAAGTGCTGAAGAAAAACTCGCAGACTGATGCAATGTCGTACTGTCAGATCAAAGAAGCATTGGGAACCAGGGGGCATATTTACAAGCCCCTAGCGCCACCGTAGCTGCACTTTTTTTGACACTCTGGTGGTGCTGTCTGATGGCCCATATTTACAAGGTCACGCAAAGCCACTTTGCATGGCTTTACCAGGCCTTGTAAATATGGCCCTCTTTCACGCAGTATTCTGTGTTAAAGAGGCGTGTCATGGGTTTTGCTGTGGGTGTTCCCACGCCACACCCATTGCCTTTTGACACTGCCCCAGATTTACAAGTATTGGTAAATCTGAAGCAGCGCCTTTTAAGGGAGGCATTAAAGTGGCGCAACAAGGAGAAATACTTTCATTTCCCATCGTTTTTTGCTCCTTCTATGTGTGCTGCTTTCTGCAGCACACATAGAAGGAACAAAATGCCATTGTGCAAAGGTACCTGCATTGGCGCACGGCTGCTGTTTTAGCGCTGGCACAGAGGAGAGCGCAGGGGTGCACCGTATTCCTAGCAATACAGCGCATCCCTGCATTTTTAAATGATGCAGCTCGGCGTAGCAAAAGTGAAATCTGATGCGAATGTTGGGCAATAAAGGTACATTTCCAATCAAGCATGACAGCAAGTTGGTGATAGCTTCAACACCCTAGACCAGGCCGCCATGCCCGTCACCATCGCACACAACTAAGCCACACCTCATCAGACCATGCTTTGCTGGACCCCGTTCACGACAGAGGACATGCTCAAGACCATGAAGAGCATCCACTCAGGGGTCCGACGGACCCATGCCCGCACCACATCTTCCACAGTGCACATGCTGCCATCCCCCTAGTTCCGCCGCACCATCAACTGCTCCATAGAAACCGCCACCTTCCCCGATGACTGGAAACACTCCAAGATCAACCCCCTGCTGAAGAAGCCATCCTCAGACCCGTCGGACCTCAAGAACTTCAGACCGATCACCCTCCTCTCCTTTCCTGCCAAGGTCATAGAGAATGCCATCAATGCCCAACTCTCTGTGTTCATCGAAATGAACCATGTCCTGGACTCCTCTCAATCTGGCTTCTGAAGCAACTACTGCACAGAGACTGCATTCCTATCCGCCACAGATGACATCCGCTCCCTCCTTGACCGGGGCGAGACCGCAGCCCTCATCCTACTAGACCTATCGGCTGCCTTCGACACCGTCTCTCACCGCACCCAAATCACCAGACTCCACGATGCTGGGATCTGTGACAAGGCTCTGGAATGGATCCACTCCTTTCTCACCGGCCGGACCCAGCAAATCAGACTACCACAGTTTCTCTCAGAACCCACACAGATCAGCTGCGGAGTCCCCCAGGATTCCTCCCTGAGTCCCACCCTCTCCAACATTTACATGGTCCCCCTCACAGCCATCGTCAGAAGCCACGGACTCAACATCGTCTCCTACGCCGACGACACCCAGCTGATCCTCTCCCTCACCAATGAGCCCTTGACCGCTAGAACCAACTTCCACAATGGAACGAAGGCCGTCGCTACATGAATGACAGACAACAGCCTCAAGTTTAACTTGGACAAGACCGAAGTCCCCATCCTGGGATCCACCACGTCAGCCTGGGATGATTCCTGGTGGCCAGCCATGATGGGTGCTCCCCCCACCCCGACGGACCACGCACGCAACCTTGGCATCATACTGGATTCTTCGCTCACAATGAACCACCAAATCAAAGCAGTTTCCTCAGCCTGCTTCTACACTGCTCCAAAAGACATTCAGATGGATCCCCACAGAATCCAGAAGGATGGTCACCCATGCACTCATCACCAACAGACTTTATTATGGCAACGCACTCTAAGCAGGCGCCACCCAGAAACAGCTCAAGAATCTATTGAACGTTTAAAATGCAGCTGCGAGACTGATCCTTGACATCCTCCGCCGCAGCCACATCATGCAACACCTCCGACAACTCCACCGGCTCCCAGTCAACAAGAGAGTCACCTTCAAGCTCCTCACTCATGCCTACAAGGCCATACACGATGAAGGACCAGCGTACCTGAACCACCGCCTCACCTTCCACGTACCCAACAGACAACTCCGATCCTCCCAACTCGCCCTCGCCTCCATCCCCAGGATCCAAAAGACCAGAACCGGAGGAAGATCGTTCTCCTACCTCGCTGCCAAGACATGGAGCACCCTGCCCCTGCACCTCAGGCAATCAGCGTCAATGACCCAATTCAGGAAGGACCTCAAGACCTGGCTCTTCGAATGACCTTCCACCAAGTCCGTCTAGCAGCCCCCCCGCCCCTAGCGCCTTGAGACCCTTACGGGTGAGTAGTCACGCTTTACAAACCCCTTGATTGATTCATTCATTCATTCATTTTGCAGTCCATATATGGGGAGACCATTGCATTAGCAATCTCTCTCACTTCCATCCCATTATAGGATGGAAGCGAGAGATTGAGAGAGGGACAAAAAGAGAGAGAGAGAAGAGAGAGGGGATATCTCTCTCTCTCTCTAGATATATATATATATAGATATATATTTAGAGAGAGAGATATATATCAATAGAGAGAGAGAGAAGTTTTTTAGGCTTTGATGAACGGTATACTTACAATGAGATATGCTTGGGCAAATTGACAGGAAAATGGATTTGCCAGTTAAAAAGAATGAGATTACCTTTCAGTATGTAACAAACATTGAAGTTAAGAAGAAATTAGAGCAAAGAGACATCCACTGATACACCTAGACATAAACCCTCAATCTCTACAGTGAGAATTTGAGACCTTAAACACTAGGCCACAAGTGACTCAGGACTTTAAAGAGTCTAGACCTAAATATTGACATTCGACCCCAACATTTTGATGTTATAAAGAATGAATTGATCTTTCAGTATGAAAGTTTAACAATTGAATTACTAATAAATCAAAAGACACTCAATCACTTAGAAAACAGGACTTGAACCGTTAACCTTCAGAGAGAGAGTCAAAGTCCTAACCCACTAGCACAGAAGTGCCTCTTTCCAGATCTCTCTCAAAAT
This sequence comes from Calotriton arnoldi, assembly GCA_963921515.1. Lineage (NCBI taxonomy): Eukaryota > Metazoa > Chordata > Amphibia > Caudata > Salamandridae > Calotriton > Calotriton arnoldi. The sequence continues at coordinate 41,587 of CAWUFW010008085.1, forward strand.
AGAACTACAACATTCGAACCAAAACATTTTTTTAAATTTTGTTTTATTGTTTTATTCAGACATATAAATGTTACAGACATATAGACAGTGTCAAACTATAAAGATACACTACAGGATTATAGCTCTACACAGAACAGTAGTAGACCAGTGCAAAACAGGGTTAAGTTACATCACTTAGGGTTATTGCTCATCCAGTGTTATATGCATTAAGTTCGTCTAAAACATATACATAGATTACAGTGCTTTGAGATTATCCCTTAGATCTTGTAATCCATATCGGGCATTTCATTTATCACAGTCATGCACACATTGAGGTCTTTTGGCACAAGAGTATGACAGATTTAATTGTACAGCACCTGCGGGAGTTTCGTGCAGATGGAGGTGTGTAACAGGTCGATGAGTGGGGCTGTATTAGTGGTTAAGTATCTGTGACTGGCACAGAAGTGTCTGATGTTACCATGTCTTTCTCCCAGAGCCAGGTCATGAATGGCTCCCAAATATCTTTCGGGCGAATTGCCATGGGCATAATGTCCCAGAACGCAGCTAGTTGCTCCTGACAGTAGGCGATGCCCTGTACCCAGGTATCTATTTTGGGGTTTCTAGGGGCACCCCAGTGCATGGCCAGTCTGCGTTTAGCAAGTAGCAACATCATAGCCGTGAGTCGGCGTTTCTCAGGTGGGATCTCCTCTACGTAGCCCAACAGGGCCACCAGCGGTGTGCATTTCAATGAGACACCTGTGATCATGTGAATAATTGCATATACCCCTTCCCAGAATTTGGCTATGGATGGGCAGGTCCACGCGACGTGCAGGAAAGTTGCATCCTCTTGCTTACATTTCCAACAGTTCGCGTCTGGGCGTAGTCCTATTTTGTATAATTGCAGGGGAGTGTGATACAACCTGTGTACAAATTTAAAGTGAATAAGTCTCAACTTGTAGTTTGGGGATAAATATCTGAGCTGGGAGCAGCAGAATGACCATTGTTCGTCTGTAGGTGATTCATTCAGGTCCGCACTCCACTGTGCCAGAGCCTTTGGGGCGACAAAGAGGGTGTTTGACTGTGTTAGGTTGTATAACCTGGTAATCAGTTTACGAGGAGACGGGGTGACGAGTATGTGCTCTAGTGGCGTCATTGTAATAGGGGCTGATGGGAAGGAGGGGTGCAGTGTTTTGCAGGTGGCTCTGAGTTGATAGTACAGGAGTAATTCTGAAATAGGTACTGGGTTACCTTCTTGATTTTGCGGTGTCTCCAGGAATGTATTTTGCGGGTATAGGTCACCTAATGTGGTTAGGCCCATGGTGCGGGCGCGCGCAATGGCACCTTTATCTTGAAGAAAGGGAAAAAGTGGGTGATGTGCAAGTGGGGTGGAGGGTGCATAAAGCAATGGGGTCTCGACGTGCTTTCTTAGACCCTCCCAGGCCCAACGCAGTGTCTCGACTGTATTCACTTCACCGGATTTCTACGATAGGGCTTGTATAGTGCGACATGCAGAGGGACGGGGTCCACCACATCCTTCTCGATTGCCACGTGTGGTTGAAATGGGATGGGGTGCATCCAGAAATGGAGGTATTGAGCTTGTGCACACAGTGCATAGAGTTCGAGGTCAGGAGCTCCCAGCCCTCCCTGTGAGAGCGGACGTGTCAGTAGTTCCCAACTCACCTGTGGCTGCTTCCCGGCCCACACCAAGGTTATTACAATGGAACAGAGATATTTGAAAAAAGCTTGAGTTAGGGGTCTGGGGATATTTGCAAATAGATATAGGAACTTAGGGAGTACAATCATTTTTGTTATGGCTATTCTACCAGCCAGGAATAGGGGCAGAGCCGACCAAAATTTTGATTTGCGCTCCAGTCAGTCCAGCAGCCTACCAAAATTCATGCGCCAGATTTCTTGTGTGTCTCTGCTTAGCCACACACCCAGGTATTTTACAGTGCCATCAGCACATGTAAGCGGGAATTCTAGTTCGGTTTCTAGTGGGGTGTCGGTTAAGGGTAGGAGTGACGTTTTAGACCAGTTGATTTTTACTCCAGACATTCCACCAAATTGGAGAACTTCCTGCAAAACTGGATTTAGGTTTTCATCTGGTTTACGAATGTACAGTGTAATATCATCGGCGTACCTTGAAATAATTAGACTTATGTCTGTGAACCCTAGCCCTCGAGAGGTGTGGTTTTGACATATTCTAGCAGCAAGAGGCTCCATCGCCACTGCGAATAGCAGTGGCGAAAGGGGGCAACCCTGTCTGGTTCCGCGTGTTATAGGGAATGGTTCCGACAGCAGGCCGTTTGCTCTTAGACGAGCTGTGGGCTCAGTATAGAGCAGACCAATAAGCTTGATAAAATTGGGGCTGAATCCTAGCCTGGGCAGTATAGTGAACAAGAATGGCCACTCCAGGGAGTCGACCGCTTTGGTAGCATCGAGGAATGCAGTGATGGCTGGCAGTTGAGGGTCAATCTGGTGGACAGCAGTAAAGAAGGTGCGTAAGTTATGGGCTGTGGATCTGCCTGGAATGAAACCAGACTGGTCTGGCCTGTCTATAAGTGGTAGGAGCGGCTGTAGTCTATTAGCAATTAGTTTGGCAAGAATTTTAACATCTACATTGATTAGAGAAAGTGGTCTGTATGAATCACAGAGGTTGGCTGCCTTGTCTGGTTTTAGGAGGGAGATGATCACCGCTTCTCTCATTGTGGGTGGCAAGGAGCCGCGATCTAAGGATTCTTGATATACTGCTAGCAATCGGCTGAGAGCTCTTCCGCATATGTCTTATAGAATGAGGTCGTCAACCCATCCAGCCTTGGGGCCTTCTCACCTGGCAAGCTACTTATGACCTGTACTATGTCTTCCGCTGAGAATGGCTTATCCAGATAGGCCTTGTGGGCCTCGCTGAGCCAGAGCAGTTTAATGGAGTCCAAATATGTCAGCAGCTCGGGATGAGGGGCGCTCTGCGTGGCCGTATATAATGAGGAGTAGAAGTTAGTGAGATGTGCGTGAGTTGCTTGTTGTCCTCTGATGGGAGTTGAATCATCGTCTAGTAATTCAACTATGAAGGTTGAGGATGCATGTTGCTTGAGTGTGTTTGCAAGGGCCTTACCCAGCCTGTCACCTTCACCATAGCTGCGTGCTTTAGCATTCTTCCCCAGGAAGCGGGTCTCTCTGTCAGCCTCCTCACCGAACTCTGAGATTTTCTCTCGCAGGGCCCCTGATTAATAGAACAGCAGTTCTGTGGTCTGAATGTCATGCTCCAACTTCGATAGTGTTGCTCTTATGGATTTCAAAACCCCTGATTGCTTGGCGATGCATGCACCTCTTATAACTGCCTTAAAGGCTTCCCACAGGGTAGAGGGAGATTCAACTGACCCTTCATTTATGGAGAAGAACTGAGTGAGTTCAATTCTGATTTCCTCTCTAAATGCTGCGTCTAATAGAGAGTATGGTGGGAGTCGCCAGCTGAACGCCCGGGGTAGAGACTGTGGTATAACCCAGCGCAGTATTACCGGGGCATGGTCAGAGAGTGTGCGCGGTAGGTGCACGACGTCTATGGTCCAGGATGCTATGTCACCCTTTGACAAGCCAGTAGTCCAGTCTGGACCAGGCGCTGTGATGTGAAGTTATACATGTGCCCTCCCTAGCTTCTGGATTCCTGCTGCGCCAAATATCAGTAAGACTATGATCTTGTATAATGGAGTTCAATTGCGGAGTCCCTCTGGGACGCCCTCTACGCGGGAGCCCCGGCCAAGCTCATCAAGCGACTGCAACGCATACAAAACGCCTCCGCACGACTGATCCTCGACGTACCACGCCACAGCCACATCACCCCCCACTTGAGGAACCTGCACTGGCTCCCCGTCGACAGGAGGATCACCTTCAAACTCCTCACCCACGCACACAAGGCACTCCACAAAACTGGCCCAGCCTACCTCAACAGACGACTCTTCTTCTACGTCCCCAACCGCCAGCTCCGCTCCGCCGACCTCTCCCTCGCCACCGTCCCCCGCATTCGAAGAACAACCACCGGCGGCAGATCCTTCTCACACCTCGCCGCCAAGACCTGGAACACCCTTCCACTAAGCCTACGAAAGACCCAAGACCTGCTGACCTTCAGGAGGCTACTCAAGACCTGGCTGTTCGACCAGTAGCAGCATGCCCCCCCTTCCCTCCCCCCAGCGCCTTGAGACCCTCGCGGGTAAGTAGTGCGCTCTACAAATTCTGTGATTGATTGATTGATTGATTGGGATGTGGGCTGCGGGCGGCGCCAACCCTGTCCACTTCGTTTTGTAAGGTAGTGTTGAAGTCCCCGCCCCAGATCACCGTGTCGCCACCCATTGCCAGCACCTTTGCCTAGACGGTGAGAAAAAAACATGGATCGTATACATTTGGACCATATATGACAACTAGGGTTACCTGCATGGACATTAGTATACCGCTTAAAATAACATATCGGCCCTCTGGGTCGATTTGCGTGTGAGAGGTTGTCCAGCTCAACCTGTGCCTTATCATCACCGATACTCCTCTTGCATAGTTAGAGTACGGAGCCGAGTGTATCTCCCCCCAATATCTGTTGTGTAATTTAGAGTCAGTACCGCACTTCAGATGAGTCTCTTGCAAGAAACAAACATCGATGTGGTGTCTGATTAAGTATGTGTGCATTAACCTATATTTCCTGAAATGATTGAGCCCTCTGATGTTTCAAGTAAGAAATTTGGTCTCGGTCATAAGGTAGCTGCGGTGGTGTATAGTGTGTTACACATTTGGTGAAAATGCACATTGGAGTGAAAAATTAGACATTGGATTCTACTAACGTTACCTTGTAAATGCATGTAAAATTGTAAAATAGCATCTAAAGAAAGCAAGTTGCTGCCTACTGTGAGCATAAACAGTATAGTTGACGTCTTCTTGTCTGAGAATTCTATGAACACCCTTACCCGCCCGCCTCCCACACCAACCCCCAAAGAGGTTGTGTTAAATTACCCACCCTCCAACCCTTTATTACCATGTTAACCCAAAAGCAAAAACACATGGGAGATCTCCCAGTGGGGCGTGGGACGCCGGCATGATCCCCGCCTGGTGGCAGGGTGGTCGGGCTAAATCAGAGTGTTAGGAATCCGCCTAATGTGGATTTTAGGCCGATACACTGCCAGAAGAATCGACTACTGCTGGACTCGACTGGCACAGCAACCAGAAATGTTATGCAGTATAAAATTACATTCAAACATCGTGAACTGTCCCCTTGAATCATAAGAATCACATCAGTCATTGTCGCTCAAGTTACGTTCTGATTCAGTTTGTTGTGAAGAGCAGGGAGATGACTTTTTGGTGCAGATATGCTTAGTGTACTTCAGGGCTGCTTTGGTGTCAGTGAAGAAGTGTGATTGCCCTTCGTGCATTATTTTTAGTTTGGATGGGTAGAGCATTGAGTATGGGATGGAAGCATTTTGTAGGATGTGTTTCGCCGGTGTGAATTCTCTACGTGCGGCTTGCACCATTGGGGTGTAATCTGGAGAGGAAATTTCCCTGATGATTTATTGGGCTTTGGTCTCTGGCGGCTCTGAGGATCACATCGCTATCTCTATAATTCAGAAGACGCGCAATTATGGGATGTGGCGCAGTGCCCACTGGTGGTCTAGGATCTAGTGAGCGGTGGGTCGGCTCAACTATCATGACTGACGAAAGCACCGGACCAAACAGTTCACATAGTAAATTTTCTATGTATGGTTCCATTTTCGGGATGGCAGTGGATTCGGGCAGGCCAAGAATTCGGAGGTATTGCACATCGAGCGCGCTTCTAAGTCTTCGTTTTTTGCTTTGATTAGCGCCAGAACTTTTTCCATTTGAAAGTAGTTGTTCCCTAGATTCGGCTTGAGAGTCTTGGGTGTCCGAAATCCTGTTTTCCAGTTTGTCTAGGCAAGTTTCATGAGTGTCTAACGTTTTTTAACCTTGGCTTGAGGTAAGCACGTCAATCTTATTGTCTATGGTTTTTATGCTGGAGCGCACGTCCAGCAATATGGTACGCAAGTCATCCTCACGATTTTCCCCAGAGTCCTTGGTGCTAGGGTCAGTGTCTGGCTCCGAACTTGCATTGGTCGTGCGGGTTTGGCGCTTATTATCGAAGGGGAGTTTAGATTGCTTTGGGTCAGTCTTCCCCATTGTGTCAGGTGGTGTGCAGGCAGCGCAAGACGTCGTGGGCTTTGCAGATATTACCCATCCATTGGCACACCGCAGGTCAGTGTGCTTCAATCTAACACGGCTGTGACCTAGGCCTCTCTACTTGCAACCTGATTTTCTTTGATGCGCCAGCACAATGACCCTATAACTGGTACTTTCCCAGCCTGTCGTAGCCTAGAACACAAGACCCACTTCTATGGAGGACCCAGCGCTGATGGGCGTAGGGGAGTGCACACACAAGCAGGTCCCCGCGTAGGTGTGGGTAGAGCAGCCCCTGAGCTCAAAACTTCGGTCCCCTGTGCTAGTTTCTCACCGGGGGGAGAGGAGCCAGCTTACCGCCCCACCACATGCGCGGGAACAGCCACATACCACACTGCCTCAGCTTGGGAGACTACGCGGTGCCACGTAGACCGCGGACACATGCACATGGTCCACTAGCCTGAGCACTACCCCTCCGCCCTCTAGAGCACCGGGCGGGGTACAGGCCTAGCCAGCAGGGAGTGCGCACGGCCGCGCGTCCACCCGGCCGGCGCTTGCACTCACTGCGCTGGTTGGCCCCGCTGGACTGCTCCGCTGCAGGCATGCGGCAGGTCGCTCCACAGCCGGTGTTCCTCGCCATCACCAATGCTTCCGCCCCTGCCCCCTGGTATCAGCAAGGGGGGGCCACCGCTAGAGCGCCGGAGCCTCGCCCGGCCTCAGTAGCAGCCTCCCGACACAGGCGGTCGCGCGGGTCTGAACACGCCGCAGACCGCAGCTCAGGCGTCGCGCAGGGCGGAGGGACAGCAATCGTCGGTGGCCCGGCGACAGCGAACCCCACACAGGGCCTCAGCAATCGAGGGTGAGCTGGGGGGAGCACAGGTAAGCTCAGCCTTCTCAATCACGCCGGGTCTTCTCGGCGGCCATGCTTGCAGTACGCTTTAGGCCTCAGTATGTCGGGTCCATCAAATTAGTCCGGCGTCTCCTTCCCACCGGCCAAACTTTCACAGATTGGCTGTCGGCATGTGAGGGTTGCTGCCGCTGTGTTACAGCAGCGGATTCCGATGTCAGGATGTCGATGTCGTAGGATTAATGAGCCCGGCATGCAGAGCCCCTCTAGAAGGCGGCCATCCTGCAGCTCGGCGAAGCCACGCCCCTTCGAACCAAAACATTGATCTATTTTGACAGTCCATATATGGAGAGACAATTGCATTATGGGATGGAAGAGAGAGCGAGATTGGGAAGGAGAGAGAGAAAGAGTGAGAAAGAGAAAGAGAGAGAAGAGAGAATGAGAGAGGGAGGTGTTTAGACTTTAATGCTTGTTATACTTCACATTTGATATTTTTGGACAAATTGAAAATAAAAATATGTTTGCCAATTAAATAGAGTGAGATCACCTTTCACTATGTAACTTAAACATTGGAAGTTGAAAACCAATTAGAGGCATAACATGGCCATTAAAAGTCCTACACGCAAACCCTTAATCTTCAAAGTAGAGTTTAAGACCTTAACCACTAGGCCACAAGTGCCTCCTTAACCTGTGGTGTCAAGGCCTAACTATTACATTCACCCCAAACATTGTCATGGTATAATGAATTAAATGATCTTTCACTATGAATGTTTAACAAGTGAAATCCTGGTAAATCAAATCTTACACAATTACTTAGAAACTAGGACTAAAACCATTAACCTTCAGAGTGAAAGTCTAAGACCTAACCCACTACGCCCGAAGAGACTCTTTATAACCTTTAATCAAAACCTAACTACAACTTTCAAACCAAAACAATTTGCTATTTTGCTATTTTGAAGTACATATTTGGAGAGACCTTAGCAATCTTTCTCACTCTCTCCAATCCCATTATGGGATGGAAGAGAGAGATATAGAGAGTGAGAGATTCATAAAGAGAGAGAGAAGGAGATTGAAAAAGAGTGAGAAGAGCGAGAGGGAGTTGTTTAGGCTTTGACAAATGATTTACTTAAAATTAGACATTTTTGGGCAAATTGAAAAGATAAATATTTTTGGGCCAATTAAAAAGAGTGATATCAGCTCTCACTACGTAACAGCAAAATTTGAAGCTGACAAGCAATTAGAACCACAACATTGAATCTGCTAGACTTGAAAACTCAATGTTCTATATGAGAGTTTGAGACCTTAACCAATAGGCCACAAGTTCCTCTTTATTTTGGTGCATCAAGACCTAACTATTACATTTGATGCAAACATTTGGATGCTATAAAGAGCAAAATGATCCTTGACTATGAATGTTTGAGAATGTAACCCTAGTAAGTCAAATCTTACACAATTACTTACAAATCGGGACTGGAAACATTAATCTTCAAAGTGAAATTCTAAGACCTAACCCACTAGGCCAGAAGAGACTCTCGTACCAAAATTTTTTCTATTTTGACATTTTGAAGTCCATATATGGAGAGACCATTGCATTAGCAATCTCTCTCTCTCTCTTCCATCCCATTATGGGCAGGAAGAGAGACAGAGGGATAAAGAGAGAGAGAGAGAGAGAGAGAGACAGAGAGAGAGAGGTTTTTTAGGCTTTGATGAATGATATAATTAAAATGAGAATTTTTCGGATAAATACTAAAGAAAAATGTATATGCAATTAAAAAGTGTGGAGGGATTCTGCTCTGGAACAGAACTATGCTTGGAACCATAGAACATCAGTTTGTAGGGACTAAGTCACCATACCACCCCAGTGTCTATGAGTCCGAGCCCGACTAGCTATAGTGCCTCAAGTACCCTCCTAACCTTACCAGAGAAACAAGTTAATTGGCACCCCAGAACACAACACTCTCGACCCTCTCAGGGATCGTGGTAACAGGACACACCCTTTTGCTCTCTCACTTGTACTTGTCCACAATAAAAATAACCAGGAAACATGAAGGCAGTTTAGAATATTTATTTAAACTATCATGCTCTGAAATGTAGTATACGTGCCACAATTAGAAAACAAAGGCATATTAAGAATACTGTTAGCATGGTTAATAATTCATATACCATAAAAAGCCCTGTCATTTTATAGGACAGAGTAACCTATCCCCATCCCCAGCTACTAAAGCTAAATAATTATATATAAAAGATCTCTGGGATTACTGGCAGACCCCAGTACCTTAGTATACACAGATGGATGTTCTACATCTCAGCAGATGCAGTGCTCTTGTCTCAGAACTTCAGTTCCTGTGTGTGTTTTTGGTTCATGTGCTCATCTATATGGCAAGACATGTGTGCACAAAAACAACAGCTGCGACCTTGTGTTATGTCTAGGTGCTCATGCCTAGCCAGAAAGAATACCAAGGAACATTGTTGTTTGACCTTGTCCGTGGTGGTCAAACTAAATTTCAGAAAAAGAACAGAACGTGAAAACATATGCAGGTTCCGTGTGAAAGCACAATGTGACACAAAAGCAAGCGTGTTTATATAGTAACGTGTGCAAAGGAAACTGAGGCTATAATGTCCACAGTTAGGCTAACATAGGGAAACCTACAATGGGCAATGCAGGAAACACACAACACCCTCCCCTTGATCAGGACAATAGCACTAAAAAGGATACTAGTTATGACTAATGTAATCAGAAAGTAAACATACTCAAAGCTTTGTTTCAGAAATGTCTAAAAACTAAAATTAGGAGAAAAAGTCAATAAAAAAAAATAATCAAATTTAAGCGCCTCAGAGTAATCCATAAAGTTACTCGCCATTTCATAGGCCAAAGACTCCATAAAGGAATCCAACTCTGCACTTGATGATTGGTCAACAGCCCAAGTCACAAGCTCCAAAGAACAAACATGCTCTCTGGTTTCAGCCGATGCAGGGACAGTTACCAGGCAACCTGCATCCGTGTTAATAGAGCCTGTATCTTGTGATCCATTCACCAATGCACACGTTTCCTCCTAAGCCGAAGGCTCAAACCTCGCATTGTGAAGAAGACGCAAGCCCAAAGGCCAGTTCTGAAAATGGGTCGCTAGAGGGCTCATTAGCGCCCAAAGTCCAAGGCAGCGGGGGGAATGTGAGGCCAGGCATATGTCTAGTGCCCATTTGTTGGGACACCAGATGTAGTGGAACACGGGTTGCATGCAAGTAAACCTGGCAGGCCGAAATGTCAAAGACCAATCAAGATCCAGTTCTTGTAGTAGAAGCATTCCAAAGATGTGATACATATGCTAACTTAGTGTCGGAGCGATGTCAGTTCGAGAGTGCTCCCAAAAGGAGCATCCATTGTGAAGAAGCAGGAACAGGATGAGAATGCTGCAAATGAGGAATAACAGCAACGGGAATCCTCTGAATTCACTAGAGACAATGGAGTGGATAAAAGCCGGGATTACTCCAGAGATGGTCTGAAAAGAACTAACGAGGCCGGAGCCCACAACCTTAAAAAAAGTGGGCAAGGCCGGCCATACTAGAGCCATTAAAGATTTGATGCACTAATTCTCCGTTTAACAATGACTCTATTTCACTTGAAATTCTAGTCACCTGCAATACGAAGGTCTCGCAAGTAGATGTAAGAGCTACTTCTTTTTGAAACAATAATGCTTTGAGTCTGCTTAGCTTGTTGAAGTCTGCCTTCAAAGTTGGAACGGAAGACCACAATCAGCTATCTACAATCCCATGCTGAGGGGGAAACAAGACTTTGTTGCAATAAGTGACTAAGACCAACCAACAAAATATACAGGATTCCATCCCGCATTCTGCAACAGTCTTGATCACTAAGCATGAGATAGCTCCCGTTAGAGAGTATCGTAATGTAAGGGAGAATTGCGGGAACCAGGATTCCTTTTAAATAACAAGCCAAATTGGGCGCTGAAGTGTTGCATGCGATGTGGATTTTAATGTGTTTACAAACAAGTGAATGCCCGACTGTAGAGTCCCATTCCTCACCAGTCATAAAAAATTCCTTGTAGCTACGTTCACAATGATAAGTAAAGGGGAGTGACCATAATTCATGTACGTAACTGCTACCCAGGGGCTCATATCTACCTACATGAAAATGTTTCTTGCAAGCTGTGAATTGAAATGTCGAAATAGGTAGTGAAATAACTCTGTGTATTAACCACACCGCCGAATGAGTTTCAGTTATAGTGAATGGGAGTTGTTCTCATTTTTCTAAATGTAGCATTGTATAGGTCGCGTCTTTCATGGACATCAATTCTTGTTTACGTGTTAAATTCAAAAGTACAAACAAATCAGTACAATGCAACTAATGCAATGTAACGCACCCATTAAGTGCTTGAAGCGTCCAGCTAAACTGCATAATAGATCTAAGCTGACTTTGCCCATGATACAGCGTTGACATGTCACTCTGCACAATATCAATAACAGACGACACAATGTTGTTCAAATTGTAAACACAAGATGACAGTGTATTAATACTATTATCAACCACAGCAAGCACTTTGTCCAGATTATCTTGGTCGATTTGTCTTAAACGTACAGCAGCTTCCATCTAGGATAATTTCAAAATGTCATTATAAGTAGCATATATAAATCCTTTAGAACGTGGGTATCTTATAAATGTATGTCCTCTGAGAGGATAGAAAGATTTTGTTTTACTGCAGACAGTGTGGAATGTTCCTATCATTGTTGACATAACTTTTTCCTACCGAATAGGTGTTAATACTACCAGAATGTGTTGACTGTGAGTATCAGGGATCAAGTCTACTTGATTTAAACCCAGTTATGGAATTAAGAAAACAAGCATGACAACCATCTGTGTCCGCTGGCCACAATAACCACCCTCCAGAACTCGAAAAAGAATAATTAAATGGACCATCCTGCACCCTGCTATTTAATTGTTCTTCTGTGTAATTTGTCAAACTCTGCCAATTATCAAAGCGGACAAAAGAGGGAATGGTCAGGGCATTCATTTCTTTAATTTTGTCAATCCCAAACAAGTAGTCTGTGGATTGTTTCATTCAGGAAAATCATTTGTGTGGGAATAAAAGAGGCTCAAAATAAGGTTTCCGTGCCCTGAACCTGCCTGGACTTTGTACCCCAAATCAATTTCAAATCAATGGTGTCCTTCCAGAAATAATAACATTTAAGGGCCAACTGATTGACAAAAGTAGTATATATAGGCTTAGTTTGAGTAAGCATATATTTCTTTGGTGGTGTTGGAGTTAATTTAAAATAATATGACATGCAGTCTGAAGTGAAATAGGTATAATTATCTTTTTGGATCTCTCTGGAGGGGGGGTTGGACAATGTTCCCTGTGTGTATAATTAAAATAGGGACGCTGTCTACCTGTTCTATGGAGAAAATGGTGTCCATAATGATAGTAACAGAACATATCAGCATAGTTAGCGGAATTAAGATATAGATCCTCTGATTCAAAAACAGTATAATACTCTAATTCAGAAAGCATAGAATTCACAGTGTCAACATCCCAATCATCTGTACTGTACTATTCCATCACCCATAGAAACTTTAAGCTGTAAGACAGCTGTAAGACAGCACAATGGTTAGCTACGTCAAAGGTTGCGGCAGCCGACACAGTGTCTGGACAGTCAAGGTCTGGAACATACATCTTGATGCCAAAAAGTACTTCGTAAGGTGTCTGTCCACCGAGAGATCTTTGACGGAGGCTATTTAAAACTCATTGAACCCCATATAGATGGTTCAACCAACCTCATCCTGTACCTAATAATCTAGCTGTTAAGGACTGCTTTAAGCCACGGTTCATTCTCTCCACAACAGAATTACCCTCGGGTCTATACAGAGAAGAAAAATGCACTTGCAAACCCATGGACTATATCGAATCACGGTACGCTTTAGAAGTGAAAGCTCGACCGTGGTCTGAGTGGAATGAATAGCAGGCATAATTCCCAACAAAGACGTGCAAGTCTTTAATAACAGTTTGGACGTCAGTCGAGTGCTGTGGCCAAACCCAGAGGAATCTAGAGCAAGAATCAACTGCAACCAAAATACATTTGAACACAATATCCGGAATCAGAGGACCGCAGTGATCTAAATAAATGCAGCCAAAAGGCTGGCTGGATATAAATAGTAATGTCTGCAGTGCTGCAGTGGACGAGACACAGTGGAACATTTAATCTGCTGACATATGAACCTAGGATCATTCTGGCCTGCCTGCCTTGGCCCGGTCCCCATTTCTAAGGACCAGATTAAGAGCTTAGGCATCTGGCTTGACCGGAATCTTGACTTTAAGGAGCAAGCACGCAAGGTGGCGTCTAGCTGTTTCGGCATCCTTAGGATGGTGCGAAAAGTCCTTCCTCTCCTACCTTTTCAAGCCAGAAGACTCTTGGTGCAGGCACTGATCCTCTCCCGGCTGGATTACGCCAATGCCCTTTATCTAGGAGCTCCACGTTTCACCATCACGAAACTCCAGATCATCCAAAATTGTGCTGCGCGCATGCTCCTGAGAATTCCCTACCGCCAATCGGCAAAGTCAGCCCTGGCCACCCTTCATTGGCTCCCCATTCAGGAGAGAATTAAGTTTAAGGCCTTATGCGTTGCACACAAGGCCCTAGCAGGTAGAGGACCACCTATTATTCGCACTATCTTGCTCCCCTACCGTGCTAATAGGGCCCTACGGTCAGATAATCAACATCTGGCGGTAGTCCCGAAAATTCGAAAATCCAAAAGTGGAGGACGGCTTTTTCATACAATGCGGCCAAGCTGTGGAACTCCCTTCCCCTTCAGGCTCGTCGGGAGGCTAACTATCTGACCTTCCGGAAACTCATTAAAACCTTACTGTTTCCCTAGGCCACTCGGTGTTCTTGAATGTCTTGCTCTCAGCGCTGGGATGCCCTTGGGTAGCCATGCGCTATAGAAATGTCGATTCATTCATATGCCACAAGATAAAACATATTTTCTGGTTTGTTGGTATAAACCTTCCAACCAACATCTTTGCTGTAAGAGTGAAATGGTGGCAGCCACAACGGGATGCGCAGAAGCTATACCTTCATGTGCGGCCATAGTTAAATCATGTCTGCGGTCTGCGCTGGGATTCACATGATCACCACCGCCAGGACTAGGTATAAAAGGAACATTCTGGTCATTTAAATGACAGGAATATTTAGAAGGAAAGCCCTTCGGTAAGCGGGTGCCACTTTTAAAAGCATTTATGGCAACCAAAATATCATTGTCGATATGAGTCTTAGAGCGAGATATCGCCGCTTCATCAACCAGTGAATTCCCTATGGCGTGCGCTCCCACATGTTGGTGACTTAATGTAGGTATAACATGAATTTGTGGCAACCTATCCTTAAGATCTGCCACTTTAACCCAAAGCAACTTGTGCTTGATTGTGCTTCCCTTGTAATCTCTGAAATCATTTTGTTTCCAAAAATGTAAACTATCATGAAAAGATTGTACGCAATAATACGAAGCACACACTATTAGTGTGGGGAATCTAGGATCCGTATTTTCAAGTGCAAGAAGTAAAGCCTTCAATTCAGCCAACTGCGCAGTGCAGTCTCGAAGAGACTGCGTGCGAGTAGTCTGAGGGTGAAAGATGCCATTGGAAATAGTGCCTAGAACGGTGGTGCATGAGGCAGAATATTGCTGCTTAGAACCTATAGCCGGTTGTGCAGATTCATCAGTATTAATGATTGACTTATATTGGACAAGAGGAAGAATTGAAGAAGACAAAGGATATAAATGTTCATATTGCAAAAATTCTTGACTTTGCAAAGAAGGGTCAAAGACAAAGTTGACATCCACTGCTGTTAAGGACGTAGCCCACTGTATCCAGCGAGGGTGGAGGGATTTTGCATTAGGACACTCGCCTTTATGACAGCCTCCATGGCAGGCACACAAGAAACAACAATAATGTGTTTACCTTGAGCAAGTGGCCGTTCCTTTAGGATTGCCATCTGTACAGCAGTTAGAATTTTTTCAGTAGAAGCAAAACACATTTCCGCAGAATAATATAAATGTGATTTCTTTGCAATGGCACTGTTTCACCTTCGTTAAACATTGGCATATGTAAATCCAATAGCACCCGGTAAGACCCGGATGACTACATTCGTAGTATTGACATGTGTAGGTAAATGCCGTGTTTCAAGTAAGTCAGACTGTAAAGATCTGAGTGTATCAGTATGCTCTGACATCCAGCAGGAAGCACAAAAATCTGGGTGCATTAAAGCATAAAGAAGTTTAATATGTTGGGCATAATCAGGTATGTAAGTCCTGCCAAAATTCAAAAATCCCAGCAGAGACTGCTATTTTTTTAATGTAATTGGAGGTTGTAACTGAGTACACTTTTCCAGAAAATGAGGGGCAAGACTTGTTCCCTCATTGGTAAGTTCATATTAAGAAAAGGACACTGAGAAAAGCAATAAAAGATTTCTAGAAGTTAAATTTGTAATCAAGATCTGCAAACCACGATATTATGCGATCTACTCTAGCTAAATGAGAGTTCAATTAGTCATCCGTTAAGTAGATATCATCCACGTAGGACAGATCATCATGAAAAATCGACATAATTTGTGCCGCAAGAATCCTGGGCTGTTCTTATATCCCAAAGGGAGCCGTGCATTGCACATTTGAAAACCCAGGGTGCTAAATGCGGAACAGTCGCGGCTCTCTGAAGCCAAATTATGACTGAAGAAACAGTTGGAATTATCCAAAGTGCCCTTATATTTTGTACCTCGAAGGTGCAGGTATGACTATTCAAATGTCTGTCATCTAGGACAATGTGATAGGAATGATCTGGTTTCAGAACACGAAAAGAGGAATATTCATTTGAGATATACAGGGTTCATTTACTCCCTGATACTCCAGTTGGGAAAGAATTTCCTTAACAGGTGCTTTAGCATCCCATTTGATAGGACACTGTGGTTGTACCTGAAGTGTGGACCGTATAGGAATAATATGGTAAGGAGAATCCTTATCCCAACTAGTATGGCTACGATAAAGAGCGGGTGCCAATGCAAGGGCCCATTTAGAGACATAAGCTTGTTTGACTTCGTCAGCGACATGGTAGAAAAAAGAAGGGAGAATGACATCCTCACCCTGAGGATACGCATGAATGAAAGGTGGGGGCCTCTCAACCTCCGCCGAGAGAATGTTATAAGACGTAGTCAAATTGACCCAGAATATTGCTTCAATGGTGCGTTTAATGTCACCTTCAATTTGAATATCTAAGTGATATAGTCTGTCCGGTGGGGCTATGCGGTTGTCCGCAGTTTCAACTGTAATAAATGTTTCAGTTGCTTTCGCTACCAGAAAGTGGTGGAGACTCCGGCGTACTATGCTGACCTCTGCCGCGCTGTTGAGGAGAGTCTCCGCCCAACTTCTGTTCAGGAGGAGGGCTCTCACCGCCTGCAGCATATTTAGCGGTTAAGGATGCAACTTTCTTTTTCTGAAAAGAAACTTTATAAGGATGAGGTCTATCCTCTTTCTTTATCTTCACATCAGACGAGCGTTGTGACCCCCTTTTTTCGGTTTCACGTACTCTTCCTGTCTGTGGTCAGATCGCCCTCCTCTGTCGTATTGATGGTCAGATGAGTCCTGAAAGGAATGAGGAGAAGGGGGATCAGGAATGCCTGTCAGGAGTTTTAATATTTATGTGTTTATGAAAATCGTATCTCCTCTCAGACAATTCTGGGGGCGGAGAGCATCCGCGTAGTCTAGGTTTTTGTTGTTCTTTTAGATTTGTCCGATGGTTTCTTAGAAAACTTACGTGTAGGTCTGGCATCCTTGTCGAAACTAGGCTTGTCAAACGGTGCTACTGAAGGTCTGGTTTCCAAACTATTACGTCCTAAAGATGCATATACATTAGCGATAATGACAGGCGACTTGAGTTCGCGACGGGTTACTGCCACCGCTGTCACTGGCATATGGCCAAAGACGCTGCTTCACCTTTAACATTAGAAAGAATTCTTTCAGAAACTATGGGAACATTTCCTACAAGTTTCATCCCCAAATCGAGGGCAGGACCTGCCCCATGCTCATTCTCTATCTGTTTGAGGACGTTTGGTAGAGCGGCCATCCAGGGAGTACCATGACAAAGGGCCTGATTCACAGAACTAACTTACGTCAAAATCCTAAACTTACAACAATTTTGGTATTCACAGAATGAACTTACACATTTGGGTATTCACAGAATGAACTTACACATTTAGGTATTCACAGAATGAACTTACACATTTGGGTATTCACAGAATGAACTTACAACAATGTTGGTATTCACAGAATGAACTTACACATTTGGGTATTCACAGAATGAACTTACAACAATTTTGGTATTCACAGAATGAACTTACATATTTGGGTATTCACAGAATGAACTTACAACAATTTTGGTATTCACAGAATGAACTTACTCATCCTAACTTTATGTCTGCCACTGGGCCGGAAATTCCGTTGTAAGTTCATTCTGTGAATACCCAAATGTGTAAGTTCATTCTGTGAATACCAAAATTGTTGTAAGTTTAGGATTTTGACGTAAGTTAGTTCTGTGAATCAGGCCCAAAGAGTGTAAACAGTGGCAAAAATAGTCCCCCAGGTATTGCAGTCAGATAAAGGGGGAACCAGGCCAATGGGTAAGCACATAGTTAAAACTCTATGCCTGTCTTGTGGTCCCGTAAGGGGAAACACAGCTTCAAGTTGATCTATTTTTTGGGCAATCCAAATGGGTATTCCTTCACGATTTGTGGGTCGGTTGCCTATAACTGAATGAACAATTACAGGACTGATAACATGAGCTGCAGGCACCTCAGGTTGTCCTTGCAGGGCAACCCTAGCTGGTCCAGCTAGCAATGCACGTGCAATAAATTGGGCCATTCGTCTATATAAGACAACAACAACATTGTATACAGCTCAAGTCTGCACTAAATTTAGATGACTTAAATCTGGATACCCTGTATAGCCCACTATTGCCGGCCATGTGGCCCCTTCAATACTTAAGGGGCCCTTTCAGACAGTGCCAAGCACATGGGAAGGGTGCCATTAAACCAAGTCTGGTGCTCCCAGACCATAAGAGGAATTTCAGTAAGTGCAAATCAGCGATATGCATTAGGAACCAGTGATATGGTGTATTCATGGAAAGTATTATCATTGGCGTCGACAGCCGGAAATGTGACCCAGGAATAAAAAACTTCAAAGCGGAATGCTGCGTACGCTTCTATCACAAAAATCCCAGCAGCACCTGCATTAGGAACTCCGTGCTGTTTCAAATGCTGAATTACTGCCGGGCAGCAATTAACAGGAATAGCTACGGGTTGAGCCATAGCTTATTGAAAAAGGAATCAAAGTGTAGCAAAATCAGGGTGTGGAGGACTAATCTCTAACACCACGGACATCTCAGATAAAAGGTGTAAGGGTATTGTGGACAAGCACAAGCACTTCTGGGGGTTCCCGCAGGTAAGCACCAGAGCAAACGTTGGCGGTGCCATGTTGCAGGGATTCTGCTCTGGAACAGAACTATGCTTGCAACCATAGAACATCAGTATGTAGGGCAGGTGTCTCCAACCAGTCGATCGCGAGCTGCCAGTAGCTCACAGACAACTTCAGAGTAGCTCATAGTCGTGAGTTCATTTTTCAATCAGCACTGCGTCACATTTTGCTTTTAAAGTTAAGGGAAGTCTGTGTTTATTTTACATTATTTTCAGGCTGCAGATAGCAGAGCCTGATAACGAGCAGTGCTAGAGTCAGATATATGACCCAGGCACACAGGTGAAGAACTGAATCACTGAGGTATTTAAATCTTAAATAAAAGTCCTTCTGAATCCAATATTGGAGCACAAGAACAAAATTATATTTCTGAATGGTTTAAATGGGAGAAAATTAAAATGAAGAGTTTACTTAATGATTAAGTTAACACTTTATTTTAATTTTATTCCATTTCAAAGTGTTGAATTTACAAACAGCATGCCTCTTGCTCCAAATGGGCAGTAGACACCCAATATTTATAACTGAAAAATACTGTTTTTTTTTTTTTTTAAATGGGAGAAATTTAAAGTGGATAAAAATATTTCTATGAAACATTGAGCCAATTTGTTTGCTCCACTTTCAATTATCCAATTTCATCTTAATATTTTATGAAGCATGTTTCCTCACTTTAGATTCCTCCTATTTAAACAAATGGCTATATTGGTCTGTTGTAAATATGGCATCATGTCTACAAGGCATTTACACACAGCAGACATCTTGCTCCCAGTGGCTGGTAGACACAGTGTCATTTTTATAAATGACAAATACAGTCATTTGTTGAAGTGGGAGGAGTACAGAATTTTTTTTCATATTATGAACATTTTTGAAGAACATTTTTCTGCACTTTAAATTTCTCCCATTAAAAAAATTGTTGTATCTTTGTTTCATACATGTAACGGTGCTACATATGGCGAAAGATATGTCCTGTGCCACAAGTACATACAACACAGGCTCTCAGTCAACCATACACATATATACCATTCTTACGCACACGTGTTCATACATCCTCAAAGACGACGCTCTCTTTGGCACACACGGCAGCCCTGTCAGAGTGCTCCTAGTCAAACTATTTTGTTCAAACCATAGTCTTTGGCTATATGGACATTAGGCTTAAATTCAATTAAACTAGGCGTGGGGGTGTCTGGTAACAATGCGCGAGTTGCTCGGTCTTCAGTAGCTCATGATGATTTCAGTTATCAGAAGTAGCTCTCACTACAGAAAAGGTTGGAGACCCCTGATGTAAAGACTGAGTCATTATACCACCTCAGTGTCTATGAGTCTGAGTCCTACTAGCTATAGTGCCTCACTTGCCCTCCTAATCTTACCAGAGAAACAAGTGAGTTGGCACCCCAGAACACAACACTCTTGACCCTCTCAGGGATCGTGGTAACAGGACACACCCTTTCACTTTCCTACTCGTACTTGGCCACAATAAAATAACCAGGTGACGGCCGGGGGGTGCGCCAGGGGTGTGTTTTAGCTCTGCTTCTTTTTATTTTATTTATTCATGATCTTAGCACGGAGTTCAGCAAATATATACCAGATGTGCCAAGGGTGAAAGGTGCCCTCCTCCAGGCATTATTATATGCAGATGAGGCAGTTTAATTGCCTGAACCCCCAAAGCCTTACGTTTTTTAGTACACTCTTTTACAAATGTTATGTCTAACCTTGATTTATAAGCCAATTTTAACAAGTCTTTTATAATGTCCTGTGGCTCAAAGCGTATGTGTCGTTTTTCTATTGCTGTGGGCCACAACATTTTATCAAGCACTAGCACTTTTTCCTATTTAGGGCTTACTTTTAGTTCATTTGGGTCATGGTCAGCGCTTTGTGCAAAAAAAAGGATTACGTTTTCAAAAGCTGTTGGCTCTTTGCTTAGTCTCCTATAACCTAAGGGTGAGAGGGTCCTCACACCCCTTTTACAAATCTATTCTGCTCAGTGTATACCAATAGCTACTTATGCGGCAGGAATATGGGGTGTGGGTGACCGATCGCTCTTCAAAGAGAAGAGAATCGTTTTTGGCCAGAAAATTCTGTTGGCCCCTGCCTCAACATTCAGCTTTATCTGCTACAATGAATTAGGCCTGGAATTTATGAGTGATTTTA
The DNA here is from genome assembly GCA_963921515.1 of Calotriton arnoldi. NCBI lineage: Eukaryota > Metazoa > Chordata > Amphibia > Caudata > Salamandridae > Calotriton > Calotriton arnoldi. The sequence goes on from CAWUFW010008085.1 coordinate 62,238, forward strand.
TCCGTACTCGGCCGGCTCTTTTGTGGCTGTGTATTTGGAGCTCTGATAAAGCAGAACTAACAAAAGATATAATCTTAGATTGTCTGGCTTGTGAAAGGGGACTTAGTATTCCTTGGATAGCATATGTTAAAAAAGCCCTGAAATCAATTGGCCTAGCACATATTTATTTTAGGAGAGGCCTGCAGGAGGGTGTTGGCAGAAAGCAAGCCCTACTGTTAGAACAAGCTAAAGAAGAGAGGCTGAGGGTTGAGGACCAGAAACCAAGTGTTAAGTTTTATTTACATCTTAATCCTGGGAATATTACCACCGATTATTTGTGGCACATCAGCAAAAGTTGGGAAAGATCTTTATTGTTCAGTTTTCGGGCGGGCACTGTGAAATATTCACTCTGTTTCCCGGCTGGACATCAGTCCAAACTTAATACAAGAGTATGTCCATGTGGCAAATTGTATAAACAAACAATGTTACTGTAATAATGTTACCAGGACAAAAGGTTCGTGTTGGGAAGAGGCTTTAATATAGCAACCCCATCCATCGACCAGCTAGCCAACACACCAACTGCCGAACCCGAGAACGCTCAGTAGACCTGGTTCCACGCTAGAACATAGAACGTGGAACCAGGCCATATCACACTTCTTCCCTCTTACATTTGAAATATATTTTAACAGTAAAGTAACAGCCAGAAACATTAATATGAAAACAAGAAACACAACCCTTCATCCCCCTAAAATACACAAAAGAGAGAGAACATGGTATGTACGAAGAACATAGCGAATGTACAATAGTTATTTCAAAAAGTCCTGAAGATAACTTGGGCTTTTGCAGACTCTAATACTCCTGCGAGTAGGCACAGATTCAGAATGAGAAGAAGAAGAAATTCCAACATTAGACCCAGGCAACAACATGTTATCGTTATTAACCCCAACATGAACAACACGACTGTGGTTCCAAATACGACCATCATCAGTTTTGACAGCATTTTTGAAAAGTTTAACCACACTTTTTATAACAGTAAATTTGGACCAGTTCTGACAGCCCACAGGAGCTTTAACTTTGACCTTGTCCCCAACCCTGAACTCAATAGCCTTACAAGAACGGCGAGCATCTAGATAGACCTTCCTTTTTTGTTGAAGGGCTAGTTCCTTGTCTCTCCACTCACCAATGTCATTGTTCTTGAGACCTTTATCTAAAATCATCCACCCTGGACATACAAACTTATTGGAAGACCTTCCTTTGAATAATTCAAAAGGTGTTTTTCCAGTTGTTGAATGTGGTGTAAATCTATAAGCTGAAATGCGATTTTGTAACTCAGCCTTCCAGTTCAAACAGTTAACTCTTGCCAGTTGGATGCTTTCCTTCAAGGTTTTGTTTAATCTCTCAACGGCACCATTAGACTCCGGATGATAAAGCGAAATTCTTTTATGTTCAATACCACACTTCGCCAAATAATCCTCCATTTCACGAGAACAGAATTGTGGTCCATTGTCCAAAAGTAGTGAATTTGGAAAACTTTCACGTTTAAAGATGGAATCTAAAAACTTAATTATGCATTGTGTCGTGATGTCTCTCACTGAACTGACTTCAATCCACTGAGAGTATAAATCCATCAACACAATTAAATAAGGTGTTTGATGTTCTCCATGAAGGGGACCAACAATGTCAATGGCCACCTCATCCCAAGGACTCATGGGTAATCTCCTACAAACCATAGGTGGCTGTCTGGGCTTGAGAACCTTATCACTTAAAGTGCAAGGGACACAATCACGGACAGCGCGTTCCACCATAAGGTCTAAACCCGGCCACCAAAAATCCTGTCTGATGGGTTCTTTGGTTTTAGAGATACCCATGTGTCCCTCGTGTGCCATCTGGATAATGTTGTTCCTCAAACTCTCAGGTGGGACTAGCCTCGTCCCTCTAGTTAGGACGCCCTCAACAATGGCTAACTCATTAAACACAGATGACCAGGGCTTCACCAGACTATTTCCCTTGTCTTGTGACAACAATTCCATCACACCCAACAGTTCAGAGTCTTTATTCAATTCTTCCTTCCACACATCTTCCTTTATCACACCTAAAGTGATGTCACACACACGAACATCAAACTCCTCATCCTGTCCCACCTCACACGACAGATCCGCTGAGTCCACAGTGTCCACTAAACGCGAGAGGCAATCAGCAGAGACATGAGTACTCCCGGGAATGTATTCAAAATTGAAATTAAACTCCTGCAACGAAATAACCCACCTCCTGATCCTCGAGGAGATGGCGTCAAGACCCTTCTTTTCAAAAATTTATTTTAGAGGCTTATGATCTGACTTGACAATGAAAGATGTACCCCAAACAAATTTCTTAAATTTATTCAGCGCCCAAAAGATGGCGAGAGCCTCTTTTTCAATAACTGAGTAGTTAAGCTCAGCACCCTTAAGACACCTGGAAGCACACGCAATTAAATCCTCCTGACCATTACGCAACTGGATAAGTAGAGCGCCCAAAGCTTTTTTGCTGGCATCAGTGACAATGTACGTCACATCACTCGGTTTAAATGCCTGTAAGTTGGGCGCATTCTTTAGATCCTTCTTAACACCTAAAAACTCTTCTTTACACGCTTCATCCCACACAAACTCAGCATTCTTGCACAGTAGACTTCTGAGATGAACAGTTTTATCTGCAAAATTCCTGATAAATTTGCTGTAAAACTCAGCCATCCCCAAAAAGGAGGAAAGCTCTTCCTCTGAAGACGGTTCCTTCAAACTCTCTATCGTGTCCACCAACTCTTTTTTAGGTCTTACGCCACTGCTAGATATATGATGTCCAAGATAATCAAGCTCGGTAACACCAAACTTACACTTATCACGACGTAAAGACAAACCTGCCTTCAGCAATCTTTCCAGTACCTTAGCTACCCTACCATCATGTTCCTGAATGGTTTTCCCACAAACCAAAACATCATCTTGTTAGCATTTGACTCCAGGTATCCCCTTGATGACATCATTCATGATTCTCTGAAAGACAGATGCTGCGGACACTAACCCGAAAGGCATCCTTAAAAACTTAAACGCCCCCATTGGGGTTATGAATGCAGTAAGCTCTTGTGAATCCTTACTGAGGGGTACTTGGTGATAAGCCGATGCCAGATCTAAAGTACTAAAATAACATGCACCATCCAAGGTCGAAACCATCTCTTCAATATTAGGGAGCGGAAACCTGTCCACTACTACCTCCTTGTTGAGAGCGCGAAGATCCACACATAGACGGATCTCATTGTTGGCCTTACGCGCAACGACAATGGGCGCCAACCACTCCGTGGCCTCAACAGGCTCTATCACCCCAGTAGCTAGTAACCTGTCAATCTCCTTTTCTACTGCCTCATACACACTGATTGGAACTCTCCTTACCTTGGCAGCAATGGGTTTTGCACCAAGCTTGAGTTTGATCCGGTGACTATAACCTTTCAGGCAACCTAAAGAGTCACTGAACAATCCTTCAAACTTCCTCACATATTTGTCCTCAGCATTCCCAATGGACTGCACTTGCACAGGGGGTTTTGCATTGGGATTGAGAATAATACCCAAACGAGCCTGATGAGTCCAGCTCAGCAAATTGTCTCCTTTCTCTGCCACATAAACTCTAGCATCGGTAAATCTTCCATTGCATTCTATACAACTTATAAAATATCCCAACATCTTAATTGGTGTTCCCCCATAGCCTGTTGGTCTAACATCTGCTTTTATTAAATTTGTCTTACTTGAAAAATTCTTCGCAAACTCTTCCTTAGATATGAAGGTGAGGTGAGAGCATGAATCAAATTTCATTTTAATTCTAACATCTCCCACCTTGACCCACTCAGTAGGATGTTCCACCCCACACTTATTCACTTGGAAAGTAACTTCTCTTACTTCATTCCTGCTGTCACTTTTGTTGCGAAAACGACAGTTTTTTGTAAAATGTCCCCTCTTCCCACATGTTGTGCAAACCACTTTAAGAGCAGGGCATTCTCTTGCATTAGCCTTGTGACCAAATTTACCACATCGATAGCAGGTTCCCTGAAACATCATAACATTTTTCCTTTCATATTGCGCATTACTTGCCCTATTTTCTTCCTCCCTACTCTTGTAGTTGATGTTTCCTGCTTTCTTTACAGAATCATCTTTTTGTACTGCATGACATACCACCTCTTCTACATTTCCTGCAAGACTCGGTTGTTTACCAACTTTACTCATCTCACCTACACATTTGAGCATATGTTCCACACGTTTTGCTATAATCATGACTTCATCTAACGGTGGTTCATCCTTTAACCAAAGTTCCTCTCTTATCTTGTCACTGCAACACCTTAAAACAAATTGATCCCTTATTCTCTCTTCTACTAATTCCCCAAATTTACAACTCGAGGCCAACTTGCGTAACGAGGTCACAAATTCTTCCACAGTTTCATCCTTTCCTTGTTCTCTCAAACCAAAGTAATACCGCTCCATGACCCCTGACCTTGACTGGTAGGTCGCTCCCCCACCACACAGCTCCGTCTGTGTGCCCTGCTGCTGCCCCTGATTGTGCTCGTTTTTCCTTTCTGTGCCCCCTTGCTGCCCCTGATTGTGCTCGTTTTTTCCTTTCTGTGCCCCCCTTGCTGCCCCTGATTGTGCTCGTTTTTCCTTTCTGTGCCCCCTTGCTGCCCCTGATTGTGCTCGTTTTTCCTTTCTGTGCCCCCTTGCTGCTCCTGATTGTGCTCGTTTTTCCTTTCTGTGCCCCCTTGCTGCCCCTGATTGTGCTCGTTTTTTCCTTTCTGTGCCCCCTTGCTGCCCCTGATTGTGCTCGTTTTTTCCTTTCTGTGCCCCCTTGCTGCCTCTGATTGTGCTCGTTTTTTCCTTTCTGTGCCCCCCTTGCTGCCCCTGATTGTGCTCGTTTTTTTCCTTTCTGTGCCCCCCTTGCTGCCCCTGATTGTGCTCGTTTTTTCCTTTCTGTGCCCCCCCTTGCTGCCCCTGTTTGTGCTCGTTTTTCCTTTCTGTGCCCCCTTGCTGCCCCTCATTGTGCTAGTTTTTTCCTTTCTGTGCCCCCTTGCTGCCCCTCATTGTGCTCGTTTTTTTTCCTTTCTGTGCCCCCTTGATGCCCTGATTGTGCTCGTTTTCCCTTCTGTGCCTGTTTCCCGCCGCTGCGCCCTGCGGCCCCGCCCCTCACTGCCCATTCGCTGCCCCATTCCCTTCTCCTCCCTCCCACCTCCCCATTTATGGCGGCCGCTGCGTGTTGAAGAGAGCGACCCCTGACCTTGACTGGTAGGTCGCTCCCCCACCACACAGCTCCGTCTGTGTGCCCTGCTGCTGCCCCTGATTGTGCTCTGTTTTTCCTTTCTGTGCCCCCTTGCTGCCCCTGATTGTGCTCGTTTTTTCCTTTCTGTGCCCCCCTTGCTGCCCCTGATTGTGCTCTGTTTTTTTCCTTTCTGTGCCCCCCTTGCTGCCCCTGATTGTGCTCTGTTTTTTCCTTTCTGTGCCCCCTTTGCTGCCCCTGATTGTGCTCGTTTTTCCTTTCTGTGCCCCCTTGCTGCCCCTGATTGTGCCTCGTTTTTCCTTTCTGTGCCCCCTTGCTGCCCCTGATTGTGCTCGTTTTTTTCCTTTCTGTGCCCCCCTTGCTGCCCCTGATTGTGCTCGTTTTTCCTTTCTGTGCCCCCCTTGCTGCCCCTGATTGTGCTCGTTTTTCCTTTCTGTGCCCCCTTGCTGCCCCTGATTGTGCTCGTTTTTTCCTTTCTGTGCCCCCTTGCTGCCCCTGATTGTGCTCGTTTTTCCTTTCTGTGCCCCCTTGCTGCCCCTCATTGTGCTAGTTTTTTCCTTTCTGTGCCCCCTTGCTGCCCCTCATTGTGCTCGTTTTTTTCCCTTTCTGTGCCCCCTTGCTGCCACTGATTGTGCTCTGTTTTTTCCTTTCTGTGCCCCCCTTGCTGCCCCTGATTGTGCTCGTTTTTCCTTTCTGTGCCCCCTTGCTGCCCCTCATTGTGCTAGTTTTTTCCTTTCTGTGCCCCCTTGTTGCCCCTCATTGTGCTAGTTTTTTCCTTTCTGTGCCCACTTGCTGCCCCTGATTGTGCTCGTTTTTTTCCCCTTTCTGTGCCCCCTTGCTGCCCCTGATTGTGCTCTTTTTTTCCTTTCTGTGCCCCCCTTGCTGCCCCTGATTGTGCTCGTTTTTCCTTTCTATGCCCCCTTGCTGCCCCTCATTGTGCTAGTTTTTCCTTTCTGTGCCCCCTTGCTGCCCCTCATTGTGCTAGTTTTTTCCCTTTCTGTGCCCCCTTGCTGCCCCTGATTGTGCTCGTTTTTTTCCCTTTTCTGTGCCCCCTTGCTGCCCCTGATTGTGCTCGTTTTTCCTTTCTTTGCCCCCCTTGCTGCCCCTGATTGTGCTCGTTTTTCCTTTCTGTGCCCCCTTGCTGCCCCTCATTGTGCTAGTTTTTTCCTTTCTGTGCCCCCTTGCTGCCCCTCATTGTGCTAGTTTTTTCCTTTCTGTGCCCCCTTGCTGCCCCTCATTGTGCTCGTTTTTTTTCCCTTTCTGTGCCCCCTTGCTGCCCCTGATTGTGCTCGTTTTTTCCTTTCTGTGCCCCCCTTGCTGCCCCTGATTGTGCTCGTTTTTCCTTTCTGTGCCCCCTTGCTGCCCCTCATTGTGCTAGTTTTTTCCTTTCTGTGCCCCCTTGCTGCCCCTGATTGTGCTAGTTTTTCCTTTCTGTGCCCCCTTGCTGCCCCTGATTGTGCTCGTTTTTTTCCCCTTTCTGTGCCCCCTTGCTGCCCCTGATTGTGCTCGTTTTTCCTTTCTGTGCCCCCTTGCTGCCCCTGATTGTGCTCGTTTTTCCTTTCTGTGCCCCCTTGCTGCCCCTCATTGTGCTAGTTTTTTCCTTTCTGTGCCCCCTTGCTGCCCCTCATTGTGCTAGTTTTTTCCTTTCTGTGCCCCCTTGCTGCCCCTGATTGTGCTCGTTTTTTTCCCTTTCTGTGCCCCCTTGCTGCCCCTGATTGTGCTCATTTTTTCCTTTCTGTGCCCCCCTGCTGCCCCTGATTGTGCTCGTTTTTCCTTTCTGTGCCCCCTTGCTGCCCCTCATTGTGCTCGTGTTTCCTTTCTGTGCCCCCTTGCTGCCCCTCATTGTGCTAGTTTTTTCCTTTCTGTGCCCCCTTGCTGCCCCTCATTGTGCTCGTTTTTTTCTCCTTTCTGTGCCCCCTTCATGCCCTGATTGTGCTCGTTTTCCCTTCTGTGCCTGTTTCCCGCCGCTGCGCCCCTGCGGCCCCGCCCCCTCACTGCCCATTCGCTGCCCCATTCCCTGCTCCTCCCTCCCACCTCCCCATTTATGGCGGCCGCTGTGCGGCCGCGCAGCGGACGTGCGCAGCGGGCGCGCCGCTGGCGTGCCGAAGGTGCGCCTAAGGCAAGCCCGTCTGCGCCCGTCCGCGCCGTGACCAAGCCCAGCGCCAGACCCCCTGGTCCGGGCATCCCCCGCGCCCGCCACATCAACAGACGCCGATACGACGCCAGCACCCTCCACGCACTCAACCCCGGAAAAAATCACGCCTGCTACCAGGCCACCCCGAAGCGCACCCAAGGGCCCTTCACCTGCCGGAACTGCAGCTTCGCCAGCACCCGCCCCGCCAAACCACCGCCCGGGAAAGAACCCAACTACCTCAGATGCATCCTCCTCAACACCCGCTCCGCCCGCAAACACGCCATCGAACTCTGGGACCTTCTCGACTCAACCTCCCCAGACGTCGCATTCCTGACGGAGACCTGGCTGAATCCCGCTTCAGCCCCCGACATCGCATTTGCCATCCCGGACGGATACAAGATCACCCGCAGGGACCGCACCAACGGAGTCGGAGGAGGCATCGCCATCGTCCACAGGAACACCCTCAGAGTCTCAACCAACACCGACGACACCCTCAGCACCGCCGAACACATGCACTTCCAGATCCACACCGATCCCAACACCACCCTCAGAGGAACCCTCATCTACAGACCCCCCGGACCCCGACCACAGTTCAGCGATTCCATCGCTGACTTCGTCAGCACACACGCCATCGCCTCCACGGACTACATCCTCCTCGGGGACCTGAACTTCCACCTCGAGAACGACAAGGACACCAACTCCACCACCCTGATCGACAACCTCGCCACCCTCGGACTCAGACAGCTCGTGACTACACCCACCCACGCCGCCGGCCACACGCTCGACTCCATCTTTTCCGCAAGCCCACACGTCTCCTTCAACCACACCTCCGAACCCCACTGGACTGACCACCACTGCATCCACTTCACCTACAGGAAGCCCACCACGCACCACCGCACCGAACAAATGCCTCGCCGCTGCTGGAGCAGAGTCACGGAAGACCAGCTAACCACAACCCTCGCCCTGAGCCCACCCGCCGAACCCTCCGACCCCGACACCGCCGCCCGCAACCTCAGACAGTGGATCGACGACTGCGCCAACACCCTCGCCCCGCTCAAGAATCCGCCCAACAGCCACACCAGCAAGAAAGCCACCTGGTTCACCGAAGACCTCCAGGCCTCCAAACGAACATGCCGAAAACTGGAGAAGATCTGGCTCCACGAACGGACAGCGGACAGCTACGCCGCCCACAAGAGCGCCACCCGCAGTCACCATCACCTCATCAGATCCGCCAAAAGGGCCTCACTCAAAGACCGCCTAGACAACAACGCACACAACAGCAAAGAGCTCTTCAACATCGTGAAGGAACTCTCCAACCCCAGCTCCAACACCAACGACATCCAGCCGTCGCGAGACCTGTGCGACTCACTGGCCACCTTCTTCCACCGCAAAATCGCCGACATCCACGACAGCTTCAACATCACGACCGCCCCGGCAACCACCGAGACCACTGCCCCCACAACCACCAACCGCCTGCTCTCCTGGACCAACATCAACGACGAGGACACCAGCGAGATCATGAACACCATCCACTCCGGTTCACCGCTAGACCCGTGCCCTCACCACATCTTCAACAAAGCCAGTACAGCCATCGCGCCCCATCTCCGGAAAATAATCAACATCTCCTTCGAGACAGCAACCTTCCCGGAAAGCTGGAAGCACGCCGAGATCACCGCCTTACTCAAGAAACCCAAGGCAGACCCCAAGGACCTCAAGAACTTCCGACCCATCTCTCTGCTCCCGTTCCCCGCGAAGGTCACCGAGAAAATCGTCAACAAACAACTGACCCGCTACCTCGAGGAGAACAACATCCTGGACCCTTCCCAGTCCGGCTTCTGCAGCAACCACAGCACCGAAACTGCCCTCATCGCCGCCACCGATGACATCAGGACCCTGCTAGACAACGGAGAAACAGCAGCCCTCATCCTCCTGGACCTATCAGCCGCCTTCGACACGGTCTGCCACCACACACTACGAACACGCCTTCACGACGCCGGGATCCAAGAGAAGGCCCTGGACTGGACCACATCCTTCCTTTCCGGCAGAACACAAAGCGTCCGCCTCGCCCCCTTCCGATCCAAACCACCAAGATCATCTGCGGCGTACCCCAAGGCTCCTCCCTCAGCCCAACGTTGTTCAACATCTACATGGCACCCCTCGCCCACGTCGCCCGACAGCACAACCTCAACATCATCTCCTACGCCGACGACACCCAGCTGATCCTCTCCCTCACCAAAGACCCTCACACCGCCAAAGCCCACCTCCACGAAGGAATGAAGGCCGTCGCCGAATGGATGAGGACCAGCCGCCTGAAGCTGAACTCGGACAAGACGGAGGTCCTCATCCTTGGTTCCAACCCTTCAGCCTGGGACGACTCCTGGTGGCCAACATCACTGGGAACAGCCCCGCCACCCACCGACCACGTACGCAACCTAGGGGTCATCCTCGACCCCACCCTCTCCATGACTAAGCAGGTCAACGCCGTTTCCTCATCCTGCTTCAACATCCTCCGAATGCTCCGCAGGATCTTCAAGTGGATCCCCACCGAAACAAGAAAAACAGTCACCCAGGCCCTCGTCACCAGCAGGCTGGACTACGGAAACGCCCTCTACGCAGGAACGACGGCTAAGCTCCTGAGACGGCTGCAACGCATCCAGAACGCCTCTGCACGTCTTATCCTCGACATCCCCGACGCAGCCACATCACACCCCACCTGAGAGACCTGCACTGGCTCCCTGTCAACAAGAGGATAACCTTCAAGCTCCTCACCCACGCACACAAAGCACTCCACAACTCCGGACCAGCCTACCTCAACAGACGACTCAGCTTCTACACCCCCACCCGCCAGCTCCGCTCGACCAGCCTCGCCCTCGCCACAGTCCCCCGCATCCGGAAAACGACCGCCGGCGGCAGATCCTTCTCCCACCTCGCCGCCAAGACCTGGAACACCCTCCCCACCAACCTCCGACAGACCCAAGACCTACTGGCCTTCAGAAGACTCCTCAAGACCTGGCTCTTCGATCAGTAGCAGCACCACCCCCCTCTTCCCCCAGCGCCTTGAGACCCTCGCGGGTATGTAGTGCGCTTTATAAGTGACATGATTGATTGATTGATGATGGTACTCACCTTTGGCAGATAATGTAAGTCTAACTGTTTTACGCATATTTCGTATTCATTCAACCCCCTTTGAACTGCCGGGCTCAGCTGTGGCAAGCTCTCTAACACTTCTTGCCCCTCACCCCCTAAACAGTGAAGTAATAGTGCTTGTTTCCTCTCTGCACTCAAGTTAGTACCACACACTCTCGCATAATTTTCAAATATTTTTCTCCATTTTCTCCACTTAACTGGAGGCTCCCCTGGTTCAGACAGAAAAAACGGAGGTGCAGTCACATTTTGCATCTCTCAAACCTTTCAAACTTAAGCTTGGAGAAAACAGAAGCTTTCTTCTTCTTCCTTCTCCCTTTCTCGCTGATCCCTTTACAACGTTGCTGTTTTTATTTACACTAAAACCCCTTTTCTTTACAATTCCCTTATGTTTACCCCCAAGTCTCTGTTTGTACTAATATTTCTCAGCAGAGGTGTGCTTGTCACCGTGTTGACAAACCAGTCTTGACCCGATAAACAGAGTAAAAGATCCTTACACCACACTGTATGCAAGGTGTGCTTGTCACCGTGATGACAAGCTGTTGCTTTCAAACAGTAACCAACCTTCTTCCTTGCATTTCCTTCTTTCCTTCAGCCCTCTAATTCTTTGTAATCCTTCCTGCTTTTAAATGTCTGCCGACGTCGTCACGTGAACCTTTGGGCCTCTTTCCACGGCCGGATTCGCTTTATCCTTATTACGCCGTTCAACAGCCTGCCCTTTGTTTTTCCGATCCCTTTCCTGCTTCAAAATGTCCGCCGACGTCGTCGCGCAAAGCCTCGGGCCTCTTTCTACTGCCGGTGTAGCTTGTTTCCTCACAGGGAAGTGAACAGCCTTTGGTCTATTTTCGCTGGGAAGTTGGGCACAATGACACACCACGTCCCGCAGCGTGACACGCATCCAGACCAATGCGTTCCAGTAATGACGCCCGGCCCCAGTCTGTTTCGCGATACCTGCCAAGCAGTCTAATCGCTTCTCGTTGCTCCCGCAGACTTCTTCCGACCACTCCGATGCGGCGATTCCTTTCAACTCCCTCCGACCAGGTAGGTTTCCTCTCTTTCAATCTTCGTTTTTCTCGTCCTTCTCTTTCCTTCCGTCTCTTCCCGATGTTGGGGTTGCTTCAACTCTCTTCCCCCAAGCACGCTCGTCGCCAGTGTAATAATGTTACCAGGACACCAGGTTCGTGTTGGGAAGAGGCTTTAATATAGCAACCCCATCCATCGACCAGCTAGCCAACACGCCAACTCCCGAACCCGAGAACGCTCAGTAGACCTGGTTCCACGCTAGAACATAGAACGTGGAACCAGGCCATATCACAGTTACACTTTCTCTTCTTCTGTGAATACTATATAATGTATGCCAAAAAATTCTTGTACCATTTCTGAGGTCTAGGAATATGCAGCTTTGCTTACAAGCTTATCACTACTTATTAGCCTTTTTTATTTTTTACAGAGTTTTATATAGCACGAACTTGACCTGAATCGGGTATCAAAGTGCTTTACATAGCACCAGTTGCGTTACATGAGGACACTTTCTATTTTTTTTTGTTAGGCATGGGGAGATTAAGTGATTTGCCCAGAATCACAGGATGTTCAGCGTCATTGCCAAGACTCGAACCCAGTTCCCCAGATTTGAAGTCGACCACCCTAGCCGTTAGGCCAACTCCTCTCCCCATTCCATTGCCAGACAATGAAACATGTCACCATGTGACCCAATTTCTTCAAGCAGTGGTTCAGTCCAGGAGATCGATATTTTTAGACTAATTTATTTGCTGCATTCACAGTTTGATGCATTATGCAAGATTGTATGTATTTTACCGGCTGTCTTTTATATGATGAAATATGTATTTTATTGGCATTTTGCACTTATTTTGTATAACTTTTATGGCTGGAGACAGCTGAATAAAGATGATTTTGATTCTGATTCTGAACCAGGAGACACGAAGGAAGTTTAGAATATTTATTTAAACTATTGTGCTCTGAAATGCAGTATACATGCCACTATTACAAAACAAACGCATACAAAGAATGCTGTTAGCATGGTTAATAATCCATATACCATGAAAAGCCCTGTCATTATTTAGGACAGAGTGACTGAAACCCCCCTCCCATGCTACTAAAGCTAAATGATTACATACAAAAGATCTCTGGGATTACTGGCAGACCCCGCACCTTAGCATACATAGATGGACGTACTACATCTCAGCAGATGCAATGCTCTTGTCTCAAAACTCCGGATCCATGTGTTTGTTTTTGGTTCATGTGCTCATCTATATGGCAAGACATGTTCACAAAAACAACAGCTGCATTCTTGTTATGCCTAGGTGCTAGTGCCTGGCTAGAAAGAATAACAAGGAACATTGCTGTTTGACCTTGTCCGTGGGGTTCAGACTAAATCCCAGGAAAAGAACAGAACGCGAAAACATATGCAGGTTCCATGTGAAAGTACAATGTGGTACAAAAGCAAGCATGTTAATACAGTAGCGTGTCCAAAGGAAAATGAGGCCTACAATGGGCACAGTCAAGATCTCCTTTCACTATGTATCTTAAATATTTGAAGTTGAGAAAACTATTTGAGCCTCAACATTACCATTGGAATACCTAGGCGTGAACCATTAATCTTCAGAGTTAGTCTTTAAGACTCTAAGCACAAGGCCACAAGGGACATCTTACTCAGAGGACTCAAGTCCTAACTATGACATTCGACCCAATCATTGCCATGTTATTATGAATTATGAGGCCGCTTGGTTTGATCACTTTTCTGCAGTATATTCGGGATCTGGTGTGACGGACACTGAAAGCTCCTTCAAGGATTGCACTGGCACCCAGTCCAATAGTGATCTATTCTCCTTAGCTGATATAACACAAAGCATAAATTCTATAGTCAAAAACAAAGCCTCGGGTCCTGATGGTGTACCCAGTGATGTCTTTCTCATCGACATTCCTAACTGGTCCAACTACATCCGGACACTAGCAAATGGAATTGCTGCTGGGGTCCCAATACCTCCGTCGTGAAAGGGAGCTGAGGTTATTCCGGTTTTTAAGAAGGTGGATCGCTCACTGCCCTCCAATTATAGGCCGATCAGTCTAATTGATGGTGCACGAAAGGTCTTCTCCCGTGCTCTTCTTACTAAAATCACTGAATGGATGGAGGAGAATAACATACTATCCCCCTTCCAAGTGGGGTTTAGGAGGAAAATCAGCACCATTGATCAGGTCTTTCGTTTCACCCTATTGGCCTGGAAGACAGTGACAATTGAACAGGGCAGTCTTTACACTGCATTTATTGATCTAAAGTCGGCCTTCGACCCCATTCCCAGGTCCAAACTATGGTATGTCTTATACGATCTGGGGCTTCCAACTGACATCTTGGCACTTTTAGTCTGCTTACATGAGGACAATTATGCAAGGGTTCGCTGGGGGGATCAAGGGCAACTGTCAGACCCAATCAAAGTTGTTAGAGGGGTACGGCAGGGTTGTGTCCTGGTCCCCACCCTGTTCTCGATCTTCATCAACGGAGTGGTGAAACATCTAGCGGAAGTTCATGCAGAGGCCCCCACAATGAGGGGTGTAAAAATAACAACTTTACTATTCGCGGACGACATGCTACTGGTTTCCAAGATCCCCAGTGGCCTTCAACTGCTACTTGATCGCTTCATGGCCTTCTGTGGAATGAGAGGATTGGAGGTTAACACCTCAAAAACCAGGCTCATGCTGATGAACCCCCACAAATCGTTAAGAAGGCAAACTGCTGCTGGGGGGGACTCCACTGGAGAGAGTGGACACTTTTGAATATCTGGGTGTAACCCTCTCAGAGAAAATGGCCTGGAAATATCACATCTCGAAGCGAATCCATCAGCAGAGAAAAACCACTGGGGTGCTGATTAAGGAACATAGGGCCTCTCAAACCAGACCGATTGCAGCCCCGCTCCATATATATGATCAGAAGGTGGTAGGTTCAGCTCTGTATGGGGCTGAAATCTGGGGGTTTGACAATCTAGAGGGCCTTCTCCGCACAGAAAACAAATTTCTAAGATCGCTCTGCTCTCTCCCCCAGAGTACCCCGCTTCTCCCACTAAGGCTAGATATGGGTAGAACCAATATAGTGGACTAAGCGAGGCTTCGCCCCCTTCTTTTCTGGCTGCGTCTAAGATAAACACCTGAGCTTATCCACTATGCAGTTGCCTTTGAAGAAGTCCTCAAACTTGATAGTTTCAAAAACATTTGGTGGTTTACCAAAATCCAGACACTGCTCTCCGCCATGGGCCTGGGGAATCTGTGGGATGTGTCCGACACCAGCTTACTGCCTAGCAGAGAATATGTTAGGACCCATTATTGGAATTGGGTGGCACAGAGAATTGTTACTCATACATCAGGAGGCCGCCTCACATTAGAATTCATGGAGTTTAAGTTGCTAGGTGTTTATGAGCATTACATGGAGGTCATTACTATCCCGCACAACAGAAAGTTATATATTCAATTTAGATTCGGTTCCCTCCCTCTGAAATCGTTCACAGCGGCATGGCAGCGGGGACCCTCCGCCGCATCACACAACTGTCCATGTTGCCTAGGGATTGACGAGACGATCAAGCACATTTTCTTTGCCTGTCCTCTATATAAATCCCCAAGACTTAAATGGTTAGCCCCTGTCTGTAGGCTAATGGGAACCCGATGCCACCAAGAAGCACTGCGTATCCTAAAAACAGACTCAAGGCCACTAGTAGTTTGTGCAGTGGCCAAATTCTTGAAGAAAATGTGGTTTATTAGGAGGTATGCACTACAGAATAGCTAATGCACACCTCCAGACTTTTTATTGATTTTTTCTTAGTTAGTCCGTAGCCACATTTTATGTCCCTTGTATGAATAGTACTCTGAATAGCGTCCACGCAATTGTGAATGTGTAAATGGGTTATCTGTGTAACCTTTTTTGGGTCCCTTCCCCTTCATACCATGGGTTTATTAATGCATTGCTTTTTATAAATTGCTGTTTTTATTCACTTGTTTAGCTGCCTCATTTTGGTGGAGCTATTTGACTGAAAAACGGACGCTGTGCTCACATTGTATTATTACCATGTATGCAATATTGTATTTTTGCACCATACGCCCTTGCACTTTTATGTAATCCTCTATGGGTTTCAATTTGTGAGAGCTTTTTCTCCATGTTAATTCTCTGTTTTTTTTTTAAAATCCCAATTTAATTGTTTATACGAAGCAGGTACTTCCTGATTTGTCAGTTAACTTTGTTTATTTAATGAACTATGGCAACGTATTTATTATCAAATCTTTTTTACTGTATACACTTGCACTTTAATGGTCGTAATGACCGAATAAAGTTTTCTGACTGACTGACTGACTATGAATGTTTAAAAAGTGAAATCCTAGTAAATCAAAACACCCACACTCACTTAGAATCCAGGACTCGCACCATTAACCTTCAAAGTGAGAGTCTAAACCATAACCCTACTAGGCTAGAAGTGACTCTTTATAGGTCTGTGTCAAAACATAACCACAACATTCAATTTTGTTTTTGCTATTTTAACATTTTGAAGTCCATATATGAAAAGACCATTGTATTAGCAATCTCTCTCTCTTTCTCTCTCCCCCATCCCATTATGCGATGGAACAGAGAGAGAGAACGAAAGAGAGAATGAAGTTTTTTATACTTTAATGAATGATACATTTTTTTTCAATTTGTACAATAATACAAAGTTTAAATATATTTGCCAGAGTGAGATCACCTCTCACTATGTGACTTAAACATTTGAAGTTGAGAAGAAATACGCACCGCAACATGTTATGTTAATAGATACTTGGTATAGCGCAGAGACTCGCCCCCGAAGGTTATTAGGTGAGCTACTGGTATAAGAAGCAGAGGTAATTAAGTTGTTGGGTATTAGGTGAGCCACTGGTATAAGAAGCTTAGGTAATTAAGTTGTTGGGCTGCAGACCGGGAGAGATAAGTCTCTGTCTATTGCCAAAATGTAAGGTTGCGTGATCAGTGGAACAAGAAAATGGCCCCTCCAGGCAGAGTTGAGGGTGGGGGGAACAATGCATACAGCTGTCCTACTTTTCTTAATTTCATTGCTGTTGCAGCATTTCCATGATAAAAGACTTACCTCTGGGAGAATGGATGCAGGATTCCTGGCGCCTTCGACGTTAAGGCACGGACGGGTGCAGACGGGCTTGCCGTTGGTGCACCTTCGGCGCGCCCACAGCGCGTCGGCGCCAGTCTCAATTTATGCATAAACAGTGAGAGAACAGCTAGATAGCAGCCATCTTACAAATGGCGGCCGCTGCGGGGGAGCCGTACAAGAAAAATTAAACCCCTAAACTCCCTCCGCACAATCAACAGGCAGTGCTGCGGCAGACCCGGGAGCACAACAATAGTGCAAAGAAATGTGGCAGAGAGCTGCAACCACTGGTACAGTTAGTACAGAACGTAACGTAAAGGAAAGCAAACAATAATTAAAAATAGCTTTAAGCCAACATTCAGTAATTAGAATGCTGTCATGAGTGAGAGCGCAATAAAACAGTTAAAACCACAATGCGAAGACGATATGGATGCTTGTGGACTAGTCATCACCTTTGACACTCCTAGACTTTTTATTTTTTATTTTTTTAATTCAACTTTTTATTAAACAATCATCGGCATATCATCATTAAAATCAGTACAGTATAGAAATATGCATGACAATCAAGGCAGTACAATAGCGAATTACATGCAGTGGAGATATTCAAGGGGGAAGTAAATCATCAAGCTCAACAGTTTGTGGGGGGATGCAAATATCACCACGATAAGAGTTTCACTGTGACCAAATGCGGGTCCATTTTCGGGGGCAGCCTCGGGCTGTAAACACTGTCTTTTCTCTGAACATGCACCAGTCCATATTATTCTCCCACGTAGCCAGAGTAGGAGGGGCTGCCGCCCCCCAGGCCTCAGCTATATTTCTTTTTGCCAGCATGAAGCCCAAAGTTGCCCATTGTGTTTGGTTAGTGTTAAGATCAGTCGGCTCCCATACTTTTAGTAGGCATCTACGTGCTTCTGGACGGATAAGGACAGTCAGTACCACGCTCATCGTTTCGTGTACCTCTTTCCAGTACCTTTGGATTAGGGTGCATTCCCACATAATATGCATGAACGTGCCCATGAGGCCACATTTCCTGCGACAGTCCCCTGTTTCGGCTCTCTCCATCATCACCAGCCGAGGGCCGGTCATATATACTCTGTGCAGGATTTTAAGTTGGACAAGCCGTAGTCGGGCCGACATGGCCACCACCCGGGGCGAGGAGACCGCTTCCTGCCAGTCCTCATCGTCCAATTCCATCCCATCCGCTACCCATTTCCCCTTCAAAGCTAAAAGAGGATCGTCCATGTGGTTTATTAATTTATTGTAAATTAGCGAAATGGTCTTGTCTGGAACATGGCCATCTAATATTCTGTCCTCTAACGGGGATGAGTCGGGAAGGGATGTGCCTCTAGGGATGAGAGAGTGTAGTGCGTGGCTAACCTGATTATATCGAAAGAGCTCGGCATCAGCAAGTTCGTACTGAGTCTGAAGGGCAGCAAAGGGTTTTACTCCACTCTGTATCCACAGATCCTTGACTTGTGATATGCCGATCAGGTCCCATTTATCAAATCCTTTCGAGGACCACAGATTGCCAAGTTTTGCGGAGTCCCATAAGGGGGTAGCCAATGTTAATTTACCCTCCCACCCCAGGGATTTATTTGCTGCGTGCCATACCTTAACAGAGTGTCCAGTGGGCCCTGTAAGCTTGGATCTGTTTGGTTTCGCGTAGAGGGGTCGGTTACAGCTCCCTCCGGGGAGGAGCCACTTATCCATCTGATAGCCCGGGTTGGCAAGATCTCCATATGTGCTATGGTTAATGGCTGCCAGATGTGCAGCCCAGTAATATTTTTTAATGTCAGGTAGGCTGATGCCACCATCGTACCACTGTAACGTGAGCTTATTCAGGGCTATACGGGGAGACCCGTTCCATAGCAGGTCCCTCTGGAGGCATTCAATTTCTTTGAAATATTTCGAAGGGACTGGATCAAGTGTGTTCTGCAAGACGTAGAGAAAGCGGGGTAGGGACATCATTTTAAAAAGAGCCGCTTTGCCCAATAGGGAGAGGGGAAGGGATTTCCAGCTGGCAATGTCTCGCCTTAAGCGAAGCAATGGAGGGAGAAGATTATTTTCATAGCGGAGTATAGGATCTCGGGAGAGAAATATACCCAGGTATTTGAACCCGGTGGTGCTAATTTGGATGGGACAGTTTTGGGGTAGAGCAGGAGGGCCTCCCCAAAGGACATAGAGGTGGGATTTAGACCAGTTAATCCTGAAACCGGAATATTTACCGAACACGGCTAAGATGTCAAGAACTGCTATTAGAGACTTTTTGGGCTCCGTTAAATAAAGTAGTATATCGTCCGCATAGAGCGAAATGCGGTCCTCCCAGTCAGGTGACCACCGCATGCCACGAACAACTGGGTCTTGGCGGATCCATGCAGCTAGTGGTTCCAGCGCCAATGCAAAAAGAAGGGGAGAGAGTGGACACCCCTGACGGGTGCCCCGGCTCAGGACAAAAGAGTCCGACTTTTTGTTATTCACCACGACTTGCGCCATTGGTTCCGAATATAAAAGACGGACCCATCGCATGAATTCCTGGCCGAACCCTAACTTTCGGAGGACCGCAATAAGGTAAGGCCATTCTATAGTGTTGAATACCATAGTGGCATCTAGAGACACGAGGACAGCCGGCTCAAGAATCGTGTCCACTCTGCCTAGAACACCGTGGGCACGGCGTAGGTTCAATGCTGTGTTCCTATGCGGAATGAAGCCGGACTGGTCCGGGTGTACCAATTCTGAAATTACGTTAATGAGACGGGTGGCTAGGACTTTAGCAAGGATCTTGGGTTCGGCATTGAGGAGGGAAATCGGCCTGTAGGAGGCGCAGTCTGTTTTGGGCTTACCTTCCTTGTGTATGGTTACTATGGTGGCTATACGTTGGTCAGTTGGGAGCACTCCTGATTCTCTACTTTCCTCAAACATGCTCTTGAGATGAATGGACAATTTGTCAGGGCTGAGTTTGTACAATTCTATTGGGATGCCGTTCGGGCCAAGAGCTTTTCCTGATTGCAGTGACCTGATTGCTTGCGCTATCTCATCTGCAGTCAGGGGGCTATCTAAAAGACGCTGATCTTCTAAAGAAAGAGTGGGAAGTTTGATGTCACGCAATAGTTCGAAAGATTCGTCCTCAGTGTAGGACGCCACTGCGGTGTATATTAAGTTAAAGTGCCTGGCGAAGCAGTCTGCTATGTCTTGGGGATCCGTTAAGCTAATGTTATTAACATCTTGGAGGACTGGGACCAACCTATTCGCCCATTCGCGTTTATCAAGCCAGGCTATTAGTTTCCCGGCTTTATCCCCGAGATCATAGATCCTACCAAGTTTCTCTCTCCCCAGCATTTTCGCTCTTTCTGTCAATAGTGCCTTATATTCATCTTGTTTAAGTCGCAATAAGTGAGCTAAGTCAGGTGTGACCGTCATCTCCATCTCTCTCTAAGCGATAGATCTCGTCCTCTACACTTGCAATTTCTCTATGTCTTTCTTTCTTTTGTCCAGATATCAGGCACAAAGCCTCTCCCCTAATCACTGTCTTAAATGCTTCCCATAGTGTCTGGGAGGAGTCCACCGTACCCAGGTTTTCAGCAAAGTATGTATCTATTGTCTTGGTGAGTTCTTGACGGACTTTGGGGTTGCGAAGATGCCAGGGGTTAATAGGGACTACCCTACCCACCCTGGCTTGATCAAGGAGTACATGGACCCAAAGTGGTAAATGATCAGAAATGCCCCTAGCCAGGTGCCTAATTTCATGGATGAGTGAGATTTGGGGGGCGGGGATCAAAATATAATCTAATCTGGATAAGCTGCCATGAGCCCCCGAGTGAAACGTGTGTTGCATTCTGTCAGGGTTATAAGTGCGCCAGCCATCTACTAGTCCCATGGTGTCAAGAAAATCTGGCAGCCATCTATGCGAGGGCCCTAGTTCACGCGGTGGGTGGCGATCCAGTGCACCCGACCCCACGGAATTAAAGTCTCCTCCCAGCAATAACACCCCCTCAGGCAGTGAGAGGAGAGTGGTACGCAGGTCCTGAAATGTGGTAGTTTGGAGGCCAGGCGGAACATAGATGGAGACCAGTGTGATAGTGCGTCCCTCCCAGAACCCCGTGATACCCACGTAGCGGCCCCTGTCATCGGTCCAAGTACGGTCTACAGTGAGCGGAAAGGTGTTTTTCAACATGATACCCACGCCTCTGGAGCTTGTGGTGAACCCTGCATGTGCCACCAACTTATACCCAGATCTACACAGTGCTTTACATGAGCTACCTATCAAGTGCGTCTCCTGGAGCAGGACAATGTCGGGGGCTTGCTTCCTAATATATTGGAGAACTATACTGCGTTTAACCTTGTCTCCAAGCCCGTTCACATTCCAGCTCAGGATCCTGGCACTTTTATCCCACTGCATATGCATCATAATTGTAAGCGTCGTCCATAGCCTTGGTCATGCAAATTATAAAGTTTGCCGAAGTAACAACTCTAACACAAGTCATGTGTCGATGAATGCAAATAACGGTAAAACAACCCCCCTCCCAAATCCCGTTTCCAACAACCCCCTCCCTGCTTCCCTGCTCTCTGGACTTAGAACTGCCCATCACAAACTGGCAGAGTGCCTGTCACCCAATACACTAAAACTGAAAAGTAACTAAAGGTAGTAAAGAGGAGGAAGGCCGGCGCTCCTTCCCACAATCCCCCAACCCAAACTTCACAGATGAATTGTTCCCATAAGGTCATGGAGTGCGTTGCTGAATAGCTACAGTTCAACGAGAGCTTTTGTCCGACTGTGGGGCCACATCCGTAAAGGAGCAGGTCACACTCTGACACATCCACGTGCACAAACAACCCCTGACGTCAACAACACATCTGCAGACAAACCATGCCCCAGAGTCCCAACTCCCACCAAGAGCCCAATTTACCCAAGTATGCAACATCTCAGCACTGTTTAAGCACAGAAGTCAAAGGCACACCGCCTGAAAGGGATAAGGGGCAGCAAAATCAGAGCTGCAGGGGCGACTCTCCCAAAATGCAGCACACACATAACATTCAGAGCACATCAACATTGACAACAATGTGGTACAAACTGCAACACGTTCACAACAGAACAGAGAACACAACTGGTGCCGCTTGTGTGTAGAAACTGGCCAATCACATTTGGCATAGCAGGGAAATGTGAGATGATAACGTACAAGTACAAACACACATCCGTGATGTTGTCGAAATATCCACTGTCCCGCATCAAATAGGCAGCTCCTCCCAAACAGTCACAATGTACATTGTCATGCAGTCTGTATGTAAACTTGTACAATGCGTCAACATACATGTGAACACAATGTTAAACTGCATCTCCCCTTCACATTGCAGAGGGAGAATCAACACCTCCTGCAGAGCAGACCGAACTTCTCTTCACTGATGACGAAGAGGACCTCCACACCTTCGACACCGACGCCCTCCAAGAGCTTATGGACAGCTTCGGCACCTCACCTCCAGGAGCAGGGCAGCCCAGCTGCATCGAGGAGACCTCACCCCCTGCACAGACCACACAACAGGAAGCACCCACCACCACGGCTGTCTCCCAGGACCCCCACGAACAACACATGGCCTTCCAATGCCGTGTGTTAGGGTGCCAGGAGAAGATGGCTGATCAGGTGCGGGTGGGGTTCGACCTCATGGCAGCCAAACTAGATGCCATACGTGGGTGTCTAAGTCCCATCAGGGACCACTTACAGTCCCTAACGGACACCCACAGTCCGCTCCATGCTCTCTAACGATCCATGGCTGACATCGCTGGAGTCCTGACTCTGAGACAAGGACAACTGTCTAGTCAGAGTGGCTCCAGCGATGTCAGCCGGGAGTTGGGACACATGCGGAGGATCATGGAGAACAGGGAGCGGATGGAGGCGGAAAGAATGGCTGTAACGGCTGCACACCAGCGAGATGTAGCTGGGATCTTCAATGCCCTGCAGATCCTCATCATGACATTGCTGCCACAAGGCCTAGCGCCGATGAATGCTGCTGCTGCTTCTACATCCACTTCTCCGTCCCTGATGTGTCAGTGCCTCACAGTGCGGCAGACAATCCACCTGCGGCCCCTGATGTGTCACTGCCACACAGTGCGGTAGACATTCCACCTCCGGCCCCTGATGTGTCAGTGCCACACAGTGTTGCTGACAAAACACCACCACCCACATGTGAGGCACATGAAACATCAGAGGACGAAGATGCGGATGATTCTGCCTTAGTGGTAAGAAGGAAGCGGTAGCATTTATCTCCACCATATGGCCTGTTTCTGCTTGGTTCTGCCCTCTGCATCATCACCTTCCACTGTCCCCCGATACACTCTGCGACACTCACCTTGGACCTCGACATGGACTGCCATATTCTGTTTGGTTACCAATGACACAGCAATCAGACTGCGGACTGAACTCTTCCTCTTCCGATGAACTTGTCATTCCCTAAAGGACTCTGGCTGGCCCTCCACGGGGCAACAATGTAAAGTGGGGTTTGCATGGCCCTGTACTGCTCCAGCTTCAACATTCCACTGAATGTGAATACAACATTCAAATTCACACAGATGTGTCATGTCTATGATCATTCAAGTATGAAAGTATGGATGAATGTAGGGTCAGTGATTCCCCCTTACATCCATGTTGCTCATGTTGTGGGACTTGAGTCACAGGGTGCAACATTGCCGATTGCGGTCCGGGTGGCGCTGACACCACAACAGAGACACACGCATTAGTTACTTTGGTGGCCATCCCGGAACTGAACCACACCCAGAACCCCGGGCTATTTATTCACGACATACGCCGGACTAGGCCACTCCGCTCACGCTTACAGGGGACGACGACAAAGCTACATGTCCAAGGTCTTCCACACTGCCTGAGGTAACCTGTTTACGTCCACTGTCCACAACACTACAAACACCAGCAGTATATGTCCACATGGACATGTCTGTGCTCTGCATACTGAAGTCTGTCCAGCACATCACCGCCACACTTGGCATTGTGTACATTCTTATTGATGGGTCACTTGCCTCCTTCGCACATACTTGGTTCCCACCTCTCCCCACATTCTGCAATTGTGTGGCAGAGGTGCCATGCCGTGGATGGTTTGTCTACATGGCTGGCCACGGTTACCACAGTTACTTGTGTTGTCGTGTCTGGTAGTTGGGCATGTTGATTGGCATGTTGTATGTGATTTTGTAACGTGTGCATTCCCACAGTTGTGAGTTGTATGATTGTGGAGTTGAGGTGTGTGGTGTGTTCAGTTGGTACTTACCGACGAGCAGTGCATTTCCATAGGTGCCATCCTCAAAGCGCTGGTTGGTGATGGACTTGCGGAAGATGTAGGAATCCTGAACACTGCCTGGGAAGTTTGCGACGACATTCGTGAACAGGCCCCGGTGGTCCACGTTTGCCTGCACATTGATGGAATGCATGTGGTTTCTGTTGCGGTTATTGTGTGCAGTGTCAGCATGTGCATGTGTGCAGTCAATTGCCCCCAACACGTGCGGGACGCCAGCTATGGCGTAGTTCCCTTGCTTGGTCTCCAGCTGTTCCTGCGCAGTGTGGGGGAAGTGAAGGTGCAGGGGTATCAAGCTGATACAAACCGTGATGCTTACAGGTATGATAAATCCTGCATAATAAGACCGTAACAGAAGTTTGTGTGGTCGTAACCTTCCTTTTCTTTCCTACGAAGGTTACGACCGCACGAACTTCTGTTACGGTCTTTTTATGCAGGATTTATCATACCTGTTACCATTCCGGTTTGTCCAAGTGCAATACACTGTACCAGATTACGTTTGTGACTATACGGACGCTTGACCATTGTCACCATTTCTCCAACAGGTTTCTGAATACTGACTTTCGGAATATGGAATTGTATTGGGGAGTTCCCGCACCATATGCAGTTAATTGAATCCACACGTTGCCCTGATGAAGTTCCCCTTTGGGAATGGAACGCATTGGCTGAGCTTTTCGTATTGTTGATTTATGTATTTGTAATGAAGAACTGTTTTTACACTACTGTTGACTACTGGACTTCATGACCTGACGCACCCCCATTTCAGTAACTACAATCTTGGATCTGAAGCAGAGAGGCGTCAAGCAACGGCTGGCATTGGGGTTGGTTGCGCAGGAACACTACGAATTGGAACTAGCGTGTGGTGCGGATACAGGGGCCCGCCGTTGCTTTTGTGGACATGCATCCAAGACATGTGTGAGGAAGTTTGATAGGGCTGGCTGTGAGACTCCTCCGACTCTGGCAGTTGTTGGTTGGAAGGTACCAGAGGCCAACAGGTGCAGCACAGCCAGCAGCTTTGTCTGCAGGAGGGATGTTGGTTCTCCGCTGTGTTGGTACCGTCAGCCTGTGGGCAATGTGGGTGAGGATGCGGAGGATGGTTGTCCTTTTGAGCCTGTAGTGGGCAATGGCATCCTCTGGCGTTGAGTGTCTGAGGCTGGTGCGTTTTAGGAACGTCCGCTGTCTTCTTCTGCGCTGTCTAGGTGGTAGTCCAGGGGGGGTGGTCCGGGGGGGGGGTCCTGGGGGTGGTGGCGGTGGGTTTTGTGGACCTCTTGGGTCTCCGAGCTGCATGATCAGTAGCTCCATGACATGTGTTGGTGTTCAGATGTGGCTCTGGGCTGGGTATCCTTTCATACTGCAGGTTGTCGTCCTGCTTAACACCAGTAAAAGGCAGGTGTTAAATCCCTGCATCGCAGATCTGGCTGGTTGTTGAGAATATCGTGAAGTGGTGTTTTCGTGTGTTTTTGCACGGGAACGCCTACTCTGCATATCATTAGAGTTAGTTGTCGCTCTCATCCGTGGCGATGTTTTTTGTGGAAGCTATCGCTGGAAAACTGGCGATATCGGCAGTTTGCACCAGCTTGAGAATAGGGCGATAAATCTATCTCCACTTTTGCGGCGCTAAAGTGCAGATAAATTGGCGATAAGTCCTTGAGAATATGCCCCTACTATTCTAACTCCGCCACGTATTTACCTCAGAGCAAGTGCTAGACAGTGGCTGGAGGTTACTATTCTAACTCTCCCGTGTACTTACCCCAGGGCTGGTGCTGGACAGTGGCTGGGGGGGGAAAAAATCAGTGAAGTTACAGTATGCATCACTAAAAAAATGTCTATTAGACAGACCTTACAATCTCTTCAAAGAATTGGAAAATTTACAAAGTGAACAGAAAATGTACTCAAAAACACACCCAGTGCATGAAAAGACCAAAAAACCTTTTCAGATAAATAATTTAAAAAACAAAAACTAAGCATAACCAAATCTAACAATTTTCTTTCTACAGGCAACAAATAATAAGACTAAAATTTCTCTTGCTTTTTACAGTGGTAATAAAAATGTTTTTCACCTTCAATAAACAGTCTTAAATAACCATGCAAAACCACTTTTCCTTAGCAGGCATTTTGCTCACAAAAAAAACTGTACAATTTCAAACATTTCCATTTACAAAAAATTTTTCTTTTAAAATATATTACAGACCACACATCAAAACAACTAAACCACCAAGCCATCCGCCGAACAACCCAATGACGAATACATCTCATTGCCAGAAACCAGATTAACAAAGATTAAAAACCACCTCAGGTAAAAATTAATTAAAAATCAGTGCATATTGAAATCTCTAAACATTCTTTCAGAGGTAGAAAGTCTAAAATATAATTTTCTCACAACTTTTGGCAGAAGTAAAAACATTTTATTATCCAAAAACAAGAGTGTCTCAAAAAATCATGTAAAACTTATTCTCCTAAGGTGCATTTTAAATAAAGTAAAACACATTTTTCCAACATAGTACATTAAAAAATATATTTTCTCTTGTTTTTCTACAGATAACCCAATAAATGACTTCACGCAAGCAAGCAAGCTATGTGCAGTCCTGGAGAGGCAATAGGCTGCTCAAGTATGGCGGCTACCTTTATTGTTAGGAATGGTTAAGTGAACCCAGGAGTCATTGGAGGTGTGTGGAGTATTTTTCATTCCATTGCAAAGGCAGAGTGGTTACTCTGGGTGATGCTGTGGAAAAGACCACAAAGCATAACCACTCTGCCTCTGCAGTAGAGACTGAAGTGCGTGAAAATGTACAATCAATTAAAATGCGTACATCTACCTCCAATGAGCCAAGTGGCTTAATTTTGAGAGAGGTATCCCAAAACATTACCATGCATGTAACTAGTAGTATGCCTACAATACCCAATATCCAATTTGAGGAGAGTGGTACAGAGGCAAAAACAGGCAAGTAATCCCCAACGAGTAACACCCCAAATCTATTCAGAGATTAACATCACCCCTGAACTAACCGTTTCTTACTCTAATGAACCTTTACTTTTGCATGACAACAAAAACCCTCTCAAAACAATAGTAATATTTAGCACAACCCATAACCTGGTAACCCAGAAAAATAGTGAAATTTGGATGATGGATGGGACTTTTAAGTCCACACCCCTCTATTTACACAAATTAACACTACTCATCCTAACATACATGACACAACGGTCCCATTAGTTTACAGCTAAATCCGTGACCAGCAATCCTCAATGTATACTGAATTTGTAACAGTAATAAAAACCAAAACAATCAAAAAAAGTCCTAGGAAAATAATAATTAACTTCATATTAACAATGATTAATACTATTGCTAAAATATACCTATATCGGAGAGACTATTAGCTAAAATCCATCAATTTTCATTGTTGGGAGCGTCAGACTACCTAGACAATATTGCATGCATTCTACACTTCTACACTTCTAACACACACTAAAATCAATTAAAATTGCTTGTCTGTTTTGACAACACTATCTAATTAAATTGGCATTTTTAAAGGTTTTTTAACAAATTAAAGGAATTTTGGGATTCCTACCTGTAGTTGTCTTCTTTCTTCAATTCTTGGTGATTTTTCAAACCACTTGTCACAAAGAGTCTTCAGTACTCCAATAATCCAAACAGGCAAACCAACATCCAAAGAAAATGCAAAATCCTGAAAAATCATTTTTTTGAAAAAGAATTAATCTCCTACAGCAAAAAGAAAAACCATTCACCAAAACTAATTTCTTGAGAAAATCCATTAGTAATCCATTCACGTCAAAAAGAACAATCTCAAAATCAAAATCCAGAAAAAAACAATGTTTTAAGAAAATCACCAAAAGAAAAATCCATTCTCCAAAGTGATATTCCCACAAAAAACTAGTAATCCACCCACGAATCCCAAGGAATGACATGGCCTTTGTCTGAAAAAGTCACCAAATTGTTTAAAAAATACAATGCCAAAAATTTAAAATGTTTCTTTTATTTCAAATAGATTTTAAAAAGTTATAACCATTTCTTTTGCTACTTTTTTAAACCAACTTTGAAAAAAACCCAACTGTCCCGACGTGAGCATATGAACACAACCTGC
The DNA here is from genome assembly GCA_963921515.1 of Calotriton arnoldi. Taxonomy (NCBI): domain Eukaryota; kingdom Metazoa; phylum Chordata; class Amphibia; order Caudata; family Salamandridae; genus Calotriton; species Calotriton arnoldi. The sequence continues at coordinate 90,293 of CAWUFW010008085.1, forward strand.
ATGAGAATGCAAAAGTGGTAAAAACAGCAAAAACATACATTTCTATACTGTCTAACATGTAACTACCTCCCCCCCTCACCTTACAATAAACTTAGGGCCTGATTCTGATGCGGTTAGGAAAGCATTCCCACCTAGGGCCTGATTCTGATGTGGTTAGGAAGGCCTCCTAATGGCATTTGCTCCTTCCAAATCGGATCGGGAACGTGTCTTCCCGACCCAGGGCCCAATTATGATGTGGTTAGGAACATATGCTCCCATTGAAGTCAATGGGAGTCCAACCAAATCGTATCTGGAAGCATCCGGATGCATCGTAGTCCGTCGGTCGGATTCTCCCGATCTGAGTGGGTCGGAAACCATTTCCAAACCAATTCGGTCGGGAAGCTTTCCAACCCGCATCAGAATCAGGCCCTTTGCCTCTGTAAAGCCTCACCTGGATTTACTGCAGGGACGAAATGGATGGAAGTGATGCTAAATCCCAACTCCCCTCACCTACCTCCTTCGTCCAACTTAGTCAAAGCAAAAGAGGGAAGGCGGGGAAGGAGGGAAGCAAAACAAGGGAAAGAAGAAGGGGTAGACGTCCACTGGATCTTCTGTGGGGGTGGTCTTCTAGAACCCTGAAGGAGAAAGCACAAAGTGAGTACTAAATATGGGTAAAAAGAGCTGGCTATATGTTACCCCTCCCCTATTTCTAATGAAATCCCTTAACAGGAATATGCAAAGTACGTGCGAGGAAACGACTCCCATGGACGATAGAACACTCCCACTGCCTAAAAGGAAGGACAATGTTCAATATGTAGAAGGACTGCAGAAGTTTGTTATTCAAACGAAGAATGAACAATAATATACAAACCTAGGTTAGAGACACCATAGGAGTAGATAGGACCCTTAGCCAAAAATAATAATTTATCCGTTACTCCTGCATTTAGGGAAAACCAAAAAACTAATTTCCTTAGTCAGGAGGAAGCACGGAAGAAAAAGGCAAAAAGAGCAGGGGCCACAATAAGCAAAAACACACTAGTGGGGTTTTGGATTTTTTTCTTTCTCCTGTGCAGCCAAAAAGGAGTTTAGCAAAATAAAGTGAACCTCAAGAATCACCCGTCATGAGCATAGAACCATCAGATAAGTGCTTTTTCTTATTTCCAAAAAGCAGCTCTGAATACAACAAAAAGCAAAGATACTACGATTCTTTATAGCCCTTGCCTTATTTCTTGTCTTTCAGAGACAAGTTACCAGGAAGCAAAGGGTTAAGAAACAGAAGTTCCCTTGATACAAAGTTACCAGCCGGGAAGGAGCAGCGTGTCAACAAGCCCCGTAAGAACACCAAAGGACCCAGGAAGAAGAAGGACACATGAGAAGCCCAGCAACACGAGCAAGAGACTACTGAAGAAACTGCGGTCAACAGGATTCAGGTAAGTCGGGAAAAAACGGTGGGAGACCTGGCGGGATCTGTGCTGGAACATGAAGCACGTTGCCAGAGCAGACCCCTCCTTTAAATACTAACTAAGCGCCGCCTCGCCCGCTGACAGAGAACAGCGGGCTGGGCTCGCTTCTCTGCCCTCGAACGCGGTAACAGGCGCCGCTGTAACCCGCGCGTCCTGAGAAGCTCGACAGCCACCATATGCTTAAAAATGTAAAGTAAATTGTTCTCACCTGACCGCAGCTCTTCCTTGCTTCCAATCTTGTCCTCCACCGATTGTAGAAACAGACACACAACCACATACGTCAAGCCTGACAGTATAAAGAAAAAAGTACATTTTTCTCCACTAAAACCAATGGAAAAGAGTTTGGAAAATACTTTACAAATTATAAAAAATATTGTTGAGCTTTTCCTATTTTTAAATTATTTATTAATAAATATTTTAATTAATATACGTTGTGCGATTTATTGTCTTTTTACTTATAATTAATAAAATGTTTTTTTATGTCTGCAATGTTTTTTAACATTTTGTTCTATGTTTTAAAAATATTTTAGGAATTATACAGATTAAAGTCACTATGTTTTTAATTGCTTTTCAACATTTCCAAATAGATAAATGTATCTTCTGTAAATAATACTCAAATATTTTAAATAAATAAAATTCATATTAAATAATATATATGATAAAGTATAAACATCAATTCTCATTTATTAAAATGAATACCTGAGTATTAATATGTTTGTGTGACAGGCCCATCAATATTTTTAATAAATAAAATAATTTTTAAATATTATATATTATCATGTATAAACATTAATACACACATATTAAAATTTATACCTGAGTATTAATACACTTCCCCACCCAATACCTCTATACCCCATGCATCCCATCCCCAAAGGTTTGTGGTGCAGTTCTATAAATAATTTTAATAAATAAAATTCATTTTGAATATTTTATATTATAATGTATAATTATTCAAATTAATACCTGAGTATTGATACACTTCCCCACACAATACCCCTATATCACTGGCATCCCGTCCCTAAAGGTAAATTACACAATCCTAAAAAAGAATTAAATGGATAATCCTATTACTTTTATTAGAAATGAACATTATAAAAAGAAATTTATCATATACTTAAATATATACTTACCTACACACTTACCAATTAAGCGTGGTTAAGGCATGTGTGGTAAGTGTATATAACTATAATGCATGGTAAAGGCATGCGTGGTAGTGACCTGTGGTAACAAATTATGCGTGGTAGAGACATGCGTGGTATAGACTTAAGCGTGGTAATGACTGCGCGATTTAGACTGCGTTGCAATGGTTGTTTCCCTACTACAGATTTTCGTGTGATTAGCATTGAGGTGCACTGGGAGAGTTATATGCAGCCCCAGCAGGAGGCAGTCTATCGGATCATACTAAGATGTAACGGCAGAACTATGTGAAGTCATGCAGGGGAATAGTAGGCAGCACATTACTTCAAAGTTGAGGTGCATAAACAGGTAGAGCTCTGTGCAGGGGCAACACCGGAATAGCAGGCAGTATTATGTATCATGATTCAGGTGCACTGGGAGAGCTGCATCCAGGCACAGCAGTGAACAGCAGGCAGTACATCGAGTTAAGGCTTTGGAGCAATGAGAGAGTTTTGTCATGTGCAATTCCAGCAGTGGAACAGGAGGCAGTGCATCAAATCAGGATTGAGGTGCACTGGGAGAGCTGTAGGTAGATGCAGTAGAAGAATAACAGGCAGTACACCGAATCAGGATTGAGGTGCACTGGGAGAGCTATGCGCAGATGCAGCAAGCAGTACACTGGATCAGGACGGAGATGTTACTGGGTTTGATGTGTGGACAGTACTTGTCTGACCACAGGGTCCTTTTGGTGCCAAACCCCTCTTCTTGGTCTCACATATTTTAGGCCGGTTCTGTCGGGAGTCCTATTTATTGCTGCGTTTATTTTCAACTCTGTGTCAGTTCTTTTTGCCCCTCATTCCTGCAGCTCAATGTCAGTCTGAGGGAATGGCTTGCTGCTCCTGGAGCAGACTTCATATTGTGAATGCAGCAGTCCGAGCCTGTGTCTATGCCTGCCTTGCCTCGTCCTTGAACTCTCCCTAGGTGTGGAAATCGCAGCGGCCATCTTGGATAGTATAACTTCCCTCGTGCTTCATGCTGTCCTCACCAGGCAATCGATTTTCTATGCCACTGATATTGGGATAGGCCTGCCAGGGTGCAGGATTAAACTAATTTGAGAGGCCTCTGCAGGGGCTCAGGACAGAGATAAACTGGAACCACTGAGTGTGGGACAGAGAAAACGGTTCCTTTGGCAGAGCTTTACTTGGTAAGAGTGGATGTCCATTTCAAAAGCTTTGTTGGACACATATTTTGTTGTATTGTTCTCCCTCTGCTGGGGATCATGATGAACTGTGGCTCACCTGGGTATTATGGTGGCCCACTCCTGGTGATCCTTATGTATCGGGGCTCAGCTTGACATAAGTATGACCCAGCTCTGGCATAGTGGTGACACAGGAATAGATGGTCTATATTTGGCATAATGGTGGCAAATGCCTTGCATATTTGCAACCCTTGCATATTATATAGCTTTCCTTGGTAGTATGGTAGTTGACTTCTGGTATAAAGGTGACACCAGCATATCATATTGTTGCCTTCCTTGTTCTCATGGTGGCCTATATTTGGCATATTGGTTGCCCTGACATATTCTGGCCTTCCTGAACGCAGTGGTTGCTCACCCCTTGTGAAATTGTGGCACTTGCATACTGTGGCCTTACTTGACTGAAAGGGGGCACTCCGTGGCATAATGCTTCCACAACTTGACATAATTGTGACCCACTACTTGTGTAATGGTTGGAGCAGCGTAATTTTGATCCCATCCTGAGATATTTTAGGAGTGCATCATAATCACGAATAGTCGGCACTCGAATATATTCTGTGTGATAAACGTTGCTAAAAGGAAATGAAGTACTGTATATTTAAAGGGCTCCATGTGTAACAGATACGATATTATAAATTGTGTGTTTAAAAGTGACTAACAGAAGAAGCTGATGAACTTATTCCTTAATATTATAAATGAAATCTATGTTCCTGACATAATTTAGGGCCTCATTACGATGGTGGAAGGCCCGCCACCGACAGCCTGTCGGTGGCGGGCCTTCCGCCATCGTGCTGCTGTTTTCCCCCGCCAAATTATGATGGCGAGGGGAATCGTTGGTGCAGCGTGGCGGTCGTAAAGACCGCCCGCCACGGTTCCGCAAGGCGGTCCCTTTCCGACCGCCTTGCGGAACCACACCATAGGCTCACATTGCGGCAGTGCACTGCAGGCACCGCTGTAGGGATTAGGATATCCCTTTCATCCATTCGTTTTGCAGCGGCCAAACCGCCGCAAAACAAATGGCGGAAATGGATTTGGGGGCCCGTAGCGGGCCCCCCTGGATCCCTGGGACTGGGTCAGGGCACTGGGGGCACCTATGGTGCCCCCAGTGCCTACATATCCCTGCACCATGTGGCAGGCACCGCATGGTGCCTGCCACGTAGTGCAGGGATATGCAAGTGCCTTTAATTTTGCATTGAGGCGGGGGCTGCTGAACGCATCCCCGCCACAATGCAAAATATAGGTGATGCAACCGCCATGGTGGCGGTTGCATCGTAATTTGGATTGTGGGGAGGCCGCCTCATGGGCGGCCGGTCCCAAATCCAACACGATGGCGGACGGACGGAAGTCCGTCCGCCATCGTAATGAGCCCCTTAGTTTGGGACTAATGAGATGAAAAAATTTGCAACTAATGTTTAGAATTTATTTGTAAACCAACATTATATTCACTTGAGTGTATTTTTAATTAATGTTTCTTACTAGTCTTTTTCATTATTCATGTGTTAAGAAACCTCATTTGTTATGCATTTACAATTGTGCACGTATCTGTAACCAAGAGCACAGTTCACTGCTAAAGTTAACTGAAATTTTAGGGGCTCAGGTATAATTTCAGTGCACATGCACATTGCAGTCTAACATTTAATTTGTGTTTAACCTTCAATGTGGAAGGTTTTCGTTCACATTTTGTTTTCACTGCAGGTGTGGACAGAGCCTCATTACTCACTATAGAAGGATTTTGTTTTCATTAGATAGCAAGGTATGAGAAGACGAAGTTTGGAAAGGAAAAACGTGGTAACGAGCTCAGAGAGAAGATCTCATGGAGGAGAAGAATGGCCAAGGACGAATAAAGCTGTAACTTATCAATGTGGGAAAACAGCTGAAAGTATCCAATTCGTGCTGGAGTGATGGAAATGTACTGGAAAGGAGTCACGTGGGATCGTCTAGCTTGGATACAACTGATATTTTATGCTGTAGCTTAGTGAGGGAAAGAGAGACATCTTAGGACTTCATGGGGTACAGACCTTTGCTTCTGCTTCTACTTTGAGAGATTTCATGCTACTTGCCTCATGGTTGGAGTGCTTCTTCTGAAGACTCTGACAGCTGACATCTTTTCAAATTTCAATGCTTATGTAAACTCTTAGGGGTATATTCACAAGAACGTGCGATAACTACCGCAAGAGTAGCGTAACGCAACTTTCAATATCGCAGCCTATCGCGGCAAAATAACCCTGTGTCAACGTGGAATTCACAACAAGGCGGTAGCATGCAATAGTCACCAGATAACGCGTCAAATGTCAGCGTGAAAATCAACGCCACGCTGAAAAAATGCGAAACGTGAACGCGAGAAATCATGCGATGAGGCCAATCGCGGTACAAAAAGTAGCGAAAAGCAGCCACAGGCCTGCAAATCCCACGCGTCTGGTGGGAAATTGCACTATAAAAACCACAGAAACAACACACCAGAAACAAGCCAAAGCACGCAGCAACATGGATGCACCCTGACCCAGCGCAGAGGTCAACGCGAACCCCACAACCCCCACAGACCACCAGCAAGGAACAACGGGGTCTGGGAAGGCCAAGGAGAAAAGGGAGAGGAAGACGGGGTGCAGACCGCAGGAAAACAAGACCAGCGCCACGGAGTCACAGAACACTACCAGCAACTGACCCACAAGCAGACCACCTGGAATGCAGTCGGAGTGCCGAGGAGGCCAATCCAGGAGGCCAAGAGGCACCGCCAGGACGTGACAACCTAAACCAGGCATAAACCCGCTGCCAACAGGAAGGCAGCAACGGCGACAGGAGGTGGCAGTCCAGCGCCACAGGAGGATCTGGAGGAAACCCAGGCCACAGTCATCAGTGTGGAGATGGTGCAAGGAGGTGGGAGTACGGACACAGCTCGACAGGACCCGACACAACAACAACAGGGTGAGGATCCAACAGGGACTGGGGGGACAGGGGTGATGGGCACAATGGCACACATGCACAATGAGGTGTAGCACACTGCACACCCACAATTACCCAGGGACATGTCCCCCATCCCTGTGGCACACTGCAGCACACACACATAACAATCACAGCACATACCATGACAATGTGGCACAAAGTGCAACACCCACACTGCAGAACAGGGGACACAACTGGGTCCACCCAGGAGCAGAAACAGAACAATTACATTGGACAGAGCAGGGAACTGTGAGATGCATATCTACGGCTAGAACCCCACATCAGCCATGTAGGCCAAATGTCCACTGTCCCAACTCAAATAGCCACCACCGCCCAAACAGTCACAATGTACATTGACACACAGTCTGCATGTCAACAAGAACAAGGTGCCAACACAATGCCAACATGCACCTCCCCTTCACAATGCAGAGAGACAAACAACACCTCCAGCAGGTCAGAACAGACAACCCATCAGTGATGCCGGAGGCGAACACCACACCTTCGACACCAACGCCCTACAACAGCCCGTGGACATCCCACACAACCTACCACCAGAACCAGGGCAGACAAGCTACTCAGAGGAGAACCCAGCCCCTGCAACAGACCACACAGCATGAAGCACCCGCAATCACGGCTGGCTCACAACACTTCACCGACCCACACATGGCACCCCAATGCCAGGTGTCAGAACGCCAAAAGGCGGTGGCCCAACAGGTGCGGGTTTTGCCGAACCCATGGAATGCGACTAGAACACATACGTGGGTGTCCAATACCCTTCAGGGACCACCTACACCCCACAAAGGAGACCCACACTGCCATAGAGACACATGCAGATGCACATACCCAGTACAGAACCACGCCCAGGGGCACGCACACATCAGTCACACACCCATGTTGGTTCTGCGTACGACGGCACAGTCCACTCCCCTTCCGAATTGAGTGGGTGACGACAGAGCTACATGTCCAGGTTCTAACTCGCTGCCTGCGGTGACATGTCTGCGTCTGCTGTACACAGCACAATGTAATGTCGTAGGGCCCAGGGCCCCCATGCATACAACAAGACCACAGGGACACATGCACATATCATGTTGAACTGGCTACAGGCACGTGCACCCGGCCCCTTTATTGGCAGGGCCACATGTACAGTGACGCCTGTGCTGGATGTGTGTGGGGTGAGTATAAGCCAGCCCGCACGGAGTGCTTGGTGCTGGCAACAACCTGAACAGTGGACACCAGTGTAATGGAAACAGAAAAAACCAGCATAACAGAGTCAACTGCAGAGCAACATGGAGGGATCCGGAGTAAGGACAGAGGTCACCCAATATTCAGTCAGGAGGTTCCGTGAGTTGCAGTGCACTGAGGTAGGGGCACTAGAGAAGAGCGCGCTCATGTGAAGAAATTGCTAGGATTGTGTCCCTTCGGGTTAGTCCTGATGCAGATGCAGTGGGGTGTGTTACACCTGCATCAACTTCCTCATCAACGTCCCAGGTCTCCCACACTGCCTGAGGTGACAGTTGCGTCCGCAGTCCACAGCGCAATACCCAGTAATAGATCCGGGTGTGTAGCTTGACTACCACCACCAGTCTGCATTCCTGCCTTGGGGCTGTTGCCTCCTGCCCTCCCATTGTCTGTGCCTTCTCCCGTCCGCACACTTGACACATCTTCCTCATCATAGTCCCAGGTCTTCCCCACTGCATGAGGTGACATTGCTGCGCAACCTCACAACAGCACAAAACTCAATCGATAACGGACAATGGCTTGCGGTGCACTGAGTCACTGGCACCTGGAGTGCTGAGCAGGGTATCAGGCCGATGATGGCATCCACGACAGGTCTGAGCAACTCCGTAGGTCTGTCAGGACCACCGTTTTGACTCTGGCAGATGGCGGTTGGAGGTGGTCCTTGCGGTGGTGGCGTGTGCCTCCTGCGGTGATGCGATGTCGGGCCGGTCAAGACTCGATGCTATGTGTGGGCCCTGGTGGCCCGCAGTTGAGACCGGAGGATGCGGACAGTGCAGGGCCACAGACACATGGCGTTGATGACCCCAAGACCATCGCTACAGAGGCCATTCAATGTCTCAGAAGAAGGGGTCCCAGGCCTGAGCAGCACAGAGTTAGTGGCCCCGGATGCACTGTGGCCGGCACAGGCACCCAGCCACGGGACGGTGACTTGCGGTGCAGTCAGATGGGCCATGCGACCTGAGCGGGTCCCCATCAATGTCCGAGGTGTATGTTGCGGAGGGTTGCGGGGGACAGTGGAAGGTGTCCTCCAGGGCATGATGCGGAAGTTCTGATGTTATCTGGAAGCAGCAAATGGAGGAGTGGAAAGCGCAACCCTCGTTTTCACCAACAATTCGGTATCAGCTACATGAGGATGAAAACTAGCCCCTATTTCATAGACTCAAACGCCACCAATGTACGACCAGTGAGTGTCCATGAATGTCGGGGAACACACTTAGTGGCACAGGTGCTGAGAGGGGATGCAGTCTGCGATGATGCCGGTACACAGATGTGCACTCCAACATTGCCTAATCAAGACTCTGTGACCTACTGGACCGCAGTGTAGGCCGGAGGCAGCAGTCAGCATGGGCCCACAGACACGTGTCGTGTGCTTGTGATGCATTCGTTTGCTTCACTGATAGCAGGGAGTTTAGTGATATCACCCCTGCAGTAGACATCTGGTCACTGCCATTCATGACTCAGGACACAGTTTCACACATGGGACCTACTGGTCCGACGAGTGGGCCGAAGGCAGCAGTAGAGTGCGTCAACGAGAAAGGAGTAAGGCGGGCCTGTGTCGTGAAGGCCGTGATGGTCTGAGGAGGCTGCCAAAGTCGCGGGCCTCGGGCTTGCAGCTTGCGCCGGCACTCGGTGGGCCCTCCTTGACACACGCCGGTGTCGGCAGGTGATCAGTGTGGCCTGGCTGTGCAGGGGCGGGCCTGACGGGTTCGTGGTCCAGCGTGCCGGGGTCCGGCAGGCGCACAGCATTGCAGGCAACTCCGCTCACGAGGACGGCGTCGGGCTCGTGGCGGGGTGGGAGGCGCCGCCCTGGCAGAGACGTGGGTCTTTCCGGAAGAGGACCACGCCCAGGCCTACGTGCTTTTTATTCACACCCCTACGCTGGCGTGGCGTACGCCGGGCCATCCCACTCCGGTGACGCTTAGGGGGGGGCGTAACAGGCAACATTTCTGCGAGGTACCCCACTGGCTGGGCTGACATGGTGGCGTCCACTGTCCACTACACTCCATACACCAGTGGTGTATGTCGCCATGGATATGGGTGTGTTCTGCATACTGCGGTGTGTCCAGCACATCTCCGCCTCTCTTGGCATTGTGTACTTTCCCAATCATGGTTCTACTGCATCCTTCACACATGCCTGGTTGCCACCTCTCCCCACATTCGGCTATTATGTGGCTGAGGTGCCATGCCATTGCTGGCTCATGTTCAGGGCTTGCCCATGTGAACATTGTAAGTTGTTCTGTCGTGTCTGGTGGGTGGGCATGTTGTTGTGCCTGTTGTATGTGAATTTGTGACGTGTGTTTTGCCAGAGTTGTGAGTTGCATGGTTGTGGAGTTGAGGTGTGTGGGGTGTTCATTTGGATATTGCCAAGGGGCTGTGCATTTCCCTTGTTGCCATCCTGGGAACGCTGGTTGATGATGGACTGTCGGAGGATGAAGGTATCATGCACACTGGCTGTGTATTTGAAGGCGACATTGTTGGGGGTTCCACGGTGTTCTGTTGTTGCCTGCACATTGATGTGAGACATGTGCTTCCTGTTGCGGTGATTGTGTGCTGTGCCACCAGGGGGCACAGATAGTACATTTGTGCTGTGTATTGCCCCCAACACGTGCGTGCATCCTGCTTGGGCGTATGGGCCTTGCTTGGTCTCCAGCGGATCCTGCGCATTGTGTTGTACGTATGGGGACTGGGGTACCAGGGTGATGGTGATGTCCATTACAGGTGTGGGGGACTTGGATGTGGCTGGCTGTGAGACTCCTCTGACTCTGGCGGGTGTTGGTTGGGGGGTACCAGGGGCCAACAAGTGCAGCCAAGCCAGCAGCTTTGTGTGGGGTGGGATGTTGGTTGTCCGCTGTGTTGGTGCCGTAGGCCTGTTAGGCGATGATGGTCAGGATGCGTAGGATGTTTGTCACTTTCAGCCTGTAGTGGACGGTGACATTGTCAAATGTTGGGTCTGTGCGGCTGGTACGCTTCCTGGGAGTCCGCTGTCTTTGTCTGCGCTGCGTCTGTGGTGGTCCGGGGGGGGGGGGAGTTCCGGGTGTGGGTTGTGGTCCTGGGGTGGTGGCGGTGGGTGTTGTGGCCCTCTTGGGTGTCCGGGCCGCATGATGAGTGGCTCCATGGCATCTGTTGCCCTTCGGATGTGGCCCTGGGCTGTACTCCCTTTTGTGGTGCTGGCTGCCGTCCGACTTTACACCAGGTCAGAGCAGGTGTTAATTTCCTGGTGCTAACGCGCCTTATTGCCTGTTTTGTGTTCTTATCGCCGATGTGGCTGGTCGTTGTGAATGTTAAGGTGTGATGTTGTCTCGACTTTTGGCATGGGAACGCCTACTCTGCATCTCATTAGCGATATTTGCGGGGGTCCTCTGTGGCGATGTTTTTTGCGCCTGCTATCGCGGGTAAACTGGTGCTGTGGGCTGTTAACACCGGCTTGTGAATGGGGAGGTAAATTTATCATGACTTTGGCTGCGATAAATCAATCAATCAATCACAGAATTTGTAAAGCGCACTACTTACCCGTGAGGGTCTCAAGGCACTAGGGAAAAAAGAAAAAAGGGGGGGGTGCTGCTACTGGTCGAACAACCAGGTCTTGAGTAGCCTCCTGAAGGTCAGCAGGTCTTGGGTCTGTCATAGGCTTAGTGGAAGGGTGTTCCAGGTCTTGGCGGCGAGGTGGGAGAAGGATCTGCCGCCGGTGGTAGTTCTTCGAATGCGAGGGACGGTGGCGAGGGAGAGGTCGGCGGAGCGGAGTTGGCGGTTGGGGACGTAGAAGAGGAGTCGTCTGTTGAGGTAGGCTGGGCCAGTCTTGTGGAGTGCCTTGTGTGCGTGGATGAGGAGTTTGAAGGAGATTCTCCTGTCGACGGGGAGCCAGTGCAGGTTCCTCAGGTGGGGGTGATGTGGCTGTGGCGTGGTACATCGAGGATCAGGCGTGCGGAGGCGTTTTGTATGCGTTGCAGCCGCTTGATGAGCTTGGCCGGGGCTCCCGCGTAGAGGGCGTTCCCATAGTCAAGTCTGCTACTGACGAGGGCCTGGGTGACTGTTCTTCTTGTGTCTGTCGGGATCCACCTGTAGATCTTGCGAAGCATGCGGAGGGTGTTGAAGCAGGAGGATGAGACTGCGTTGACTTGCTAGTCCATGGAGAGCGTTGAGTCGAGGATGACTCCCAGGTTGCGTGCGTGGTCGGTGGGTGTCGGGGCTGCTCCCAGCGTCGTTGGCCACCAGGAGTCGTCCCAGGCTGAGGGGTTGGAGCCGAGGATGAGGACCTCTGTCTTCTCCGCGTTCAGTTTTAGTCGGCTGATCTTCATCCAATCGGCGACGGCCTTCATTCCTTCATGGAGGTTGGATTTGGCGGCGAGGGGGTCCTTGGTGAGGGAGAGGATCAGTTGAGTGTCGTCGGCGTAGGAGATTATGTTGAGGTCGTGATGTCTGGCGATGCGTGCGAGCGGGGTCAAGTAGATGTTGAACAGTGTTGGGCTGAGGGACGATCCCTGGGGTACGCCGCAGATGATCTCGGCGGCTTCGGATCGGAATGGTGGGAGGCGGACTCTCTGGGTTCTGCCGGCGAGGAAGGAGGTGGCCCATTCCAGGGCCTTGTCTCGGATCCCTGCGTCGTGGAGGCGTGTGCGTAGAGTGCGGTGGCAGACAGTGTCGAAGGCGGCGGAGAGGTCCAGCAGGATGAGGGCTGCGGTCTCACCATTGTCCAGCAGGATCCTGATGTCGTCGGTGGCGGCGATGAGGGCAGTCTCAGTGCTGTGGTTGCTGCGGAACCCCGATTGGGATGGGTCCAGGATGCTGTTTTCTTCGAGGTATCGGGTTAGCTGTTTGTTGACGATCTTCTCGATGACCTTGGCTGGGAACGGAAGCAGGGAGATGGGCCGGAAGTTCTTGAGGTCTCTCAGGTCCGCCTTGGGTTTTTTGAGTAGGGCGTTGATCTCTGCGTGTTTCCAGCTCTCTGGGAAGGTCGCGGTCTCGAAGGAGAGATTGATGACGTTGCACAGGTGGGGTGCGATGGAGCTGCTGGCTTTGTTGAAGATGTGGTGCGGGAAAGGGTCTGACGGGGAGCCGGAGTGTATTGTGCTCATGGTCTTGATGGTGTCCTCGATGTTCACGCTGGCCCAGGCTGGCAGGGGGTCGTGGTCGATGGTGTGCGGCGGGTCTGGTGCATCGATCTTAGTTGGGGCTGTCTGGGTGTTGAAGCTGTCGTGGATGTCGGCGATCTTGCGGTGAAAGAAGGTGGCGAGGGAATCGCACATGGGTTGCGACGGCGGGATGTCGTTGGTGTTGGAGCTGGGGTTGGAGAGTTCCTTCACTATGTTGAAAAGCTCCTTGCTGTTGTGTGCGTTGTTGTCGAGTCGGTCTTTGAAGGAGATTCTCTTGGCGGACCTGATGAGGTGGTGGTGGTTACGGATGGCGTCTTTGTGGGCTGTGTGGCTGTCCGGTGTCTTATCACTGTGCCATTTCTTCTCTAGTTTCCGGCAGGTACGCTTGGAAGCTAGGAGTTCCGAGGTGAACCAGCTGGCTCTTTTGGTGGTGTCACTGTAGGTGAACTTTTTCAGCGGGGCGAGGGTGTTGCCACAGTCGTCCATCCATCGTCTGAGGTTGCAGGCAGCGTCGTCGGTGTTGGATGGGTCGGAGGGAGGGCTGAGAGCGAGGGTTGCCCGAGTTGGTCTTCGGTGACTTTGCTCCAGCAGCGGCGTGGGATCTGTTGGGTGCGGTGGTGTTTGGTGGGTTTCTGGAAGGTGAAATGGATGCAGCGGTGGTCGGTCCAGAGGAGTTCCGTGGTGTGGCTGAAGGAGACGTGGGAGCTTGAGGAGAAGATGGGGTCAAGCGTGTGGCCGGCGGAATGGGTCGGTGTTGTGATGAGCTGGCTCAGACCGAGGTTGGCGAGGCTGTCGATCAGGGTGGTGGAGTTGCTGTCGTTGTTGTTCTCCAGGTGAAAGTTCAGGTCTCCGAGGAGGATGTAGTCGGTAGAGGTCAGGGCGTGCGTGCTGATGAAGTCGGCGATGGAGTCGCTGAACTGGGGTCGGGGCCCAGGGGGTCTGTAGACAAGGGTGCCTCTAAGGGTGGTGTTGGGGTCCGTGTGGATCTGGAAGTGCATGTGTTCGGCGGTGCTGAGAGTGTCGTCGGTGCTGGTCGAGACCCTGATGGTGTTCTTGTGGACGATGGCGATTCCTCCTCCTACTGCGTTGATGCGGTCTCTGCGGGTGATCTTATAGCCGTCTGGGATGGCTATGGCGATGTCGGGGGCGGAGGAGTCGTTCATCCAGGTCTCAGTCAGGAAGGCGACGTCTGGTGATGATGTGTCGAGCAGGTCCCAGAGCTCGACGGCGTGTTTGCGTGCGGAGCGGGTGTTCAGTAGGATGCACCGGAGGTGGTTGGGGTCCTTCTTGGCAGGCGCCTCGGTGGCTCTGAGGCTGGTGTAGCTGCAGTTCCGGCAGGTGAAGGGACCATGGGTGTGTTTCGGGGCGGCCTTGAAGCAGTTGTGCGTCCGTCCGGGGTTGAGAGCGTGGAGTATGGTGGCATCGTATCGGCGTCGGTCCTCGAGGCTGGAGCGGGGGTGCGCGGCCCTTGGGTTCTGGCGCTGGGCGCGGTCCAGTCGCGGACGGGCGCAGACGGGCTTGCCTTAGGCGCGCCTTTGGCGCGCCAGCGGCGCGGCGCGCAGCGGCCGCCATATATGGGGAGGTGGGAGGGAGGAGCAGCTGGGAGGCAGGGGCAGCGAATGGGCAGTCAGGGGGCGGGGCCGCAGGGACGCAGCGGCGGGAATGGAGAGAGGCAGCGAGGGGCACAGAAGGCAAAGTGGACACAAGGGAGGTGGGGGCAGCGAGGGAAAACAGAAGAAAACACGGGCACAATACAGTGGGGGCAGCGAGGGCACAGAAGGCAAAATGGACACAAGGGAGGTGGGGGAAGCGAGGGAAAACAGAAGAAAAACACGGGCACAATATAGTGGGGGCAGCGAGGGCACAGAAGGCAAAATGGACACAAGGGAGGTGGGGGCAGCGAGGGAAAACAGAAGAAAAACACGGGCACAGTACAGTGGGGGCAGCGAGGGCACAGAAGGCAAAATGGACACAAGGGAGGTGGGGGCAGCGAGGGAAAACAGAGGAAAACACGGGCACCGAGGCCACAAGCGGAGGGGCGAGCTTACCAGCAGCAGCAGCGGGCGGACAGCACAGGCGGAGCTGTGTGGTGGGGGAGCGACCTACCTGGCAAGGTCAAGGTAAAGTGCCGTTAATTCGGCAATAGCTCCTTGTGAATATGCCCCTTAGTTTAAGGTTGCCCCTTTTTAAGACAGTGTAGGGAAAGATAGTGTGCCAATGCTTACCTTTGAGAACCATTTGATTAAATTTAGCTCTCAATTCTTTTTCCTGATTATTTGTTTTATCATCATCAAAGTAGTTGTTTGCCTTTTGTTATATAGGGTAAATCTCTTTAGGATATTTGGACACATTGGGGCTGATTCACAGAACTAATCTGAGATAAAATCCTAAACTTACTACTTTTGGTATTCACAGAAGGCATTTAGTAGTAGTAAAGTTAGGACTCTTAACTTTACTACTACTAAACTGAGACAAAATCCTAACTTTATGACTTTCGGTATTCACAAAGGGCATTTAGTAGTAGTAAGTTAGGATTCCTAACTTTACTACTACTAAATGCCTTTTGTGAATACCAAAAGTCGTAAAGTTAGGATTTTGTCTCAGTTTAGTAGTAGTAAAGTTAGGAGTCCTAACTTTACTACTACTAAATGCCTTCTGTGAATGCCAAAAGTAGTAAGTTTAGGATTTTATCTCAGATTAGTTCTGTGAATCGGCCCCATTATATTCATTCTGTATTCTACTACCCTTAATATGAGAATGGTTTATGTGAACCTATTTTTGAATTTATAATGAAATCCTACTAATCTCATTTTCAGTTGGGGAATGGATTATTGAGTGATCCAATTGGTTACTCTGTACTAAAAATATAATTTGTGAATGAGTTCTCCCCCTTATCTCTCACGCAGCTATAAAGGTCGTTGGGTTGAGGATAAATGTCTAGATGGGCCAAAGATCTCTCATGGTCAACCTGGACTACTGCGACCAATTTCTACATAATGGTGACTCAGGATTGAAGGTGTGATTGCCCGCTCAGATGTTACGGGGGCCTGCTCAGATGTTACAGGGGCCCACTACTGGCACAATAGTGACACCTGTCATATTGTGGCCCTTGAAATTCCAGTGGCCACCCTGATATAATTGTGACACCTTATTTACCTACCTTACTTACAGTGCTACTAAGCTATAAGATTACTAACCCATCAGTAAACCTGTGGACTATAACAATTTCAAAGCAATTGCATTAGCAAATACTTGTTTTTTTTCTGTTGGCACTGGCCTACATGTTATTGCATAGGGAAGTAATTTTAAGGAAGTGGCATATGACAAAAACTATTTGTATAGTTTTACAAACAATATCAGATGTGGCTGCCATCTGAAACACTCATCTATTCACTTATCTTTGATATAGGTTTTCTTTCAGCACAGTCAAGTACTTAGATTGTAGTGCTTGAAATCTCAGGGGCTTATTTAGAGTTTGTTGTACAGGGTATTCCTCTACTTATGTGGTGGTGTACCCTGTCCACCAAACTCGCAGATCCCTATCTTGTTGGGTAGACAATCATGTTTCCGCCATGGGGGCCTCCGATGGATCCACTGTCTGAAATCTTTGACCAAGGGGTAACCTGACGTTGGGCCATTGGTTAATGAGCATCATGCTGCCATCTGCTCTGTTGATAGTAACATTCCAACATCAGTTTTCTTCCTGTTTGGGACCACCAGAGAAAGCAAAATGTTCCCACACAGGAAATAATCAAAAACTCCCAATATGTTGGCCCATTATTTTTTTATTTTTCGACAACAAACTTTGCTCCGTGGTGCGTCAGGGCTTACAACTGAACATTTTGAGAGTGAGGAAGTACTTTCTGAGCATAGAGAGGCTGGTGATGTGCATCAAGTGCAAATGTGGCCTAGCATAAGCCTACCTACTTGCACTTTGTTGTGCCACCAAACAGGAACTACAGTTCCTAGGAGCCCTTGAACTCTCCAGCGGTTTGGAGATGGCAGTGGCCATCTTGGATTGTATAACGTCCCTCATGTTTCATGCTGTCCTCACCAGGCAATCGATTTTCTATGCTGATGCAGCCAACATCCTTGCGTTGTGTATTTGTGATTTATGTTGGACGTGCAATATCTTCCTAAGGAGTTTTCTGACAAGACATCCATGTTACAGAGAAGTATTCTGGAAGCCATATCATTCTGGGAAAATGACCTTTTTTCCGTTTCTTGAATTAGAATTTTGTAGCAAAAGATTCTGGGGATAATTTCAGTCTTTTTGAACTTGAATTATTTTGTGAAGGAACAGAAAGGATTCTGCCATCAAAACATAAAATAATTAAGATATGTGTATATAATGTGCTGTTTAGCATGAGGTGCCATCGAGATGAGAAATGACAAAGTACTAACTAATGTTAATTACTTTTCAGTTGTGCCAAAGACAAATCAGAAACTAGCCACTCAATATTAGAAGGTGCATAGATGTGACCTTGGAGGTAGATAATATCCTATCAATATATTTGATGCTTTTACTGACATACTCCCTATTTCACTGGTAGGGCATTGTAAGTTTACACATTTGAGACACTTTACACTTGGAAATGTTGAATAGCCTAAGGTAGTGAAGTTACTCAAAAGTGGATGATCAAAATTACACATGTAGATTTAGTCTCTTGGACAGTTATATTTGTTAATAAGCACCATGGAGGTTTTCCTCTTCACTGGCATTCAGCCATTTAAATGGAACTGTATTTGTTATAATCATACAAGGAGGTGAGCCTTATTATATTTTTCTTTGTGTTTCATGGCTCATATGACCACCTATTCAGAAATTCCTGAGAGAGTCTGTCATTGTAGATTGAATTCAATGTCCCTTATAATGTCATTAATTGGTGTTTTCTGTATTTTAATTACAGCGAGAATTGCCAGAGCATGGACACCCTAGTGCTTATAACCAAACACATAGAAGAAAACATATTTTAGTAATGGGGTGTGTTAGACCTTCCATCCATGGCGTGGTTTGCCCTCTAACTTTTTGCCTTCAGACTTTCAGTTTGGCTGGTTTCTTTTTGCTAATCTTAGGACTGCTACCAGTGCTAAAGTGCTTGTGCTCACTCCTAAAAACATGGTAGAATTGGCTTATACCCAATTGACATATATAACTTACTTGTAAATCCCTAGTAAAGTGGCACTACCTGTGCCCAGGGCCTGAAAATTAAAAGCTACTAGTGGACCTGCAGCACTGATTGTGCCACCCACTTAAGCAGCACTTTTAACATGTCTAAGATCTGCCATTGCAGCCTGTGTGTGTACAGTTATGTAACTGCCATGTCAACCTGGTAAAGTAAACCTTTTGCCAGGCCCAAACCTTTTCTTTTAATACATATAAGTCACCCCAAGAGTAGGCCCTGGACAGCCCAGAGGGCAGAGTGCAATGCACTTAAAAGGTGGGGCATGTATGTTTTAGTTTTACATGTCCTGGTAGTGTAAAACTCTTAAATCCTTTTTTCACTATTGCAAGACCTACCTCTCCCATAGAATAACATTGGAGTTACCATATTACCTTTAATAAGCTTTGATTTCCAAATAGGAGCAGGTAACCAGTTCATGCTTGGTGCCTTTGGAATTGCAATGAAAACTCCTGACTCATGGTGAAGTCAGATTTTAAAATACAATTTTGAAAGTTGGCATTCTCTGTCTTAGTCATTTGGTGCCTGCAGCCGGTCTCTAGGCCACATGGCTGGGTGTAGTTGGCGGTTGGGCTTTGTGTATTCTTCCTAGACAGCCACACACAATGGAGAGCTTAGGTGTGCCTAGATGGGCCATCACTGGCAGGATGGGAGGGAGGAGCTGGGCACAGCCCCACTTACACTTGAATAGACTGTGTCCTGCCCCACACAAAAGGCTGCATACCCCCTGTAGTTATTCTGGAGCCAGGTCAAGGAGGCCAGGGCACCTGTGCAAATCAAGGCATGCCTCTAGAAGCTTCTCCCCACTTCAAAGGCACAACTGAATATAAATACTGGACTGCAGACACCAACTCTTCGAAACACTTCTAGACATGTCGATACTCTGCCAGAAAGAAGGACTGCTGTGCTGCTGAAAGGTCTGACACTGTTGGACCGCTGCTCTGAAGGCCTGCTGCCCTGCTTTGCTGACGTGCTACCTGCTGCTCTCCTGCCTGGGTGAGAAGGACTGGACCTGCATCTGTTGAACCCACGGCCCCCGAGTGACTCCAAGGGCTAGTTAGTGGGCCCCTGTTCTGAGCTTCAGGCACAGAAGGCTCCTACAACCTCCACCCCAGCACTAGGACTCTGCCATTTGTGAGTCTACTCTGCCAAGTGGTGCCACCCCAGTCCTGGACCCTTGGCAATGGGCTTAAGGTTCTCTGTCAGCTTCTGTGAAACCAGCGGAACCAACACATCTCCTTTGCTGCAAGGCACAACCCCAAGCAGAACCAATGCATCGCCTCTGCTGCGTGGATTGGACCCGTCACAAAGACCCGCAACGCCTTCGCAGCCCGCAGCCTCTTTGGAACCGCGACTGCACAACCCATTGTTATATGGGGTTATGTAGCCCTTAGATACATTGTCGATATTGCTAAGTTAGCATGAGTTTTGCTTGCCCTATGCTGCTGCTTTTGTGCACGCCTCTGCTAAGAGTTTGTTTTCGCGACACTTTGCCTCTGCCCTGTACATGATAACAGATTGTTTTTCACATTCTCAGCTTTCCCTTTAATTCTGTCTGAACATAATGTGCAAGGTCGGTCAACAATGTCTCTTGTTATTCTGTTCTGGTCAGTCCCTATTACCTAGACAAAACATGTTACCAACAGCTGCAATGTGGAAGAATCGAGCTTTGTTGCATGTTTTTGAAACACACTCGAAGAAAGCTGTTCCATGGAGCTGAGCTCTGCTGTTCCTATAATGTAAACCTTTGCGTTTAAGCTTTGAGGTAGGGGTCTGCTAATAACGCCTAGAGATCTTCTGTTATATAAAATAACTTCTTACTACCAAGGGGAGGGAGATTAGGCCCAGTTATTTTGCCTTTCTCACAGTCTTTATAAAATGACGACTCCTTTTGTATTCTATGGTATTGTAACAATGCTAATGATTCTTGCCTTATGCATTTTGCTGCTAGTTGTGGTTCGCATACTGTTTTATGAATCACTATAGTCAAAATAAACTTTTTGAACTTATTTAGTGACTCTGATTATTTTTATTGTGGACAAGTACGTGAGAGCGAAAGAGTGTCTTGTTCCCGCGACTCTGAGGTGAGTCGGGAGTGCTCGTGTTCTGGGTTGTCTAAACATTTGTAGCTTCTTGATATTTGTAGGAGACCGAATGAGACACTATTGCTAGTCGGTTGGGATTTTGGGTACTAAGGTGATAGGAGGTACACCCCTATTTACTGAGGTTCTGTTTTCTTGTGCATAGTTCTGTGTATGAGCAGAATCCCCGCAACATGGCGGCGCCAACGTTTGGTCTGGTTCTTATCTGCGAGACGCTTGAGTAGTGCTCGTGCTGGTCCACAATACCCTCACTTCTGTTTCCGGAGACAGCTGTGACGGAGTAACCTCCTATATTGACATTTTTATAGGTTTATTCAAGCTTGAAGTTTTAAAAAAGGTATTTCTTTTCTTATAACCCGAGTTTGCGCTGCCGCTCTTTAAGTTGTTCTACTGTCTTCCCTGTAATGGCTGTTGATATTCTGGCTCATAGCAGAGCCGCGCTGAGGGCGCACTTGACTCATTATGCAGTCCCTGATGCTGGGGCCGCGCTTATTTTCATGGTGGAAGCCGATCCGGCTCACCAGTTTGAAGTTTTTTACTCTTGGGTCACCTTTCCGGCGGTGGATTGGACTGATGATATGTTTCACACATATACTCCCACTGCCGTTCCTCAGCAGTATCAGCCTTATAGAGCTCTTGAGATTCCGCTTACAGCTTGGCAACACTGTATTTGGTTTAATGGCGCCCTTCCTCACCCATTAACGGCAGTCCGTTTAGGCCCTTTATCTATAGATGGGGCCACATGGCCCGTTTTGGCTGGGTATTACCCCACAACCACATGCTTTTACAACTGCAACTTTGGCAGAGCTCCGCGTCTTACATACATCGTTAGTGCACGTATATAGAGCTGTAATACAGTACGTATCCCGCACCGTCCAGGTGGGACCACCTGGCGCTGCAGTACAACCTGCGGGTCCTGGTGGCGTGACCATCAGTCCCCTTATGGTTAATGCTGTCATGGGCAAGCGCCCACAGAATAAGGATGAATTTCCTTATTGGCTTGCTGAAAAATTTGGACAGATAGAAGCTGTCTTTCCTAATACCACTCCTGTGGAGAAACACAGGATCTTAACTATTAGTTTACCCAAAGACTTAATTCCCGAATTGGCTGATTGTAACACCTGGGGCAGGGTGTTTGCAGCGGTTTATTCTATGTGTTTCGGCACCCCTCCATGACCGTACTCCCTCTGTGATTAAACGCGTTCAAGATGAACACGGAGCAGAAGCGGCTGTTGAGCTGGGGATGAGACTGGTGGGAGTGTTCGACGTGGTTGCTGATATGATCCTTGCGAATGTCAAGGGTGATGCCGTTAGCTTTCAAGTAGCAAACCGCTTAGAAGCGGTCGCGGAGGCTGACAGACCACGAGAATTACCAAAGATTATTGCAAAGGCTTATAAAACCATAGGCCGCAATAGTCTAGGGAATAAACCTACAACTCAACCACAAACGCAGTCTCTAAATCAACAGAAATCCCAGCCTGATAAGGAGGGGCGCCCTTTCTTTCCTAAAAAGAATTGGCAAAGAAATAAGAAACAGGGTTCCCAACAGCAGAAGCAGGGTTCGCGTGCCAGTTCACCGACCCCTGATGCTTCTGAACGTACTTATGACTTGCGCGATCGCGCTAAAATTATGTCTCCTGATAGATTTCAGGTTCCTGATCAGCGTTCTCCTCGTTCTTTACAGGAAACATCAGGCTCACAAGCCGGTGGAGGTGATCGCCAGGATCGGGGTAGAAGTCAACCTGCGTCACAACTTTGTGAACAGCCTCGACAGTTTGAAGTCAAGGACAAGCAGGGTGATTTCGCTCGTACCCGACCTCCTTTTCAAAAGAAAAAGGTTGCCGCTTTAACGGCGAGATATGCCACAGACGGTGAGGACGCGACTCCTGGATTGGACATGGGCAGTGACTCTGCAGCGCGTCAGAAGTTACCATAGTCAGGGAGGCTCTACGTTCCCATCTGGATGTGACACCAACTGACACATTTGTTACTATTGAGACTGCAGATACCCGGGTTGCCCCCCCGAATAGACTATACGAAGTCCTTTTCCAAATTGAAGGTGATATACTGCGTCCCATTAAGGTTGTTTTCTGGGAGAATCTAACCGCTACATATGACATTTTATTGGGGCAGAAGGATTGGCCTCCACCCTTTGTGTTAGCCTCTTCTAGAGGGGAAGATGTGATACTTCCGAGTTTTTCACATTGTGTCCCTGAGGAACAAGCGCAGGCTTTCGCGGAGGAATGGGCTTTGGCCTTAGCCTCAGCGGTGTATCGCAATCAGGTGGGTTGGGATGTTGATTCGCCAGCTCATGAAATTCCATTGCGCTCTATGCCACAACCTCAACCTCAATATCCCATCAAACGAGAAGCGAAAGCTTTGGTTTGTGACATTCTAAGACAATTGGAGTATCAGGGGGTCATTGAGTCATGTGTATCACCTATGAATAATCCTATCTTTACTGTCCCTAAACCTGATGGTTCTTTTCGGATTGTATTGGATTATAGAAATTTGAACAGCCATTGCCGCACTTTTGCGGTGCAAAACACACACAGTTCAGCGCTGGTGAATAATATTGTTCGTAAAAAATACAAGACGACCCTAGACATTTCGAATGGTTTCTACAGTCACAATCTCGACCGTGCGAGTGGTGACCTGACAGCATTCAGTGCCGTCGGAAATCAGAAAACATTTACACGCTTGCCTATGGGGTTTAAGAATAGCCCCGGGGCATTTGCAGCGCGCATTGTGTCTTTGTTGCATGACATTGACCCTGAGGCCTTGTCGTACGTTGATGATATATATTTGACTGACGATGACCTCGCCCCGCATCTTAACCGAGTCGACCACATAATCTTATCTTTTGCCGATTTCGGTTATAAATTCAATTTTGCAAAGTCACACATTGCCCATCTGGCAGTGCTCTTTTTGGGCTATGAGCTCAATAACGAGGGAAAGGGTCTAGCACCTCACTTCCTAGAGAAATGTGCACATTTGCAACCACCTTCTTCTTTGAAAAAGTTACAATCCCTGCTGGGTTTTTTGAATTTCGGGAGGACTTACATTCCCGATTATGCCCAGCGTATCAAACCGCTTTATGCGTTGATACAGCCTAAGTTTTCATCTGCCAGCTGGCTTCTGGAACATACTTCCGTTCTGCAGTCTTTGCAGGCGGATTTGCTTGCGACTAACTTCTTAATGACTCGTGATAACACCACCAACCTGGTAATACGTATCGTTTCTGAGGCAGTGGGTTTCACGTACTTAACATTCAATGAAGGAGACACAATACCTATTGCATACAAATCACACTTGTACACTGCGGCTGAAATGCGTTTTTCCTCTGTTGAAGAAATCTTGACGGCAGTGCAGATGGCGATTCTAAAGGAACGCTCACTGGCGCAGGGCAAACGCATTCTTATGGTCCCTCCCTTCCCTGCTTTGGAAGCGGTGACTAAAGCTAGTGTGCCTAACTCGAAGGTGTTGCACCCAGGTTGGATTCAGTGGGCTACTTCTTTGACGTCTTCGGATGTCACATTTGTCTTTGATCCATCTCTTCAGACTCAGGAGTTTTTGCAGTATGAATTTGTTCATCCTCCTCCTTTGTCTCTTCTTCCTCTGAGTGAATACAAATGCATCATTTATACCGATGGCTCGGCGCAACCGGCCACGGGTTCCAAACATGCTTATTCTGCGGCTTGCGCTATTGTGGCTGGCTCCATTGAAGATGGAGAGTCTAAGTCTTCCATTGTGCACACTCAGGCACTGGGAGACTGCACGGCGCAATTGGCCGAGCTGCGTGCTCTTGTACTTGCTCTCGAGTTTGCTGATCCTCTTGTGAATACTCTTATTGTTTGCGATTCTTACTACTGTGTCCAGTCGTCCAATGAAAACTTATTCTATTGGTCTCAAAATGATTACCGCGATTCTAAAGGCAGTGCAATTAAGCATAAAACGCTTTGGGTTCGAGTGGCAGATCTTAAACAACGTCTGCCTCTCACGCATGTTATTCACACCCTTGGCCACCAGCGTGTCGGAACGCACACTCTTGGTAATTCTTTGGCTGATGAAGCAGCCAAGTCTGCAGTAGCCAGGTGTTCCGTAGCAGCAGTTACAAGATCTATGACTAAGGTTGATAATGAGATTCTGGCAGCAGTCGCCGCAACTAGGGAGGGAGGTAATTATCCTGCGGGTTTCCCTTCCAAATACTCTTATCATGTAACTCCCGAACAGGTTCCTTATGCTACCATTCCTTCGGTTGGGGATCGGCTGATTCCCAACTCTGACCGCAGACAATCTTTGATCAAGGCCGCACACAAAGGCATTTCTTCCACACATGCTGGTGTGTCAGCAACAGTCTCTATTCTTCAGCAACCTTACTGGTGTCGTGGTTTATATAAACAGACTCGTAACTATGTTCTGTGCTGTGATGTTTGTCAACAAATTAAGCCTTCTACAGTCCCACGACCACCACAAACACAGCTATGTATTTCTAATAGACCTTTTGGCTGTCTATCTTGATCACTGCGGTCCCTTTTCTTCTGGTACTGCATACAAGTATATCTTGGTTGCGGTTGATTCGTGCACTAGATTCCTGTGTTTATGGCCACAACGTAGTGCTGACACTCAAAATGTCACCAGGGATTTGCGTGTCTTTATCGGGATGTTTGCCTGTGGTACCTTCCATTCTGACCAAAGTCCAGCGTTTGCCTCTAAGGCTTACAAGGATGCGATGAAGTCATTGGGGGTACAGGTGCAGTTTTCGTCTCCATACAGGCCTGAGGGCAATTCAGTTGTGGAGCGAATGAACCGTGACTTAAAGCAATCCTTGACAGCTAGAGTCTTAGGTACTGGCAGGGACTGGCTGTCCCACTTGTATGGGGTCCAACGTGCACTTAATAATCTTCCTAGAAGATCTCTGGGTGGGCGGACCCCTTGTGAAGTGCTCTTTGGCTTTCACATGTTTGTTCCTCACCTTGATGGTCTGGACATTGTGGCGGCTGCCTCTCAGTTTGACGTAGATAATCATTCTGCTGTGTTACAGGATCTACAAAAGACACGTGATACTCTGGCTACTGAGCATTTACCATCTTCGCCTGCTGATGCACAGCTGATTCCTGTTACCGGTTGGCTTCCTAAAGTTGGTGATCTAGTGCGGGAGAAGAAAACAAAAAAGAATTTGGTCCCTCTTACCGTGCTCCGGTTTCCGTACTTGGACTGAAGGGTACTCGTACTGTCATTCTACCACCGTTGCCGGGTCGCAAAGACAACAGGTACATCTCAGTGGACAATGTCAAGTTACACCGTGTGGCCGATTCTGAATAGTGTGACACCTGCAGTTTCGTGCAACGCAATATCCTTAGCACCATTAACTTTGTCGTCACCTGCTGCCACAAGAATGTCTGCTCATATGACGGACACTGTAATTGATCTTCAGCCTTTGCGACAATCATCTTCTGCAATGGATATTGTGCGCCCTTTTCCGGCTATTGATTCTGTGAGTGAGCTACCATCTAGCCCACGAGTACGAATGGACGATTCGACACTTTCACCTTTGCTTGCAAGTCCAGTGAGTGCCTGTGATGGGGAACCGGCAAACCTTTCTTCTGCCTCGTCCTCCTCATCATCCAGTTTGTCTGATGCACCTAAGTCTAAATTGCGTATTTTTTACTCCTGGTTCAAAAAGACATACTTCGTTCCCCCATGGACCTACATTTGGTTGGTGCTTATCCTGATATTTCTCTTCATGTCCGTTGGATTTGTGACAGTGTTCTTTTTACGTATAAATGGCCATTATCTCCCTGAACGCTCTGCAGTAAAAATGGTCGATGGAACTTTGGCTCCTCACACATCGTCCCATATCATGAAACATGACCAGTCTTTTGTGAACATTTCAGCTTTCCCAGTTCCTGATGGCATAGTTTGGGACAAAGTGGCTTACCAAATTCATGGGCCAACTGAGGTCCTTCGAGTTCCATACGTGTTTCGCGTCTCCTTAGGAGATGTGGTGACACGGGACATACATTCGGATGGTTGGGATGTGCAGGCAGTTCATGCATTGTTTTCAGATTTAAAATATTATGCTGCCTTTGATGCTGAAGATTTGTATTTAAATTCTGCCAATTATGGTGATCTCTTTTGCTATCAACATTATGGGCATCATTTTTTACACAAAACGAACACCATGAGACCTGTTTTTAATTTTACCCAATGGGAACATTGTCCAACTCCCTTACAGGGGAGTTCTAAAACTCTTAGGAATAAGTTCACCTATTTATCTAATTATGATTTGTCTAATCCTGAATCCTATTATTTTAGGCTTCAAAAATCCCCTACATCTAAGTACCTGTTATCTCACACTAAACTAATTTACGCCAACTCGTTTAGAACACTGTTGGCCACACACGGTTATGACCATTGGAAGCAGACTATAGATTTAAAGTCAATCTGGGGTACAAAACCATGACAGGTTCAGGGCACTGAGCCGTTACATCGTGCCTGCCTGATCCTGACTCAATTGCTGTTTTTAAATAGAACCATTTATCAAACATTCTGTTATGGCCTAGCAACTGTCAAAAACCTTAATACCCCCTCCATTCCTTCATTGGCTGAATATGATAATTGGCGGTTACATAATAACTACACCATTGAGGCTTCTCCTTCAAAATGCCTCCTTTAAAGTTTCTGAGGTTGATTCATTAGGGTGGTTGTTGTGGCAAACTAATGCTAATGCATGCCAGTTGCGTTTTTATAATGTTACACCTGGTTTCATTCAGACTAAGCCTGATCCTCGTTATTCACCTCATCATTCTGTGACTACATACTCGGTAGGTAAATTATGCCATCAGTGGCTAGAACACCCTACCCTTGCATCTGTCAAACAGCACCTTTCGATCCTATCCAATGATATAGACTTGGCTGATTTTCTCCTAGGCCCGCGTAATCCAAGGGCAAAGAGATTTATTTATGCCTCTTATAATTAAATTTGGAAGCTGTCACAGATGGATGCCGCCTTCCATCTGCGTCAAATTGACCAGGCAAACTTGGAAAAAGTCCTTGCTGTAGTGGACAACAGCATTAACACGCTTTCTTCACACATCTACACCTTAGACAATATTGTTTCTTCTGTAATACATATTGTGCAAAGTGATGTTTCTGTGTTATATCATGGTCAGTATCAGTTAAGGTCGGTCATGCAATTTGCTTGGACGTTGCAGACACTGAAAATGGGTAAAGTGCCTTGGGATTATTTAAAAGCCACTGCTTTATTTTTGCCTTTTAACCTGACTGATAAACAGAAGTTTATGACCATGAAAGATGCTGTATATACGCTGTTACATATTGACCAATTAGAGCCTTTGCCATTCTCCGTAGCGGAAAAGGACTCTGCTGTTTGGTTAATTCATGGCGTTATCACTTTGCCCTTTTCGCTTTTTCAATTTAAATCATGTATGCAACACTTTCCTGTTGGCCGCTTTGAACCGCTTGGCAGCGCTTTTCTGCATGAATTATGGGTCCTGCCCTTTGCTTATCAGTGTTTGAGGGAGGATAAAGAAGTTTTCCTCACAGGGGAGGAGTGTGATTCGGTAGTGGGTCACTCTCTAGTGTGCAAACACGTTAAATTACACGGCGAGTGTAACGTGTCAGCGCCCAATCTAGCTTGCTTTTCGAAAGGGACCCCAGTACCATCCGTCACGCCTGTCTTTACATTGCTTACTAACAGCAGCTATCTTATTTTAAACAATCAAGACTGCTGTGGTTTGTGGGCGGGTGTCCCATAAACTGTTTCCCAGCGCATAACTTGCTGTAGCAATGTCCTTTTCCCGCCCCCGCAAGGGAGTTTAGATTCTTCGCTTTGGCCTTCCATTCCGACTTTGAAAACAGAGTTCAACAAGTTGAGCAGGCTCAAAGCCCTTTTATTCCAACAGGAGGTGGCCCTCACTTCCGCCCGTGAAACATTCAGGTTGCAGGTGGCTCGGACCTCGAGTGAGATACAGTCGCTTCTTAACACTAACCTCCCACTTCATTTTGGGGAACTAATTCACCAAATATTTAATGCATCTGATACGACAGGCCTTGCCCATTTTTAGGTCGAGCCTCAAGTAGCGCGCAAGCGCTGCTCTGCAAGACTTTTAGTAAGGGGCTTTTAAAAGCTGACCAGACGCTCGTGCGTCATGGCCTTTTCCCTGCGGTTACCCGCACGGCAGACATCTGTTTCCAATTATCGTGCCCAGACGCGGGCGCGATAATTGAAACCACATGTCTCGCTTTGGCGCGCGCGCGCGCCCACAACTCGCGGGCTTGTTTTGTTCTGGTGCAAACTCTGCATCTTGTGGTTTTGATCTCTGTAGGCAAAGTGTAATCGTAAGACACACTCTGGTTGCGTTAGCTGCCATCTCCATGTAATTAGGTGTTATGCGCGCGCGCATTACAAACATTATGTATAGTCTGTCTTTGGTGCTGTCTGCCTTCACTTCATTCACACTGTTTACTCTGCTCCTTTACTTTGTTTGTAGGCTACCGCGAGCGCATAACTACACTGCACATTAAACTTCATATTCACAGCGGCGCGCCTTTCCCCCAATGCGTTCAACTTTAATAATGTCAGCCACCACATTTATATAAGGCGGTTGAAGCATATCTTTTGTAAATTGTTTTTATTACATTTTTTTACATACAGCACATATAGTGGTCGCGCTTCTTTATTATCGCGCGCACCACTAAAATGCGTGTCTTTTAAAGTGTATTTGTTTTTACAAAGTGCTGTGTGCAAAGCTTCATAGTCATGGCGGCTGCATACCAATCTGCCTGATCTTTTTCCATATACCCCGGTCACAGCTAATATAGAGGCGGTAATAGTGAGGAAACTAGCTATTGTATTAAAAATAACTGCTCTCTATGTTTTGCTACCAGCGACTATGTACCATTATTTAAAACGTTGCTGCAAGCGATGCCGGCAGCATGCCGTTTACCTTATGTAAAAGCATGGAGAGTAACCGGGGGCATAAGCAGTGGCAAACCTGGCTGCTTTAAGAAGCCGCGGGGCAGAGACGGCACACGGGCACTCTAGCTCCCTAATGCCAATGCTTCCTCTAACTTACACACTACCACGCCAGGCGCGTTATGCCTCTGGGCTGCTCCCCTATTGCTGCCCCGCTATTGATACAGGACGGCTCCTTAGGAAGCACTCAGTCACATATAATACCGGAACTAATTCATTTAGCAAGTACATGTACAACAACAACTCCCCCCATATAGTGTCCAAGGACACAGCCACAGTTTATCTGTGCTAAAGGTCCCAGTGGGCACCTAGGCTACATTACGGACACATGTATCCTGATTCACTTCGGGCATCGCAGTTGGTAAAAGTGGTATTCAGTGCTTTCAAATTCATGTTTACAACTATCCTTTTAATAAATTTTACCCGGTGTCAGTTATATTGCATCACTTGATGCATTAAACTACCAAAGACCTGGTGTAAAAATACAGTTTATCTCAGTTTTAAGGGCCTGTCCTCGCTCACTTGGCTTTTGTAGCCTGTTTCACGCTCCAGGTTCTCGGAGTGCTTAGATCTGCTCCGGGTTCTATAACAGATTCATGCTCACTGTTTCAATCTACAGCTGCGTCCAACTCGGTGTAAAAATAACGTACTTAATTTATGCACTAGTGTCATGTTGTTGTTCTGTCGTCATTTGTATAGCGCCCAGTGTGCTACTATTTGCTGCACACTGCACAGCTTGGATGGCTTTCCAAAGTCTCCTAAGTTCAGTTACCTTTTTATGCTTACAGAGGCCTAGGGCGTGTTTCTATAGCTGCTTATGTGTACATTGTATTGTATTGTATTGTAATTGCATTTATATAGCGCTTACTACCCCTGACGAGGCGTCGACGCGCTTTTTCGGCGAGTAGCACGCTACTCCGGGACCCATAGAGGATTAGTGTTGAATTAGTATAGTGAAACATGCAAGTACATTTTAAGTGGTGGATAGGTTAGTCAGTTATTTGGATTTGGAATGATAGCAGAAGGATAGAGGAGGAAAAAACGTTTGTATTTATATAGCGCTTGTTACCCCTGATGGGGTGTTGAAGCACGCTACTCCGGAAGCCCATAAAGGGTAGTGGTGAATAAATATGGTGAAATATGAAAGTAGTTTCAGTGGTGGATATTAGTCAGTTATTTGGAGTGAGAAGGATAGCGGAGGGATAAAAGGGAAGAAAGGTGTGCATTCATATAGCACTTGCTACCCCTGATGGGTGTTGAAGCGCTTTTCTGGCGAGTAGCACGCCACTCCGGAACCCATTAAGGATTAGTGTTGAAAATTAGTATAGTCAAATATGAAGTAATTTGAGTAGTGGATATGTTATTCAGTTATTTGGGTAGAGAAGAGTAGGTGGCGGGATAGAAGAGGGAAAGAGGTTTGTATTTATATAGCGCTTGCTACCCCTGATGGGGTTTTGAAGCACAAGTAGCATGTAGCGCAAGTAGCATTGTGCATTATATAATTGCTACACTTGTACCTATCACTTGCTGTCTGCAGTATTACTGCCACTATACGCTTCTCAGCGCTACTGCTCTCCTCCTTGCACTTCTTTGCTCCTTTTTATTACATACCATCTAAAGTCCTCTCTTCAGCACTTTTACTATAATAACAAGGATCAATAATAGCATCAGGGAAGCTAAATGAGCGTCTGTAGCCTAGTAACAAGGCTGAAACTATAAAAACTAGGAAGTGAAGGTAAGTGGATGGATGAATGGGTAGGTGGATGGATGGGTGGGTGGGTGGATGGATGGCTAAGTGGATGGTTGGGTGGGTAAGTGGATGGATGGATGTGCAAGTGGGTGGATGTATCTGTAAGTGGGTGGAAGGATCGGTAAGTGGATGGATGGATGTGCAAGTGGGTGGGTGCATCGTTAAGTGAGTGGATGTATCGGTAAGTGGGTGGAAGGGTGGATGGATCAGTAAGTGGGTGGGTGGATCAGTAAGTGGATGGATGGATGTGCAAGTGGGTGGATACATCTGTAAGTGGGTGGAAGGGTGGATTGATCGGTGAATGGATGGATGGATGTGCAAGTGGGTGGATGCATAGGTAAGTGGGTGGAAGGGTGGATGGGTCGGTAAGTGGGTGGATGGATCGGTGGGTGGATGGGTCGGTAAGTGGGTGGATGCATCAGTAAGTGGATGGATGCATCGATGGATGGGATGCGCCCACGCTGTCCTGTGCGCTCTGTCCCCTTGCATCCACGCCCACGGTTCTCCAAGCTCCGCAGAGATATTATGGCTTTGGGGTGCAGGATCCCCTTTGTATCTGCCTTATTCATGTTTTTCTCCAGATTCTTTTCTGGAGACACGCTTGCAGCTCATCACGGGCTGTTTTAACGAGCAAGCGGTCACTTTTTCTATACAATGGTTTCCACGTATTTTAACATTAAGATATTTATCTCTCGTTTCTTCCCTCTCCAATAGGCTAAGTGCTGGTTAACGTTTTTGACACTAAATCTTAGTGTTGACTATCGAAGAATGTATCCCCCATGTCGGGTCTGTGTGTAGCTCCACCAGTGCGCCTGTCCTGCCGGCGTGAGAGGGGCTCATTAAATTGTGTCTGCTGCGTGTCCCGTCCTCGGGCGAGCTTATGAAGAGGCATGATACAAGCTCCCTTGGGTCCGCTTCAAAGCCGTCGCCTCTGTCCAGGAATGTGTGCACTGTACTCCACTTGTGCGAGGACGGGGTGCGCTGCTACATGTAGACCCCAGGCACTTTATCGGAGGCAGACCTATCGTACTTCAAGTAGCAGTTTAACGCTCGCCGCTGAGCTTTGTCGTGATCGATAGGTCATTAGTTTGAATCGTGGTAAGGTTGACTCCGGCTTTCATCCTTTCGCGGTAGTTATTTATAGCTCTTAAAAGTAAGATATGAAGCGCTATATTAAAATAAGTCCAAGTACGTTGCCTGATTATCTGCTTTCAATCTGACCAGTGCAGTTTGTAATT
Organism: Calotriton arnoldi; assembly: GCA_963921515.1. Lineage (NCBI taxonomy): Eukaryota > Metazoa > Chordata > Amphibia > Caudata > Salamandridae > Calotriton > Calotriton arnoldi. The sequence continues at coordinate 122,652 of CAWUFW010008085.1, forward strand.
TGTAGCCCTCAAGCCATCTCGGTCCTGAAGGGTCCCAGGTTACGGACTCGCACTGAGTTAAGAACACGGAATACAAGTTTTCAAACCAAAAAACTGTTTCAAAATACTACAACAGCATTTGTTTATTCAAGTATGTTTACAGATTTTTATCCTTAGCTATTTAGCAAATATTGTCTGTACAAACTATTGTATGCTATATAATATATTACGTTTAAATGTAAAACATTACTAGCAAAATGCATTGCTCCTTCTAACAATACAAGTTTTGTGACCTAAAAACTGTTTACAAATATTAATAACGCATTTGTTTATTGAAGTATGTTTACATATTTTATTACCTTAGCTTTTTACATTACTACCTAACTGCAATGCTCCTTGTTAAAATACAACATTCCTGCCTCTTACAATGTTTACAAATATTAAAAAGCATTTGTTTAATTAACTATGTTTGCATATTTTTAAACATTAACAATTTAGCACAAATTTGCTGTTGGGAAAAAAAGTATAATACAAAAATGTTTCAATACTTTACAAAGGACTAAAAAATAATTGCAGTGAAAATAAAAAAAATTACAATACAAAAGCGATATCGGTCATTTATTACACAAAATATTACAAACATACTGTATTATTACTATTATTTTTAAATAAAACAACAATATGGCGAGACCAATTGGCATGGCCAATGCTTGTTTTAAATGTGTGGGATCTGGCCTGGTCTCTTCCTTTCAAACTATATTCGGGATAATACCGGCTTTTATTCATTCTATATTTTCCAGCATTTTCGGAGGGTTCCCCTTAATATTAGCGCTGGCAGCTGGTGTCCTGCTTCTCCTCCTTGTGCTTCGCAATGGCTGCTCACTTTGTGGCTCTGCACAGGCCGGCCCAGCTGCAACTGTGCCGTGATCGCCTATATGAGGCTTTTGGATGCTTGCCTTTAGCAACGCTTGCGTGAGTTACGACTTGATATTCCGCTTTGCCTACTTTACTTGCGTGCAGCCAGTGCTTCATAGCAAAAGATGTAATTTCTCCTGGGCGATGGAACTTTGCTTATCGAACACGTGGTGTCCCATCCCTGATTTCAGCCGGTTGATGGGTCCCTTAGAGACGCATGACGAGGCCTGTTCTGTGGATGGCCAGATGATGCGTGCAGCTTTACTTGGAATCTTGGATCAATGGGATATCTGTGCGGCTGCGCAGACTTTCCTACAACGAAGTTTCATTGAATATCACGCAAGTTTGCCTTTTCTACTTTTGGATGCTCCTGCTTGTGAGGAACATGATTGTTCCTTCACCTTACTAAATTGGATGTCATCGCTTTTTTCCTCCAATGACAAGGATGAACTATTGGAAGGAATTGCATTCCTTTGCACCCAAACCTTCATGGATTGACTGCTTGGTTCGTCCCTACTCCACTGTCTGGAATACAAACTCTTGTTTTCGAACTTTCCCTTTTTTCTGCGATATGATTATTTTTTAGAAAGTCCCTCACCAATATTTTAAACAATGCCTCACTTTTGAACTCTGTTTTTGTTCTTTTGTTCTTCTGTCTATGTCCTACTGACTTACCAGGGGGAGGGTGTTAGATGGGGTTATGTAGCCTTTAGATACATTGTCGATATTGCTAAGTTAGCATGAGTTTTGCCTGCCCTATGCTGCTGCTTTTGTGCACGCCTCTGCTAAGAGTTTGTTTTCGCAACACTTTGTCTCTGCCCTGTACATGATAACAGATTGTTTTTCACGTTCTCAGCTTTCCCTTCAATTCTGTCTGAACATAATGTGCAAGGTCGGTCAACAATGTCTCTTGTTATTCTGTTCTGGTCAGTCCCTATTACCTAGACAAAACATGTTACCAACAGCTGCAATGTGGAAGAATCGAGCTTTGATATAACGATGTTGTATGTTTTTGAAACACACTCGAAGAAAGCTGTTCCATGGAGCTGAGATCAGCAGAGTTCCTATGATGTAAACCTTTGCGTTTAAGCTTTGAGGTAGGGGTCTGCTAATAACGCCTAGAGATCTTCTGTTATATAAAATAACTTCTTACTAACAAGGGGAGGGAGATTACGCCCAGTTATTTTGCCTTTCTCAGTCTTTATAAAATGACGACTCCTTTTGTATTCTATGGTGTTGTAACAATGCTAATGATTCTTGCCTTATGCATTTTGCTGCTAGTTGTGGTTCGCATACTGTTTTATGAATCACTATAGTCAAAATAAACATTTTGAACTTATTTAGTGACTCTGATTATTTTTATTGTGGACAAGTACGTGAGAGCGAAAGAGTGTCTTGTTCCTGCGACTCTGAGGTGAGTCGGGAGTGCTCGTGTTCTGGGTTGTCTAAACATTCGTAGCTTCTTGATATTTGTAGGAGACCGAATGAGACACTATTGCTAGTCGGTTGGGATTTTGGGTACTAAGGTGATAGGAGGTACACCCCTATTTACTGAGGTCCTGTTTTCTTGTGCATAGTTCTGTGTATGAGCAGAATCCCCGCAACACCATCAGCGGAGTAAGCCCTCGCCTCCCTCATCAACGGCAGTCTTGACGACAGACTAGTCATCGCAGCCTCACAGCTCCTCAGAACCGACGCATCGCCCTGACTGCGTAATTCATCCTTGACGCTGGACTTCACATCACAAGCCCTGTTGACGGGATCCTCGATGATGGCACAGGACATCGCATTGCAGCATTGCCGCACATTCGAACAGACAAATCGCATCGGCTGCGTGACGCATCTTCGACACGGATCCTCGCAACGCTCCGCAAAGCAGGATTTAAGGCACTTTGTTCAGCGGCCAAAATTGGGTCCCTGTAGCTGGCCCGTGGCATGAACTTGCGATTTTATGCAGGTCCGGCACATCCAGATATCAACAGTGTACGCTTTGTGCTTTTTGCCACTATTTTTGATGAAATCTTTAAACTTGCATATCTCCTGTTCTACTGATTGGATTTTAGTTGTTTTGGTCTTGATTTATCTATTAAACATCACTCTATTTGTCTAATCTGGTGTGGGGTCAATTTCATGTGGTGTTTTCACTTTATTGCCGTTTAAAGTTTTGCACAAATTCTTTACACATTGTCTCTAAGTTAAGCCTGAGTGCTCTGTGCTAAGCTACCAGAGCAATGAGCACAGGTTAATTTTGGGCTGACTTGTGCCTCAACCTGATGAGGATTGTGACTACTGCTTGACCAGGGCTCACACCCCAGTCTACCAGTAACCCAATTTCTTACATTGGTGGTTAACGGTGAGGATTAGGACTTTTGTTTGCACAGTGCCATAGAATCATTTTGCGTACACTACCCTCTCATATCTAAGGCCATTTCAAGTTCAAATTCTCGTTGATTGGCTTCTTTTTGTTTTTTCCAAATTCTCCCTCTAACTGTTGTGTCTGAAACCACACCAGCAAGGATGAAATTTGAGCTGGCCAACATGGATGTTTGCACTGTGGCCCAGCTCAAGGAGTTCTGCAAGAGATGGGACTTCCAACCACGAGCACCACCAGGAAGCTCACCAGTCATTGGTTGAAGCCACAGAGGGGGATGATGAGATGGAAGGACAAAGATAGGACCTCTTTGAGATGCAGCCTTCATCAAAGGAGGATACCTTGACCCCGAGCTGGAAGTCCCTGCCAGAGCTAGGAGCAATGTGTCTTCTTAAAAACTGTTCGCAGAGGAGCTAGCGGAAAGGAAGGCAGAGAGGGAGTTTAAGCTGCAGATGACCCAGTTGAGAACTGAAGAGAGAAAAATAGCCATGGAGAAAAAAAAGGCTGGGAGGACCTTGGAGGAGAGAAAAATGTTACTTGCTTATGAACTAAGTCTGAAGGAGCTGGACCTCAAGGACAGGCAGGCAGCGTCCACCAGTGATGGTGGCAGCATTTCTCTTATAGTAGAGCATTTCTACAATGCCATCTGGAGACAAGAGGGTCCATATTCCCAAAGGTCTGGTGCCAGTCTTTGTTATAGGGGATGACATCAACAATTGGTTTGAAGCATTTGAGGTCACTTTGCAAATGCATAGGATCCCTGAGGAGGACTGGGGGGCTATCCTCTGGAAGAACATCCCTAGCAAAGAGAGGGACACTCTATTGGCCCTAGATAAGGGCGACAGGATGCGGTATCCCCCCATGAAGAAAACCTTAGTCAGAGAGTATGTCCTTTCCCCTGAGAAGTACAGGCAGACGTTTAGGGACAGTCAGAAGCTGCCCCTGCAGTCCTGGGTCGATTGTGTGGACTCCTGTTACAAGGCACTAGATGGTTGGGTGAAGGGCAGTGAAGTAAAGTATTATCAGGGGCTATACATTTTGATTGCGAGAGAGCACATGTTCAGTCAATGTTTTGCAGATCTGCACCACCACCTTATTGACAGTAACATCACTGACCTCAGGGAGCTTGCTAAAGAGGCGACTGCTGTAACAGCACCAGGGTCCATAAAAAGGTATCTGGAGGGGATCACCACATGGGTGGGCAGGGTCCCCACCAGAAGAAGGTGGGGGAGACAAACATTAAAACAAGGAGTTCTCTAAAGGCCCCCAAACTAGCTCTAAGGATCAGGACTCCTAATCCCACCTAAGTAGAAGAAGAAATGGTTCCCTGGTAGTAGATCCTCAGGGCCGAACCCCCTAAGTGTTATGATTGCCAACAGGTTGGACACTACAAGGGGCATGTCAAATGTCCCAAGTGGGGACCTGCCAAGTGGTGCCCCCCCAGTCCTGGACCCTTGGAAGTGGGCTGAAGGTTCTTTGCCAGCCTCCGTGGACCCAGCCGAACCGATGAATCTCCTCTGCTGAGCAGTGTAACCCCAAGCAGAATCAACGCATCGCTGCTGCTTCGTGGATTGGACCCATCACAAAGACCTGCATCGTTTATTTGGAACCGCCACTGCACAACCCATCCAAGGTGCAGGCCACGGCATCCCTCGTCGACGGCAGCCTTGACAACAATGCCAGACTCTGCATCAAAGCCTCACAATACCTCGGAACCAACCCTTCACCCTGACTGTGCAGTGCATACTTGACACCGGACTTCGCATCGCAAGCCCTCATTGATGGGATCCTCAACGACGAAGCAGGACCTCACATCGCAGCATTACCGCACCTCAGAACCAATGCATCGCCTTGGCTGTGCGATGCATCTTCTAAGTGGATCCTCACAACTCTGCGCAAACCAGGATTTAAGGTACTTTGTTCAGCAGGCCTAACTGGGTCCCTGTAGTGTTCGGGCTGAACTTGTGATTTTGTCCCGGTCTGGTGGGACCAGATATCTATAGTTGTACTTTGTGCTTTTTGGCAATAATTTTACTGAAATCTTTAAACTTGCATATCGCTGGTTCTACTGATTGGATTTTTGCCGTTTTTGTCTTGTTTTGTGATTTGTATTCAAATCCCTCTATGTTTTAATCTGGTGAGGGATCCTTTTTGTGTGATGTCTTTACTTTATTACTGATTGAAGTGTTGCACAAATACTTTACATTGCATCTAAGTTAAGCCTGACTGCTCTGTGCCAAGCTACCAGAGGGTTGAGCACAGGTTAATTTAGGTTTGGCTTGTGCCTCACCCTGACAAGTATTCATGTTGCTTCTTGGCCATGGCTCACCCCCAGTCAACCAGTATCCCAAATTCTTACATGGCAAAAGTGTGATAACTTTGGATGGGCTGGTGTTAGGCAGTGATCTTCATTGTTCATTGGCTGTTGTGCCTCAAAGACTATACCCTGTCGTGGGATTGGCTGTATGAATGATTGCTGGTTGTTTATTGCTTTGATGCCCTTTTGAAAGTGCTTGGCACAGAATGTATCTATTGCATGCCACCACCTGACATCTACTATTTGACTTTGCCCATTTCTTTCAGTGAGCCAAGTCCATCCTTGTGCAGCTAATGGAAGACCATGGAGACCGTAATAGGTGCTGGTGAGTAGATTTCGCTAAGTACTAGTCTCACTGACTTTGACTTTGTAGGAGCCTTTGCAGCACCATCCACTGTACAGATCAACCCTCAGTCCCTTCCTTTGTAGCACCAAACCTCTGTCCTGGAACCAAGACACCACACCCTGTGCAGTTGTTACATTACTATGGAGAAGCCATTACGCTGTTCTTCTCTGTTTTCAGCAGAACATTTAGGGATTCGGTGAGTGCAATAGCAGCAGTGAGCCACTGAGGGGTGAGAGTGCGGGTTTGTGTGTTTGTGCATTTATGTGCGTGTTAGTATGCACGAGTGTCCATGTCTTTGTATTCCTGCATGTGGTGAGAGTGTGAGTGTCCCTATAGGCCTCAAACGTTTTCCCTAGCACCTGATGGCTCCACCTAGAAACCACTTTTATGTCCCCTAGCCTACGGCACCCCCTGACATATGGGGGTCATTCCTGGGAGGAATAGGGCCCAGTTTGCCAATGCAAGTGGTCCTGGCATAATTGAGATAATTCGTGGCATTTTGCAGACACAATGGTGCCTACCTCTGCAGTATGCTTGACTTGCCCTTGCCTATTGGTGGTAATTCTTGACTTATTATAAAATATGACAATGCCCACCCCTGGAGTAATGTTGGTAATGGCACATTGGTGGCAATTCTTAGCATGATCGTGCACAGCCTTGGAATAATGCTTGCTCTGTCATTAAGAGACTCATTCCTCCCATATACTATGGGCATCCCTGGTATAATAGTGGAACCCGGGCACATAAGCTATACATGGGCATGTAAACCAGAATCTGATCATAGGCGCAAGTAGCACTGATGGTGTAAATGATAAACTTATGTTTGGGAACTACAAACATTTGTTTTGGAGAATTTAGTTGATTTATGCAAAACTACAAGTTTCTATTTGATAGCAAAATATTTGTATTTGTATTTGTTTGTTTATTTGTAAAGCGCAACATTCATCCTGACGGATATCACGGCGCTGTTTTGCGGGATACATGATAGGTTATATTGGGTGCCTTCAGCTGCTCACACCTACGTCTTAGGAAAAAGCTGGGTTTTTAGTATTTTCCTAAAAGTTACATAGTCCTCAGTAAGACGCAAGTCTTGGGGTAGTTCGTTCCAGTGTTTAGCCGCCAGGTATGAGAATGATCGGCCTCCTGCTCTTACTTTCTTTATACGTCTGGGCCTGGCTAGTGCTTGGTGTCGTGATCTTAGGCACCTTGTGGGGATATAGAATTCGATTTTATTCTGAAGAATTCTAGGACCCAGGTTATGCAGTGCCTTGTGCGCATGACTCACCAGCTTGAATCTTGCTCTTTGGCGCATAGGTAGCCAGTGGAGCTGTTTCATGCATGCAGACGCTGAACTAAGTCTGCTTTTGTTGCATACAAGCTTTGCAGGCGCGTTTTGCAGCACTTGTAGGCATGAGAAAAGGTAGTCTGCCATCCCCACATACAGTGCATTTCCATAATCTAATCTGCTAATGAGCAATGCCTGTGTAACCATCCTTCAACATTCTAGTGGGATCCACGGAAAAAGCCTTCTTAGGAGCTTTAACATCGCAAAACCTCTTCCACACAGAACCCGCACATGATCCTGCATGGACAGGGTGTTGTCGATCGTTATACCCAAGTTTTTGTGCATTGTTTAGGCGCTGGAGCATCTCCCAAGGAATGTGGCCACCAGGTGGCATCCCAGATTAGGTTAGCTCCTTCGAAGAGCAGTATTTCCGATTTACCTGCGTTTAATTTAAGGCAGTGTTCGGACATCCAGGTTGCCATCTCTGAGAGGCAGTTATTTAGCTTAACCCTGGTGTCCTCATGCCTTTCTTCGATGGTTATCATCAGCTGTGTGTCATCCGCACAGGAGCAAATGCTGAGGCCCCATTTCCTGCTTATTAGTGCCAGAGATGACACATAGGCATTAAAAAGTGTTGGGCTCAGGGAGGCTCCTTGGGGAACACCACAGCTGACATTTTTTGGTTTCGTGGAGAACTGGCCCATTTGTACCATCTGAGTTCTGTTCCTCAAAAAAGAGTTCAGCCACTGGAGAGCTTTGGAGTGGATACCCTTTTCATGGAGATGTTCCAACAGGAGATTGTGTGAGACCGTGTCGAATGCCGCCGACAGGTCCAATAAGATCAGGGCAACAGCCTTTCCTTGATCAGTCAGTGATCTTATGTCATCTAGGACGGCTAAGAGGGTGGCCTCTGTACTGTTAGTGGCTCTAAAGCCAGTCTGAGAACAGTCCAGTAATTCGTTAACCTCCAGGTAGTTGGACAGTTGTCTGTTCACCAGCTTTTCTAAGACCTTAGAGAGGTAAGGGAGCTGAGAAATGGGCCGGTAATTCTCTGGGTTGTGAACATTTGTTCCGGCTTTCTTCAGCAGAGGAGTCCCTACGGCTTGTTTCCATATTTCTGGAAATACTGCTGTGTCCAGGGATCTATTAAGTAGCTGAGTGACATAATGGCATATTATTGTAATCTGGGAGAATATAAAGTGGGGGCATGGATCAAGGGGGGATCCCGATTTTACTTCCAGCATGGTTCTCTCAACCTCTAGTTCTGTGAGAGGAGAGAAATTGCCCATATGTATTGTGACCTCTGGATGTGGGGGTAAGTGTTCCCAGTTAATTACAGCTAAGGAAGGGTTAGTGTCAAATGAGGAATAGATTTTGCTGATCTTATCGGTGAAAAATTCGCTGATCTTTTCACAGTTTTCCTCTGAAGGAAACAAGGTTTGAGACAAGCTGGCTGGTTTGCAGAGCTCCCTCACTACTCTAAATAGTTCTTTTGCCGATTTACAGTTCTCGTTTATCCGTTGTGCAAAGTAAGTCTTCTTTGCTTTCTTGATGGCATTATTATAGATCCTTAATTCAGCCCTATATCTTGTTCTGTCTGTTTCCTGTTTAGACAGCCTCCAGGAGTGTTCTAATGATTTACACTTCCTTTTCAGTATCCTGAGATCCTGTGAGTACCACATCTCGGATAAAGGTTTATTTGTTGGTTTAGGTTTAAGTTTGGGAGCAAAGGTATCTAGAGTACTGATAATCTCGGCTTCAAGGTTTATTGCTTCCGCATTGGCTGGGAGAGTATCTTGAGGGATTAGGTTATCTGGGGAAAAGTGGGCCTGGAACAGGTCCTGAGTGACCAGTTTCCAGGCTCTGTTTGCCACTCGTACAGTCTTGAGGTGTTTGGTTGCATTTGCCGGCAGGTTGAGGGTAAAAGATATGAGTGAGTGGTCTGTCCAAGATACAGGAGTAATCTCCTGGATATTTGTTGACTCTATGTTGGAAAATAATAGGTCTATGTGCATTTTCAGAAACTGGTACAAATTATAGCATCTGCAAAACAATTGTAAAGCTGATTTATGAGTGACAGTTCATACAGAGTTCAGAGACTTTATTGCTGGTTTTGATGCGAAAGACCAGTTGCAGTTTCATGTCCCATGTGGGGAAACATCATCTTCAACGATTAAGCTTTTCATGGCATTATTTCCTCTACTATCTGTAAGATTGGTGTGGCTGGTGTGCATCAAATTATGCACACTCCAATTCCTCCCACCATGCATATCGACACACATCCATTCATAAATATACACAGCCTTTCATCAGACTACAGTCCCTCAATACATCATTTATACATCTATTCTTCCATGCACTCAGTCACCCTTTCCTCCATATAGGCACTCAGTGAATTACTCAATAGTTCATCCAACTATCTGACAGGTGACCAATTCTCATATTCATTCACCCACGCATCCACACAAACACAAACTCACCAAACAATACTGTCATACTGTCACGGACAAAAACATTTTAGACGTATTAGGTTTGTCAATGCTTGTTTTTGATTCCACTGAGATTTTTGTTTTAATTAGATGATTCAATGGGTTGGCAACATATTTGTTTTGTTAAGCGATTCAGTCTTATTTGGAACAAAACTAAAACCAATTATTATGATGTCCAGTGTCTCAGAAATTCTGCTGTCAGTGCTTTTTGGCAGGCTCATCAAATAACAGATGCCCAAAACATTCAACCAATCTGCAAGTATAAGCGGTATGTTATGACATTGACTGTTTTAACTTGGCATAAAAGTCTGTTGCTAGGGTAAGTAGCTTTGCAACTTTCAGAAATTCTTTAATACACACACAATCACTAGTAGGGCGTTTATGGCTAGCATATGTTACTCAGTACAGAATAACTGTGCCTCAAAATAGTGCCCTTCATCTTGTGATGTCATTAATTTCATAACATACATATACATTAACACACGAGATCTCTGAACCCTCTTTGCCGACGAATCTGCACCACACTTGGTGAAAGAGAGGTATAGAATGATATCTGACAGCATGCCAAATTTGGTGCAAGCAATGAGTGGGCCCCAATTTGTTTTTCATTCACCTTTAACATGAGATGTTATATAAATTCTCCAGTGAATATAACTCCAAACCCCTCAATAGTTTCAGATATTTTTTGGCATGATGGCCTTTCGATTATTCTGTGCTTTTTTGGGGTTTGGTAAAAAGCTGTTGAGCTGTTCTGGAGCTGTAGCACAAAATGTAAGTGTTCAGCGCACATGTCAGTTTGCCCTATTCCAAAATGGAAGCAGAGTGTACCGACCAGGTGACAAGAGATCCAGACCTGCTCTTAGGTGCCCATTCAAGAGGCTAAACAGGGACAGCGCAGCACACTGGGAAAGCGCGGGGGTGAGAGTTGACATATGGTCAGCAACCATGCAGAATTGCACACAGAGACAGAGTTATGGCAGGCCACGTAGAGAAACACACAGTGGAGACAGGCAAGGCAGGGCGGTACACAAAGTGGATGAAGGGGCCAAGGTACTTAAAGCAGTAGCAGGGGGCACTCAGAGGGGCTGCATTGGTGCTGGGGATCGTATAGGAGCTACAGGAGAGCCACAGATGGAAGGTCAGACATTTGAGTATCACACGGAGAGACTACAGATAGGCAGAAAGACACACAGAGGATCAGCAGGGATAGGCAGGGGCAAAAACTGGCTGCAGGGGGAAAAGGGGCATACTTAAGGGCTGCAGGGGGTTGGAGGTACAAAGAAGGTATGCTGGGGAGGTGGGGGATAGGGTAGATTTACTACTTTTTTAGTGGTAAATCCGCTCAGTACAGTTTCAAGTTTGCAATAGTGTCTCTCACACCCAGTATATCTAGGTACGAGTTTCTGCATCAAATTGCACCCGGATTTACCGGGTGCAAAAATGCTATTACAAGTGGCATTTGAACCTTGCTTAGATGGGGAATTAGCATCAAAAATGCCTTCTGCTCAGAGCAGGTGGTGAATTTTAAAGGTTAAAACTAACCACATTTAAAGTGACGCATCACTCTAAAACATCACCAATGACACTAATGCATTTTTAATTCCATAATAAGGCACACAGTTGTTAAAAATATATATTTTGCCAATAGCCCTGTTAGACCTGACACCCTTGGGTGTTAGTTCCCCAAACATTTTGCCTTCACCCCTCCTGGTTTGCTGAATTCGGTTTTGTTGTCTTAGGACTGTGTGCACTTTACCTCTGCTAAAGAGTGCTAAGTGCTTGTGATCTCTCCCTAATACATGGTACAATTGGCCTACTCCTGATTGGCACATGTAGTTTACTTGTAAGTCCCTAGTAAATGGTACTAAATTTACCCAGGGGCTGTAAATTAAATACTACTAGTGGACCTAGAGCACTCATTGTGCTACCCACTGAAGTAACCCTTTAAAACATGTTTCAGTCCTGCTACTGCAGCCTGTAGTGCAGTTTTAAACTGCCTATTCAACCTGGCAAAATAAACCTTTTTTCAGGCCTAACCCCTCCTTATTTAATATATGTAAGTCACCCTTAAAGTAGGCCCTACACAGCCGAGAGAGCAGGGGGCATTGTATTTAGAAGTTAGGACATGTGTTATTAAGTTTTACATATCCTGGTAGTGAAAAACTCATAAATTCATTTTTCCCTAATGCAAGGCCTATCTCTCCTATAGCATAACATTGGGTTACCTTATTACACTTAACACGTGATACCTTAAGTTTGGGAGCAGATAGGAAAATTATGTTTCCACTCAAATGAATTGTAATGCAAAATCCTCTTTAATGGTTAAGTTGGATCTTAAGTCACAATTCTGTAAATGGCACTATTAGAAAGTTCCAATATTCTTGTCCGAACCATTTGGTGCCTGCTGCCTGAGTCCTGGGTCACATGACTGTGAATACCTTGGCAGTTGGCCTTTGTGTAGACAAAGAGGAAGTAGGTGTTGCCAGGATGGGCAATTCTGCCACACTGAGTGGGGCAGAGCTGTTCTCTGCCCCACTTACATTTCAAACGGCTACATTCAGCACACTCGTAAAGCAATTTTACAACAGCCTTTTTTTCACCCTAGACCACTTGGAGCCTGGACAGGGGAAGGAAGGAGCTTTCCAGATCCACGTGGGGTAGTATAGGGAGCCCCCCCCCACCTCAACGGATGGCACCAGATATAAATATTGGTCCCCCTGAGCCACTCATCAAATCACTTCAAAACCTATGGAAGACTCAGCAGAAGGACTGCTCTACTGCCCTACTGCCTGTAGATAGAAGACTGGACCTGCTCCTAGTACTCAAGACCATCAGAGTGACTCCAAGGGCTACTTAGGTGGCCTCCTGTTCTGAGCTACAGGGACACAACAGGTTCCAGTGGCCTCCCTGCAATTGCCCAGCTGACCTGCTGCAACTGGACCTGCTGGCCTCTGCTAGAGTGAGTCCCTGATCCCTAAGATGTGCCTCTTCAGGTCCCGGACCCTTAATTGGCATCAAAGAGCACTCTGAAATAAAAGGAGAAATCCTGAAATTTTTGGCTCTTCGCGACTGCGAACAGGCCTGTTCATGTTGAGACTCTGCCTCCCGCAATGACTGTCAGCGCACAGCTCCGGTGAACTCAAGTCTTCACGCTACAGCCAGCGACGACCGGCAACACAAGATCTTCACTTCGCACTACAGCAAAGACAGACCATGGTGACTGCTAATGTGAAATTCAGCAACAACCGTCCACGACGCCCTATCAGATTTTCGTGCAGCAGTGATTACCGTCTGCAACAATAGGCCCGCTCTTCGTGCAACAGCAATGACCATCCGCAATACTCTCCGCAATCCTATTGGCTTCCTCCACCATGAACTGGACTCTTGGCGCCGGACTTTGAAAAGGTTATTTTTTCAGCGGGACTAACCTGGTCCCTGTATCCAGTCCATGGGCCATCACAGTTGGCATGGTCCCTGTATCCAGCCCACGGGCCATCGCAGTTGGCATGAATTTGTGATTTCCCCCTGGTCTAGCACAAACACGAGTGGTGTTTTTTTTGCTTTTAAGTGCTATACTTACCAAAACCTTTGAATTTGCATATGTCCGGTTCTAATGATTGAATTTTTGTTGTTCTAATATCCTTTTATTTATTAAAATTCACTCTTATTTTCTAAATTGGTTTGGATTTTGCTTGTGTTGTATTTTCACTTGAATACTGTTTGTGTGTTGCATAAATACTTTACACATTGCCTCTTAGTTCAGCCTGACTGCTTTTGCGTCAAGCTATCAGAGGGATTAGCAAAGGATAATTTATTGACTTTTTTATGGTACACTCTGACAAGGATTGTGGTTGTTGCTAGAGTAGGGTTGCACACCCCTCAACCACTAACACTATTTCTTGCAAGCCCCCAAACACATTTGTCCATAAAAACATAAAGAGTCTCCACATAACACAATATAGTCATTACAGCTGCAAGCAATTAACCAATTTCATCTAGTGCAGACCACACTTTCTCTCACACACTGCCAAAAAGAACCATGACTACGGCACCGGCCCTTTGTCATTTGTGTTTGCAGGAGGTAAATTGACTGGCTATGTAGCTACAATTGGTGGTACAAGCACAACTCTAGGCCCAACAATAAATTGTGCAGGCACCCTTTAGTTGTAGATGAAGACCCAGACTGATTAGGAGACATGGGAACCCGTTGAATGTATCCAGGGTATACATTCTAACAAGCTATCTGCTTGAAATGGACACCATCAACATCTTATTGGATGCAACAGGGAATGCATTACAGCCATCATTGTAATATGGACTGCCATTACACAATTCATATATGTGCACTGGACTGTACACATATAATATTGGTAACACTTGCAGCAAATCAGAAGATATGCCATAACTGGAAGATGCAGCATATCATTAATATTTAAATGGTTGCCACCAATTACTCATTGTGCCTGGTTTCGAGGACCCACACACAATTCAATGATTCTGCGAAATAGCTAGATACCATATACCATGTTAAGATACTACTCACAAAAGACTTGTATGGTAGGTGTGTACACAACACCGCCCCACTCCACCACCATCCCCACATTTACTTATTATTTTAGGGCAGTAATGCTTCATTTGGAGAGGGCATGTACCTATGTGTTCCACATGGGCGTTCCACATATAGGTGTGTTTAATTATTAAAATTTTTTAATATATATTTAAATTTATGCCCAAAGAAATTAAAGGGAAGCAATGTTGTTTCAAAACATAATTGAACACATCACATTTTTGTCAAGTATATGTTGTCTAAATGTGATCCATGGTTACACAATGAGGGCCTGATTCATATAGAACTGTCCTGTCTTTTTATGTGCGGAGTTTCCTCAGTCATTAAGATACTACTTGTAAAATACCTTTGTGAATAGCAAACAATTGTAAGCTCACACAAAAGAGTACGTTTATCTTTGTGAATCAGGCCCATTGTGTTGTCTTGGCATGTGTACCACTGAAAAGTCCCTAACCTTTCCTTTTCCATGCAGGTGACTTGGTTTAACCATTCTGTGAGTGACTGATGTTACCTGTTCATCATCCTACAATTCTATTACAAGGTGCGTACAATGATGTACATTCTATAACACAAAATGCATTTGAGCCACTCTGGAAGTGGGGGCACTAGCTCAATCCATGTGGGGGTACTAGCTAATGCACGAGAGAAAGTATGCCAAGCCACAATATTTTTGATTTACAAAGAGTTATTGTGACATTATTTCATTATTTGTTTATGAATGTAATGCACAATAATGCAGAAGTTTGATTTATGAAGACAGTGCAAACACAAGGAGATGATGGACGGAGCACTGAAACTTTTCAGACACTCATTACCCAGTCACAGATCAGGGTTGAATCCATCATCATTCTTAAGCTCACTTTGCCATCCCAGTTCAGACCCAGCCATATGCAAATCAGTCTTGACCCTGTGCCTCATGGGAACAGTCCAGCCCGAACTGCCAAGCCAGGTCTTCCCTGGACCGGAAACAAGCATCCTGGGACCGGTTCCTGGGTAACACCCCTCATCAGCCAGGCTAGCTTGAATCCAGTGGCAAAGGGAGCAAGGGACCCAGGTCTGGGCATACCCTGCCAATTCAGGGCGAACAAAGCAAACACAAGGAGATGATGGACGGAGCGCTGAAACTTTTCAGACACTCACCCCCAGTAACAGATCTGGGTTGAATCTATCACTGTTCTTTAGCTCACTGTGCCACCCCAGTTCAGACCCAGCCATATGCAAATCAGTCTTGACCCTGTGCCTCACGGGAACAGTCCAGCCCGAACTGCCAAGCCAGGTCTTCACTGGACAGGAAACAAGCATCCTGGGACCGGTTTCGGGGTAACACCCCTCATCAGCCAGGCTAGCTTGAATCCAGTGGCAAAGTGAGCAAGGGACCCACGTCTGGGCAGACCCTGCCAACTTAGGGCGAATAAATAAACACAAGGAGAAGATGGACGGAGTGCTGAAACTTTTCAGACACTCACCCCCAGTCACAGATCTGGCCTTAGAACTCTGCACACTTTACCACTGGTAACCAATGCTAAAGTGCTTGTGCTCTCTCCTTTAAACACTTACACTCAATTAGCACATTTAATTTTCTTGTAAGCCCCTAGTAAATTGGTACTGCATGTACCCAGGGCCTGTAGATTAAATGCTACTAGTGGCCTGCAGCACTCATTGTGGCACTCACTTAAGTAGCCCTTTAAGCTTGGTCAGGCCTGCCATTTGCAGCATGCGTGCAAGGTTAAACTGCCATTTTCGACCTGGCAAAATAAGCCTTTGACCAGGCATAAACCTCCCTTAATACATTTAAGTCACCCCAAGGGTAGTCTCTAAACAGCCCACAGGGCAGGGTGCAGTGTATGTAGGAAGTTGGACATGTACATTTAAGTTTTACATCTCCTGGTAGTGAAAACCTCTTAAATTAGTTTTTTACTACTGCAAGGCCTACCTCTCCTTATTACATTTAATAAGTGATAATGTTTGATTGGGAACAGGAGGAATGTTGAGTTTGGTTTATAATAACTTGTACTTTGAAACCCTCTTTAATAGTAAAGTTGGATTTTAAGTCACAATTCTAAAATAAAATGTCACTTTTAGAAAGTTAGTATAGATAGGAATTAATCCAACGAAAATACAGCATAAACACTTGTTCAAAGCAATCAATGTTTAGCAATTATTTTGACATTGAATGTAAAACACATCACACAAAATTCTTACTCAATATATTTAATTTTTTAATTTTTGACTAATCATTTCTTTTGTATATAGCTGTCATATATATGAATGACAGAATAAACAACACGAAATACGTGACTTTAGTGAACTGTGTGACATAAAATGCAACAGTGGTTTATACAAAATGAACAAAGGACACAAAATTCATCAAAACATAAATACTACATATAAGCAAATGCCCATCCTTTTTATACACGAGGTTCAGCAACCACCCTCTAAGTCCATTAGTTTTGTTTATAGGGTGATGTGACCAAGGACATGGACTGATCAAAGTAGCATTGTTATTTCGACCCCAGGTGACTTTCTGATCCCAAGTGGTGCCTCCCCAGGTCCTGGGCCCATGGCTGGCATCCAAGAGAGCTCCTCCTTGCCTAGCTGAAGGTTACATCAATTACGGCGCAAAGTGATGGGACACCCCATAAAGCCTCTCTGCCCAGCTGCAAGCTTCATTAGAATCAACTACAGGCAACGCAAAGCCCAGCAAAAGAGCCTCGCCTCACAGCTGCCAGACTCATTGGAATCAATGGTGAGTGATGCAAAGCCTCACTGCAGAGCTGTCAGCTTCATAGGAACTGATGCCGAGCAATGCAAACGCCCGCAAAGCCTTGCTGCACAGCTTTATCAGAACCGATGCCAGACGACGCATAGCCACGAAAGCCTAACAAAACAACGATGCGCAGACCGCGCACCAAGGACATAAGGTACAATCCTCTGCGTGCCAATCTTAGACCTGTACCAGGTCTGCACTCCATTATGGTCGGCCTGAACTGGTCACTATGTCCAGGTATAGCTTCTGCGTATTTTGGCTTTACTTTCATCTAAATCTACTGGTTGGATTTTTGTAATTTTGGACTCAAATTATTTATTCAATCCTAATCAATGTCTCTAAATTGATGTGGGAGTTTTCTTGTGTTGTATTTTCACTTCATTACTGTTGGTGTGCTGCCTAATTACTTTACACATTTCCTCTGAGTTAAGCCTGACTGCTTTGTGCAGGGATACCAGAATGTTAAGCACAGGTTAATTTAGTGTCTTCTTGTGTTTCACCCTGACAAGGATTGTGGTTGCTGCTTCAGAGGTGTTTAACCACCCTCAATCTATAACCCAATTTCTCACACCCCTCATTTCCATTGAGCTGTGGATATATTTTGTTCAATACATTTAAGAGGTTGTAGACTCCAGATATCCATATCAGTTGCAAATGGCGTTCTTAAGACTTTTTTTCACTATCCTCTCCCATAACTACCGACTTGTCAGATCAAGCACAGCATAAGAAGCGGATGCCGCCTTCCATTATTAAGAGTTCCCACATCTCATCATACTGTGTTAGGACTTCCTATGTAGTTTGAATGTTACGCCATACTGCACTCTTTAGTCGTGTAACTCTTGAATACACTGTGTTTCACTCTTTAATGCAAGTCTTGATGTTTGTTTTAGAAAAAAAGGCTTCCAAAGCCTGGACTGGGATTAGATGTAGGGAATGTGTAATGTGGTCTTGGACATTTCTTTTTCCCTAAAAATTGTTCCAGCCCTTGTCTCTATAAAATATTTCCTGCACTGCCTCCCTAGGACCACTAACCTTGCCAGTGCTTGTTGAAAAAAGATCATGCTCAAGATCTCGTCAGAAAATGCAGCCATCTAGACTAGCACGGTACTTCGCTCACCGCTTCCTGACCTCACCTGAATTCAACTGTGAGAACCAAGTCAAAACCCAGGTACTCACCCTTGTGAAGATGCAGAATTCAGGCTGTGTCCCAATCTGAAGATTCCGGAGTGGACATCATTGTCACAGAGCTTGTTAAGAAAGAGTGAAAAGTAGAATTAGTTAAGACTCCACACTTACCTGCTAAGTAAAAACACAGGAAAAGTTTAGTGCACAGTCTCATGGAGGTACCAAAATAGGATGTTCCTGCCTGTGCCACTATTCTGAAGATATTATTCCTCTATGTTGCCTACGTAAATAGGGACGATGCATATTATTTCTTTCCCAATAAGCAGCCCATAGACCACTGCAAGTCTCACATTTCGTCTAATTTTTAACTTCAATTTGGCATCCAAATTGTGACCACTCTCGCTTATGCAGAGTAGTGGCAGAGTATATTTGGCCTCTTCATTTTTTACAGTTTAATTTCTTCTGGTTTAGTGAGTTGAGTTTATTGGACTAATACTATTCCTATCCCATGTCACTTGATATAAGTATGTGCTCAGTGTCTTTGGCATAATTATTCAGTCCCCAGATATTCCATTAGAGGTCTTTAATATCATTTCCTCTCATGTGGGTCTTTGCCTTTTTGGGCACTGCTTCCCTTTCAGTCAGATAATTCTCGCTAATGAATGGTCTAGTGGTTTCATAAAGTGCTGCTGGTTATTTATCTACTGTCATAGACTTGCTGGTTCTCTTCAGTTTTTTTTGTGTCTCTTGAGCTCCAATGGTGCTACATTTTCCCCTGATCCCTATCTGGTGACATCTCTAACTGTAACTATAACTAGATGTTGCGCAGATTTGCTTTGTTCCTCGCGCAATTTAAACACAGATCTACTCTAATTAAATGGTAAGTTCTTGATGTTCTGTAAAGTATTTACCACTACAAAATACTGTATTGTTCATTATAAATGAATGAGCGTTGGAAAACTAAGATTACACATGTGAATGACTCAGAGATATATACAATGTCATTAAAAGCACAGGACATGTCACATCCCCTAAAATAATTCGTTGCTCCGATCACCTACATTGGTGTAAAAAAGTGTTAAGCTTTATGTGCAAGTCTTAAACACAACGGTGCAATAGTTTGCAGAGTTAATGTTTAGGTTGAAATGGTGTTATAGCTGCAGGTAACATCACAAAATATGTGTATGGAGAAGGCCATATACTGTTGAAACACATGACATGATAGCTATAGCTTTACAAGATATATATATATATATATATCGTCACCTCCAGTATTCCTCCTCCAATACCCCAAGGGACCAGGCGCCGACAACCATAAATCTCTAGTTGCACGTTTGTTTATTTACTTTTACTTGTTCGCCATAATACGTTTAGGTCCCAGTCGTGACCTTTTTCACCATACGCGCAGGGCGTTCTTTACCGTTTTAAATACCGTCACATGGTTATGCCAACGAGAAAAGACTTAGGGGCATATTATCAAGGGCCATCTCGCCGCTTTTTTGGCTTTAAAAGCGGCGATAATATTATCTCCCTATCAACAACGCAGCGCTAACATGCATTAGCGCATGTTAGCTGCCGTTTTTGTAACGCCACGCATCTTAGCGATATACATTGCTAATGAGATGCAAAGAAGGCGTTCCTGACCATTACTCCATGTAAATAATCGCTTACAAGGCTTCGCGATATTTACAAGCATGGAGCAGATCCGCGAAGCGATGAAAAAAGCTGCGCTAACCGCGGTTTTTGCCGGAATCTAACGCCTGGTAAAATCCTGACTAAGCTATCTGTAATATGGGAGGTGGATTTACAGGTTAAGTCCACACTCCCATATTATTAAGCATTCCCTTAGCGCTGTGAAATCATCGCTTGATTTCACGCGCTATTGCCGATTATCGCCGTCTATCGCTGGTTTTCACATCGCCATTCAGCAAAGCGTTGCTAATACGCCGCTAACACAGCGATGTGACTCAGCGATAGACGGCGATAATGGTAAACGCGATAAGCGCGATTTGCGATGTTTATCGCATTACCTTGATAATATGCCCCTTTGTTTTCAAAACTTGATGTTAACAAACATTTAATGACATATCTTATTGTACTTTATGCACAAATGATTTCTCCACAAATGTTTTACTTTCATCCTTTGTGATATTGCCTAAATTATAAAGCAATCCTGTGCATTCAAGAATTATAATAGTAATGTAGCAATTCACAGATTCGATGTGTCCAACTAGTGAAAACCATTGGTATCAGCCTAAATGCAAAAATTAACCCAAAAACCCACTATTAGATAAAAACAGGGGTGAAAAACAAGGAAAATAAAAAATAGCAAATTTTAAGAGCGATACAAGTGAAGGAAAAACATTAATTCATTCATGTTCTAACTATCTTTTCCTCCATAGTCACAAGGAATATAATATCCAATCAATTTAATTAAATTACCCTTGCAGATGATAGATAATTATTTGTTTTCGATATACTATTTCTCTCATTCCTTGATTTTTATATCTCTCGTCTAATCAAAACATGATTTTTAAAAACAAATTTTACGTACACAGCTTAAATGTTGAAAATCAATTTCATATACCTCCATCTTTTCTTGTACTTTTCTGGGTTTTTGGAAATTGATTCTGCGATATAATCACAGCACTCTTAAATTAAGACCCCCCAGGATATTGCGGCATAAATGTGCAAATTTTGCGGCACAATAATTGAAATTTAGCGGCACGAAAATGAAAATTTAGTGGCATTATTGCGGCAATTTATTTTACTCGTAATCATTCCTTTTCAGTTCTAAATCAATGGAACCTGTTTTAGCATAGTATTCCTCTTTGAAATAGGCATGTTTAAAGTTTCTGCAGCTCTAAGGAAGCACAGCTCCAATCTCCTAACCTACTAACCTTGTGGGAGGGGGCCGTATTTCTCCCTGGGGCACCACTTATACCGCTCCCTGGGTGCAGTCACACAGCCCCCCTTCGCTCCATGGGTGCAGTCACACAGCCCCCATTCGCTCCCTGGGTGCAGTCACACAGCCCCCCTTCGCTCCCTGGGTGCAGTCACACAGCCTCCTCTTGTGTTGCGTGCACTGACTCCCTTTTATGGGTAGTGCTGACAGGACAGACATCTCGCAAAAATCATGCTTCAGAACCAGGTTCCCCAGTTCCAAATTCGGCAGCTCTGACCATGGTGTCACATCCTCTCCCCCACTAAACACCATACTGCCCCACTGAGAGAAACTCGCACTGCCCTCAACTATAACCCAAATGTGCCCCGCTATAAACACCTGGATGCGTCTCAATTTAAATTATGCACTAGACAAGAGCAATATGCTGCTTGCAAAAAAAAGTAACACCATCGTGGAAAAAAAAAACACTCATAGGGAATGCAAAATTAAGTAAAGCATGTGAAATGTAAGCAGGAACAACATGGTTACTTTAATGCTTTTACACTCACTATTCAGAAATCAGTGAATGCTTTTGCCTGAAAAGTTAAGGACATGACTACAGGGCACGGAATGGACCCATTTCAATGTGCATTGCTTATATCCTTACAGAACGTAAGCAGTATAGTAAAAAGACCAATTCCCTGAACACCGAGACGCAGTACACATTTTGTTTTCTAATCCACGTGTTGCAGTGCCTCCAGGATTGGTGCACTAGTTCCCCGCCCGGGGGAAAACAACGCTATTCAAAGAAAGACAAGTAAACAAAAGTAGTGCTTCACTGGCAAACTCTGTAGAGTGGCGCAAATGTGTTTGGGTATGAATAAAATCAATCTGCCAACTTTGCTACCATTCTGGCTTTATTTAGTTATTTTTCATATTTTGAACCTTTTAGTCACACAGCTGCACTTTGTAACAGTGCTTTCAATGGGCCGATACTGTCCGGTATGGAGTACCGGCATGTTTTTTGAGAGAGAGAGAGAGAGAGAGAGTGAGTACCTGCACTTCTCAGAAACAAGCAGGTACTCTGTTACAGAGTACCTGTACTTCTATTTATCCATTTCAATCACTGCTTTGGAATAGAAAAATGTCAGAAAAAGACGACAGTTACAGTGTTTTTTTTTTTTGGATCCATTTCACAGGGGAACAAATCAACGAAAGAAGAAAAGAGAGGGGGAGAACCGTTTCTGAAGTCAGGGTTTTCAGTAAGAGAGGAGAAGCTGCTAGACAAAGAGAGGGAATCAAAGGGAGGAAGAAAGAAAGGGGGGAGGGCAGTTGAAGCGGCAGAGCAGACACTGTCAGTGTATTCTGTGCACAAGAAGGAAAAGACAGTCCTTTTCCTTCTCTGCGCACCCCGCCAGTCCCCGTGCTGGGATCCGAATTTTTTACAATCTTTCCAGTCAAGCCTGCAAGCTGGAGAACAGAGAAGCAATACTTTCCTTTTCTGTCTCCTCTTCCATAACTATTTGTAATCGAGGAAGCAGGCAGCTAATACGGCTGTACAGCGCCGTTTCAAGGGGTGACGTATGCGAGTACAGCCAATAAAATGGCATCATTTTTTTATGCCTATTGGGAGACTTTTTTTCGCGGCCGGTTTGTTAAATACCGCGGCCATTGTGCTTGCCAGCTGATTTCGCGATTTTTTCGTGAATCGCGAAATGCTGGAGGATCTGCTTAATGTACCTTAATGTCTTTGCCCCAGTGTGCTAATTCGATATTGACTATATCTGACTTTGAGATTTTTCCCAGGGAAGTCCTACTACTGAAATTTAAAGTACAGGATTGAATACAACTCCTCCTCCATATTCAAACCATTTGGGAATTCGGTATTGAGGTTGACAATATACCTGCACTCCAACTGTCCCAGTTTTCTTTCATGATTTCCACCTTTCACAGATTTTGGCATGGCATCTATCACATAATATGACCGATACCCTACATCATTGTCAATTGCATCATATACATGTCTGGCTACTGGGTATGACCAATCTTGACAGCTTTCAAATGTTGGCGTATCCTACAACGCACGTGCAGGACTGCGCTTCCAACATACGACATGCCGCACTTGCAAGACAACACATAAATTGCAAATTCAGTCTTGCAATCATAGACACCCCTAATAGGTCTAACACTAAATGGTGTCACATATTCCCTGGTGTTCACTCCCTGAATGCATGATTTACAGCGATGGCATCTATGGAACCCGTTCTCCTGTTGTAGCCAGGTTCCTGAACTCTCAACCCCGGGGCTACTTTGTACCAACGCATCTCGCATTGAGGAGCCTCTTCTGAAGATTAGTTGATGTGCTTTGAATATTGCAGGCCCAAACAACTGCATCCCTCCCATATTAGACACAAGTATTGTTAAAGAATTCTCCTAATCACCCCTTCCTCTTCACTGTAAGTTGCAATCATCCTGATACAGTGTTTTGCCTCTTTTCTGCATTCATCATGGAAAATAATTGATTCTCTACTCTTCCTTTGGACCTTGGCGAGAGCAGTTTATAATGCGGTGCTGGAATATCCCAGCTGTTTAAAGCGTTCCACCATTTCTGACTTTCCAACATTCAGCCTTCTACCAGACTTCTATTTCTTTTCAGTCTGAACATTTCCCCATAGGGGATACTTGCTTTAAAATAGAACAGGTAGAAACTATTGGCATGTAATGTAGAATTACCTGCTGTCTCCTTCCTGAATAATCTGGATTGCAACTTACCCTCCCTCACAAAAACTTGTAGATCCAAAATCCCAAAATTCTACCTGAGTAGTAATGATGTTTCCTGTAGGGTGCAAATTCAAATCATTCTGATTGATTTGCTGAGTAAAATCCATGGCTGACTGTTGCGACCCCCTCCAAATCACGAAGAGGTCATCGATAATATGGAGCCATGTGATGACATGTTCTTCCCACATCTTGCCATGATCAGTGATAAGTACCTGCTCCTCCCACCAGCCCATAAGCAAGCAAGCATAACTACTGGGGGAAGCAGGTACCCATCGCCATCTCACGGACTTGCCTATACACACTGGGCCTAATTCACAAACGGCCTCTGCCATATTGGCGGACGACTCGCTGTCGCAGCAGGGGTCCAACACTTCTGGCGGGACCTCCGCAATGGAAAACTGCTATACGGAGGTCCTGTCATGAGTGCAGGACTTCCTCTGCGACTGTGAGGCCTCCGCTGTGACTGCGGAGGTTGTTTGTGAATTAGGACCTTGGTTTTTGAACAGGTAAAAGTTGTATATATATTCACTGATATAACAAAAGGTTACAGGGAAGTTATAGTTAGACTCAGCTGGTCGATGCAGCGCGGCCGTGCCTCTGGTGCACTGAAGGTGCCTGGACCACACCCAGGACCACGGAGCATGGTCCCCAGACCATCCACCGCTATGACGCCAACACTCTCCATGCCCTCAACACCAGACACTACACCGCCTGCTGCCAGGTGTCGCCCTTTTTCCTGCCGAAACTGCAGCTGCACCTGCGCCTGCCACTGTACACCAGCCCCAACCACCGCACGACCGACAAATATAGGACCCGACTGCCTCAGCGGCATCCTGCTCAACACACGCTCCCTCCACAAACACACTGTGGAGATTTGGGACCACCTCGACTCCGTCTACCCTGACATCGCCTTCCTCACGGAAACCTGGATGAACTCCACCTTCACCCCAGACATCGCCACCGCCATCCCGGACGGCTACAAGATCATCCATAAGGACCACATCAACAAACCGGGTGGAGGCATCTCTATCGTACACAAAAGCACCATATGCCTCACCACCCACTCGGACAATTACGTGACCAACATGGAGCACCTCCACTTCCAGGTTCAGACCAACCTGAACACCACCCTCCATGGCACCCTCATCTACAGACCCCCCGAACCTTGTCCACCCTTTAGTGACTCCATCATTGACTTCATCGCACCCCACACTCTCGCCTCCTCAGACTGCAACCTCTTCTGCGACCTCAACTTCCACCTGGACAACCTCAACGACAAGAACACATCGTCCCTGCTAGAAAACCTCACCACCATTGGACTCAAACAATGGGTTACCACCCCAACCTACTCAGCAGAACACACGCTCGACTCCATCTTCACCGCCAGCGATAACATCACCTTCAGCTACACCTCCAAGCTGCTTTGGACCGACCACTGCTGCGTCCAGTTCTTCTTCACTAAACCTACTGTACACCATCACGCCCACTGCTACCCTAGCAAAAGTTGGAATAAGGTCACCGAAGAACAGCTCACCACCTCCCTCAGCAAAACCCCACCTCTGACTTCCGCAGACGCTAATATCTCAGCATGCAACCTCCACAGATGGATCTCCAACTGTGCCAACACACTGGCTTCCCTCAAGAGAGCGCCAGGCAAGCCACACCAAAAAAGCCAGCAGGTTCTCTCCAGCCCTTCAAGAGTCCATACGTACCTGTAGACAGCTCGAGAAGAGATGGAGGAACAGCAAGATCCAGGAAGATCACACAGCCTTTAAAAACGCTGTCACCACACATCACCACCTCAATAGAACAACAACAAAAAGTGGTCCTAAAAGAAAGGATCAACGCCAACCCACTCAATAGCAAATAACTGTTCCCCGTGGTCAAAGAATTTGCCAAACCCAGCACAGAGACAGCAGACATCCTACCCTACCAAGACCTCTGCAACAACCTCAGTACCTTCTTCCACCACAAGATTAAGGAGATCTTCAACAGCCCTGATACCCAAGACCCTCTGACCACACTCACAACTACAGCACCCAACGACACCGGACCCCAGCAGACCCTGCTCAGCTGGACTCCCCTCACCACTGATGACACCCTCAAGATCATTAAGAGCATCCACTCCGGAGCACCCTCTGACCCCTGCCCACACCACATCTTCAACAGAGACCCGACACCTCCATCACCCCCAAACTCTGCCGCACCATCAACTGCTCCATGAACCCCGCCACTTTCCCGTAAGACTGGAAACACGCAGAGATCAACCCCTTGCTGAAGAAACCCTCTGCCGACCCGAAGGACCTCAAGAACTTCAGACCCATCTCTCTGCTCCCCTTCCCAGCTAAGGTCATCGAAAAGGCCATCAATTCCCAACTCTCCGAGTTCATCAAATCGAACCACATCCTGGACCTCTCCCAATCCAGCTTCTGAAGCAACCACAGTACCGAGACCGCCCTCCTCGCCACCACAGACGATGTCTGCACCCTCCTCGACCGAGGTGAAACTGCAGCCCTCATCCTGCTGGACCTCTCGGCCGCCTTCGACACCGTCTCCCACTGCACCCTATGCACAAGACTCCATGACGCCAGCATCCGTGACAAAGCCCTGGAATGGATCCGCTCCTTCCTCACCAGCCAAACACAGAGAGTCAGACTACCACCGTTCCACTCTGGACCCACAAAGATGAGCTGCAGAGTGCCTCAGGGCTCCTCCCTGAGCCCCACAATCTTCAACATCTACATGGTCTGGCTCGCAGCTATCGTCAGGAACCACGGACTCAACATCGTCTCCTGCACCGATGACACCCAGCTTATCCTCTCCCTCACCAACGAACCCACAGTTGTCAAGAACAACTTCCACGACGGGATGAAGGCTGTCACCACCTGGATGAAGGATAGCTGCCTCAAGCTAAACTCAGAGAAGACTAAAGTCCTCATCCTCTGCCTGGGACGACTGCTGGTGACCCTAGGATCTCGGATCCCCCCACACCCACTGATCTTGCATGAATTCTCAGCATCATCTTGGACTTCTCGCTCACCATGAACTGCCAGCTCAACGCCGCCTCATCATCCTGCTTCCACACACTACGCCTTCTCCGAAAGATCTTCAAGTGATCCCCACAGAGTCCAGAAAAATGGTCATCCACGCACTCATCAGCAGCAGACTCGACTATGGCAACGCACTCTACACTGGCATCACCCAGAAACACTGCAAGAAACTGCATAACATTCAGAACGCCTCCGCCAGACTCATCCTCAATATACCCTGCCACAGTCACATCACCAGCCACCTGAGAGACCTCCACTGGCTCCCAGTCAACAAAAGAATCACACATGCCTACAAAGCCCTACATGATGCGGGACATGCATACCTCAACCACCGCCTCACATTCCATGCACGCACCAGAGATTTCCGCTCCACCCAACTGGCCCTGACTGCCGTGCCACGTATCTGCAAGAACACGGCTAGGGAACATCCTTCTCCTACCTCGTAGCAAAGACTTGGAACACCCTGCCTCTCCACCTCAGGCAATCACCGTCACTGCCTCAAATCAGGAAGGACTGCATGACCTGGCTCTTCGACTGAACCGCAGTACCTTCGACAGATCAGCATTCCCCCCCAGCACCTTAAGACCCTTACGGGTGAGTAGCCACGCTATACAAGTCAGTTGATTGCTTGATTGACCTCACATATTAGATCACTCATGACATGGTCAGTGACATCACTGATGACATCTCAAATGACATCACTGATGACATCATTCAGTGAGTGTAAGTGTTTTCTAAGAGTTTGTGATTGTTAAACATTTATGCTAACCTACTACAAAAGTTAAATCAGTATACTAGGTGTACTACTACTGAGTGATACTGCTTCTAACATATTATGTGAGTGGCTGTGTGACTGTATGTATTCTTGCGTGTATGGGTATGTGAGTGGCTGTATGGGTGTATAAGTGGATGTGTGAGTAGCTGCGTGGGTGAGTGAGTTGTTGTGGGATTGGCTGTATTGATGAGTGAGTGGGTGTGCCAGTGGCTGTATGGGTGTGAGTGGCAGTGTGATTGGCTCTATAGGTGGGTAAGGGGGTGTGTAAGTGAATGTGTGGGTGAGTGAGTGGGTATCTGCATGGCTGTATGAGTGAGTGACTGGGTGTGCAAGTGGCTGTATGGGTGAGTGAGTGGCTGTTTGAGTGGGTGTTTGGGTAAGTGAGTTGGTGTGGGAGTAGCTGTATTGGAGAGTGAGTGTCTGTGTGAGTGGCTGTATGGGTGAGTAAGCAGATGTGTGAGTGCTTGTATGGATGTGTGAATGGGTATGTAAGTGGTTGTGTGGGTGTGTGAGTGAGTGTATGAATGATTTTATGGGTAAATGAGTGGCTGTGTTGAAAGGCTGTATGGGTGAGTGAGTGGGTGTGTGAGTGACTGTGTAGGTAATAAGTGGGTGTGTGAGTAGCTGCATGGGTTAGTATGCAGCTATGTGAGTGGTTGTACAGGTGAGTGACTGGTTGTATCAGTGGCTCTATGGGTGAGTGAATAGTTGTGCAAGTGGCTATATGACCGATTGAGTGCCTCAATGGAGTAGTGAGTGGGTGTGTGAGTACTGGTATGGGTCTGTGAATGGGTATGTGAGTGGTTGTTTGGGAGTGGGAGTGGGCATACAAGCGGTTGTATGGGGGTCTCAGTGGGTGTGTGAGTGGTTCTGTTCTGTGGATGATGTCATCAGTGATGTCATTTGAGATGTTAACAGTGATTTAACCAGTGATGTCACTGACCATGTCATGAGTGATGTAATATGTGAGTCATAAGCAGTGCATTGCGGGGGTGTAAGCTATAATTAGCTCATGTAACTAGAACTGCTGAATTTCACTGGTTTGTAAGAGTCAAATCTGAGCCTAACTATAATGTCCATATAACCATTGTTTTTTAAAGTCAAGGTTTTTTTAATTCTATTTTCTAACAACAAACCTGTAACCTTTGTTTTTTTAAGTGAATTTCTAAGGTTATTCAAATTCTATTTCCTAACTATAACGTCCCTGTAACCTTTGGTTTTTTAAGTGAGTTTCTATGGTTTTTTAACTAGTAGTCGTGTTTACAGAGTGGTGGAGGCACGGGGCGGACCTCTGATCAGTTCTCAGGAACCCTCAGCATCCAAGAGGACTTCATCCCAAAACCAGCAGTATGCCAGGAGGTGCGTTTGCAGAGTACTGGAGAAAGGGGGTATTTTTTGAACTTTTGTTTGTATTAGGGGAGGGGGCCACATGGCCCCCATTACCTGGCCCGTTTTTGGCCCCGGGGACCCATCCCCCGGGGCCAGGCCTTTTTTCAATGGAGGGGGTCCACTTGGCCCCCTCCCCGGGCCGATTTCTGCCCCGGACCCCCACCCCCCGAGGCCCGGCCTTTTAAAAAATATTTTAATTTAACATGAAAGGGAGGGGGCCGAGTGGCCCCCGTCCAAGGCCGATTTCGGGCCCGGAGATCCCATCTACGGGGGCCTGTCCTCTTTTTTTAATGTTTCTATTATATGAAAAAAAGGTGAGCCGCCATTGCTTTTACACACTGCTAACTTGCAGCTCCCTACGTGTAAAAGCAATAGTGCTCTGCTTCTAGCAAGAAAGAGCATTTTTCATGTCCTTGCTTGCTAGAAGCAGAGTACAGTTTGCTATGCCGGCCCTGGAGAGGTGGCGGTCCCCAGGGCCATTTATGGCTCCAGGAGGGGGGCCGTGCAGACCCCTCCTTTGTTAGAAATTGTCCCACGGAGGTGGTGGTCCCCGGGGCTGCAGGGGGACCACACAGGCCCCCGCATTCGATTTGTCTTAAGGAGCATTGTTTGCAAATTAAGCCCCAGGGAGCTGGCTGCCCCGGGGCTGCAAGGGGGTCCAAGCGGCCTCCCCGCATTATTTTCAAATTAAGCCCCGGGGAGGTGGCAGTCCATGGGGCTGCAGGGAGTCCATGCGGCCCTCCCCATTACTTAAAACTAAAGCCCTGGGGAGGTGATGGCCCCCGGGGCTGCTGGGGGTTCCAAGCAGCCCCTGCATGCTAAAATTTTAAAGCCCCTGGGAGGTGGTGGTTCCCGGGGCAGGGGGGTCTAAGAGGCCCCCTATTAATAAATAGATAACCCCAAGGGAGGTGGTGGTCCCCGGGGCATAGGGGGTGCCACTCGGGCACCGCCTGCATATTTAAATATAGGAGGGGGGCCCCAGGAGCCCCCGTTGTTTATTGTAATAGACCTGCATGCCCCAGGTATTTGGCCCACCCAAGGGCTTCCTGAAAAAGCAGAGTGGGAGACAGGGCATCTTTTTTCCAATTTTTCTGCATGTCCTCCCACACATTTGTGTCAAAATTGAATTGGCAGGGTCCCTGTGGGACCCCCCCACCATATCTGGGTGGTCAGGGTATTCCTACCCTGCCCCTTTTCGTTATTTTTGACATTTTTCATGGGACTCAGCATCACGGTGAGTCCCAAGATGGCTGCCAACACTTCCTGGTTGAAATGTTGGCAGCCAATCAAATTTCACCATGGGGACTGTGGATCTGCGAATCCACTGCAGGTGTCCGCAACCCCAAATATCTATATTTTTTAACCTTAAATATTTCTAAAATTACTTAATGGATTTACACCAAATCACAGAAAGCGCGCTTTCTGGGCCAACATCAAGCTTTCTGCCAAATTTGGTGTAATTCCGTTCAGTGATTCGGGCTGTAGTCATGTTCAAAATCCCTATGGGAAAACGCATGGGAAATATGCGTTTTGGGACTCCTTTTTTTCTCAGCTCCGCTTGACAGATCACCCCGAAACTTTCAACACACCAGCTAAACCAACTGTAGCTAAAGTTTTGAAAATTTGGTGAAGATTTGTAAAGCGGCAACAAAGGTATTTGGCAAAACAAAAAACCTTTTTCCTATGGCAACTAGGTCCTAACTATAACTACCTACTGGCAAACGCCAGTAGGTAATAAAAGGTAGCCTTAGATATCCCAGATTATGTTTACACCTATAAACGCTTGCTTAAAAATAATCCGAAGGACAATAGAAAGATACCAAATATTTGATCTCATTATATTGGTCTCACCTTAAGGCTTGATCAGGGACTTTCAGAAAGGAAAGGTAAGAAGAAAAGACCTGATCCCAAGCTTCCTTTTAGACCCTGAAAAAAAATGAACACACCACTAGATTCTTTTAAACCTATGGAAATAGGAGGGTTTCCAGTGCCACTTTCACAGGAAAAAAATAACCAGAACTCCAAAAATTGACAATTTTTGTAGCATGGAAAGAAAGGACATTTTGTTAAGGAATGGTGCACATCTGAAAATTCCAATCAAAAAGGTAACCTCTAATATCACAAACCTGAGGAAAAATAGAATGCTCACAATTGAAACTTTTTGATCAAAAGCACCAAATTCTATGAACAATCATTGGCCAATACTCTTCAGAGTTCAACCACTCCATTTGAAAATTAGCGTGGCATTAACATTGAGCAATTAGTGATTGCAGTAGTCATTATGATTGATTCTGGAACAACTGGCAGTTTTATATACGCCACATTTTGTAAACACCAATATGTGAAAAGGAAAGACCAGAAATGGTCAGGGCTGGGGATGGCACTATGGTGACCTCAGGACCAATTACACACCACACAAAAAAATTATCCCTAGTATGCAATGAAAAAGGTCCACAACATGAAGAAGAAATGAGCTTTGTCCTCATTGATGCTCTACCATTTGTATTATCCTAGGAATGCCATGGCTTACCATGCACAATGTGAAAATAGATTGGGCTAAAAGAAGTCTAACCTTTTCTTCTAACTTTTGTAAAAATGATTGTCTTGATAAAAAATTGGAAAGCAAGGTGATGGGATCCCATTGTAAAGCCACCGCAGCTGAACAAGACATGACTCTACCAGAAGAATTTCAATTTCAAAACGTATTTAGTGAACAAGGTGCTGAAACACTACCACCACACGCATATGATTGCCAAATTGACCTAGTTGCAGGAGCTAAAATAACATGCAGTAGAATATATGCTCTTAAAGAGTGAAAATCAATACCTTAGAGAATGTTTAAGATAAATATCGAAGAAATGTTTTTTTTACCTTCCAAGTCCCCAGCAGCATCACGCCTCTTTTTTGTACTGAAAGCCAACGGCGAACTACATGTCTGTATAGACTATTGAGCCCTGAACAACATCTTGATCAAAAACAGGTATCCACTTCCACTAATTCCAGGTGTGCTGGATCAAGTAAGAGCTGCTACGATCTACACTAAGTTAGATTTGCGTGGAGCTTATCACTTAGTAAGAGTTTGAGCAGAGGACAATTGGAAGACATCTTTCTGCACTAGATGTGAGCTATTCAAGTATTGCATAATGCTGTTTGGCTTGCACAAAGCTCCAGCAATGTTCCAACTCTTTGTGAACTATGTCTTATAGGAAGTTCAAGATAGGTTTGTCATTGTGTACATCGATTATATCCTTATTTACTCTCAGTTGTTTGAAGAAAATATAAAACATGTGAAGCAATTCTAGCCAATTTCAGACAATGTGGCCAAGTCAGTGAATTATAAAAGTCTGAGCTCCTAATCACACAAGTAGAATTTTTGTGATTAATTCTTAGTCCCATGGGTATCACCTTGACAGAACGAAAAATAAAGGCTATCCTTGATCTGCCAAGGCCTCAAAACATCAAAGACATCCTGCGATTTATTAGTTGTGCCACTTTTTACAAGATTTTCCTTAACCAATTCTCTGCAACGGTCACTCCCATTGCTAAAATACTCAAAAAGAGAGTCAAATTTCAATGGACTAATGAAGCTGAAAAGACTTTCCAGAATATAAAAAAATGCTTTCACCCCAGCTCCAGTACTCTCACACTCAGACACCTCTAAACAAATTATAGTGGAGACAGACATTTCCGATGTGCCTTTGGGAGAAATATTGTTCCAATGAGATCCAGAGACTGGTCAACTACATTCACTACCTTATCTATCAAAGAAATTCTTAGCACCTGAAGGGAACTATATAGGCAAAAAAAGAACTGTTGCCCATCAGGCTGGCCTTCAAAGAATGGAGACACAATTTTGTGGGTGCTGAAGTCCTAGTTACAGTATATACAGATCATCATAACCCTCAGTTTCTTAGCCGTGCCTGAGCCTTAACACTGACAATTGAGGTGTACACTTTTCTTAGCAGAATCAATTAAACTTTCCTATCACCTACCATCCAGGGTCCACCTATCACATGGCGACTATCTATCCTGGTATGATACAAACCTCAGATCTCTAATGGAAACTTTCTTGTTGTTGATTCCTAAAGAACACATTTTTGGGATTTCTCAGACAGAAACATTATTGTGAGACATTAAAACTCACCACCACTAAAGGAAATGATATCTCTGGCATCAAAAGGTTAGCTTTGTACTATCCACGAGGGACTCCCATTTCATGGAAAAACCTTGTACATATTCACACCTGAATTACAGAAGGTGATCCTACACTGGCGCCATGTTTCTTCTTGGCAGGTCACCCAAGACAAGGAAAGACCTTAGACCTCATCAAAAGCAATTTTTGGCGGCCAACTTGGAAAAAGGACACAATCTCCTTTATCCAATACTGTGAAACCTGTTGCAGAGTCAAGGCAGAGACACCTTCTTCAGCTTTTAACAATCCACATACCTAGTGTGGGAAGATTGGTCAAGTAGACTTCATTACTAACTTACCACATAGTAAGATACTATTGTGGTAGTGGTAGACAGACTATCAACATTGGCTAATTTCATAGCCTGTGCTGGAATGCCAACAGCACCAGAACTAGTAAATATCTTACACACAAACATAGTGCGCCTTCCTTGACTGTCTAAAACAATTGTCTCAGATAGAGGGCCCCAGTTTACCTCCACGTTTTGGAAATCTTGGTGCTCAGCTTTGCACATCAAGGTGCAACTATCTGTAAGTTTCCATCCCCTAATGGATGGGCAAACTGAAAGCGTTAACCAAACTATAAAGCAACACTTTGTTGCTATTTTTCTAACTCCACTGCATCATGGACAGATCTGTTATGGGAAGCTGAGTTTGTATACGGCAACCTCAAATATGTTTAAACTCAGCTATCTCCATTGTATGGTAACTATGGCTTTAACCCACAATTCTTGCCACTTCTGTGGCCTCACACCAATGACTCCGTCCCCACTGTGACACAGAAACTACAATAATTGCCCAAATAACTCCAAGCAAACATGATTTGTGCAAAAAAAGAGTATAGCTGGTCCCTTGCATTGACCTGGTGATAAGGTATGGCTGTCCACCAAGAATTTCAAGTTCAAATGTCATTCTCGATTCCATCTCAACTTCATAGCACCTTTTGAAATGGACACTTGTGCTAGCCCATTTGTCTTCAAGTTAAAATTACTGTCTTTAATGAGGGTCCATCCAACTTTTCCTACATCACTACTAAAGCCAGCTCCGCAGCATTCTCATTCACGTCCTCCAACCATTCTGGTCCAAGACCCTTACGACTAAGAAGTTAAAGCAATCAAGGGTATGTGTACATGCAATGTCAAACTCTGGTACCTTATCTCATGGCAAGGCTACGTCCCAGAGGAGGATTCCTGGGAGTCGACAATTGTTATTCATGCTCCTCTCCTGGTACAGCGTTTCCATGCTCATCAACATCTTCATGCTGTGCATTGTGGTCCCTCCGGCCTTTGTGGGGAGGCGTAATGTCAGAGACTCTGTGAAAGCCCTCCACGACCACAAGGAACCCCTCCACAACCATGAGCAGATTTAGACTTAGTACACATTTTAAGCATACCGAACACCTTGTTACAAGCACCGATGCAGGACAATGGGCTCAACATACTTCAGTAATTATTGTTTAAGGGTATTGCAGGAAAACGGGCTAAACATATTGCAATGATTGTTCTTTTGCAGCAAAGTCATGTTAATGTTTGAGTGTGTATGCTGTACTCCAGCTTTTGCCCCCAGGTAGACAGGTATTCTGGGAATATTGAGAACTTGCAGGAACTTCTGAAAAAAGGCTCAGATCCTGTGAGAATGGCAGAAATCTTGTGGGCAATCTTGTTTCTCCTGCTATCTAAGTGAGCCCCACCCTCATCACCCACTTTTTATTGAAGGGGTTTGGTGCAGCAACAACTCTGCAGTTTGAAGCCTTGCGCTCCTTTTCCCAGTTAAAGGAAGTCCTCAGGAGTTTAGATCCTAGTTCAAAGGCGGTTAAGGGGCATCTCAACTATGCTTAAATCAGCCATCTTTCTCAATTCCCCTTGAGCATTTGAACCGTGATTAGGCTATTCTGTTCTAATTTTATTAGAGACAATTATTCAAGGATATAATTGGAGAGGCATTTAACTGACTGTTCAAGGTGAACATCAATATAATCTCTCTATTATTTAAAGGATTTGAAGTAATTGTTTTAAAAGAGCTTCCATAACAGTTGTGTGCACAGATAAAAAAACAGATTGTGAGATAGAGAAAGAGGCTATGGAAGCCTGTCCGCAAGGTTAAAAAATTAAGGGATAAGAGACTGAGTTATAATAGAGCTAGTGTGTTTACTGAACTATTTTGGATTGTCTAGGTCATTATAATCAAACTTTGATTAGAAATAAGAAGAAGAATTTGTACAGTTAACATTTTCTCCACAGGTAAGAAATCTAACAGGAAGTAAAGTACCATAGTCAATATCAATAGAAAGGATGCCACCTCTGCCACCTTTTTTCTCTTTTCAATCTATGTTTAAGGACTCAGGCACTAGAGCAGTGAGTTTTGTAAAGGCAGCAGCAACATATTTCTCTTTATGTGGCCAGGCAATCATAGAGCTTCATTTGTGTGATCCTGGCGTCATTTACGTTTGAATATTTTTTTCAATTTTAGGCTCAAATTAGGTAAACAAACCAGGTTTGTGGACCTTCCTGGATTAATGGTCCATATATTGCTATAATTTAACCTCTTCATGCCCAGACTAATTTCTCAGAAACTACTAAATGGAATAACACCAAAACAAGCACTAGGCACTTTCTTGAATACAGTTATTTGTACATGGTAAGTTTGCTGTAATTCAGTTTAGCCATTTTTTCTGTTTGTATGGATACCATGTGAACCCAGCCAAATGGCAGTGGAGTGCTGTACATGGTTAAAGACAAGTAGTGAGTAAGAGGAAAGGAAGCTGGATTGTGTATGGTTAATGAATTGTGATGCCATGTTCTTTAAAGAGGTGAGTCTTCAACAAATGTGGAGCCTGGGAAGCCATGGAGCACTGCATTACCATATTCCAGATGCAAGAGTGTGATGGCTTAAACAGAAGTTCTGAAGTCACTTTCTGGAAGAAATAGTTTCACTTTCTTTACAATAGAGAGCTGGTACTGGGCTATCTTTGTTTTTTGGCAATGTGTTCCTTTGTATTCAGGATGAATCTAAGTGACTTGGCTTTTAGTCAAAGTTGAATTTTGAATCCATCTAGGTTCATGTCAATGAGCCATTTGTGTACTTTTCTGGTTGTTTTTGCCAAACAACTGGAATTATGTCTTGGTTAGGTTGCGCTTCTGATAGGCGCTGGGCATCCAGGTTTGGATGATGTGCAGGCGATGTTTGAGGCTTTGGATGTCTGAAGCAGAGGAGACTTTTAAATATAATTGTGTATCACTGGTGTGTCAAAGGCAGCTGGGAGAGGTCCACCAACAAGCAGGAGGCAGGGGGTCATCTATATCTGTGGTCAGGAGGGCATTGTCTGTGATGTGCAAGGTAGTGGTTTCAGCATGATCTGAGGCCATACTGGTAATCATGCATACAACAATGGCTTCATTTAAATGTGTAAGGCATTCACAAAAGGTGACCATGCAATAGTAAATCCATTTACTTATGTGTAATATCATTTAAAAATGGCATTATATTGATCATGAGTAAATTCTAAGACAGGGGCACGAATGGGTGTTTGAGGATGTTGATGCCGAGGAATATTTTGAACTTGCACTTTCGTGAATATTTACAAATATTTTTCCAACCCATTCCTACTATCGAAAATGTCAGAGATTCACTCCTGTAAAGGGCAGGAGAAAATCACTTTGGAAGGTAGGAATGGGCCTGAAACTCTCCCCGAGAATGGGGTGGCATATGGAAAGGGGTTTCTCCAAGAACAAATATATTTTCCTGGAGGAGAAAAAAATACTACCAAATGAGGATTTGCAAATACGAGTTTTTCATTAGGAAAATGAAGAACAATGTTTGAGGCAATACTTTTTATTTTCATTAGTGTCTGTATTTCCCTTCATTATTTTCTTCCCCTGGTGACGGAAGAAACCAGGCCCAATCTTAGTGGAACTCTAAAAATGATCTTATCTGCTTCCAGGAACAGTTAACAGAAGCATTACTGTAAAAACACAGATTGTGTGTTTTTTCAGTGGTGCTGAAACAATTTTCAGAGTGGGGGTGTTGTCATCAATTTTACATCACTGAAGTCAAGGGGCTTGTGGAAAATCCAAGTGTCACACTAAGAACAAGTGCACCAAATGAGCCACGTCCATTCAGCAGGAGAGACGTAAGGTTGTGGTAATTAGCTGGTGGTGCATTTTGGAGCATACTGTTGTAAATTCATTATCAAACAGTGGTGGGATGGTGCACTGTCATTTACAGACAGCACGCTTTCCATTGAAATTGCCACTAAGTATGCATCGGGCATAACGTTTTACCGATTTAGAGCACACAAACAATAATGTGTGTACCTCAGGTATCATTAAATGTATATTACTTTTGCATCACCAAGATTTGTTTGGATCCTAATAAAATCTTTATTTCCATCACACTTCAGAATTACAAAATAAAATGTCCTTCATTTTTACTTCCATAATTGCTGATATGTTTTGAAATATTTAGGACAGTTCATTTACAGCTATTTAAGTGTTATGTGCTAGAAAAACAAATCTCATCTTACAATCTTTCTTTTCAAACTCCATGTACTGCAGCATGATTGCCACATATTTTACTTTACCAAATGCTCTCACTTTGCAGTTGAAGAAAAAAAAGTTGACATCTCCCATTTTAAAAGAATAAGCAGCACTTTGTCAGAAGACACAGCCTGACATTTGACCTCGGTCTTTGAATGCACAACAAATGTGACAAGATAAAAACAAAATGTGAAGTAATGTTTATCGCTAATTAACATCCTAAACTCTGGCATGGTTGTTTTGGAGGTGCTGCAGCACCCCCACAACCCTTCTATGGCTTTTGCTGTTTGTGATTAGATTGTAAGTATTTTAAAAGTGAATGTAGTTTGTTTAGGTAAGCTGACTTCTCAATAAATTCTGTGCTATATACCAGGGTTATTTGGGGGGACCAAAGATTATTATGGGTTGGTCCGTCGTCAAATGCCTCCCCGTGGCTACAGCCCTGTCTTACCTGCCAATGACACTGGTGTTTTGTGTTGGTGGCATTCTCATGCTACAGTCAGAAGGTTCGTAGCTCTTGTATGTGAATAGAGCTGTCACATGGAAACGTGAGAAACATGAGCCAGTAAGCATAGAATGACTGTGTATTAATGATATTGCTGTAAAGACATTTGTTCAGGACAAATAGATCTGGTTTACACCTAATTCCTGACCATCAAATCGGATCTATATACATTTATGTCTAATTCTCAGGTGACATTGTTAAGCTGATGGTCACACGGTGCTTTGAAGATTTTGTGTCAAGATACATACCTGACTGATGGATGATAGATGGCTGTTGCCCTGCTTGCAGAGTGTTCCCCTGTTGTGACCAGGGAATACTGAGTGACTGCAGAAGTGAACATACACACATTGAGACATGTGAGTAAAATAGAATGCATAATTATGTTGGGGTAGGAACTAGTACCATATTGTAGGACATGTACCTTCACAATGTGGTGATCTGCTGGGCTGATACTCTCACAGTGAAGCCATTTGACAATTTTTTCCAAAGTGTCCCTGCAAAGGGGAAGACTCACCTGAATTATTTCAGGCTTTCACTCTGCAGTGGGAAGCCTGAGATGCCACACAACCTGCAATGGAAGAAAGTGAAAGTCAGGAAGGGACATTGAAACAGAAGGACAAAGAGGTAACAAGACAAACAAAAGGTAAAAAGAAAAGACAGACTCTCTTCCACGTTTCTTCCAGGATGCTACAGGACACAAGGAAGGCAAGGACCCAGAAGAACACAGAGAAGATCGAAAGAAAGAGGAACTTAGGGGTGAATGACGGGCACCCACAGAGGAACCAAAAAGTAGAGACACTGTGAGCTGGGTCAGAGCATACCCAGCTGAGGAAGTTGGAGGAAAGTGATCACCGAAAGCCAAGTACCTACCAGTCTGTATATGAGCAGGGTCTGCACTGGGTTCTTGTCAGTTGCTTGGAGGAATGTGGCTTACACAGGTGGGTAGAGTGCTGGGCTGAGGGTGCCATTGCTTGCTGGCACTTATCTTTAGCGTACGGTTAGGACTGACATTGCAATGATACATACATGGCTAAGAGATGGGGATATAGTGTTGTGCCAGTCCTGGTTTGCCCCTGCCACACAGGTGGTATTTACTGGTACTGGCTCTTGCAACTGAAGACGAAGGAGATGTTTCTTTGCAAGTGCCTTTGTTGCCTTTGAAGATATTTACATTCATGGTCATATGTTGTTACTTAAGGGGGGTTGGTTTTCCATTTGCTTGAGTGTAACGTGTCTTGTGACTAGCTTGCTTGCTGTATGTGGAGATGGTAAGATTTCCAGGAAGTATGATGTATTGCTACGAATAGTGAAGTGTTCAGCGTGCCTTGGCTGACAATTCTTGTATCCGAAACCAGAAAGCTGTGCAACCGATGAGGATGTATGGAAGACAGAATACACTGCTTTATGGGGGTTGAGATGGAGACATAATCTGGGTTTGCCACCAAGTATACCAGCTACCACATGTATTTGGGGGACTTACCCTTCACATGCCTCCTCGCATCCATCCCTTTTTTTAAATATATTTCACCCACAATCACCCTATCAGTGCACTCCTGCCCCATGGTCCACTTCTCTGCTCCACGGAGCATGTCTGGAAGCAGACCACATAGATCACCATAGTGGACAACTACATAGTTCACCACAATACCTGTCTCTTGCTCACCGAAGTTCCTCTTCCTCTTGAGTGGGATTGTCTGAATCTTATGTGATATGGCAGGACTTTGGCTTTAAAATGACACATGGTACATGACGAAGAGCCATAGGTACAGAATGTATTTCTGTCCTTCAATTGTAATTTGTGTCTTATATGAGTGACTGTGGTCAGGTGTTAGCCTTTTCTTGTTTTCATGCATACAGACACATATGCTGAGCATTTATATGCTACGTATATTTCCCCCAATATGCATTACAAGAGATATGGAAGAAATCCAACTGCAATGTTAATTGTTGTAACATTATGGGCATCATTTCAGGTGTATGTATCTCCTCCCCCTCATTTGCATGCTTGCATGGGGGCAGGCACATGTACGTTTTCTAATGGGCAGATATTTCAGCTTCTTTTAGTGAATTGTATTTGCATGCACACGTTTGCACAATAATTGATGTCATACCAAGGGCCACTCATTTGAATTCCCAGGACATCTGCAAAAGTAAAAATCTTCTACCACTTCCCTTTGAGGTTAATCTTTAATATCATAAGAGATGACTGATACTGGTGACTAACCCTGGGGAAAGGGCGGTGGGGGGAGAGAGAGAGAGAGAGAGAGAGAGCCCAATGGTTCTGGTGCACCTGGAGCTCTTGTGAAAAGGATGGTGGCAGGTGCTAATCCTTCTGAGCAGGTCCCCTGCAACAAGAACACAATCATTTCAGCCAACCATACATGAATGCTTTACAATCAGCATGAGGTAAGTCCTTAATGAAACATACCAAACAAAAATTACTATAATAAATTTCAGTCTATGTGAAGGTCCCTTAAGCACTGACCCCTGAGCTGAATCCTGAGCTTGTATCCTTTAGCCTCTGCTCAGATGATACTGGAATCTTTCTGTCTTCAACGTTGTGTTACTTCACAGAACCTGTCCTTTTCCTTTGACCAAGTCTTTCTTATTCAAGGTCAAATTTCTAGGAAGTCCTTTGAGAAAAAGGGGATACCAAAACTAGAAGTGCTGGTTAGTGCGCTAACCTGAGGTCTGTGTAATGGGCTGATTAATGGGAGAAGATGGTCATAGTCAAGGCAGAGGGGACACAGCGGTGCCAGCTGATCAACCACCATCCGGGATTAATGATTGTTGAAAGCTTTTATGTTTTTTGCTGCACCCTTCTGTATTCCGGGTCCAATTCCCAACAGAGGTGCCATTTTTGCTCATTGAAGCAATCTAGTGGTTCGAATCGTGGCCCCTGCCCTATTTAAGAACCGTCATGCCATGGACACGTAGCAGGCGCACCACTGGTGCGTTGAAGGTGCACCGCCTGCATCCATCCACGTCCAGATCGCGTCAAGCACAAGCCATGCAGCTGGTGAGACCTGCCAGAATGCACCTTTTCAGGTACACTCTAGGGAGGAGTTCTTGAAGCTGTAAGCTTTATCTTGTAACCACCAGATTAATTTGAATTTTGAGGGTTACGGCTCCTTGGTTAAATGTCCTCACTATGGGTTCTCACTCGACTTTGATTATAAGTCTAGACGGGCCTCCTTCGGAGCTAGTTCTCTCAGTGAGGCTGGTGCCCTGGCTTGCTTCCCCCCCCCCCACAAGCGTCTCCTTCTTTGCTTGCCTTATAAATTGCAGATCCCTACCTAATCACGCACTTGATGCCTCTAATTTACTCTCTGAGAATTGTTTGGGACTTGATGTTTTTAACAGAAACATGGCTAAAGGAGTGCTGTTCTGCTGATATGCTTCAAATCAAGCATATTGATCATGAGGATAAGAATGGGGGCGGTGTGGAAATAGTGCATCACTTCTCATGCTCTATTTCTAAATTGGTGACTATTACCAATATTGAGGGAGTAGCATTTACTGTTGTCTTAGCCCCTTCTTTTGCTTTATCCGGTGTACTAATTTATAGACCACCAGACTGTTCTGCTAATTCTCTTCCTTTGTTGTCTGACGCCTTTGGCCAATTGTCGTGACTTCATTGCAATTTCCAGGTATTGGACGACTTTAACTTACATGTTTATGACTTGAACTGCAGACCTGCTCAGAAGTTTTTGTCTACTCCTGAAAGCTTTAATTTAGAACAGTTAGTAAAGGTACCAACTCACAAAGCTGGTCATATGTTAGACCTCATTTTATCAAAACCTGTGACAGTGCTGGTTAAACCTGCACCGAAGCTTATCTGGTCTGACCATTCCCTGATTCCTTTTAATGCTCTTTCAACCTTGCCCAGTAGACAGAAAGTTTCTGTTTGGAAAACTGCCAGACCAGGGCATAACATTTCTGATTTCCCATTTTTTGGAGATATTACAGTTCATCCCCTTCAAGCTTACTGGTGCTATTGAGCAGGCTGTGGATGGTTTTAATGATTGGCTTGCTAATGCTTTGGATTCTGTTGCCCCACTAGAAACCTCCTCTTCCAAGAGATCTAACCCATCTACTCCGTGGTTTTCAGGTGCCTTAAAGAAGGAGAAATCACAATTTAAAAGGTTAAAGCATAGATGGAGGATTTCATATGACAAGGATGCAAAGGCTGCTTATAAGGCTGTCTTGAAAAGTTATCATGCCCCTAATCATAAGGCTCATAAGGGTTTTCTTTTATCCACAATCACAGCAGCAACTAATAAGCCTCACAAGCTTTTTAAAATTGTCAAATCTTTTCTCTCCCTGAATGCATATAAGAATGTTCTTTCCCCCTAGGTTGATTTATGTGCAGGATCTCTCTGATTTTTTCTTTGAGAAAATTCAATCTATTTATTAGCAATTTCCTGTGCAGGATTCCAAACTTCGGATAGAGTATCCTATTTCACACTCTGGTCATCTACTTACTGCTTTTGACCAAATATCCTTTGAGGAATCCGCTGCCGAACTAGATAAATGCAAATCAGGCTCCCCACCTGATCAATGCCCTCCGGCTAATTTAAATTATGCAGCCTCTCTTGTGAACCCCCATCCTGAACAAATTAATGAACGGTTCATTGGAACTTGCTTTCATCGCTAAGAGTTGGAAGGAGGCTCTGTTGCTTCCTTTAATAAAAAAATCCTCTTCCAATCCTAAAGTACTAAGTCATTTTAGACCAATCTCACTCTTGCAGATAATGGCTTAACTGTTGGAGAAGATAGTCAATAGGCAACTGTCTCACTTTTTAGAGTCTAGCTAACCATTTGTTGCATGACTCCTAATCTAGATTCCGAACTGGTTACAGCACCGAGTCCGCCTTGCTTGAGGTGACGGAGTTTATTAAGGAAAATCTTGACCAAAATTACTCCCCAATGGTGGTGCTACTTAACTTGTCTTCTGCATTCAACACAGTTTCTCATCCTATTTTGCTTAATACACGTAGTAGGATTGGTATCAGAGATCAAGCCTTGTCTTGGCTCAAATCTTTCATTGAAGAACAGACCCAGGCACTTTTTCTTCCTCCTTTCACCTCCTCCTCTAAACCTTTAGAGTGTGGTGTGCCACAGCGTTCGGTGCTAAGTCCTACCCTTTTAAATATTTATCTGGAGCCGCTAGCGAAAGTAGTTGAATCCTGGGGCGTGTGTGTGGTCTCTTAGGCTGACGATACCCAGCTCCTTTAGGCTTTTCAGGAGAACAAGACTGAAGCATCGTGTTCTTTCAAGCTTTGTCCT
This sequence comes from Calotriton arnoldi, assembly GCA_963921515.1. Lineage (NCBI taxonomy): Eukaryota > Metazoa > Chordata > Amphibia > Caudata > Salamandridae > Calotriton > Calotriton arnoldi. The sequence continues at coordinate 166,210 of CAWUFW010008085.1, forward strand.
AAGTCAGTGGTTGTGTGAATGAATGAAAGCTGTCTTAAGCTTATCTCTGATAAAATAGACATTCTCTCTTTTGGCACCAAGATTTACCCGATTCCCGTAACTGGTGGCCGGCAGAATTGGGGGTTCCCCGTCTACCGGCACCTATGGTCAGAAATTTGGGTGTTAAATTTGATTCCAATCTCTCGTTTGTGTCCCAAATCAAGGCTATTTCTGCAAACTGTTTAGCCACGCTTAGGTTTTTAAAAAGGATGCTCTATCTAGTACTTGAGGACTCTTGCAGAATTGTTGCTCATGCCCGGGTAACATCCCAACTGGATTATGCCAACAGTTTGTATTTGGGTTTACTAGCTTACCTATTTCAGTGACTTCAGAATTCCACAGCTCCCCTAATCCTGAAGATTCCGCTACGGTTCATAGTGACTCCTTACTTGTGCCAGCTTCACTGGCTGCCTGTTATCAAGAGAATCCATTTTAAGGCATTAACTTTTGCCTTTAGAGCTTTTGAAAAAATAGGACCCCTTTATTTAAGGAAGAGGTTTAAGCCTTATCTTTAAGTTAGATCAATTAGTTCCAACAATCTTAAACTTCTCCAACTGCCACAAATTCAAAAGGCTTGGAGAGGTGGAAGATCTTTTGTTTTTCTTGCCTCAAACTTGTGGAATGCTCTTCCTCTCCATCTGCGTCATAGTCCCTCAGAAACTGCTTTCAGAAAGAATCTAAAACCTTTGCTCTTTGTCTCTCATCTGGAGGGCATTTAAGTTTGGTGGTGATATGTTGCATTGTTCTTGGATCCTTGCCAGGACGCCTCTTTGGAGGCAGCTGTGCACTTTACAAATGGCTTTGTATTGTAAGCTGTCTTGAAGGGACAGAGGTCCAAGAGGGGTTGCTGGCCCCCACCTTCCAGGCGAAGTTGTCCATCTTATTCTTGTCACAGGCAGCATGGCTGGGTGCCCAAGGACAGCGCTGATGAGAGACACAGCTCTCTCTTTCTAAAGATGGTTCAACATAGCCAAGCAGGGGACTGGGTGGGAAAGCAGTATTTATATGCTGCTGGCAATTGGGTTACTGGATGAGGGGGTGAAACCCTACTCAAGCAGCAACCACAATTCTTGTCAGGGTGTAACACAAGCTAACCCCAAATTAACCCGTGCTTAACCTTCTGGTGGCATGGCACACAAGCAGTCAGGCTTAACTTAGAGGCAGTGCATAAAGTATTTATGCAGCATTTCAAACAACAATAGAGTGAAAACACACACAAACAAATTCCACACCAATTTAGATATATAGAGTAAAGTTCAATAACCTATTTAAAACCACAAATACAAAAATACAATCAGTAGAACTAGAGATACACAATTTTAAAGATGTCAGGTAAGTATAGCACCTAAAAGCACAAATATCACTTGCGGTTATCTATGTATGTAAGACCGGGTGAAAGTCATAAGTTCAGTCTGACCATAATGGAGCATGGGTCGGATACAGAGATCAGGTTAGTCCCACTGAAAGAGTTACCTTCAAATGTCATGTGTGAAGAGATCTGTTCATGGTGGAAGGGATTTCGAGGAGCAAGGTGAGAGTCATGGATAGTCATCAATGTAGTGCGAAGAGCAGGCTGGGCATCGCGTGCGGTCGTCGCTGTAGCACAAAGATACTGTCAGGCATCGCTGAGGGTTGCTGCTTGAGCTCTGCATTGGTGTAGCCCAAAGTGCACATCTCGCTTTGCTGGGCATTGTTGGTGGTCACTGTAGTGTGAAGAGTCTGGTTCACCAGAGCTTTCTTTGGTGAGCGGCACAGGTGGCAAGATCTTGGCGCGAACATGCCCACTCAACAAATTCAGGGTTTCAACTGATGCCCCACCAAGGGTCCAGGGGCACCTTTTGGAGGGTCAAAAACTCACCCCAGCAGAGGCCAGAAGGGCTCAGGCAGGTCCAGTTGCAGGTCTAGTTGTAGCTCCAGGCAGCAGGTCAGCTGGGCAGTGGCAAGGAGCCTCTAAAGCTTGTTATGTCCATGTAGCTCAGAACAGGAGGTCAGTCAGCTGACCCTAGGTGTCACTTCAGCCTGGAATGAAGGGTGCAGGTCCATTCTTCCTTCCCAGCAAGCAGGGCAACAGTCCGCAGGCAGCAGGATAGCAGAGTAACAGGGCAGAAGGGTAGCAGTCCTTCTGGTAGCAGAGCAGTACAGCAGTTCTTCTTATGTAGTATCAATGGGTCCAGGAGTGTACTGAAGAGTTGGGTCTGATTGTCATTATTTATACCTGGTGCCCACTTTGAAGTAGGAGAAGGTTCTGGCGGTTTCAGAGCTGTTTGGAATTTCCTGCTACCCAGCCCTGGCCCCAGCTTGTCTGGGGACACAAAAGACTAGTGTCAAATCCTTTGTGAGTGTGCTCAGGCAGAGCCTTTGTGATGTGCAAGTGTAGTAAGTGAAAGCTCAGTCCCCCTGTCAAGTCAGAGATGGCCCATCCTGCCAACACCTATTCCCCCTTTGTCTCACAGTCTGGGAGAAGGTTCTGGTGGTTTCAGAGCTGTTTGGAATTTCCTGCTTCCCAGCCATGGCCCCAGCTTGTCTGGGGACACAAAAGACTAGTGTCAAATCCTTTGTGAGTGTGCTCAGGCAGAGCCTTTGGATGTGCAAGTGTAGTAAGTGAAAGCTCCGTCCCCCTGTCAAGTCAGAGATGGCCCATCCTGCCAACACCTATTCCCCCTTTGTCTCACAGTCTGGGAGCAATACGCACAAACCAACTGCCAGCTACACATAGTCATGTGACCCAGGCTACAGGCTGCAGGCACCAAATGGTTAGGACAAGAAAATGACAACTTTCTAAAAGTGGCATTTTCAGAATTGTGACTTACAATCCGACTTTACCAATTGAGTGGGTTTTAAATTACAATTCTTTTGACACCAAACTCAATATTCCTCTCTGCTCCTAATTGAAAGTTATCACTTATTAAATGTAATATGCTAGCGCTGCTACGGGCCTGTGAGTTCTGCTGTGCCCCCCAAGCCAGTGTTCCCTGATCGCCTTTCTACCTTCTGAGCCCACGCTGCCTCTGGTGTCTTGGGGTTTGACTGCAGCGCTGGACTGCCTTCGACTTTTCCAGGCTCCCACTGGTGTCGTGGACCGGGCTTCTGAGGCGGATGTGGATGCCTTCTTCCTCTTTCTCCTGCGGTCACGACGAGCCGACCCCAAGGCTCTGTGCCTTCCCTGGGGCACTCAGCGGAGTCTTGTTCGGGTGAGTGATGGTGGTCTGCTCGCTTTACTGGTGAGGACGCGCCAACCTTGCCTCTTCTGCTATACTTGGGTCTCTCGCAGTCGCTGGCTCCCCCTCCCAAAGGCAGACCCTGAGCCTCGCTCCTTCTGAGTCTCGGTCCACCTTGCCTGTTTGAAGTGCCGCTCCTTCCCTGCTGATGCCCTCTTTCTGTGCCCACGCTCGCGGGATAGGAGTTGGGCCTGGTGTCCGTTTCCCTTGCCTCCACTGGGCTCTGGCCCTCTCCCTGGGTCCTTGGCCTGACGCCCACTGACGCCGACTCCGTGTGGGTCCCTCTGTTTTTTGTACCCCCCTCCTTGCTGCCTTTGTCCTTATGCCCTTCGGCCTGCACAGGGAGGGTGACCTGCTCTTTCTGCGGCCGCCTCGACCCCCGGTTTCCTTCTGCTCTGTTTCTGCTGGGTTCGCTCTGTTCCTGCACGTGGTGGGTGCCGGCCCCATCATTTATGCGGCTCATTTTCTGTTTGTCTGTGGGCTCCCCTCCATTTTGTGTTCCCCTCTCTCTCCACTTGTCACTGGTGGTTTTTCCCATGATGGCCTCTTTAATCCCATAGTAGGCATGTTCACTAGACTCTCCTAATACTAATCTCCTTGGAATCGGAGGTAGCACTGTCACTATCACTTTCTGTTCGACCGTGGGCTCCCCTCCATTTTGTGTGCCTCTCTCCTTCCACTTTCACTGGTGGTTTCACAAGATGGCCTCTTTATTCCCACAGTAGTCATGCACACAAGACTCTCCTAACAACTACCTCTAGGGAAACTGAAGTTGGACTGCCTTTTTGCTACTAAGATTAGGGACTACCACAATAAAAAAAAAAACTTTATTCCTTCTCAAATTGGTCTTGATGTTGTGTACTTGATGTTGATGTTTTTATATGTTAATTGTTTTTGAGCACTATCCCATTACCTATTTTGTGTTCCTTACATTGGATGTTTTTAATACTCTGACCTTACCTACGGTCCTACATTGGATGTTTTTATAATCTGACTTTTCCTTTCTCCCATTACCCGGCGTGGTCACTCCGCACTTCGAATTTCTCCTAATTCCAGAACCTTGCCCCATATTGCGCTTTTCCTCTGCATCCATCCTTGTCCTGCCCTCTCTAAACATGGCCCTAACTCTTGGAGCATTTCATATCCTTCTAACCTTTCAAAAAACGCTAAGAAAAATTTCAAACACAAATTACCGAAGCTTCACCCTGAAACGCTAATAGCTGATACCTACCACAGCCTCTCTTGTCCAATGAAAACTAATTTTATTTTCCACTCCAAATGCCCCACTAAATGGAAAAACACTTTCGTTCTCCACCGTCCTATCACCAAAACTATCAAAATCCCTTACGGAATAAAACTGTTGACTACCTCATCCCCCGCCTTCAATGGGGAAATCGATATTTCCATATTCAGAACCGGTAACATCCTCATTCAAGCAGCTGATATCCACCTCAACATTTTTGACAGACATTTCAGCACCTTGGCCTATCATATCTCCCAATTGACTCATAATTCCGCTATAACTCAAGGGCCCTGCACCCATGAGTCTGCACCCTCTACCTCTGTTCAGGCCCTCCTCCCCCTGCCCCTCCCGACCTCACTCTTAGTCTCGAACGGAGCCCCTCTCCACCTAGGTGGACCCTCAGCCCCCACTCACCCGAGTCCGGTTGAGCTCTCTCCTACTCCTTACCCCGACCTCACCCCTCCTGCCCCGACTCTCTTCCCTGTCTCTCCCCCTATCTCTTCTCCTACTCACCTGCCTCCCCTTGAGACTCCCTCCGCACTCTCTTCCATGTCTAATTCTCCGGCACCTACTCTTAACTTCGACCAAACCCCGCCTGTCCCGCCACCATCCCAGATCCTCCCTCGCACTCCTTTCTTACTCAATTGCCTCCTCTTGGGATTCATACTACTCTCCCCTCGAGGTCTAAACCTCCAATGCCTATTCTTATCAATGACCCTCCTCTTCCTTCCTTCTACCCAGATGCTCCCTCCTACGCTTTGCCTACGCACTCTCATCCCTTGGGATCACCCTATGCACTCTCCTCCTTGTATAATTCCCCGTCTTTTAATAACTTCCTTCCTAAGCAATTCAATGTGGTTTGCCCCTGCATCCCTTCCTCCCTCTCGCACTCTCCCTACTCTTCCTCAGACTTTATGACTGATCCGAAACGTACCCTGAAGCACTCCACGCAGAATCAGCGTAATTCCTGTCCGAACACTGTGCTAACTTCCTCCCCTGTCCTTTCTCACCCTCCACTTGGATTTCCTTCCCCTGGCAGCATTGACCCCCCCCCACTCATTGGACTGCCTTCCCCTGGCAGCATTGACCCCACCTCATCCCCTTCCTCCTTCTCTGCGGGTCTCCCCCCTAACTTTTTTGCACAGACACTTATCAACATTGAACACAAACTCACTGCTATGTCCACTGAATTAACACGGCTCAGAAGGAATTTCTCCATTCTTAACTCCAGGGCCTGCCCCAATCTCTATGACACCTCTCACTCGGATTCTCTTACCCACTCCTTACATTACAGGTGGCGGACCTCTCCCCTTAGCAGTCGAGCACACAGGCCTCACCGAGCTGCTTGCTTCCTCTCCACTGCTGACATAAATTACCTATGCAACTCCTATCCACCTAAGCCTCCGATAACGAATCACCTCCCTCACTCCAACATCCCAGTTATTGTGGGAGTAAACAGAGTCCCCTCTATTCCCATCTCACCTAGACCGCCAGCCCAACTCACCACCATCCACTCTCTTAAACCTGCTAAGGATTTCCCTAATTCCCTTTCATGCATGCTTGTCAATTGCAGATCGGCAGTTCTTCATGCAACTGAAATTGCAGAAACCATCCTTAGTGAGGCTATTGACAATGCCTTTCTCACCGAAACCTGGCTCAATGACCACTCAACAGCCATTCTTGACTTTCTCAACCCACCAGGTTACTCAATTATTAGGAAGGACAGACCCGGCAGAATAGGAGGTGGACTAGCCATAATTTATAAAACGGAATTTCAACTCACCCTAATTAAGAACACTGACCACATCACATTTGAATACCTTGGCGTCGAACTCACTGTCAAAGGCTCTCCCCCGATTAGACTACATAATATCTACCACCCTCCGGGTGAACCTCTCCTCTTTGCTGAGGAATTATCCGACCTTCTCACCCACTTCTCCCTTTCTGCCTCCAAAAACCTGTTTTTAGGAGATTTCAACATCCACTGGAATAACGCAGTTGATCCCACTGTTAGACGCCTCACTAACCTTTTGGAGATGAATGACCTTAAGCAACTATGCCTCAATCCCACTCATATCAAAGGGGTTACACTTGACGCTCTCATCTCTAACATTGACTTGGTCTCCCTGACCAGCATCGTCCCCATTGACTGGTCCGACCACCATCTCATTCTGTTTGAAATCGCAACCAGCGCCCCTCTCCCCCCATATGTTAACAACAAACCTAGGATATGGTCCAGAAACCTTAAACAAGTCCCTCAAAGTGAACTTGAGTCTAAACTTCAAGCTCAACTTCAACTCATCCCTCTCTCCCAAAACGCTAATGAGCTTACTGAACATTTCAAAAAGGCCATTAGCGATGCCCTGGATCAAGTCGCCCCACTCAATCTTAAACAACAAAGAAAAATCCAATCTAAATCTTGGTTCAATCCCGAACTTAATAAGGAAAGAAGACAACTCCGACTATCTGAAAGATCATGGAGACAACACCCCTCTCCCTCTCATCTCGCCCTCCTCAGATCGGCAAGAGCAACCTATAAGAAGCACATTTTCAATGAAAAGGCCTCTTTCTTTCGCGCACAACTCGATCGTGCTAAAAACAGGCCTGGAGAACTCTTCAATATTGTCAGAAAACAAACGTCATCTGCCCCTCCAGAGCTGACAGCCTCAACTGAAAGATGTGAGGAAATTGCCAATTTCTTTTTGGAAAAAATTATCAAAATCGATCAATCCTTCATTCCAACTCTGGCCCTGCCCAGCCCCCAGTGGGATATTGACTTTCCCCGTCTCGACACCGTCCCTCCCGCCTAATCCGCCCACTCAACTACCCTCTCCTTCTATTTCCGGTGACTTCTTTCCCAACTTGCAACTGAAAAATAACGCCTCCTGGTCTAATTTCCATCCTATGACTGAGCTTGAAGTCTTTAATATCATTTCGAAATTAAAGCCAACCTCGCACACCAAAGATCCTCTCCCATCTACCCTAGTTCATAACCTTAACCACATTATCTCCCCATGTTGGACTAAAATCATTAACACCTCTTTTGCCACCGGTTGTGTTCCTGACTCCCTCCAACTAGGGCAAATCACCCCCATCCTTACAAAAACCCCACGGCTGACCCTAACGATCTTAACAACCTCCACCCCATCTCCAACCTCCCACTACTAGCTAAAACCCTAGAGAAATGTGCCTTACTCCAATTGGATAACCATATAAGCAATTTCAACTTACTTGACTCCCTTCAATCTGGTTTCGGGAAAGGTTGCAGCACAGAAACCGCCATGCTCAACATTGTTGATGCCATTCATTGCTCTCTCGACAATGGTGAGGCTTGCATTCTTACCCTCCTTGACCTCTCTGCTGCATTCGATACAGTCAATCATCCTTCCTTACTTGAATCGCTCAAAGCTCGCTCTGGCCTTACTGGCTTGGTCCTTAAATGGTTCACTTCCTACCTCCAGCACAGAACACAACAAATAAAAATCAAATCCTGCCTCTCCAATCCTACCCCTGTCTCCCTGGGTGTCCCCCAGGGATCAATACTCTCCCCCTCTCTCATTAACCTCTTTATGGACCCCTTTTTCTCATTTTGAAACAAGCCGGAATCAACTATCGCCTCTATGCTGATGACACCCAACTCTACTATAAGATCAAAACCCACTCCAATGTTCTTCCCTTAAACAACTCTCTGAGCAAGATTCAATCCTGGTTCTACTCCAACCATCTTAAACTGAACTCTAACAAAACGGAAATTATTCTTTTCTCTCCTAAAAGCAACCATCTCCCCATACAAGACTGGATCCCTGACCTTAACGCCCTAAACTGCCCGCTTACCTTAGCTAGCTCGTTGAAATCCCTAGGCTTCATTCTTGACTAAAATTTGACTTGGATTGACCATATAAATAACTCGGCCACAGGAGCTCTGTTCACTCTCAGGCACCTCAAGAAAATCAAACCATTTATCCCTCTAGATGACTTCAAATGGGTCGTACAATCACTAGTCCTCTCCAAACTTCACTATGGCAATGCTATCCTCACTGGAACCCCTAAAGTCCACCTAGCCCCCCTTAGAGCCGTTCTCAACTTGGCAGCCAGGCTCATTACCGATTGTAAACGTTTCGACCACATCACACCTGCCCTCAAATCCCTCAATTGGCTGCCCATCGAAGGGAGATGCCTTTATGAGACTGCCTGCATCACACACAAATCTCTCCACCAACAATCCCCGTCATACCTTACTAACAAACTCAAAATAGGCGGCTGCTCCAGACTGATGAGAAGCTCCACTGCGCTCCTCCTCGTCCCCCCGTTACTAAAAAAGAAATCCACCAAATCCCGCTCCTTTTCTGGGAATGCTCAGAACATCTGGAATGCCCTCCCGAGGGACCTGCACTGCAACCCCTCCTACCTTAGCTTTAAAAGAGACCTAAAATATCACCTTCTCAACAAATATTGGAATCTTTAATTGGCCCTGCTGTCCTTGTCTTTGCGCTTTCCCCGCTTTGGTTTTCTTTCCACATACCTGGCTTTCTTTTTGATCTACTATTCACTCTTCCTTTTATGTACCCTAACTTTTGCTCGACCTGGCTCGCTGCTACCCTAACAGCTCTTGACTTCCACACTGTTTTGCAGTGTGTTGGCACTCTCACTTGTCTTCACCCACCCGTTCCTACCCCCGCCCCTACCTCTTTAATTTTGTTCTTCCCAGTTGACTCTCTTTTTGTGCTCTGTGTCGTTCTCCAACATTGCATTATTCTGATGTTCTTAACCTATTTTGTGCTCTGTGGCGTTTCTCCAACATTGCATTATTAAGATGTTTTTAACCTATTAATCCCTCGGAACTCTGCCGCCCTTGACTTTTGGATTATTGTGTCTCACTTGATTGTTATTTCTTGCTCTGGATTACTGCTTTCTTTTTCGGGTTTTGTTCTTGTACATGTAAAGCACTCTGATGCCTCTTGGTCTAGCCAGCGCTATATAAAACCTTACAAATAAATAAATAAATATGGTAACCCAATGTTATCCAATGGGAGAGGCAGGCCTTTCAGTAGTGAAAACGAATGTAAGAGTTTTTCCCAACCTGGACAGGGTAAAAATTAAAGGTTCATGTCCAACTTTTTAATTACACTGCACCCTGCTCTATGTGCTGTTTAGAGCCTACACTAGGGGTGACGTATGCATTAAAAAGAAAGGTTTGGGCATGGCAAAAGATTTATTTTGCCAGGTCAAAATGGCAGTTTAAAACTAAAAACACATGCTTCAATAGCAGGTCTGAGATATTTTTAAAAGGGCTACTGAAGTGGGTGGCACAATCAGTGCTGCAGGCCCACTAGTAGCATTTAATTTACAGGTCTTGGGTACATGTAGTACCATGGTACTAGGGACTTAAAAGTACATTAAGTGTCCCAATTGGATGTAAGCCAATGTTACCATGTTTTAGGAAGCGAGCACACACACTTTAGTACTGGTTGGCAATGGTAAAGTGTCCAGAGTCCTAAAGGCAACAAAAACAAGATCAGTCAAAATATGGGAACAAGGCATAATGTTTGGGGGAAAACCACCGTAAGGCTGACAGGTCTAACAGATACTGTCATACAAGTGTAAATCTTGAGCCGTCTTAAAGATTACTTAGTGGTTCCTGACAATTAGAAGGCTGCCTCAGGCAGGAGACTAGGGCAGGAAATAGAAGGTTGAGTAAATAAACACATTAGCTCCTAGAGTGTTTCTGAAGATTACTGAGTGTTTCCTGTCAATTAGAAAGTTGTCTCCGGCAGGAAACTGGGATAGGAAAAGGAGGTATTTAACTAGATGGCAGGGTGGTTGAACAAATAAACAACAAGTAAACATATCCGGTAACCTGCGCTCAGCAGGAAACAGAGGCTTTTAACTAATCTGGGGAAAGAGATGGAGGCCTTTAATTAGATGGCAGGGCAGTGGAACAAATAAACAACAAGCAAGCATATCAGGCAACCTTTAGGTCAAGAGTCTTTTACCTATCAGCACCACACGTTTGTTCAAACTGAAATCCAACAAGGATTTGCACTTAGTTAAATAGATCTTGTTAATGGTAATGTTACATGGATTTGTAGTGCCCACAGTTACCAGAAGGTGTTCTGGCGCTAGCTCAAAAGATTAAACAGGAAAAAGGCCGTAGAGCAAGACTGGGCCAAGATGTTAAACAACCACGATTTCAACTCTTTCCTGAAGGTGAGCAGGTTGGGGCAGAGCGAATGGGATAAGGAAGCACATTCCAGGCGTAGGCCGTGCACATGATAAAACTTCTACCACCCCAATTAGTTCTCTTGAATTTGGGAACAACCAGAGTTTTGGCTCCCAAGGAATTGTAGCTTGTTAAGATGTTGCTGCTGCATATTAAGGTATAGTCCATTACAATAGTCCAACTTTGACAGGACAAGAGAAGTCACAACCGTTTTTTGAGACTCATAGGAAATGAAGTGCAAAATCTTTTTAATCATCCTCAGTATGAAGAAGGTATAGGGAGTCACTGATTTTACCTGGTCACCCAAGGTCCATTTGGACACCCAGGTTTTTAGCTTTCCTAGCAGGAGTAGGCAAGGAGCCTAATTCATCTGGCCACCAGGATTGTGACCAGAATGAAGTTTTGTTTCCAAACAGAATGACTTCAGTTTTTTCGGAATTCAATTTATGACTGTTATTGCTCATCAACATGCTAGTGGCCAGCATGCAATCATGAAATGTAATGTCTGTGTCAGTGTCCTGGTTTGATAATGACACAACAATTTGTGTGTCATCAGTATTGGAGTTAAGTGAGAACCTGTAAGATCTTATTAGAGACACCAGTGATGACACATATACATTAAACAGGGTCGGGCTTAGCGAGGACCCCTGTGGGACCCCACATGGGAGACAAAAAGGCTCAGAGACAAATGAGTCCAAGACCACTGATTGTTTCCTATCAGAAAGGAAGGAGCACAGCAATGTCAATGTTGTCCCCTGCACTCTGATCATGGCTAAATGGTCCATCAAAAGATCATGATGAAAAAGTTCACCCCAACTAAAGTACATAGCATGCTTAAATAAATTGCACAGCAGAGTTCATGGTGCATGCCCAAATATGTAACAGTGAAAAATGCATAGCAGAGCATAAGGCACCCACCTGCCCAACTACAAAACAGTGAAAAGTGTAGAGCAGAGTATATGGCACCTGCCCAACTATAAAACTGTGACAACAATGGGGAACAAACAGCACAGGCAGTTCAGGGTATGACAGTTGATCTATTACTGATCTATTGAGCTGATTGGCTGGTGGGCGGAAGGGGGCAGCATAACAGGGATGCTGGAGCGGACGCGCCGCTGGCGCGCCGAAGGCGCACCTAAGGCAAGCCCGTCTGCGCCCGTCCGCGTCCAGCCGGGTCAAGGGGCCAGGGCCCCTGGTCCGCCGAAACAATACTCTGCAAGGATATTGCAATCATTAGCCATATGTAACTCCAGGCTGAAGCCACATGTGATTGCCAAACTGAGATCAGAAAACCTCCTGAGACACCCCGGGATAGACACCCTTGAGATCCCGGGGCTAACCCCTCCCCCCATGATTATGCCAGGGAACTCCCCTGGATTAAAAGTGGCTGTCCTGAATACAAGATCTCTACAGAAACATCACTTAGAGATATTTGCACTGCTCCAGGAGGGGGATATTGACATACTGGCACTTACAGAGACCTGGTTAGGGGACGCGTCGACCCCCGATATCATTGCTGCACTACCTGGCAACTTTGATGCCTTCTGGCATAACAGGCAGGACAACAGGAGAGGAGGGGGAGTGGCGATCCTTTTTAACACCAGACTCATGGCTACCAAGATAATAGCAGAGAGTATGGATAACACTGATATTCTGGGAGTAAAAATTACTTCCAAATCCTCCTGCCTCCTTCTCCTGGTGGTCTACCGCCCCCGGATACAACCTCCGGCTTCAATGATCACTTTGCTGAGATCATGGCTGATCTCAGTACACGTTATCAAAGACTTATGGTAGTTGGAGATTTTAATTACCACTGGGAGAAGGAACCACGGGAACCCCAGCTTAGGCAGTTTGATATGGGAATGTCTAATTTGGGGCTCCATCAATTGGTGGATTGCCCCACCCATACTAAAGGGCATACCCTAGATTTAGTCTGGTCATCTAATCATCTTGTCAGACTAACAAGTATTCAACCATGTGCCTGTCTGATCACTTTTTAATCTCCTGTTGGGTCCCATTGGATAGTGTTCCTGCACTTCCCCCGCTTGAGTGGAGGAGAGTGCGAAAATGGCACAATATTCAGGCAGACAATCTAGCGGACACATTACAGAGGCTAGCCCCACTAAACTTGGAGGAGGGCAATATTGATACAGAAAGCCAAACCCTTAGCAATACTCTTCAAATAGCCATCGATCAAATAGCACCAGAACGAAGAGAAAGAACCAGACTTAAAGGGAAGGTGGCCCCCGGGTTTAATGAGGCATTGAGGGAAAGCAAACAGAGTCTCCGCAAAGCTGAGAGACAGTGGCGGAAAGCCTACGACCCCACGGATTTAACAAACTATAAAGCTATTTTAGCCCTCTATAAAAAATCTATCATAACCAGGAAAGCTGAGTATTATGAGGCTCGCATTATTGAAGCTCCAAACAAACAGAAGGTGACTTTTAAGATTCTAAATGAACTTAGTAAAAAGCCAGATGTAAATTCTGTAGCAGCGCATCTAGACTGCAATGTACTGCATTCCTTTTTTCTCCAGAAGATAACAGATATCCTTCTGGAGATTGAAAAAATCCCTATCACCTTGAGCTCCGTGGAGTTGCTTCCACCCCCGCTTCCTACCGGCCAGCTCCTCATTAGTTTCCCTCCACTGGACCCAGAATCTTTGATGCTTCTGATTAACAGAACCAAATCAGGCTCCCCGGCTGACCCATGCCCGCCTAAGATCTTTCGGTTGGCTTTGCCGGCCTTGGAGAGTCAGATTCTCACTCTCCTGAATAATTCTTTAGCGAGTGGTCAAGTCCCCCTTAATTTTAAGGAGGCAAGAGTCACGCCCTTATTAAAGAAACTGGGAGCAGACAAGGCCGAGCTCAAAAACTATAGACCCATCTCCCAACTCCCGTTCCTGGTGAAGGTTGTGGAGCAACATGTCCTGAAGACTACCTCAGCGTTCCTGGAGGAACAAGAGTTGCTCCAACCTCGCCAGGCTGGGTTCAGAGCCCACCATAGCACGGAGCTAGTCATGCTATCGGTACTTGATGATCTTAGGATGAAGGCCGATAACAAAGACCCGAGTGCCCTGATTCTTTTAGATCTTTCTGCGGCGTTCGACACGGTCAGCCACACTACGCTATTGACCCGGCTGTCGGCCCTGGGCTTTCGAGGGCACGCCTATAACTGGCTAGAATCTTTTCTATCAGGTCGCTCACAGAGGGTCCAACTTGGTGCCCAGGTATCGGAAAAGGGCAATATTTTCTGCGGAGTCCCTCAAGGCTCTGCATTGTCCCCGCTCCTTTTCAATATATACCTGCAGCCCCTGGTAGCTGCACTATCCAATATGGACTGCCGGGTTTTTAATTACGCGGATGATACCCAGCTCATCCTGAGGATTGATAACTCGGCTTGTGCCCAAATATCAGTTCAGAACATCCTTAGGTTTACAGTCAACTGGATGACTTCAAACTCCCTAAAAATCAATCCTGACAAAACCGAAGTACTAGCCTTCCCATCAAAAAACAATCCCTGGAGCAGCCTGTTTTGGCCTAGAGAGTTAGGGGCCCCCTAGCCCATCGCCAGTTGTAAAAAGCCTGGGAATTAAGATCGACTCTGAGCTTTCTATGATCCATCAAGTTAACTCAGTGGTGGGCACATGCACTGGCCTCCTAAGACAGCTGAGGAAATTGGTTCCTCTGCTTTCAGTGTCATCTATGAAAACCATAATATCAGCAACCATTGTTTCACGACTCGACTATGGCAATGCGCTATATGTCGGGCTTCCTGAGAAACTCATGAAGAAACTTCAGGTGGTACAAAATGACGCAGCCAGGCTGATCTTCAGGTTGCCTAGAAGAACTCATGCCACCCCACTGCTGCGTAAACTGCACTGGCTGCCAGTTAAGCAGAGAGCAAAATTCAATGGACTTTGTATTGTCCACAAAGCTCTATATGGACATGCCCCAGGGTACATAAAGGAACGCCTAAACAAATACGTACCAGGACGGGCCCTTTGGTCAGCAGAAGCCGTCCAACTGGTCTGCCCTCGGAGTAACCTGGTTTCCAAAGGGGGTCGAGCTTTTTCGGTCCTCCTGCCACAACTCTGGAACCAGCTGCCCGATACCCTTCGGAAAGAATCTGGTCTGCTTCTTTTCCGGAAGCAGTTGAAAACTATCCTCTTTAGGGAAGCATTAGATACAACATATGATCTCTCAACACCATGAAGACCTCCCCGCCTTGACGATGTCCCGCTTCTTCCAAAGCGCTAAGAGACCTGTCGGTGTATATGCGCTATACAAAAATAAAATAACATAACATAACATAACAATTGTGAAGAAGTCAGAAATGTACATAAACATATGCATTTCCACTTTTTGTGATTTGGGTCAAAACTGCAATTTAGTTGTTAGAGAAAATGTTGCACTTTTACACTGTAAACATGTTTTCCAAAGCAAGTGAAGCAGTGAAACATGACATACAACATTGGTGTCCAGTGTTTAATAATGGTCTACCTAGATCATCCGAACAGGTTATCATTGTATGCCCTCTATAGGGACATTGGGACTGCATCCATTCTCCTGCCTAGTTCTCACTCTCTCTCTCTCTCTCTCTCTCTCACACACACACACACGCATACATGCACACACACACACGCACACAAACACACACACACACGGTAATCCCCTTCTTTAAGTCTTTTTTTGTCATCAAGATTAAATTTCAAGATTCTGAGTATATGAGACAACCCTAAAACATAGATCCCCTTTTTCAATGCCGAGGTAAGTGTGACTTGATCAATTAATATCATTAAAAAAGTATATAATAGCGCAAAGCTGTAATTGAAGATTGGTTTGTACGCGTCAATTTATTTATTTTGACAATTAATTACCCGATCCTGGCCCCCAACTTTAAAAAGTGTGACAACATTTTGTTAAATGTTATGATCTTTTAAAATCATATAAGCCCCAGGCACTGATGACACTGAATAGCCTAGGACCCAAAGAGGGAATGAACAGGCTGAAACATGTCGACATTCGTGGGGATGTATAGACATTATTAGCCTTAAACATTTAGATACACTATTTGTAACAATATTGGGGGTACCCCAAATAAAGAGAAAACATTGTGACCCTTAAATGGTTTTGTTTTTAGGAAACCACATTAGAATAAAATTGAAAGAGTTCCCTCTGACAAATATGAGCCCATCTGGTTTATAGGGACCAGGGTGAGACCCAGTGAAGAAGCATGCCATTAATAGAATGTGTAAGGGTCTTTAAAAAATAAGAAGACTAATCTATATGTAGGTTTCATTTCCTCAACAGTTGCATTCCTTTCCTGTTGTAGAATACTTGTTCATTGCCCCAAGATAGCCCTTGTCCTCGTCTCATTCATTACAAGTGACATTACTATCTCACCAGACAAAAGGAAAAAGAACAGAGGAATACTGGTATGCACTGCCTCACCCCCTCCTACTGAGGGTACTTAGGCAGTATTTGCCCAGCATTCCTCCTGTCCTTTTTTCTGTCTGCAGACAGAATGAAGGGACGAGGATTGCAGTGGTTCCTGCGAGGCTGGAGAAGTTTTTGCAGTACCGGCCGACATGACAGCTGGGCAGAGATGTCGAACCTGCAGGATTGCACGTCTCTGTGCCTGCTGGGCTTGCAGGGAGATGCATGTATTGGCGGGCAATTGTTTTTAACTATTTTGAGAATTTTACTGACCCAAGAGATGGTGATGGTGGCTAATTACCAGCTGTACCTTATTTGGGAAGCATGTCGGCACTTGTAAAGGTCCTTCGGTTTACGTGAGCAATGTGGCCATCTCGCACCTGACTTCCTGCCTGCCGCTTATGCTACTGCGCATGTGCACCGTACGGGGAGTGCGCACATGCGCAAGCAGGTGTTGGCTTTTCATTCTTCACAGCAATGAAGAGCCTTTACATGTCGGCTTTGGGATTGAGTAGCGTTTTTTTGATATTTGAATATTATTAGTGCACATCGATCAGATTTCTGTCTGCCTTGTGGATTATTTGCTGTGAGTTGCTCTTTGGGATTTAAAGGATTAGACTTGGTGATTTCTGTGCTTTCAGGATGATAAAGCATACAAAGAAAAGGAGATATGTGGAGTCCTCCTCTTCTTCATCTGACTCCTCGTCCTCTCCCCCGCTGCCAAAATGACGCAGGGAGAGTGACGATGCCAAGATCAAGAGATTAATCAAGGAAACTTTGTTGTATATGGGATCTGACAAAGTGAGACCAAAGGATTCACTGCCACTAGGTTCTTCTCAGTCCTCAGGTTTGGAGGATAGGATGACAGTGGTGTAGGATCATAAACGTCAGCAGGGTCACTCATGCATCAATTTCAGAGCACAGCTCCCTTAGATGTTCCTGTGCACCCATACATTAATGAGATCGTTAAAAGAGAGTGAAAGGACCCAGACAAAATTATGCTCCCTAGATTCATGGCCAAATTGTATCCGTTGCAGGATATGCAGAGGGATTTTCCAGATTCAATCCCTATTGATCATTTTGTTGCCAGATTGGTGGGGGGATGTCCTTGGCTGAGGATGCTGTCATAAAGGATTATGTGGACAAAAAGATTGATGCTTCCCTATGTAAGGAATATTCAGGCTCGCATCTGGCTCTGCGGGCTGGGATATATGGCACATATGTGGCTCAGTCTCTGATATCTGACTCTGACATTAAGCTGTTGTACAGGTCTTTGGACAATGCATCTGATTGTTCTGGTTTCGTTGGAGCAAATTGAACATTGGGTGGAGTACATTTCAGATGTTTCCTTTGATGTGGCGAGGGCCTCGGCCTTGTCCGGAGGGGCTTGTGTGGTGGCCCGACAGAACCTGGTATTGAAAGACTGGCATACTGACAGCCCAGAAGGTGTCAGCCCTCGGGTTACCTTTCCAGGTTAATCAGCTGTTTGGGGTGGAGATGGAGGATAAGCTCCACAAGTTATTTAAAGAAAAGAAACATTATTCTTTTTTGAAACATGCTTCTGCTGAGAAGCAACCTGGGAAAACCAAGTCTCCATTCCATCAGCCCTCTCGGAGTCAATATCCGTAGTCTAGGGGGTGTTTTCAGGCCTATAGGGGTTGTGACAAGAAAACAAAGTTCACCCCAAAACCTCGTTCCTAAGTATCTGGTGGAGGGCCAGGTGTGTGCGTTCGAAGGGCGGATCCAGCAGTTTCTCCCGGCCTGGAAGTCATCTACTTCAGAAGCCTGGGTGTTTGATATCCTGAGAGAGGGATACAAGATAGAATTTGTGGAACTGCCTCGTCAGTCAGGAGTCTGTCCGACTCCGTGGCCATCCCGTAAGGAGAAGAGGTTGGCTTTGGCTCAGGGCATCTCCTCACTTCTACAGAAGGAGACGATTCTGGAAGTTCCTTGGCTGGAGAGGGAGCAAGAGTTTCTACTCCATCATTTTTCTTGTGGCAAAGTCCACGAGAGATTTCAGGATTGTTTTGGACCTGAAGGCTCTCAACAACTTTGTTGGGTCCCTGCTGTTCGAAATGGAAACTCTGCAGAGAGTGATTTCGTTGCTAATCAATAGTCATCTGATGTGCACCTTGGATCTTCAGGATCCATACTACCATGTTCAGATTCATCAATTCCAGCAGTATCTGAGATTTTGTGCATGGGAGACACATTATCAGTTCAGGGTGCTCTTGTTCGGCCTCAAGTTGGCTCCCAGGGTCTTCATGAAGGTAGTGATTTTATTTGGGGCATCAATTCATCTGTTGGACATTCACCTGTATCCGCACCTGGACGATTTACTCCTCCATGCTCCCTCGGAGCAGCAACTCCTTCACGATCTGGCCTTGGTCTGCTCAATGATCCAGGCTCATGGGTTTCTGCTCAAGCGGTGGAAAGGTCAGTTGGTGACATCCAGAGACCTGACTTTTATAGGGGCCAAGTTACATACCGATCTGAACAGTGTATTCCTTCCTGCTCCCTTAGCTGAGTTCTTGAGGTCTCTGTCCTTGAGGGCAATCGGTTGCCACTCCCTGCCGGTCCATCAATGGTTGAAACTACTGGGGCACACGGCAGTGGCTGTGTTCACAGCTCCTTGGGCCCGTTTTCATCTTCGACCTCTGAGGTTTTATTTTCATTCGTTTTGGTACTCAGTGACTGCAGTGTTTATCAAGGTTCTGAGTTTGTGGACTCAACAGGACTCTCTCTCTCTCCAAAGGCATGGCTTTCCAACCTGACCCTCTATTGGTTCTCACGACGAATGCCAGTTCCTGTGGTTGGTGAACCATGCTGAGGGACAGGTTTCTGCAGGCACGGTGGTTTCTGCAGGAGGGCCAGTGCTCTTCCAGTTGGTGAGAACTGATGGCTGTTTACGAGCTGTGATGGGGTTCAAACTCCTTCTGGTGGGTCACAATCTGGTGGTTCGGTTAGACAACCAGGTTACGATGGCCTGTCTCAATCATCAGGGGGGGGATCCATTCCAATTCCCTGAAGGCTGTAGCTTCCCTTCTTTTTCAGTGGGGAGAGGTTTATTTACAGACGCTGGTGGCGGTCCACATCAGGGGAGTGGACAATGGAGTGGCAGATTCCCTCAGTCGGTTCTTTCCTCCTTCCCAGGAGATGTCTCTGACAAGGGAGGTCTTTCTTCAGCTGTGCGAGAGGTTTGGTGTGCCTTTCCTAGACCTCTTTGCTTCTCGGCTCAATGTACAAGTTCCCAAGTTTTGTTCCCGCAGTCCCCAGGAGGGTGCCTGGGTAGTGGATGTATTGACTTTCCCATGGCTGGATCACCTGTTGCATGCTTTCCCTCCAGTTCTGCTCATTCCCAAGTCCTGGAGAGGCTGTTGGGGGAAGCGCGAGTTGTGGTGATGGTGGTCTCGTTTTGACCCCGGCACCTATGGGTCCCAGGCTCAATTTTCTGGCTATTCAGGGTCAATGGATGAACCTGTGTTCTCCCTCTCCTATCAGATTATCTCCCTTCCTGTCTCTTCAGAGGCTGCGTCTCTTTGTTTGGAAGTTGAGAGGCGGGGATTGCAGAGCAAGGGTCCATCCAGACATTTCGCTGTTGCTATTCAGTGGTCCTGTAAGCCTTTGATCTTGAAGTCCTACGAAAGGCATTGGGATAGTTTTCAGCATTGGTGTCAACATCTTCAGCTGTCTCTTCTTGATTGTAATCTGAATGAGGTCTTTCAGTTTTTGTGGGAAGGCTTTGAGAAGCGTTTGACTGTTTCTACTCTGAGGGCACAATGGGCAGCAATTAAGGCTTTTAGGGCCAGATGTACGACCCTAAATTGCTGTCGCAAATGGGCAATCGGCCCATTTGCAACCGCAATTTAGGGCATGGCCATGTACAAACCTCATTTTGCGAATCGCTAAATTTTACTGATTCGCAAAATGAGGTTTGCGACTCGCTATTAGGAAGGGGCGTGCAAAGGGCGTCCCTTCCTAATAGCTACTTGCATTTGTATGTATGAATGTTTTGCGACCGCAATTGCGGTCATAAAACACTCGCAATTTACCACCTACTTCAAGTAGGTGGTGAACAATTCGTGAACGGGAAGGGGTCCCCGGGGGACCCCTTACCCTTTGAGAAAGGGTCAAAAAATTGTTTTTTAAGGGCAGGCAGTGGTCCCAGGGACCAATGCCTGCCCTTAAAAAATGAAACTGAAAACTTTCATTTTCCTTTTTTTTTTTTAAATGCATCCCGTTTTCCTTTAACCCCTTGTGTGCTCATGACGAGCTGGACTCGTCATGGCACACATCGCCGTGTGCTCATGACGAGTCCAGCTCGTCATGACACCCACCCACGGGGAAGCGCTGGCGCTCCCCGTGGGCGGTCGATCCCAGTGTTTGTACCGGGGAAGGCAGGGAAGACCTTCCCCTGCCTCCCCCGCCCCCTCCGCGTCATCAATGACGTCAGCGCGCGAGGCGCGCTGACGTCATTGGAGGTTTCCCTTTGTTCCCCGACGCGCAGGAAGCCATTTGCTTCCAGCGCGTCGGGGAACAAACAGGTAAGTTTTGGGGCTGGGGAGGGGGGGATTTAAACTAAAGAGGCATTGGGGGAAAGGAAAGGGTTTTCCTTTCCCTCGATGCCTCTTTTGTGCATTCCTGCTGCACGATCGTGCGATCGTGCAGCAGGAATGCCCACTAGCGCCAGGGATTTTTTTTTTTTTTTTACATTTGCCAGTGTTTTGTTGGTTGGGGGAGCGGCCCCTTAGGCAAGGGTCGCTCCCCCTTTTGGGGGCATCACTCTAGGCTTTGTCTGCCCACCTGGGGGGGCAGAATATTATTTTATTAAAAAAATCGGCCCACTGGGCCAATGTAATAAATGCACTGGGGAGTGGCCCCTTGGGCAAGGGTCACTCCCCTTTGGGGGCCTTTTAGTATGCCCATGATGTTAGGTTTTGTTTGGGGGAGCGGCCCCTTAGGCAAGGGTCGCTCCCCTGTTGGGGGCATACATTTTGGCCTTGTCTGCCCCCCTGGGGGGGCAGATTTAAATTTTTAAAAATGTATTCGGCCCACTGGGCCAATAGAGTAAATGTAGTGGGGAGTGGCCCCTTGGGCAAGGGTCACTCCCCTTTTGGGGGCATACATTTTGGCTTTGTCTGCCCCCTGGGGGGGGCAGAATTAATTTTTTTAAAATAAAATCGGCCCACTGGGCCAATGGAATAAATGTAGTGGGGAGTGGCCCCTTGAGTAAGGGTCACTCCCCTTTGGGGGCCATTTTAGTATGCCCATGATGTTAGGTTTTGTTTAGGGGAGCGGCCCCTTAGGCAAGGGTCGCTCCCCTTTTGGGGGCATACATTTTGGCTTTGTCTGCCCCCTGGGGGGGGCAGATTTAAATGTTCTTAAATAAAATCGGCCCACTGGGCCAATAGAATAAATGTACACTCGCCCCCAGTCAACTGATCTGGGTTTAATCCATCATCATGCTTTAGCTCACTCCACCAGCCCAGTTCAGACATGGCCATATGCAAATCAGTCTGACCCTGTGCCTCATGGGAACAGTCCAGCCCGAACTGCCAAGCCATGTCTTCCCTGGCCCGGAAACAACCATCCTGGGACCGGTTTCTGGCTAATCAGCCGTCATCAGCCAGGCTAGCTTGAGTCCAGTGGCAAAGTGAGCAAGGGACCCACGTCTGGGCATACCCTGCCAACTTAGGGCGATCAAAGCGCACAGGGTCAGACTGTTTTGCATATGGCCATGTCTGAACTGGGCTGGTGGAGTGAGCTAAAGAATGATGATGGATTAAACCCAGATCAGTTGACTGGGGGTGAGTGTTAGATTTGCTCAAGCGCTCCGTCCATCATCCCTTTGGTATCACCCTGAGGGGCAGATCGCATGATTTTTTTTTTTTTTTTTGTAGGGCCACTCGGCCACCAGAGTTTTTTTTTATGTTGGGGAGCGGCCCCTTGGACATGGGTCGCTCCCCTTTATGGGAGGATGATTGTGGCCATTTCTGCCCTCTTTGGGTGACAGAGTAGCAGTATGTTTTTAGGCCCATCTGCCCCCAAGGGGGGCAGAAGCCACTAGACACCAGAGGTTTTTTAATTTTTGTTTTGGGGGTGGCCTCAAGGTCAAGGGTTGCTCCCCTTTTACGGGGGTGAATATTTAATTTATACTCTTAGGCCCACCTACCCCTTAGCTTGGCTGGTGGACTGTGTGTGGACTGGTGCATTATTTGCATATGTGATTGTAATGTTTTTTTCTCCTTTTTAATCTAGTGTAAAGCTTTTGATTCCTGTTTGCGGTTTCGACAGTGGTTGTTCTGCAGTTTTGCGTAGTTGCATTTTTTTGGTAAGAAATTTTTTTTTGTTGTATTTACTCCAAATGAGTAATATTGTAATGTATGAATGAATTTTTTTGTAAGTGGTGTCATAATGGCAGCATATTCAGTTAGTGTTTTGAGCATGAAAATCTTTGCGATGTGTTTTGCATTGTCTTATGTGTAATTTTCTTTTCTCTTTCTTTTTTAGTGGGATATTGTTGATCCATACTGTGTCTGTGCAGAGTAGGTGGTGGTGAGTTTAGCTGCTTCTGGCAAGTGAGTGGTATCGTTTTGGAGTGTATAGGTATTTCTGATAAAGGTGCATTTTGTTTATTACTTATTTTACAAAGTGTTTGTTGTTGTTGACTTGTTTGACAAGTTACCTTTATTAGTAATCATTATGGCTAGCCGTAGAATGACTGCTCAGCAGGTGGTTGGTATGCTTCTTGAATCTTCCTCTGAGCCGGATTATGAGACTGACAGTGCGTCTGAGGGAGAGGAGGGAGGGGATGATTCTGGCAGTGAGTTTTCTCTCCACATGGAATCATCGGATGATGAAGGTACTCTCAGTGCGGATGAAGCTACTCTCGGTGTGGATGAAGCTACTCTCAGTGCGGATGAAGTGCCTGTTTTAGAGGAGGATACTGCTGTGCCGATGGTGCAAGAGGCATCTGGATTGCAGCCTGAGGCTGCTAGGCTTCCTACTGGAAGTGCTGGACTCTGGGTTGATCCAAACATGGTGCAGCCGGTGTTGCCTGCCTTTAGCGGTGATGCAGGGTGTAGAGTGGATTGTGAACATTATTTGCCTATACAGTTTTTTCAGTTGTTTATGGATGATGTATTTTTGGGTGAGATTGTTGAGCAGACTAATTTGTATGCTGAACAGTTTTTGAGGGACAACAGTGACAAACTTAGGCCCTACTCTAGAGCTACCCGGTGGACTCCCACAAATCTGGAAGAGATTAAGAAGTTTTTGGGTTTGACTTTATTGATGGGTTTGATAAGGAAGCCGAACCTGGCTTCATATTGGTCTACCAGCCCCTTGATGGCAACAGCCATATTTCCTGCAGTTATGACTCGTGATCGGTATTTACTTTTGCTACGTATGCTGCATTTTGTTGATAATTCTTTGGCGTTGCCACGTATTCACCCTGACTGTGACCGTCTTTTTAAGATTCGGCCTGTTCTTGATCACTTTGTAGATCGATTTTCAGAGATCTATACTCCAGGGAAAGAAATATCTATTGATGAGTCTTTGGTCTTGTTCAAGGGTCGTTTAGTTTTTAGGCAGTACTTCCCTAGCAAGAGGGCACGCTATGGAATTAAGCTGTATATGTTGGCTGAGAGTAGGACAGGATATGTTTTTAATTTTCGTGTGTACACTGGTAGAGATTCCACTATTGACCCCCCAGGTTGTCCGTCCACTTTTGGAGTTTCAGAGAAAATTGTGTGGGATCTTGCTAGAAGACTGTTTAACAGAGGCCACCATTTGTACCTTGATAACTTCTACACTGCTGTGCAATTATTTAAAGAATTGTTTAAAGTGGACACTTTTGCATGTGGCACAATCCGCTCTAACCACAAAGGTTATCCGAAAGAGCTTGTTTGCAAAAAACTTCAGAGGGGTCAGTGCAGTTCCTTGCGTAGTGATGAACTACTAGCTGTGAAATTTGTGGACAGGAGGGATGTGTACATGCTGACTACCATCCATGATGAGAGTACTTCACCTGTGCCTGTTTGGGGTCAGGTTGCTGAAGTGCGCAAACCTGTGTGCCTTCTAGACTACAATAAGCACATGGGTGGTGTTGACAGAGTAGATCAGAGGTTGGAACCTTACACTGCTATTCGGAAGGCTTATGTTTGGTATAAGAAGTTGGCCATCCATTTCTTCAACTTAGCAACTTTCAATGCTTTTATTGTGTTCAAGGAGTGTTCTCCTGCGTCAAAGTTGACATTTCTTCAGTTTCAGCACTCTGTGATAGCTAGCCTTGTTCTTGTGGAACAGGCAAGTGTTCCTAGATTTGGAGTGGTGGAGGATGTGGCTCGATTGAAAGATCGCCACTTTCCTGATTACATTCCTCCCACATCTTCAAAAGACTTTCCCACTAGGAGATGTAGAGTCTGTTGGCGAAGAGGTTTGCGGAAGGAGACTCGTCTTTTCTGCCCCGGGTGTCCTTCTAACCCTGGGCTGTGTGTGCCTGCTTGTTTTAGAGCGTACCACACGCAAAATAATTTTTGGGAGCATCCATGAGTGGTAAAGTGAACTGCCTGGTCTGTATTGTTTAAAAATGTGTATTCTGTTTCAAGGTTGGCATTAGTGCAATGTATTTAGTTTCAGATTTTGTGTTAGTAGATTTGTATCTATTTGCAATTTGTTTGTGTTTTTTTTGTATAAAAAATCCTAAATGTGATGGCGGTGTGCGTGGACTGGCGCTTGGCTGGTGGTGTGCGTGGACTGGCACTTGGCTGGCGGTGTGCGTGGACTGGCGCTTGGCTGGCGGTGTGCGTGGACTGGAGCTTGGCTGGCGGTGTGCGTGGACTAGCGCTTGGCTGGCGGTGTGCGTGGACTAGCTCTTGGCTGGCGGTGTGAGTGGACTGGCGCTTGGCTGGCAGTGTGCGTGGATTGGCGCTTGGCTGGCGGTGTGCGTTGACTGGTGCTTGGCTGGCAGTGTGCGTTGACTGGTGCTTGGCTGGCGGTGTGCGTGGATTGGCGCTTGGCTGGCGGTGTGCGTGGATTGGCGCCTGGCTGGTGTTGTGCGTGGACTGGCGCTCGGCTGGCGGTGTGTGAGTAGTGACTTGCTGCTGGTCACTACACACACTGCTAGCTGAGCGCCACTCCACGCAATCCATCAGTTTGTGTAGTTGCTGTGTCAGGAATGTGGGCGTGTGAAAGTGATGGGCCCTTGAATGGCGCTGTCTGCTGGTGTGAGTGTTGTAATGTGATGGGCCCGCGGCTGGCGGTGTGAATGTTTTGTATGTGTCACACGTATGAAAGGTGTATGAATGGCCTGTAAAGAGGTTGGTGCCTTGTCATGGCTTTACAGCACACGAGCTGTGAGTCAATGGTTCAGTTTCTCGTCCTTTCAATTATTAACAGTGCATTTCATTTTTGAGAAATCACTTGCTAATACAATTGTATATACTGAACCATCAATCACCCTCGTGCCAAATCCAACCAGTATGTGTGTGTGCTTGAGGATTAGATGGCTGTGCAGTAATATTGGTCTTTTTTGTCTTTCTGAAGCAGGGTGTACCTTGTCCCTTTTTGCGAATGTTGTGATGTGTTGGTTTTGTGCCTGGTGGTGTGAATGGTCTTGTGTGTATCACGTATGAAAGGTGTGTGAATGGCCTGTAAAATGGTTGGTGCCTTGCCGTGGCTTTACAGCTCACGAGCTGCGAGTCACTGGTTCAGTTTTTTGTGCATTTAATTATTGACAATGCATTTTATTTTTGTGAAATCTCTTGTTAATAAAATTTTATATACTGAACCATCACTCGCCCTCATGCCAAATCCAACCAGTATGTGTGTTTGTTTGAGGAATAGATGGCTGTGCAGGAATCTTTGTCTTTTTAGTCTCTCTGCCAAGGTGTACATTCCATCTAAGAATAACCTACCATCTGTAGATATTATCGTTAACCCATGGGAGTACATGGTGATGTCTCTCTTGTGAATTCCAACAAGTTATTTTATCCACAATGTCCTGCAAACTTAAAAATGTCTGTCACATTTTCCTTGCAATTTTGTGCTTAAAATTCTCACGCTGCAGAAATAAACACATAATTACGTCAAAACGATTTGGTTTTGCAAGGGGGGTCACCTGGGTTTTTGGTCCCGTGCTCGGCGGCCATCTAGGGAAACCTACCAAACCCACACATTTCTGCAAAGTAGACACCCGGGGGCTTCCAGGGAGGTATGGCTTGCGTGGATCCCCCAACGTTTCTTTACCCAGAATCCTCTGCAAACCTCAATTTTAGCTGAAAAAATCACTTTTTTCAGACATTTGTGTGTGGGAAAGTGTGGCATCACCGGGCTCACACAAATTTCCTACCACCCAGCATTCCCCCAGGTCTCCCTATAAAAATGGTGCCTCACTTGTGTGGGAGGCCCAAGTACCCGCGACAGGCAAGGGCCCAAAACGTAGTGAGGCGACATCAAAATTGCCTATCTCAAAACCACCTGGTTTTGCAAGGGGGGTCACCTGGGTTTTTGGCCCCGTGCTCGGCGGCCATCTAGGAAAACCTACCAAACCCACACATTTCTGAAAACTAGACACCCGGGGGCTTCCAAGGAGGTATGGCTTGCATGGATCCCCCAACGTTTCCTTACCCAGAATCCCTTGCAAACCTCAATTTTAGCTGACAAAATCACTTTTTTCAGACATTTTTGTGTGGGAAAGTGTGGCATCACCGGGCTCACACACATTTCCTACCACCCAGCGTTCCCCCAGGTCTCCCGATAAAAATGGTGCCTCACTTGTGTGGGAGGCCCAAGTACCCGCGACATGCAAGGACACAAAACGTTTTGAGGCAACATGACAATTTTTTAGGTTTGCAAGGGATTCTGGGTAACAGAACCTGGTGGGAGGCAGTCAAGTCACCCCATCCTGGATTCCCCTGGGTGTCTAGATTTCAAAAATGTATAGTTTTGCTAGGTTTCCCTAGGTGCCGGCAGAGCTAGGGTTCAAAAACTACAGCTAGGCACTTTGCCAAAAAAGGGTCATTTTTCACTGCGAAATTGAGGTTTGTCCACATTGCGTTTTGCGCCGTTTCCTGTCGCGGGCACTAGGCCAACCCATGCAAGTGAGGTACCATTTTTATCGGGAGACCTGGGGGAACGCGGGGTGGGTGGAAATTTGTGGTTCCACGCAGATTCCAGAACTTTCCAGCACAGAAATGTGGGGAAAATGTGTTTTTTGTGACAATTGTTTAGGTTTGCAAGGGATTCTGGGTAACAGAACCTGGTGGGAGGCAGTCAAGTCACCCCATCCTGGATTCCCCTGGGTGTCTAGTTTTAAAAAATGTATAGGTTTGCTAGGTTTCCCTAGGTGCCGGCAGAGCTAGGGTTAAAAAACTACAGCTAGGCACTTTGCCAAAAAAGGGTCATTTTTCACTGCGAAATTGAGGTTTGTCCACATTGCGTTTTGCGCCGTTTCCTGTCGCGGGCACTAGGCCAACCCACGCAAGTGAGGTACCATTTTTATCGGGAGACCTGGGGGAACGCGGGGTGGGTGGAAATTTGTGGCTCCACGCAGATTCCAGAACTTTCCAGCACAGAAATGTGGGGAAAATGTGGTTTTTTTGACAATGTTTTAGGTTTGCAAGGGATTCTGGGTAACAGAACCTGGTGGGAGGCAGTCAAGTCACCCCATCCTGGATTCCCCTGGGTGTCTAGTTTTCAAAAATGTATAGGTTTGCTAGGTTTCCCTACGTGCCGGTAGAGCTAGGGTTCAAAAACTACAGCTAGGCACTTTGCCAAAAAAGGGTCATTTTTCACTGCAAAGTTGAGGTTTGTCCACATTGCGTCTTGCGCCGTTTCCTGTCGCGGGCACTAAGCCAACCCACGCAAGTGAGGTACCATTTTTATTGGGAGACCTGGGGGAACGCGGGGTGGGTGGAAATTTGTGGATCCACGCAGATTCCAGAACTTTCCAGCACAGAAATGTGGGGAAAATGTGTTTTTTTTTACAATTCTTTAGGTTTGCAAGGGATTCTGGGTAACAGAACCTGGTGGGAGGCAGTCAAGTCACCCCATCCTGGATTCCCCTGGGTGTCTAGTTTTCAAAAATGTATAGGTTTGCTAGGTTTCCCTAGGTGCCGGCAGAGCTAGGGTTCAAAAACTACAGCTAGGCACTTTGCCAAAAAAGGGTCATTTTTCACTGCGAAATTGAGGTTTGTCCACATTGCGTTTTGCGCCGTTTCCTGTCGCGGGCACTAGGCCAACCCACGCAAGTGAGGTACCATTTTTATCGGGAGACCTGGGGGAATGCGGGGTGGGTGGAAATTTGTGGCTCCACGCAGATTCCAGAACTTTCCAGCACAGAAATGTGGGGAAAATGTGGTTTTTTTGACAATGTTTTAGGTTTGCAAGGGATTCTGGGTAACAGAACCTGGTGGGAGTCAGTCAAGTCACCCCATCCTGGATTCCCCTGGGTGTCTAGTTTTCAAAAATGTATAGGTTTGCTAGGTTTCCCTAGGTGCCGGTAGAGCTAGGGTTCAAAAACTACAGCTAGGCACTTTGCCAAAAAAGGGTCATTTTTCACTGCAAAGTTGAGGTTTGTCCACATTGCGTCTTGCGCCGTTTTCTGTCGCGGGCACTAGGCCAACCCACGCAAGTGAGGTACCATTTTTATTGGGAGACCTGGGGGAACGCGGGGTGGGTGGAAATTTGTGGATCCACGCAGATTCCAGAACTTTCCAGCACAGAAATGTGGGGAAAATGTGTTTTTTTTGACAATGTTTTAGGTTTGCAAGGGATTCTGGGTAACAGAACCTGGTGGGAGTCAGTCAAGTCACCCCATCCTGGATTCCCCTGGGTGTCTAGTTTTCAAAAATGTATAGGGTTGCTAGGTTTCCCTAGGTGCCGGCAGAGCTATGGTTCAAAAACTACAGCTAGGCACTTTGCCAAAAAAGGGACATTTTTCACTGCGAAATTGAGGTGTGTCCAAGTTGCGTTTTGCGCCGTTTCCTGTCACGGGCACTAGGCCAACCCACACAAGTGAGGTACCATTTTTCTCGGAAGACTTTGGGGAACACGGGGTGGGTGGAAATTTGTGGCTCCATGCAGATTTCAGAACTTTCCAGCACAGAAATGTGGGGAAAATGTGTTCTTTTTGACAATTTTTTAGGTTTGCAAGGGATTCTGGGTAACAGAACCTGGTGGGAGGCAGTCAAGTCACCCCATCCTGAATTCCCCTGGGTGTCTAGTTTTCAAAAATGTATAGGTTTTCTAGGTTTCCCTAGGTGCCGGCAGAGCTAGGGTTCAAAAACTACAGCTAGGCACTTTGCCAAAAAAGGGTCATTTTTCACTGCGAAATTGAGGTATGTCCACATTGCGTTTTGCGCCGTTTCCTGCCGCGGGCACTAGGCCGACCCACACAAGTGAGGTACCATTTTTCTCGGAACACTTTGGGGAACGCGGGGTGGGTGAAAATTTGTGGATCCACGCAGATTCCAGAACTTTCCAGCACAGAAATGTGGGGAAAATGTGTTTTTTTTGACAATGTTTTAGGTTTGCAAGGGATTCTGGGTAACAGAACCTGGTGGGAGGCAGTCAAGTCACCCCATCCTGGATTCCCCTGGGTGTCTAGTTTTCAAAAATGTATAGGTTTGCTAGGTTTCCCTAGGTGCCGGCAGAGCTAGGGTTCAAAAACTACAGCTAGGCACTTTGCCAAAAAAGGGTCATTTTTCACTGCGAAATTGAGGTATGTCCACATTGCGTTTTGCGCCGTTTCCTGTCGCGGGCACTAGGCCAACCCATGCAAGTGAGGTACCATTTTTATCGGGAGACCTGGGGGAACGAGGGGTGGGTCGAAATTTGTGGATCCACGCACATTTCAGAACTTTCCAGCACAGAAATGTGGGGAAAATGTGTTTTGTTTGACAATTGTTTAGGTTTGCAAGGGATTCTGGGTAACAGAACCTGGTGGGAGGCAGTCAAGTCACCCCATCCTGGATTCCCCTGGGTGTCTAGTTTTCAAAAATGTATAGGGTTGCTAGGTCTCCCTAGGTGCCGGCAGAGCTAGGGTTCAAAAACTACAGCTAGGCACTTTGCCAAAAAAGGGTCATTTTTCACTGCGAAATTGAGGTTTGTCCACGTTGCGTTTTGCGCCCTTTCCTGTCGCGGGCACTAGGCCAACCCACGCAAGTGAGGTACCTTTTTTATCGGGAGACCTGGGGGAACGCGGGTGGGTGGAAATTTGTGGATCCACGCACATTCCAGAACTTTCCAGCACAGAAATGTGGGGAAAATGTGTTTTTTTGGACAATTTTTTAGGTTTGCAAGGGATTCTGGGTAACAGAACCTGGTGGGAGGCAGTCAAGTCACCCCATCCTGGATTCCCCTGGGTGTCTAGTTTTCAAAAATGTATAGGGTTGCTAGGTTTCCCTAGGTGCCGGCAGAGCTATGGTTCAAAAACTACAGCTAGGCACTTTGCCAAAAAAGGGACATTTTTCACTGCGAAATTGAGGTGTGTCCAAGATGCGTTTTGCGCCGTTTCCTGTCACGGGCACTAGGCCAACCCACACAAGTGAGGTACCATTTTTCTCGGAAGACTTTGGGGAACACGGGGTGGGTGGAAATTTGTGGCTCCATGCAGATTTCAGAACTTTCCAGCACAGAAATGTGGGGAAAATGTGTTCTTTTTGACAATTTTTTAGGTTTGCAAGGGATTCTGGGTAACAGAACCTGGTGGGAGGCAGTCAAGTCACCCCATCCTGAATTCCCCTGGGTGTCTAGTTTTCAAAAATGTATAGGTTTGCTAGGTTTCCCTAGGTGCCGGCAGAGCTAGGGTTCAAAAACTACAGCTAGGCACTTTGCCAAAAAGGGTCATTTTTCACTGCGAAATTGAGGTATGTCCACATTGCGTTTTGCGCCGTTTCCTGCTGCGGGCACTAGGCCGACCCACACAAGTGAGGTACCATTTTTCTAGGAACACTTTGGGGAACGCGGGGTGGGTGGAAATTTGTGGATCCACGCAGATTCCAGAACTTTCCAGCACAGAAATGTGGGGAAAATGTGTTTTTTTTGACAATGTTTTAGGTTTGCAAGGGATTCTGGGTAACAGAACCTGGTGGGAGGCAGTCAAGTCACCCCATCCTGGATTCCCCTGGGTGTCTAGTTTTCAAAAATGTATAGGTTTGCTAGGTTTCCCTAGGTGCCGGGAGAGCTAGGGTTCAAAAACTACAGCTAGGCACTTTGCAAAAAAGGGTAATTTTTCATTGAGAAAATGTGGTGTGTTCACGTTGGGTTTTGAGCCATTTCCTGTAGTGGGCACTATGCCTACCCACAGAAGTGAGGTACCATTTGTATCGGGAGACTTAGGATAATTCAGATTTGTAAAGCAACTGTTATTACCTATTGACTTTCGATGCATTTCTGCCTTCCAAATGAAAGACATTGTGTAAAAAAAGTCATTTTGAAAAGTGACCGATCATTCTCATGCTAGTATGAGTATTCCCAATTTCAAAAATGTGCAAATATCTACTGTTTCTAAACTCTATAACTTGTTCCCATTTCAGAAATACATAGGTGTCATTCATACCAATTTTTCCATGTATACATTTTCCCACAATAATTGCTATATACCCGGTACATAATAAAAAGCCATTGCAAATTGCTGCTCAGTTTTTTACTCTGGGTTCGTCGGGTTCTTGGTGAACCTACAAGTCCTATATATCCCCACAACCAGTAAGGTCCAGCGGATGTAACGGTATATTGCTTTCAAAGAGCTGTCATAATTAGAAGAAGTTACAGGTGAAAACGTTGACACAAAAGGCTGTTTTTTTCAACTAATTTTCAATTTTTCCTATATTTAACTGTACGTTTCTATAAAGAAACCTTGATGGATCTACACAAATGACACCTTGCTGAATTCAGAATTTTGTCTACTTTTCAAAAATGTATAGCTTTTCAGGATTCATTATTGCTTTCATACCCATTTCTACCATTAAGTGGAAGGAGGTTGAAAGCACAAAAAATAGCAAAAATAGGCTATGTCCCAGAAAAATGCCAAAACTGTGTAAAAAATGTTGGTTTTCTGACAAAAGTCTGTCATTCCCTAAAAGCTGGGAAAATGGTGATTTCAGCCCCACAAACGCTTTTTGGATACCATTTGCAGGAAAAACCCAGACGCTTTCATTTGCAGCCCTTTTTTCCCATTTTTCCCAAAAAAAACAAAATGTAGCTGTATTTTGACTAATTTCTGGGACCCCTCCAGGGGAATCCACAAACCCTGGGTACCTTTAGAATCCCCATGATGTTGGAAGAAAAGGATGCAAATTTGGCATGGATACCTTATGTGGTCAAAAAGTTACAGGGGCCTAAGCGTGCACTACCCCAAATAGCCCAAAAAAGGCTTAGCACAGGGGGGGAAAAGGCCTAGCAGCGAAGGGGTTAAGAAAAACGGGCTGCATTTAAAAAAAACTGCTTTATTTAAAAGCAGTCACAGACATGGTGGTCTGCTGATCCCAGCAGGCCACCATCCCTGTGAGTGCTAGCCATTCCTAATGGGGTCGCAAATTGCGCATGCCTTATTAATATTAACGAGGCATGCAATTTGCGACCCCATTTGGAATCGCAAACAGTGTCTGAGACACTGTTGTACATCCCAATTTGCGAGTCGCATTTGCGACTCAATTTGTGAGTCGCAAATTGGTGGGTCGTACATCTGGCCCTTAGTGCCTCTTAGGGGAATTTGGCTTATGTAGAGGATTTGGTGGGCGGTTGTTGCGCAGCTTTTCTCTGTCTTGCCCTTTGGTTAAGCCTTTGTTTCCTCTGTGGGATTTGCATTTGCTTTTGAAAGCCCTGGTTTCAACTCTTTTTGAACCATGATAATTGGTCGACATGAAGTTTTTGACTTTTAAGGTGGAGTTTTTGGTGGCCTTAACCTCTGCCAGGCGTATTGGGAAATTGGGGGCCTTAATGTCCAGGGAACTTTTTTTGATGTTTTCAGTTGATGGGGTAATTTTTTGTCAGGATTCCTCTTTTGTGCCTAAGGTGGCTTCACAATTTCACAGGAATCAGGAAGTGATTCTTACAGCTCTGTGTGCTTAGTCAGGTTCTCCCATGACAGACCAGTGGTCTTTGTTGGACGTGAAGAGGGCTTTGTTGGTCTATCTATAGGGGGCAAAAACAGACTCATTGTTTGTGTCATTTGGTGCTTCTTCCTGGGGTGACAAGGCTTCCTCTTTGTCCATCAGTAGGTGGATAAAGCAGTGGAGTTATCTTGCTTATTCCTTGTTAGTGTCTACTCCTCCTGGGTTCAGGGTTGATCCACTTGGGGGTTGCTGCTTCCTGGACAGAACTGAAAGGGGTGTTCATCTCTGAAATTTGCTGGGCACCTATATGGGCATCCTCTAATACCTTTGTTAAGTATTATAGTTTGCAAAATGTTTTGGGGGATATTTACTAGGAAACTGTTGGAGCGTAGCGTTAAGCCAAGAAGGCTAACTCTGCGCTCCGACAGTTTCCAAACGCAGGGATGCGCCGTATTCACAAGAATACGATGCACCCCTGCCTTTCCCTTAGCGCTGGCACTAAATGTAGCTGCCGAGCGCCAACGCAGGCACTCTTGCACCATTGTGTAAGGGTGCCTGCGTTGCAGGGAAAGAATGTTTCTGTGCAGGAAGGTACCCCTTCATGCACATAAACAATCAGTAATGGTGTTTTGTATCTTCTATGTGTGCTGCAGAATGCAGCACACATAGAGGTTGCAAATCGTAATTATTTTTCAATGATTGTTTATGTGCAGGAAGGGACGCCTTCCTGCACATAAACAATCAATGGCGTTTTGCTGTTTCTATGTGTGCTGAACAATGCAGCACTCATAGAAACAGCAAAAACTAGGAGAAATCAAGTATTTCTCTTCGTTTCGCCATGTTAAGACCAGATTTTCCCTGGTCTTAATTTTGGCACTGCCACATATTTATGCCAGCCAGCAAATATGGGGCAGCGTCAAAATCAATGGGTGTTGCGGCGGAACGCCCACCGCAACACCCATTGCCCACCCCTTTCACGTTAAGTGTAGGGTGAAAGGGGGCCTTATTCACAAGGCAGCGTTAAGCCACGTTAAGTGACTTAACACTGCCTTGTGAATAAGGCAAAGACCCAATCATCACAGGAACATCGGAAAAAGTGACGTTCCTTTGGCGATAGGGGCTTGTAAATTTGCCCTTTTGTGTGATGATACCAATTATGGTTTTTGGGCCTGATTCACAGAACTAACTTACGTCAAAAATGTAAAGTTAGTACTTTTTGGTATTCACAGAATACACTTACTCATTTCGTATTCACAGAATGAACTTACTATTTCGGTATTCACAGAAGTTAGTAGTCCTAACTTTAGGACTTCTAAATGCCTTCTGTGAATACCGAAAGTCTTAAAGTTAGATTTTCTCAGTTTAGGAGTAGTAACTTTACTACTCCTAAACTGAGAAAAATCCTAACTTTAAGACTTTTCGGTATTCACAGAAGGCATTTAGGAGTCCTAACTTTAGGACTACTAACTTCTGTGAATACCGAAATGAGTAAGTTCATTCTGTGAATACCGAAATGAGTAAGTGTATTCTGTGAATACCAAAAAGTACTAACTTTACATTTTTGACGTAAGTTAGTTCTGTGAATCAGGCCCTAAGTGTTTTACATGCAGTTGTTTCGTAAAATTACCTTAGTGCCTATATGACTAAATCACTATAGGGTGCTGCAATCATTGTGTGGGTGTCCTTGTGTGGTTTCTGTTTTCTATGAATGCCGGGTTGCTAGGCTTGGGTATTCTCACTTGTAATGAATGGGACGAGAACAAGGGGGACCTGGGGGCAATGTCCTATTACTTTCCAGAAATCTTCATTACTCCTGGTCCTGTTGTCCTCGTAAAGCACACAAAAGCCCTCGGGTTTGTCAAGAAAGAAAAAAAGGCAAGAGAGGCTGACTAAGAAGAAGGCATCCCTTTAAAGGATGGTTTCCCTCACTCACCAGAGGTGGCATGCTTCATCATTGGGAATTTTCTGCGCACCATGAAGCCTAGTCATAGTGCGGGCAACAACCCCCTCGCTACGAGGGAGGAGCTCAGGGATGTTTTTGTTTTCAGAGACCCAATGTGAGCTAACAAAGTGTTGTGAGGGGTGCAGTGCTAATAGTGAAGTGAATTAAAACTAACTGCAAGGTTTACCACATCCTTTTTATTCTGGCTACCTTGTGCTAGGATTAAAAACAACAATGAAAACAAGATGTATGACAGGAACCATTAGATCAAATCGTACTCAACTTGGATCGACATGTTTTAGCCTGTGATCTAGAGAGTATCGTGGCTTTCTTCAGGATCATGAGTAAGCTACTGCTGTGAGACTGATGTCTAACAATTGTGAGAAAAATGTATTGACAACAATGGCAAATATGCTGGTAAATTGAATATGATACTAAACCTATGATCCAGAGGTAACAAGATGGTGCTTTCACCGGTGGTACCTGTAAGACAACAAAAAACAACAAACCAAGTAGTTTATAAATGGGTGTACAACTTTAAAAAAAAAAAATATTTATCATTTTCCATCATGTTTGCAAACATTGCATAGTAATTTACTGCCATTACAAATCAGAAAGAAAAAGGAATTTATACAATTAAACTGTATTCGGTCATATATCACACATTGAAAAAGGGTAGTATCTATAGTGTACAGTGTAATATATCCTCTGATCAAACCCCGGCCGCGAGACCAACCCTTATGGAACACCTCTCAATCCCTCGCGGCTTAGTGAATACCTATAGTGAAGCAGGCTAAGTGAACCCCACTCAACCCACTCCGGTCGGGACTATGCCTGCAGGCTGCTGCGTGGGGGGAGGGGAGAACCAATGCTAAGTAGATACTCTTTGAACCGCCCTCAAATATCTTTTGGTCGGGAAGTCGGGGGTTGCATCGTAGCATAGAGTTCACAATTTATGTTGCAAAATGTGAGGCTAATCAGCCAAGCTTTCACCGTGGGGGAGGTTCTACTGCCCCAATTGAGAGCTATTTCCCTCTTTGCTAACAGTAGGGTGATGGCAATGAATCTGCGCAGCTCCTTTGGCAAGCTATAAACGTATCCCAGCAAGGCGACCTCAGGCATGGGATCAATTTCCAGGTGTCATCTGGGATACTAGTCTAAAAATAGCTCTCCAAAACTCCCCAATCTTGGCGCAATTCCAAGTCAGATGTGCAAAATCCACATGTGGGTTCCCGCATTTTAGGCAGTTGTGTGAACGGTTGGGGTCTATAGAGTGAAGTTTCGCCGGGGACATGTAAACCCTCCATAGATATTTAAAATGTATTAATTTGTGTCTGCTGTTCAGGGAGACCTCTCTAATCTGAGTGCAGCAAAACAACCAATGGGAGTCCTGGACCAAGTGCCCCAAAGCACGCTCCCATGCCTCCAGAATTTTGGCGTCCCGGCTAGGGACCAAAGTCATGCAAGCCTTGTACAATTTTGAAAACAGGTGATCTCCTTTTGCACTAGTGATTAATAGAGTCAGAGGGGGAAAAGTCTTGGGCTCCAATGGATATTCCGGAATCCTAGCTCGGAGCGCCCTACGAATTCGACTGAAAACAAATTGGTCCATAAATGTTGCATCAGTAAACATCCCCCCTTCTGTGCTGGAGAAAACGTGACCCTCATGAAACAGATCCCCAAACTTAGCTATGGAATAAGAAGCTAGCGTACGCTGGACCAGCCCCTCCTCTGTAATGGGAAGCCATGGGTTATTAGTGATGGGGATTTCGGAGGAGTAGAGGGCATGGCCACCAGCGACCCGCGCCAGTTTACGCCAGGCCCCGCTTGTTGTTGACACTGTTTGAATGTCATGAGGGTCTCGGGGAAACCCCGGCGGCAGTACCGTATTCAGGGGGGCAGGGAGCACCAGGGAGGTCTTTCTTCAGCTGTACGAGAGGGAGCACCAGGTTGGCCTCAGGCCTCCTGTAGGGAATTCACACGTCCGGGTGGTACCAGGAGTGTGCGAAGCTGCACTGCGCAACAAGATAATACATCTTAAAGTTTGAAGCACCAAACCCCCCCTCTCATATGGCAAGGTCATTGTATCCCAACTGACTCTGGGTCTCCCGCCCCCCCACGCCAGTCTGATGAGATGTGTACGGAGAGTGCTAAAGAATCTATTAGGGAGTGGAATGGGGATGTTATGAAATAAGTGCAGGAACCTTGAGAGCACAATAATTTTCATTAGAGCGATTCTGCCAGCCAATGAAAGAGGAACCTTCAACCAGCGTTCAACCTGCAGCTCCAGATTATGCAATGCTGGACCATAATTTCGCAGAATAATCTGTTCCGTATCTCTGTGGATCTGAATCCCCAAGTACCTAGCCGACTCCTCACACCAAGTCAGAGGGAATTCACAATCCCACCGATCCGTGCCAGTCGTCAGAGGGAAAATCTCGGACTTGCTCCAGTTTATGCCCAATCCGGAGAACCCTCCAAACCGTATTATCTCTCCAATGAGTGGATCGAGGTTTTCCTGGGGGTTGCGGACATACAGGATAATATCGTCCGCATAAAGCGAAATTAGAAGCGGGCCTGTTTTGAACTGAAGACCCCTGTGCAAGTGTCGCTCTTGGAAATGTCTAACCAGGGGGTCCAGTGCCAATATAAAAAGCAGCGGGGAAAGACTACACCCCTGTTTGGTGCCGCGAGTGAGAACAAACCGGGAAGGACAATGTGCTGTTCAGAGGAAGCCGAGCGGTAAGAGGTGAGGTCAATCAAGCCCATAGGTATACCCAACTTCCTCATCACTGCCAAGAAAAAAGGCCACTCCAGAGAGTCGAAGGCCTTTTCAGTATCAAGTAGGACCGCAGCTGCAGGAACGTCCGGTGATATGCTGTGTATAACTGGGAATAGGGTACGCAAATTCAGAGCTGTCGATCTGTGGGGGACGAAACCCGACTGGGTCGGGGATATAAAGCGGGCCAGTAGTAGTGCAGGTCGCAGCGCAATCATTTTAGCGAGAATTTTATAGTCCAGGTTTAAAAGCGATAGCGGCCTATAAGATCCGCATAGTAACGGATCTTTCCCGGGTTTCGGAAGAAGAATAATTACTGCTTCCCGCAATGTGGGGGCAACTTCTTATGCTCAAGTGCTTCGTTATACACCTCGAGGAGACATGGTCCAAGTAAGTCCTTATATGTTTTATAAAAGACGCCGGAGAATCCGCCCAGACCAGGGGCAGTTGAGCCATTTATAGCATCTATATAGCTAATTATTTCCTCTTTGGAAAATGGCTCGGCAAGAAACTGTTGCATAAATTTTTCAAGCCATACCATAGCTATCTCGTCAAGATATACTCTGCGGTCCTCCTCACTATGCGTCACCCGTGTCATATATAATTCTGAGTAGTATGTTAAAAACTCATCGCGTATATCAGGGGTGCCAGTAAGGGTCCGGCCTGCAGCAGAGCGGATGCATGTGATGTAGGATCTCCCAGCCTGAGGTCTCAAAAGCTGCGCCAGCATGCGACCAGGTCTATCGCCCTCACCATATCACCTTGCAGAAGCGTACTTGCCAAGGAAATGAGTCTCGTGCTTCGCAGCCTCCCCGAACTCAGTCAATAACGACAGTCCAAGCCTGGACGGATCAGGTCTCTCAATCTGCTCCCTGTCAATAATATTCAATTGTTGCTCAATACGAGATATCGTGCCTCTCAAGGCCTTCAGTACCCCAGCGTGTTTAGATATGCAAACTCCTCTCATATAGGCCTTAAAGGCCTCCCACAGCGTAGCCCATGAACTAACCGAGCCCTTATTAAGTTCAAAATATACCCCTATTGCCTCCCGTAATTCCATAGTAAACACTGCATCATTCAGTGCCTGCCTGGGAAATCTCCACTGCCTCTCGCAACCCTCAGGCCTAGGGATATGTATTTGCAACACCACCGGGGAATGGTCCGAGTACGTCCTAGGGAGATGGAGGGATGACCTGTACCAAGTTGCCAGGTTGGGGGAGACAAGCCAATAATCCAACCTTGTCCAGGTGTCGTACTGGGCTGAGTAATGTGTGTATGTGAGGTTTTCCGGATTATGCTGGTGCCATACGTCAACTAGATCCACAGAGTCACAGAGATCCAGCAGCGTGCGGCACACCCGGTGCTTGGTGTCTGACGAGTCAGATGTACTAATTGAAGGAGCTGCGCATGCAAGTTATGGAAGAATTCAGGATTGTCGACATTTGGTGCATACCCGCAAACCAGTGCTACGCGATACCCCATGAAGTTGCCAACTACCAATGTGTATCGTCCCTCTCTATCATTTTGGACTTTGGAAAATTGGAAGGGCAGATGCTTGTGTATCAGTATGACTGTCCCTCTCGCATATGTGCTGTAGTTCGCGAAATAGCGATGTGGGCCCCAATTCGAGGCAAAGGTGGCGGGGGAAGTTTGGGATAAATGTGTTTCTTGCAGAAACGCAATGTCAACCTTGTGGCGCTGCAGATAGTGTAATACATGTTTCCCCTTTCTGGCGTTATTTAGGCCCCTTACGTTCCAGGTGATCAGATTCACATCAGAAAAAGTGGATAGCCTACCCTGCATCGACATTCAGAACATAGAACAATACTTGTAAGGGCGCAATAAGTTTAGAACACGATATGCAGCAGTAAATTAATTGTGATAGAAATAATAGTAACCAATATTCGCAAATGTACCCCTCCCCCACCCATCCCTGTGCACCCCTTCGCAGGGAGTATCCCCGTTAACGAAGCTATAACATGCATCATGTAAACACCCCAATAGAGAACAAAAGAGCAAGGTGAGATACATTACAGCTTTTAAAACAAACAGCAAGTGATATACACTTGAGGTGTGGCAACGCCACGCCAGGAACCCAACTTTGCAATAATCAACAAGACATCCCTTGCGCCTTGATATAATGATGCATATACACCTCAACCAAAGCATTTCAACATATGCAGCACAAAATCAGTCAGTGGAGAAAAGCTCCACACTAGCCACGGAGCCGCTGTGGGGCGGAGAAACTCCAGACTTATCGTTATTCCTGAGTCCGTCGCTCCTCTTGTAGTCTCTGCAGAACTCTTGCACAGCTGATGGGGTATCGAAAATGCGAGAACGGCCTTCGACATCAACCCGGAGCCGGGCCGGGTAGATCATGTCATATCTGAGTCCCAGATTTCGAAGAGTGGCCTTGACCCCGGTATATTTACGCCTCGCACCATAGCAGTGAAGTCCGGAAAGAGTGACAGTGTCAAGCCCTGCCAGGATATGGATCCCTGCCCTCTAGCCAGTCTCAATGCAGTGTCTCTGTCCCGAAAATTTAGGAGGCAGGCTATGATGGGCCTAGGTGGGCAATCTGGGTTGGGCTGTGGGCCAAGTGAACGGTGTGCGCGCTCTACAAGAAAATTAGAGGTGAAGGCCTCTCTGCCAAAAATGTCCGTGAGCAGAGTTTCAACAAATAAATCCATGCGTCCTTTATTGGTTGATTTTGGAACCCCTAGAATGCGAACATTGTTGCGCCTACTTTGCGCCTCCAGACTGTGGCGAGGAGCTGCTTGTGAAGCCCTCCTCGGATCCATTGCCTGACGGGATGCCCCCTCACCTGTCACCTTGTCCCCTCCTCTATTTCCAGCCCTCGCCTCAGATGCTCTGTCCCTTTAAGACTCCACTGCTCTCAGCTCCGGGTCCCGATCATGTGCCCTGGTCAGGTGTTCCGCCCTCCTTCAAAGGGGAAGAGACGGAAGGACTCTCTCTCGCAAGACGGAGTCGGAAGCCGGAAGGATCGGTATCGGCGAATTCCCCGCGAGACGGAAGGACCTTCTTCATCCCGCCTGGACTTGGAGAACCGGGACCCACTTCAGGGATCGAGCCGGAAGCCCAGCTGATTGAAGTAGAAACTTCCAGGACTGAAGAAAAGGGGGAGCCGGACCCTTTCCGGCAACGCGTACAAGCCAGCCACGGTCCAGGAGGATCGTGGCTCCAAAAGGTACGGGGACACCTGGGGGCTGTGTGGGATAAGGGGAAGGCTGGAGAGAAGGGCGGGCCACCTAGCTAAACCTAGGAACGGGGGCCCACCGCTGCGAACCTTAAAGCAGAGCGTTAATCAAGCCCCGGGAGAAAACAGCGCGTCACGGTGACGGTCGGGTGCTCAATCCTTCACTCCCTTTCCTTGTGTGACATCCCCATAGCACGTTCCCTTCCCTTACCAGGCCTTTCTTTATTTCTTTTCTGAGTGCGAGGAAGACCGGAGGGTGCTAACATCAGACCTGAGGACCGAACTCTCCACTTGACGTTCCCTGCTCTCGGACCCAAGAACCATACCCCGGATGGTGCATCCTGTATTTTCTTTCCTCATGAAAAAAAACCCCCTATAAATAAAACAGTTGTGTAATCACTGACCCTTGGCCTCCCTGTCTCCTTCTCCACCACGCCACACAGACCTTCATTCTTTATGGCCTCATCTTTAAGGATCTTCTCCATACGGTCCAGACGCTTGGTGGATTGGGCTGCCCCATCCTCCAGATCAGAAATCCTGCCCTCTGCGTTATCCAGGCGCTTGTCATGAGCATCAAGTTTGGCTCCCATAGTGTCTAATCGCTTTTCAAGGGAATCGAAACGGCTGTCTAGCGCCTTGAAACCGGCCCTCAATTCCAGCAAGAGTGCGCCAGATCCAGCTGGAGTGTTGCTGGGGCCTGCCCCCTCCACTCCGCCCTCAGCCATTGTGCCTTCAGAATCTACTGGCCTCTCTGTCGGTTTACTGAACTGTAGCAATCTTTGTTTCGGGTCTTTGCATCCCATCCCTGATCTTGCCAGGCTGGTTGGGGGCCAGATCGTCTCCAGACTGGAAGGACGACCCGAGGGAGCCAGCCACAACAGATTCCACGGGACCACAGGATATCAATGGCCCCTCAGTCGCCCAGGATCAGCAATGCGTAGCTCAAAATGGCGACAGCCGGGGCACTCTCATATAATGCGTTGTCTCTCACCGGCCTGTGCAGAGTTCGCAGGGCACAACACAGCGGTAATCTTTGCTCGCTCACCCCCAGCAATAATGCGACTTCATTGAAGGATGAGGTAAAATGGCGCCCAATACCGGCATCTTAACTGCTGATGCATGGCTGCCCCATTACTTTATGTAGCGCCGCCTCCGTCGCGTCCACGGTGGTGCCGTTATCTCCCTCCGGCGTGGCATGGCAGGCGCGAGTTCCTGGTGGCCCCCTCCAAACCGGCCCGTCCAGCCGAGTGGCCGGCCCCCAGGCTCACCCGTGGCCCCTGTCGCCGCGGGGCCTATGGGGGCTGCGCGGGCCTGTGTTGCGTGCAGCGACTATCAGAAGTGTAAGATCACCGGGGGGGTCCAGTCCAGGAACGCACCCACCTCTTTACCGCCGGGGCTCGCTGGGTGCCTCACAGCAAGGGCTGTGACAACAAGATGCCAAGGCCTGGGGCTTCATTTGGAGCGGCCTCGCTCCAGGCCGCGCGCAGATCCTCACCGTCCGCCCCCAGCACTCGCCGTACGCCCTCAAGCTGCTGTCGATGTTACAGGCCCGCCGGACCGCACCTCAGCATGTGCGCGTCTCTCCGCAGTTGGGACAGATATTTTGCCGCATGACACGCTCGGATGTGAGGTAGGATGAGGAAGGCTTTTGGGTTTTCCCGGCGGAGCTTCTGTGCCACGCGGCCATCACGGTCGGCAGCCTGGCCACGCACCCAATGGGTGTACAACTTAAGGTGAGTCAGCCAATTTGTCGTAAGCAGGAAACACATAGTCTGGCAGGAATAATTAATCTATGAAGATGTGTTAGAAAGGCACGGGGATCCCAACTAACACCCACAAAAATGGCCAATCACAGCCAGTGTAACATAGTTCCTAATGATTCCTTTGACACTGTGAAACTATGTTGTGAGACTATGTTGAGAATAGGAGGCACTCAGCTGCAAATGTCAGACACAGTGCCCCAGCTGTCCTTAGCATGAATGCTTAAGGTGCATGCGCGTCTCCAACCTGTATAGTTAAGGTTGAGGCATTAAACATATCTAGGTTCAAACGGTTTTCTTATATAAATCAACAAGCATGATGAAAAGCGGAGACCAAGTCAACTCCTATGTGTGTTAGAAACAACTCAGATGAAAAGAAACAACCCTCCTACTGTGCAACGGTTACCACAGATGAAGGGGAAAAGTTCTAACTAGACAGATAATGCACTGTGGCTGAAAGCAGGGTGGGGACAAAATGAGCAGAGTGCTCTGATGTCCGGAACGTGGCTGTGACATGCCTTGGGTCGGTGCAGTAAGACACCATACTACATACCAGCACGTAGAGAAGTTAAAAGACATGCAGAAGAAGGTACAAAATGCATGTCAAAACTCAATTAATCAAATATCACAATGTGGTGGGAGTGAGAGCTAATGCAGTAAAGTACTCCTTTGTCCGGACCACAGCTGTGACACGCCACACAAGGTAAATATCACATCAAGGTGCCAGGACAATCTACTTGGTAAAAATCCACATTGCAGGGTTTACAACTACGTGGACCTTATGGAATATGCCCCGGGGTACTCAATGGACGGTAGTCAAGCTAAAAAAGTTTAAAAAGC
This sequence comes from Calotriton arnoldi, assembly GCA_963921515.1. Classification (NCBI taxonomy): domain Eukaryota; kingdom Metazoa; phylum Chordata; class Amphibia; order Caudata; family Salamandridae; genus Calotriton; species Calotriton arnoldi. Next base: position 209,963 of record CAWUFW010008085.1, read on the forward strand.
CTGTATCAAGCATAGGTGTCAGCGGTGCATGGAAGAATGCCATGACACGTCGCTATGTTTTAAAAGAGACAACGAGGACCGAGAAGAGATGGTTCACTAACCTTATTAAGTCCACTCACCATACTATTCGGGTGGATCCCTACTGCACTGCCGGGAGGACAAGGAATGTCATCAGATGCGGGAGCCTGCTAGCCATTAATAGTGCAGGCTAACCCGTATACTGACTCCTTCCTCGTTAGGGCGCGGGGTTGATGGGATCAGTAGTCTTCTGGTCCCGAGCCGATAGGCAGTATGAGGTAACTCTTGTGTGATATGTCAGGAAAGGGAGTCCCACCTAAAGCCCAAAGGTGTGTCAGAAGAGTGTTTTAAATAAAGCCTGTTGACAAGGGTTTTTTCAAAGGTAAATGCCACACGCATGGTATGTCTGACAGGCGAAAATGGGATAGGTATGAGGCGATCACATGCTCTCTCTTAATGATTTTAACTGGTAATCAACATACACCCTCGATAGATATTCAGAGGGGTGTTAATCATGTACGAATAAAGCATTTAAAGAGAGTGAAAAATTGAGTGAATAAAGGATTGTTAAGTCAGTAAAAGGGGCGTATCTTGTCAACACTAAATGACAGGTAAACAAACACTCCAAGGGAGTGTTACGGAGTGGATGGGAAATATCGTGCCAATAGATGCAATGGTATGTTATATCACATGATTGAACGATGCCAAGATGCCATAAAGGGCTTGAGTCATCATACTTATAGATTCAGTAATTCTATCTCATGGGTATATTGTAATCCCTGTCAAAGAGAAAGAACTGCAGGCGCATTATGAAGCAACAACCAAGGTATGTCACCATTTTCTACTGTCCCCAACCTGAACACTCATCTCTGCTCGACCCTTAAAAGAGTTTTGTTCAAACTGGGTGTAGTAGGTGACAAATTGGGTTTGTCCAGGACAGTCCAGCTCAGCTCATCCGCGTTGTGGGTTCTTCTCTAAGAAGTGTTTCGGCAGTTTGGTTGCTTGTTTTTCACACCTGATGGTGCTTTTGTGTTCCAGTATACAGACCTTGACTTTCCGCGTCGTCATGCCCACGTACCTGAGGCCGCAGGGGCATGTAATCAAATATATGAGTTTTTCACTGTTGCAGTTTGTGTGCTGCTTTTGCACCCAGGGCTTTCCTGTTCCAATATCAATCGTCTTAGTGATAGAGGTCTGTTCGCATGCCCCACATGAGCCACACAGACAATGTCCTTGTACGGGTGGAAGACCCCAAAGGGTGTTCTGTCTGGCGGTCTGGGTTGGACTCGGCCTGGTATGGACCAGACTGTCTCTGAGGTTGCGACTCCTTTTGAATGCAATCAAGGGTTTTTCTAAGGTTTGTTTGCCCTTGTTAAGGATGAGCCAATTTTTATGTATCACTTTTTTAACCTGGTTGGATAAAGAGCAAAAAGTGTTTACTCAACCCAGCCTGTTGTCCTCGTCCCATTCATTATACCTCTCTGCCCCTCTCCTCCCGCACGGCTGGCCTTCATATGGGGGAGTTCAGGAGGAATGCTGGGTGAGTACTGCTTAAGTACCCCCAGTAGAAGGGGTTGGGGCAGTGTATAGCAGTATTCCTCTGTTCTTTTTTCCTCTGTCTGGTGAGATAGCAATCTCATTTGTAATGAATGGGACGAGGACAACAGGACCAGGAGTAATGAAGATTATCGGTAAGCAAAAGAACATTCGATGCTACAGCTGGACCATTTCTTTCAGATGCAAATCAAATACATGAAAGCTCATCCCCTGCAGTGGAGGTGGCGTTTTGGGGATATTGTAAGCTGTGTAATGTTCACCCCAAACCTCTGTGTTTAATTATTTGCAGGTTGTCAAAGGATCCATTCTAACACAGTGAATTATTTAAAAATACCAGTGTTCGAGGCACGGGCTCTCACTCAGCATCCACGCTGAGGCTGATGCTCACGGAGCATGCAGTTCATGCACAAGTGCGCATCCAACTGTTTAATTACCCGCATAAAGACACATCTCTGAAAGCCATGCATTTTACATACGCTCTCTGTGTCTATTTGTGAATCATTCATTAGCTCAGCGCCTGCGATAATTACTGAGGTTATGAACTTCTTCACTGTCTCCCACAGCTCTGGCAGGCTCCCGCCAAGGGAAATGCTATACTGTCCAAAAAAGTTTGAAATAGATAAGAAATGGGTATGGAACCTAAAACCTCTGTAACGATTCCCTCGTACTAGAATTTGAAAAGAAGTAATTGTAAGCAAAAAACTGTAATGTCAGGCCCCAGTTTCCCGACTCGCCCTGTCATTTCATTGTGTTTCGTCATCATTAGCAGGGATATATTATACTCAGTGAACCGTCGAGTGGTAATCTTACAGGCCTTTAAGGAGAAAATCTACTTCTCCAATCACTGGAGTTTATCCGGTATTAGAGCTTAACCTGTGCTGGGGAATGGAACATAGGGATAGTTTAGCCTGGAAAGGCACACGTGGCAAAAATCCAGTAGAAGTCTGTTTTAAAGAACTTTCAAAGAAACGTCATTTCAGAATCCAAAAAAAGTAAAGGTGGGTGTAACGCGTCTTTGTACTTTTGAACACACTGCATGAATCTCCTCAGAATTGATTGAGGAGCCGCTCTGTACCGGTGTCAAAGGGCAGTCCCCTTCAGGGCACCCTTTTTATTTCGGCTCAAAATGATGGTCTTTGAACCTTTTATAGTAGGGGCAAGCCACTAAAACTTTAATGCAGCCAATACAATACTCTGTGAGCTCACTGGATAATTATTTAAAACGTTCAATTTCATACATAAGGTGTCTGTTTGGAATGGTTTTTTTAAAGCACGCCTAGCACCTGGCACTCAAATTGTCAAGAATTACAGCAGCGTAATAAAACTTAAAAAATACAGGATGCAATTGAAATAAAAGATCTACTTAGACAAATTAACATTACTGTCAATGTCAATCAATGGATGAATTATGTTACATACATTCGATTAAAATGAAGCCATGAAACCAGGATAAATATAATTGAAATACGATCATGGATATGTAGAAACGTTTCAAAAATAACATTCCGACAAATCATCTTGAGAAAGCAACGAGTGACATTACTTTCAGGGCTCAAGAGCATCAGCAAAGCGCTGTCATAGAGAAAGAGAGCTGTCAGAACGCCTGAGCACTCTATGATTTGAAATAATTGGTCCGGATGCTCCGTGAGCATGTGTTATAATGAGATACAGCAAACACTAATGAGGGATAAAAAACCCCTTCGGCTAGCACTGCTGTTACAATTATATTTTTAAACTGTGCAGTCTTTTTTTGTGTTCAATAAGTTTTTATTGGTTGTTCGAAACAAAACAATGTATAATACATAAAGTACAAAAGATACTATAAGCAAAAGAAAATACAGCACAGACAAAATAGGTGAAGAGACTATCAGCACTGCGTCAGCAAATAACATAAATAAAAATAACATAGATGGCACATGGGATGTATCTTTAAGGCAGAAACAGATAACATGGAAGGCTATTTCGTTCGGTACATATCTAGTGGTTACAAGAGTTTCGGCTTAATCCTAGAACAATTATATCACACCGCGCGAAATATAGACGGTGATTAGAGGTTAAAAATCCTTGATGTGTGCCCCTCTAAATGTCATGGTAAAGATGTCGGTCATGGAGGGTCCCCGTACAGTACTGTGTAAGAGCGTAGGGTAGTTTGAGAGACAGTTCACAGTGGTTTGTATGATTCAAAGAAGATATCAAGGGATTCCCACATGCTTCTAATCGGGGACTTCCACGGAGAGTTGTGGAGCGCTATATTATCAGCACCTCGCAGGTTGGTGACCCAGTTCAGCCAGTGTTTAAAGGACGTTTTGCGAGTATCCTTCCAATTGTTGAGAATTATCTTAAATGCTGCTGTGAGAAGTAGGTCAAGGAGTGCCTTGTCTTTTTCGCACAAGGAGTCTGCTCTTGTAGGAGCAAATAGCAGAGCCGGGAGGTCCCTGCTTGTATCAAGGGGGAACATTTTAGATATGAATTCAAGGACTTAATCCCAATAGGGTGTCACACACGGGCAAAGAGTTAGTAAGTGTTCTAAGTCCCCTACTGCACCATTGCAGTTCCAGCAGATATCGTCTTCACGGATTTTGTGTTTGTGTAGTCGGGCTGGTGTCCAATATGCCTTGAGTAGGAGCCAGAACTTTGTGTGGGACAGGAACGGGCTGAATTTATTTTTAAATACTGAGTTCCATGTCCAGGACCAGTCTGAGTCTGAGATCGGGGTTTTGGAGTTCGATTCCCAAAAGGATGTGACCTTCTCATTAAGTGTAGAGTGTTGGGGGCCCAGTAATTTGTAGACTCGGGAGACCTGGTGACCCAATGCGTTTATTTTTGAGAGATATTGCGGGAGGGATGGTGTTAGGGCTGAGAGGTTTGCCTTAGCTAGGGCAGCTTTTATTTTCAAGAAGCTGTAGAATTCTATTGGCTCAAGTTGATAGGTGGACTGCAGGTCCTTAAAGGACAGGGGTTGTGTGCCCGCATAGAGTTGGTGGGGAAAATAGATGCCTTTACTGATCCATATAGCATAATACAAGATGCATCCTTTATATAGAATTTTGCGATTATACCAAATAGATTCTAAATTAGATTTCTTAACGCTGATGTCTAGTAGTTTGTCTATTTTCAAGAGGGAAGATTTTGTGTTTTTGAAGATGGTTCTTGAGCATGTAATTCGGTTAAGATTCGTGGTGAGGAGGGTTGCCGGAGGAATACCATTGAGGATATATTTCCCAATATCAAGCCATACAGGGGTGTATCCTGCCGGAGATGTCAGCCAATGGGAGCCCTGTTTTGCGAGGAAAGCCGACTGGTAACGTTTAAAATCAGCTAGAAAAACTGTGCAGTCTAAGCAAAGATAAAACCCTTGTTTTTTCATCAGCCTATGCATGCTGGGCAGAATATGCACTTTTTTGCTCTTTTAAGGTTGCACAAAAATTACAGTAACCTCAAGTAGGGCCATTTCCACCCCATTTTTCATGACATTAACTCAAAGGAGAGTACCAAAAAAAGCCTTTGTTTTTTATTGGTTGGTCTCACTCCAGTTAAGCTTTAGGTTCACAATGTGCTACTACTCAGTTACAGCTAACTTTATATTTGGACAGCAACTTTACTCTCTACAAGCTACAGAAGTCTTTTTCTTTTAAATGGTAATTTCTGTGGTCTCGCTATTGACAACATTTACTGCCTGCCGCAGACAACATCGTGGCCAATATTTACCATATACTTTGAGTGGGCTTTGGGCCCTCTCCTTGTTCCTGACTGGATTATTTTCTTGTCTATTTCGATTCACTGTTCCAAATTTGATGGCTTTCCCTCATATTCTTGTGATTATCCATCCCCCACAGCATTTAAGTTCCCACACCCGTTTTTGATTGGTAGAGTGTGTTTTCCACTGCTGACGCCAGGGAACAATTTTTCTTTTATATTTTTACAACATTTGGCATTGGAGGGGAGCTTGTGGCCATTCCTTGTTCGCCCTTACATGTGTTGGTGTGTGTGTGTGTCTCTTCTCTCTCTCTCTCTCTCTCTGTCACCTGGTCACCCTGCCTCGGCATCTCTATCTCTTTTCTGCCCCATCTCACTCACATGCCTCAGTATCCCTCTCTTGGACAGCGGGACTCCCTCTTGCCACTCCCATGCAGCCCACCTCTGACCTGCTGACACAGAGCACTGTTCTTCCTCTGCCTGCTCGGCAGACACCGAGTACTACCACTTGGTGTTTCTCTCTCCCGCTCTGACACAAAGCAAGCTTGGCAGATAGTCTTTCGGCCCTCCCTTTGCCTGGCCATACCAGTCTGTCCCTTTGCCTGTCTTCACACTTCATGGCTCTGCCCACTCCATGGTATATATAGGTCCAGTATCCCCCTCGCGCCTCCCAACTCTTCATCCGCCTGACCATGCGTGTTCCTTTTGTATCCAAACAATATCTTCTTTTTGAAGCAGTGTTTTTTGTATATTCAATTCAGCTGCTTTTATGGGCAACTGAATTGACTGTAGAAAACCCAACACTGCTGAAGAGCTGCAGGAGATGCCAATTGAATTACTGGCTATTAAGATTTGGTAAATCAGATTTTTCTCTTTTGAATTATGCAAAGGATAAGTGAAACTTTGTAGAGGACAGCAAGTCTGGGTAGGATTCCTGTCAAAAGTATGGTGGTTCCTGGGACAAGGATGCTAAAGATGGCCACTGCATCTGTGACTTCATGTGCTCCAGAATAACACACAAATCGGTAAGGGAGAAAGGGACCACACAACCTGATTAGGTGGTCAAAGCTACTTTACTGATGGGAGATAATCTGTTTCATAACTATTCGTGGGGATGATCTAATCATGCACTATCCATAAGTTTTGTCTGCCCTTGACCTTTCCATGGGCACAGGTCTGGCTCTATCCGACTAATGAGCCTGGTTAGATCATGGACCAGAGGTGACTTTTTACTGCATTCTATAGTTCAGGTGGCAGCAGCATACATTGCTTGGTATCCCTTGAGGGTAGGTGTATGCATCTTTTTCTGAGAGTAAGATGACTCACCAATATGACCTTTCCTGCTGGCAGCAGGAAGGTCTCTCTTTCCGTTTACAGCATATTTGTGTTGTTTCCATCCAAAAACAGCAACTTTGTTCCATGTTCCCGCAGGATTTCGTCATCATATTTGCCTTGATTTCGAAATCCCTAGGATCCAACATAGCAAGCAACCAGTAGCGGCCGGTGGTGGGAGTGCTGCCGGGCGCTGACGTGCGGCGGGGGAGGGGCAGGGTGGGGGGTAGTAAACTACGGATTACGGCCGATTAGAGGTAAGTAAACATATAAATAAATAAAACGAATTTCGTTGCGCGCGCTGCATCGCCAAATGCGATGCAGCGCGCGCAACGAAATTAGTTTTTATTTATTTATATGTTTACTTACTTCTAATCGGCCATAATCCGTAGTTTACTACCCCCCACCCTGCCCCTCCCCCCACGTCAGCGCCCGGCAGCACTCCCACCACCGGCCGCTACTGCAAGTATAATGGAGAGCCTGTGGTTCTCAAATTTGCTTGCTTTAATAGAACAGACACTTTGGGCACAAACTCTTCTTTGCCATGAGGGCCAATGCTAACATTTTCATGGCTTTTCACCCTTACATTTAGTTTGCTAAGTATGTTCATTTCAGAATTATAATATCCTTTTATTATATCCACTTTATCCATTTTCATTATTCTGCATCACTCATGAAAGAAGGACGCATGATTGGTTTAGCTAGTGCTTGTTTTCTTTTTAGCTACTGGTAGGAACTGACAAAAGCTCTGCATGACAAAGAGCACTGATAGTATAATGAACATGTTTAAACCATTGTGATATTAGTATTACGTTTTTGTCCGCAAGATCATCTGGGGCTGTAGTAGAGAGAGTGCCCTGGGGGCACAACGGGCGTTTGCACCGGCTTTGCGTGCCCGCGGGGCACTTTGGTATTATCAAAGGAGCCGCAGACGCTCATGACCCCCTTCTGTAATACCGATAGCGCTGCCGCACATAAAGCGTAAGTAATAGAATGCGTCCTAGCTGCTTTGGGAACCATCGCAAAAAGGCACTAGCAAAGACAATAGATCTGGTGCTGGCTGCAGAGCTATTGGCTTTGCCAATGCTTATTTCCTTTGCTATACTTTATTATAAACTTACCATTCCAAGGTAGCTGACACATTTGACAGCATCACATTGGCCATTTTGGAATCATAAAGAATGATAAACTATGGCGTCCATTCATTTGTCCAGCCATCGAGTCATCCATCCATCCCTAAATCTTCCGCTTTTTCATACGTGTTCATCCTTTCACGTGTTCTTCATTCAATATATCAATGTACCACTTATGCATCCTTTCAGCCATCCATTCTTTCAGCCTTCTCATCTTTCCATTCTTCGTCCTTCCAACCCTTCATCCTTTCACCTGATGGAGCAGGGAAAATAAAAAAATTTAACCCCTAACAAATTTTATAATAAATTAAATAAAATGTTCGGTTAAATGTATTAATCAACACTGTATGTATGGGAATGGTAATATGCCAATGTATGTGCTAAATAATCTATTAATGGATGTCCGTGTGTCTAAAAATAACGTAAAATTAAATGCGTACTAATTAAAATAAATGCATGTTTGTGCCTCATAGAAATAAAACGTGTCGTTGCAAAAACAATAGTGATGGTAAGTAAGGAACAGCTTAAATGTTGCTTTCTGCTAGGTAACAACTAATTGGGGTACGTAGATGACGGGAGGGAAACGAAAGGGATATTTTTCTCTATTTTAATTATGTTTTGTTTGCCTCAAATTAGTGCTTCTAAAAGTATAACCGAGTGGCGATGTAAAATGGCCGCCAGTGGGAAGATGTGCGCAGGCGCAAAGGGGACACGTGATATGGGATGAAAACGGAGAAAAAAGCTAAAAACCTCGTGAGGTTACTGAGACGCTTGGATGCAAGAAATGGTCAAGGCTGGTGTGACCTAATTGAACTGATAGTGTGCCATGATGATCAGCAGAAGGCCCGTGGGAAACAAGTTCAAGAGAAAGGACAATGACTGCGGAGTTCTCGAATGTGTCGAAAGAAGTTACAAATGAACTGATCGAAACGGATGAAAATGTTTAAGCGTATGGGAAAGGAAATGATCCAAGGACCCTTGAATCCAAGAGAACTTGATTAAAAGAATGAATAAGCTGACATGCATGGACCAATGAAAGAAAAGCGTGATATTAATGTTGCAACAGTTAGTTAGCAAAGTTAGAATTAGGGTATAAGAGGGCCTACTCTTAGTGGGAGGGGGTCAGTCGCGGTTGCAGTCACAGTCAGGAGAGGAGTTGAAGAGTCGTGTTGGTGGCTTCCAGTGCTGGGTGGTCCTGATCGATCCCTTGCTGAGCGGGAGATGCTGAAAGACTGTTAGATGAGACGGGTTGCAGGTAGCTGATGCTGACGAGCTGAAGTTGCTGTTTGCTGTCTTAATTTTCCAGTTGAGTATGAGAATCAGGCTATTTCTAATTCCTAACTTAGGTTAGAAATCATTAGGCTAAATTAGGAAGCTAGGCAGGTAATTAGGGTTTTTGGCTTCATGACAACATTTCCTTTCTGCAATAAAATGATTATGCTTAATAAATATTTGAATTTAAAATTGAATAATTGAATAAAGTATTAAATTCTTTTTCATGCTTTTAAAATTATATAAAATTTAAGATTCTTTAAACCCAAAATGACTCAGTGGTTATTTTCCTAAATGATTGTGACATCAGTAATTGGTTATTGTGATTCAGCTGGTCTTAATCACTATGAACTAATTTCTTAAATGAATGATTCATCGACAAAACAATGAGCAGGAATATCTTAAGAAATAACTAAAAGAAAGTGACAAATTAAGGTAATAAGATATCCTGGCTCTTCCAGCGGTACATAAAATGGTGTTCTCCATTTAGTTCTCATGCTTCTCCTAGGAGTACAGAATTTCATAAAGGTGTAAAGGAAATCCAGGAGTGTGTGTGTGTGTGTGTGTTAGGCGATGTTTATGGGCCCCATCGTCATGTGGATATGAGAAATATAGTTTGCCCCTGGATGACCTATAAGTAACCTGGGAGGAGAATAGTTTTTATTGTACGCGCTGCATCAGATTTCTTGGTAGCAGAGTTATGGTTTTCTATAGATTAGTTTAGTGATTATTGTTTATTGATTATTGATTAATTTTTTGATGACTAACACTATATGTTGAGTCACGTTATGTTATATGTAAGTTTTCACGCTTCTGGGATGTAGGAAGTGGAACACGTGTGGCAAGAGAAGTCACATGGAATTTGGTACATGGTCTGAATTCATTTTGGTAATAACGCAGGTTGTGTTATGTTAGGGATTTCTGTGCGAAAAGTGTGTAATTGAAATAGCAAATCACGTTTACTTGTGAAACTTTGGCCTTAATTCTCAGGAGCCTAGTCTCCACATGTGTCTTATCCCCAGAGAAACAAGTAAATTGTTTGTTTAAAAGAAAGGTAAGGTAGAGGGAAGTGCTACTTTATCGGCGAGAGTAAATAATTCTGTGGTAGGGTAGAGGTAAGCGCTGCCTACTGGAAAAACAGGATTCTTGTGTAAAAGGACAAAGCTGTCACTTTTGTTTAGCGAATCAGACTATGGAATTGTTTTTATTGTTGTAACTAACGAAGAAAACAGCAAAGAGAAAAATTGCCGATAAATTTTGTAAAGGAGGGGTGAAGAGTAGAAGTGACGTGGAAAAGTGCCGCGCTAGGATTGGATAGTGCGCTAGTCACGTGAACACAGAGCAGGAGTGACGTAGAAAAGTGCCGCGCTAGGATTGGTTGGTTCACGGACGGTGGGAATTGTTCTGATTGGTACGTTAGTGTGAGTCGCGCTGTAATTGGTTGAAGTTCCGTACACAGAACAGCGTTAGAGTAAAGAGAAAACAAATAGAAAACATGCCGTATTACGAGTATGAAAGGGAGAGAACGTCATGGACGACGAAATTGAAGAATTTCTTTAAGAAAGACAAAAAGGTTGTGACTAGAGAGGGACAAGTAATTCCTCCGCCGAAATCAGCAGCTTCACATATGATGCTGAAATATGGATATCATACGTGCATATGGTTGGAAAATTGGGCTAAATATACAAAGAATGATGGTGCTTTGGCTTTCCCTGAGAATGGATCGTTTAGTGTAGCGGTTTTGCGAAACTTGCGAGAAAAAATGTGTAAGTTGGAACCTAGACCTAGACCAACACAGTTTGAGGCTTTGACGGAATGGGAAGATGAGATGTATGAACGAGAGAGATTCAGAGGAATGAGAGATCATGAGTTTATGCCTGGAAGATTGTGGGGAGTAAATCATGAGGACAGAATAAAACGATGGAGATGTGCTAACATGACAGGAGGTTTGTTTCCAGCTTTTACAGTTGAGGAAGGGACTAAGAAAAACGGACTGAGAAAAAGAAACATATGGAGAGAGAAAAGTATATGCATGAGAGCGAAACGGATGACGAGTTGCTGGAAGATATATTAAATAGAAATCCACCTCCGTATCAGCAGAGTTCTACAGTGGTGACACCAAATGCGCCACTAATAGAGACTATGCGAAATAAAAGTCCGGAAAGGAGAATTGAAGTAAATAGGTCACAAGAACAAATGAGAACTTCTCAAAATGAAGGAATAGAAAGCGACAATGCAAGCGAATTGGCAAGGACAACAAAAGAACTAACTGAGAAAATTAGAGAATTAACGAAAAATATGGAAGCAGTTACTGTGCCTGTAACAATAGGTCCAGTAATACCAGTTTTTGAGAATCAGAAAATTGATGAACGATCTTTGGTGATTCCCTTGAGTTCACAATTTCAGAGAGAAAAGGAAAGGATGGAACAAAGTGCAAGTACAAGTAATTTGGCTAGTACTTACAGACCAAGTCCACCTACAAATTTAACGGTGAATGAATGCAATGGTAAGAAAATGCATATGGTAACAGAATCTGCAACAGAAACGCCCGAAAAGAGTGGTAACTGGATAGAACTAAATAATACACCCATAGGTCCGACTCCTGATGAGTTGAATGAGTGGATCAAAGCTTTTAAAACAAAAGAAACAGAAGAAAAACCATTAGATGTGATCAGATTAAAAATAGATATGGAAGAATTAATTTTAGGAACGATTGGTACTGAAAAGATAAAAAATTATCAGGATGATGAAATAATGTTTCTGTGCAAAAGTATAACATGGAGGGCAAAGAATTTACATGACAAACTAGAAGAAGTGGCTAGTGAGATTGGAATAGATTTTGCAAAAGTGAAAACGTTGCAGAAACCATACAGAGTAGACTTTTGTGAAAAAGATATTGAAAATTTGAACACGGCAGGAAGGCTGACACAGATAAAGGAGTTAATTGTGTTGTTGAGAAAATGGGGTGATGTGGACAGATGGAAGGTTAGATGGACAAAGAAGAATGAGAAAAGTACAGACAAAGGTTCATTGGCTTTTATGATAACTGAAAAAGAATCTGTTGTCAAAGAATACCCCATGAGAGAAACTCCAGGTGGTAGTTACGTGCATGTTCCCTGGACTAGGCAGGACATACTGTCATTTACCAATGACTTTCCAAAGTTAAGAGAGAAGCCAGTTGAGTGGTACCGACAAGTAGAAAGGTTTGTAAAAGTCTCAAAAGTGTTGTGGATAGATTTAGATGGATTGTTTGACATAGTGGTACCAACAGATTTATGGTCCGAATGTAAGATTACAGTTGACTGGCCAACTACAGAATATCCAAGAGATCCTAAGACAGGAGCTCCAGGTCCTGATGTGATGAAGAAGTACGATAAGGTGATTACCTTTTTGAAGAATAAAATTCCTCCCAAAGAGACAGATTGGGTTAAGATTGATAGAACTACACAGGAAAGTAAGGAGTCTGTACATGCATATTATGAGCGATTGTTATTGGTTTTCAAGCAGTATAGTGGTTATGAGGAGTTGAGTGAAAAGGACATGAGTCATTTTGTATACCGATTTGTGTTTGGCCTGAAACCAGAAATAAGTGATATGATTAAGCAACACATGATAAACTGGCAGAATGGAAGTGTAGATAAGGTACTGAGATATGCTAAGTATTGTAGTGATGAAATAGAGAGTAAACAGCGTAAGTTGAAAGAAAAGGCAATGTGGGCACAAGTGAAAGTGGCAGAAAAACAAGAAGCTCAATTGGACAATAATAATGGAAACGAATCAGGACAGAATAAAATGCGACCAAACATAGGTAAAGGAAAAGGTCAAGTGAGTCTAGAAGAGGCAAAGAAGAAATGGCCATGTCATAATTGCGGAAAATTAGGGCATTGGAGAAACGAGTGTAAGTTCCCACCTAAACCTAATCCGGAACATCAATCATTAACTCCACAGGTGCAGAATGAGGTAGTTGTTCAACAAAGTCAGGTGCCACAACCACCACTTCCCAACACTGTTAACCAGCAAAGATACAGTACAGAAACAGGATTCTACGGAGGAGAGCAGGTAACACAGTTGCCGCGAGCAGCTAACATTTCTCAGTATTGGTTGCGACAGAGTGAGGATGACCCGGATGAAAGATTCTGACGGTGCGCAGGAGAGGGGAAAGAGTGCGTGCTTGGCGCAACTCTAGAGGTAGATCAGTCTGGTCCCTTTGTGGATGGAGAAGTGAATGGTGCAAATGTAACATTCCTTGTCGATACTGGAGCTACCCGTTCTACTGTTAGATCAGTGGAAATTCCAAACCTTCCTCTCTCAGGTGAATACATCCAAGTGGTAGGAGTAGCCAATCAGCAGATTAAAACCCCACTTACTGAATTGGTGGAAGTAAAAATTGGTTCTTTTAGCAAAATGCATAAATTTGTAGTGTGCGATTGTAGTCCTGTAAATCTTTTAGGTCGTGACCTTTTATGCAAGATGAATTGCACAATTTATTGTACGCCAGATGGAATAGGATTTCAGACTTCAGATGAAGATGTTTTGTATAAAGTAACTTTGATGAATCAAGAACCTGAAACGAATGGTTTGTTTCCTGCATTTGATGCAGAAAAACTTCCAGAAGAACTAAAAAGTGCAGTAAAAGAAAGTGTGTGGGATTTTACAGGAGAAGACATTGGATTAATGAGAGAAGTTGATCCCGTAAAAGTGACAGTGAAAGAAGGGATAACTTATCCAAACACGCCACAGTACAAATTAACTCCAGAAATAATTGAAGGAATAACTCCTGTGATAAATAAGATGATTGAACAGGGAATTCTGAAAGAAATCATGAGCAGTCCATGTAATTCACCTATAATGGGACTGAAAAAGCCAAATGGAACATATAGAATAGTACAGGATTTGAGAAAGATCAACAAAATAGTTGTACCATGTTGTCCAATAGTGCCAAACCCTGCAGTAATTCTATATCAAATTCCACATGAAGCTGAGTGGTACACTGTGATAGATTTATGTCACGCATTTTTCTCTATTCCTTTGCATCCAGATAGCCAGCCATTATTTGCATTCCGGTTCGGAGAGCGTATTTTGGCATGGTGCCGAATTCCTCAGGGGTATACAGAAAGCCCCTCAATTTTTAATCAGATTCTAAAGAAATCTCTGGAAGACTTAAAAATGCCAGAAAAATCAGTGATGGTGCAGTATATCGATGACCTATTGGTGGCATCGAAAACCAAAGAAGCATGTGTAAGTGACACAATTGCTTTACTGAACCATTTGGAGAAAAGAGGACATAAAGTGTCCCCTTCAAAATTACAGTTTTGTCAGAAGGAAGTCCAGTATTTAGGGCATAAAATTGAGAAAGGAGTGCGGAAAATAGCGACAGAGAGAGTAAGAATGATTCAAGGAATGAGAGCACCAATGACTCAGAGAGAGGTAAGAATGTTTTTGGGAATGGTTGGATATTGTCGACAGTGGATAAGTGGTTTCTCTTTGATTGCAAAACCCTTACAAAAATTGACAAAGAAAGATGTAAAAGACCCTTTTGAGTTAAACAAAGAAGAAATGAAATCTTTCAAAGAATTGAAAAAGAAACTGTGTGAGGCCCCTGCTTTAGGCATGCCTGATTATGAGAAGGATTTTGAGTTGTACTGTAGTGAAAGAGATGGATGTGCATTTTCAGTACTGGTACAAAAACACGGGACCATGAAAAGACCAATCGCTTATTTTTCAGCTGTTTTAGATCCTATAGCAAAAGCATTGCCTGGATGTCTGAAAGCAGTTGCTGCTACTTGTGTAAGTCTGGAACAAAGTGAAGGTATAGTGATGGGGTATCCATTGAGAGTATATGTTCCCCATTCAGTAGAAATTCTTTTGACAAGAACAAAAACACAGTACATGACACATAGTCGGCTGACTAAGTACGAAAAAGTCATCTTGAGCGCTGAAAATGTGACCATAGATAGATGCATGAATGTAAATCCTTCTACATCATTACCAGATGAAGAAAGCATAATTGAACAAGACGAAGTAGATCATGATTGTCTGAACGTGCTGGAATATTGCACAAAACCAAGAGCTGACATAAAAGATGAACCGTTAAAGGAATCTGATTATGTCATGTTTGTGGATGGTTCATGCTTGCGTACAAAAGAAGGAGTGTTAAGCGCAGCTTACGCAGTATGCACAGTGGCAACTGTGATGGAAGCGTCTTGTCTGAAAGGAGTTAGGTCTGCCCAAGTTGCGGAACTAATTGCTTTGATTCAAGCATGTAAATTGGGGAAAAATGTACGAATCACGATTGTGACCGATAGCCAATATGGTTTCGGCATCGTACACGATTTCGGACAGATTTGGTCACAAAGAGGATTTTTGACATCTGCAGGAACACCTATCAGAAATGGAGATTATGTTAAAAAACTGCTTGAGGCGATACAGTTGCCTAAACAAATAGCTGTAGTGAAGTGCAAGGCGCATAAGAAAAACGAAGACTACATAGCGGTCGGCAATAATTATGCTGATGAGATCGCTAGATATTGTGCGGAAAACATGGCGTCCCTGAACAAAAATAGAGAAAGGGAGCATGTCTCTTGTCCTTTGCTTTTCACTAATACTGTCGAAACATGGGATGAAGTAAGGCAGTTACAAGAAACAGCAAGAGATGAGGAAAAAGATTACTGGATAAAAGCAGGATGTAGAAGACAGGAAAATAATGGTGTGTGGGTATACAGAGATGAAAGACCAGTTATGCCTGATAGCATGATTGCAGACATGGCACGGATGTACCATGGACAAGCTCATATTGGGAGAGATGCAATGATCAGACTTTTTAGACAAACCTGGTATAACCCAAAATTCAGAGCCATTGCTGAAAGTCTTTGTCAAAGATGTCTTATTTGTCAACAATTTAACCCAGGAAGAAAAACAGTAGTGAGTCTAGGAACAATAGGACGAGAAGGAGGTCCATTCACAAGAATGCAGTTGGACTTTATCGAGATGCCCCCTAGTAACAGACTAAGATATGTTCTGGTGGTCGTCTGTTTGTTCTCTCGTTGGGTGGAGGCATACCCCACAAGAAGGAATGATGGAACAACAGTGGCAAAACTTATGCTGCGAGAGTTCATTCCAAGGTATGGTTTTCCAGTCACGGTTGAGACAGATAGAGGAACACATTTTCAAAATGAGTTGATCCAATTGATTTGTGAAGCATTGAGTATTAAACAAAAACTACATTGTGCTTACAGACCAGAGGCTTCTGGGGTAGTAGAGCAGATAAATGGAACAATTAAAAACAGGTTAGGAAAAATGTGTCAAGCTACAGGACTCAAATGGCCAGATGCACTGCCTCTTGTTCTGATGACAATCAGAAGCATCCCTGAAAAGAAAACTGGACTCAGTCCCCACGAGATGATTATGGGACGAGCAATGAGACAAGCACACGTACCTGTCAACAAGTTATTAACTATAACTGATGATCTAGTACTGGATTATTGCAAGGGACTGGCTGATGTGGTGCGTTCTGTGTTTCATCAGGTTGGACCGGATGCGACCACTCTTGAAAGAAAACCAGCCCACGACTTGAATCCAGGAGACTGGGTCCGCATAAAAGTCCACAGGAGAAGAAACTGTCTAGTTCCTCGTTGGGACGAGCCACGACAGGTAATCCTAGTGACAACGACTGCTGTCAAGTGTGCAGGAGTGAAAAACTGGGTTCATGCCAGCCACACAATCAGAGTTCCAGAACCTACAGATCGACATGTGAGTCGGCGTCTGGAAGTGTGGGATAAAAGTTTAACGGCTGGGACAACAAAGATAAAAGAAAGGGTGCCAGAACTTGAAGATCGACCTGAAAGTCGACATCTGGAAACCCCAACGACAAAAACCTCTAGAGAAGAAGAGGAAGAAGAAGAAGAAGAAAGAAATTCAGAAATTCCAGAACCTGAAGATCGACCTGTAAGTCGACATCTGGAAATATCTGACACAACTTCAGACTCTGATGATTCAGTTGAAAACCGTGAAGAATTCCTAAGGAAAACTTGGGGTTATAAACCAATTAGAGAAGAAACTGAGCAAGAAATTGAGTTAGATGAACAACCAGGTACAAGTTATGGTGGAACTCCTTCAGAAACAATATTAATAGATGAAGTAGGGAAAGAAGTACACAAAAAGTTAGAAAATCGAGAAGAACCCCGAGGAGCAATAGGGACAGATAGAGAAACAGAAGAACAGGGAAATTTAGAAACAGAAAAGGAGAAAAACACCAAATCGGAAGAACACCGAGGAGGGACAGTAATAAGGGAAAACAAAAAGGAGAAGACAGATCCACCAGTAGGAGATGACGAGATTATAAGTTTCAAAATAAGAGACAATAGTGAAACAGTTGAAACAGAAACAGAAGAAAGTGGAGGAGAGGAAAAAGCAAAGACTGAATCAAGAAAAAGAAATTGGAAATCAGAAAGAGAAGAAAGAGAAGGTGAAGCAAAAAGGCCAAGAAAAGGAGATAATTGGCCCAATAGCTATGTAAGAAAATTGAGATATAGAATAATAAGAGCGGAAGACGAAAGTGCTGAACAAGTAAATGAGGTAACAAGTCAAAAGGGACAAGAAAAACCAAGTGGAAAAAGATTACAAAAGTCCAAAAGGACAAAGAAAGTGAATGCAAAGTATAAGTCACCTGAGTGGCTGTATATTGCACTAACAGATTACAAAGAAGAAGAAGAAAACACTCACGGGAACCAGAGACTGAGAAGTCGGATGGGAAAAGGTGAGATGCAACAAACCTGAAGTGAAGACTTATAGTGCTTCTGCCGGACATGACAATTTACTGGATGTGACAAATCACCGGATGTGACAACGAAAGAATTCTGGAGAGAATTAAAGAAAGTACCAAGCAAAGACTTTTGAAAGCAGAGTGGCATCTAAGTCATTTCTGAGGTGTAGTGACACAATTTTCTGAAACTTAACAAATAGAAAAAGAAAAATGGAAAATAATAGGGATAGAAGAGATAAATGTGAATTTATAAAGAGATGGTGCAAAATGTGCTGCTTTTGTACAGGGTTATTAATGACCATATGGATAGTTTTAGCAATCACAATTCCTATTAGTGTAGCTGTGATAGAAGCAAAAAATGATACTAAACCAGGAAAAGAAACTAATATTAAAGAACCAGTTATTTTAAGAAGTAGCGCAGAGTTGCATAAGGATAAGTCAGTAACAGATTTTTCAAAGAATGTTTTTACAAAATTGTTGTATGAGTACGTAGAGACAATGGACGTGAGAGATTGTTATGTTTGTATGCAGTTGCCTGCATCAGTATCAGAAGGTGTGACTTATCATCACCTACCTCTGACTTATGGAATAACATGTAGTATAATAGCAAGTTTATTTTATAAAACAGGTAGATTAGAATCTTATTATACTGATATAGATAAGATTTTTGCAAACATTCCAGTAGTACCCGAACTTAACAAAGTAAAACCAGCAAAAGTTTTAGGAGAATTCTTTTTAGAACATAGAAAATTAACGTTAGAAGAAATAGTTAGTAACAACCTTACCTGTGAGTTAAAGAAAGAAGAAAAAGTATTTTTAGAAATGGTTGAAGAAAGAAGAATGAAATTTCAAAAAGAAGCAATAAAAGAGGAAGGAAAACGCTTATGGACGTTTGAGGAAGGAAATCATGAAGGGAAAAAGATAAATGCCGCAATGACATTAGATTGGCCGCAAACAGGAAAGTTGTGTATTAGGAGAAATAAGACAGTCTATGACAATTACTTTGTAGGTTCCAGTATCTGCCATGACAATTATCAAATTCTGGGAGGTTGGGGATTCAAAGGTGGAAAAGATCCAATATTTCCAGGTATCTATTATATTTGTGGGAATAGAGCTTATTACAGGTTACCGGACCATTGGTATGGAACTTGCTATGTAGGCCTGGTCTTTCCAAAAAAATTTCACATGGACAGAGAAGAAAAGGGAACATACAAGATGATTAATAGATTTACACGTAGAAAGAGGGAAAGTTTTTCAGAAATTGTAGGTGATATTTTTGGAGCATTGATACCAGCAGTGGGAATATCTTTGAATGCATTTAAAATTCGGAAGTTATCCACAGTAGTAGATCGTTTGTCTACAGATACTGCGGGAGGGTTCTTAATGGTAAATACCGAAATGGTTGCCATGAGAGCTATGGTGATGCAAAATCGGCTTGCCCTTGATATTCTTTTGGCAAAAGAGGGTGGAGTCTGTGGAATGTTGAAAGTCCAACATTGTTGTACTTACATTCCTGATAACAGTGAAAATATACAGAAGTATATTACAAATATTACAAGTTTGCACAAAGAACTAGTTCCACTGGAGGTTGAAAGTGTTTTGGGAAAACTTGGTAGAGGGTTTTCTTCAGTAGCGAATTGGTTAACTAGGATGAGTAGACTAGTGATAGGGAAAGTTATAATAGTAGCAACTATAGTAATACTGTTAGCCATGGTATTGAAAATAGTAATAACATGTATAAAGAGAAAAGTAAGACAAAATAAGATAAAAAGAAATAACAGAATAATGAGAGAAAGAGAGAGAGAAATGGGTGAAATTGAGTTGGAGAAGATGAAAGAAAACATGTATAAAGAGACTAAAAGGCAAGATGAAGAGGAAACTGATGTATAAATAACAGAAAGCAAAGGATGAAAGACATGCTGCCTGAAAAGAAGTATGACTTGGGTTTTATGTGGTGATTTAAAAATCACCAAAGGGGGGAGTTGATGGAGCAGGGAAAATAAAAAAATTTAACCCCTAACAAATTTTATAATAAATTAAATAAAATGTTCGGTTAAATGTATTAATCAACACTGTATGTATGGGAATGGTAATATGCCAATGTATGTGCTAAATAATCTATTAATGGATGTCCGTGTGCCTAATTATAACGTAAAATTAAATGCGTACTAAATTAAAATAAATGCATGTTTGTGCTTCATAGAAATAAAACGTGTCGTTGCAAAAACAATAGTGATGGTAAGTAAGGAACAGCTTAAATGTTGCTTTCTGCTAGGTAACAACTAATTGGGGTACGTAGACGACGGGAGGGAAACGAAAGGGATATTTTTCTCTATTTTAATTATGTTTTGTTTGCCTCAAATTAGTGCTTCTAAAAGTATAACCGAGTGGCGATGTAAAATGGCCGCCAGTGGGAAGAAGTGCGCAGGCGCAAAGGGGACACGTGATATGGGATGAAAACGGAGAAAAAAGCTAAAAACCTCGTGAGGTTACTGAGACGCTTGGATGCAAGAAATGGTCAAGGCTGGTGTGACCTAATTGAACTGATAGTGTGCCATGATGATCAGCAGAAGGCCCGTGGGAAACAAGTTCAAGAGAAAGGACAATGACTGCGGAGTTCTCGAATGTGTCGAAAGAAGTTACAAATGAACTGATCGAAACGGATGAAAATGTTTAAGCGTATGGGAAAGGAAATGATCCAAGGACCCTTGAATCCAAGAGAACTTGATTAAAAGAATGAATAAGCTGACATGCATGGACCAATGAAAGAAAAGCGTGATATTAATGTTGCAACAGTTAGTTAGCAAAGTTAGAATTAGGGTATAAGAGGGCCTACTCTTAGTGGGAGGGGGTCAGTCGCGGTTGCAGTCACAGTCAGGAGAGGAGTTGAAGAGTCGTGTTGGTGGCTTCCAGTGCTGGGTGGTCCTGATCGATCCCTTGCTGAGCGGGAGATGCTGAAAGACTGTTAGATGAGACGGGTTGCAGGTAGCTGATGCTGACGAGCTGAAGTTGCTGTTTGCTGTCTTAATTTTCCAGTTGAGTATGAGAATCAGGCTATTTCTAATTCCTAACTTAGGTTAGAAATCATTAGGCTAAATTAGGAAGCTAGGCAGGTAATTAGGGTTTTGGCTTCATGACAAAATTTCCTTTCTGCAATAAAATGATTATGCTTAATAAATATTTGAATTTAAAATTGAATAATTGAATAAAGTATTAAATTCTTTTTCATGCTTTTAAAATTATATAAAATTTAAGATTCTTTAAACCCAAAATGACTCAGTGGTTATTTTCCTAAATGATTGTGACATCAGTAATTGGTTATTGTGATTCAGCTGGTCTTAATCACTATGAACTAATTTCTTAAATGAATGATTCATCGACAAAACAATGAGCAGGAATATCTTAAGAAATAACTAAAAGAAAGTGACAAATTAAGGTAATAAGATATCCTGGCTCTTCCAGCGGTACATAAAATGGTGTTCTCCATTTAGTTCTCATGCTTCTCCTAGGAGTACAGAATTTCATAAAGGTGTAAAGGAAATCCAGGAGTGTGTGTGTGTGTGTGTGTTAGGCGATGTTTATGGGCCCCATCGTCATGTGGATATGAGAAATATAGTTTGCCCCTGGATGACCTATAAGTAACCTGGGAGGAGAATAGTTTTTATTGTACGCGCTGCATCACACCTGTTGACCCTTTCACTCTCCATCCATCCTTTTGTCCTTCCATCTAGTCATCCTTTCACCCTTGCATCTATTTATCCTTTCTATTTTACCTTTCACATTTTCTTCCTTATTTCCATCCAGTTTCCTTCTTCGCCCCATTTTTTCCATCTGCACTTTCATTTCAATTTATCCATCTTTTGTCTCTCATACACAGTTTCTTCCTTACTTTTTTCTCCAATGCTCATTTTTCCTGTTTGTCCCTCTTGCTGTGTTTCCCTTATTTTAATCATTTCATCATCCATCATTTCTCTTTGCTTTGCAGTGCATGTCAGCCAAGGCTTTGTTGCCCTTTTTCATGGTATTCCCTAACAGTACCATTTATGAGCACTTTGTCTGCAAATCTGATGCCAGAAGAGGCCCATAAATCACTCATTAACCTTCAAGGGGGACCCAGTTCACGGGTCCAGTTCAGCCCCTGCATAACCTAGTTAAGTGGGTGGGGGGATTCCCTAAGCCACTGAACATGAATGGATGGCCATCTTGGAATGCTTGTCAAGTTGGCGGCTGCTAGCAATGTCCACCCAGGATGCAACAGCAAGTGGCAATGAGAGCCTGGGGAGCTTGGTCTACCAGCCATGGCACTGAAATGTTTTTGACAAATGTGCACATGTGCACAGGCAAAGTGCTGCCTCTCACAGTGTCAATATCCAGTGGATGAAGTGGGCTGACCCAGTGCCCTATGCTGTATGCTGCGGTGGATGGAAGCAAAAGGTGATAAACACTACATCAGAGAAATTAATTAAAATGGATAACCGAAAGTCCCTTTATGTATGTATGTATGCATGTATATGTCTTAGATAAACAAAAGGTTTATGCTAATGCCAGTAGTAAAATAAGGGGGCATATTCATCAAAGAGTTACGTCTCCCTTGTGCCATGCAACGAGTCGCAACAGCAGCGCAACTCTTAAATTAGATTGATCAAGCCACGCAAAGCCACCTTGCATGGCCCTGCGTGGTTTGACAAATCTAGAGTAACTCAGAGCTGCATTACACTGCCCCAGGGAGGCATTCAATGGGTGAATCATGGGTGTTCCCATGTCATGTGGTCACATTTAGACCTGGGCAGGAACACCACCATTTTACACGTTTATGTTTAAACTTGACATCTTTTTTTTTGGACCTTGACACTTGACACGTTTGCTCGCATGCTTGTACGGCTAATGTTCTATGGACGTTGGCGCATTCCCAGATTTACCATTACTGTATTTTATTGTAGTGTGTTTGATTTTCTATGTTTAATAGTTTTTTTATTTCTATGTTTAGTAAGATAATTTATAAATTATGATATTTTTGAAATGTGCATTTTTAGTTGCATTAATTTGGAAAAATAATGTATATTTTAATAGCTGGATGTTGGGCTTTTAGGAGATAAGGGTGGAGATATTTTTAAAAAGTGAGTATTTTAATTTAAATGTAATGTTAATAATGGGAATGGTATGCAAACTACTATTGTAAAATTTATAAATTAATTTAGTTACATTATTACATTTTTTAATTAATACTTTATAACTATTTAAATGCATTGGTAAATTATATTACATATCAAACATTTTTTATTTTATTGTAAATATTAAAATAATGATTTTGTTATAGACATTTTGATAACAATTCAAATGTATATCTAAATGTTATAATGTAATTTTTTCATTTAGTTTCATCATACAGTTTTATTTGAATATTTACAAACTTTTTTTGAAATTGTAAATATTTTTATGGATTTCTTTAACTGCTGACAAATATAATGTCGTTGTTAATAAATTGTTTGCATTTTTTGTACTTTTATTTTTACATTTATTAAAAATATTTTTGAAATGTACAGTTAAATTATGAAAATAAATATACATAAAAAACTATGGGGCGGATTACGATGTTGTGCGGAAACACTCCGACCAACAGTTGGATTCCCCTAGACCGTGTCGGAAGCCATTCGCCAGACTCGGTCGGATTCAGTTCCAAACCGACTTATTACAATGCTCGCCGTTGGAAGGGAAACCATTCTGTCATTCTGAATTGGTTCAGACCGGCTCTTGGAGAATATGAACCGATTCGTACAGCTCTACGTACAGTGTTTCCGACCGACTGATTACGATGTCGGATTCTGACAGCCTTTCTGACTCAGTCTGTTGCAAACTGACTTTGGGGGCCCCTAGCAGGCCCCCCTCCATCCTGAGGCCCCCAGTTTGTGGTCAAGGGGGTACCCAAGGGATCCCCCTGTAAAACCATGCACTGTGTGGCAGGCACCGTGGGGTGCCCGCGACAGGGTGCAAGGTTTTCCGCAGACACCCATTTTCCCTATAGGAGCCAGTGTTGTCGGTCAGAACACGGGCTCCCATAGAAGTCAATGGGAGTCCCACCGAACAGTGTTTGGGAGCATCGTAATTGGTCGTGCGGAACCGCCGATCGCGAGGCGGTCGGAACCGATTCAGACAAGGAGTCGGGCGGAAAATTTCAGCACAACATCGTAATCGGCCCCTATGTGTGAGTTTGGAGTATTTATTATGTATATACATTTTGTAGTGACCAACACCTTGAATAAAATGCTTTATATTGGAGTGGAAATAGTAAATGCCACCCTTTTATGTCCAACACCTTCCCCAAATTTGTATAGATTGGAGTGGGAATGTTAAATGCCACCCCTTCAGTGTCCAACACCTTCCCCAAATTAAGGGTGGGCGGAATTTGCGGAATTGCTTTCCGCGAAATTCCGCAAAACGGCAAAAAATCTCCGCGAGCACGCGGAATTTCGCGTGCTCGCGGAGATTTTGCTGCGCCCCTTTATATCTGTAAGTGCTTCCTGTTGAGGTTTAATTTTTGTGACAGGAGCATCGTGCCAGCCCAGAATGAATCCTGCCCTGCATATTTATCCAAGAAGATGAGTCCGTTTTGTGCAATACCTCTACTTATCTGGAGTACTTTCTACTGGCTAATCAGTAAGTGCTACCTCGTTGGGAAAATGTATAGTGCCTTTCCTACACTACAGCTGCAAAGGACCAGAAGAATTGTCTCCAGTGACCTGTGTGTCTAACTTTGCCACCGCGCCGAAAGCGCCGGGGTCCTTTGATTAAGCTGTCCATCATAGTGGGGAAAGGGCGGGAAGACGTTGCATACCGCGAGTGTATGTGGGGCGGGGCTACTAGCCTGTTCTCATGCCTCTTGTTTATAAAGGGTCAGAGCAGGATCTCAGCGGCAGACGAGGAGAAGGAACCTCCTGGTCACAGGAACTACACGAGGATTGCGCTCGAGAAAATCAAGGATGCAAAGACCTCCATCAAGGATTACAGCTAGCTTTTCAGGGTGGCAATGGAGAGAAGGCACATCTGCTTAATCACGCTCACGAATTCTACACGAGGATTGCGCTTGAGAAAATCAAGGATGCAAAGACCTCCATCAAGGATTACAGCTAACTTTTCACGTTGGAAATGGAGAGAAGGCACATCTGCTTAACCACGCTCACGAATTCTGCACACCTACCCTGCATATTTATCCAAGAAGATGCCTCCGTTTTGTGCAATACCTCTACTCAGCTGGAGTACTTTCTACTGGCTAATCAGTAAGTGCTACCTCGTTGGGTAAATGTATAGTGCCTTTCCTACACTACAGCTGCGTAAAGGACCTGAAGAATTATCCCCAGTGACCTGTGTGTCTGTAACTTTGCCACCGCGCCGAAAGCACCGGGGTCCTTTGATTAAGCTGTCCATCATAGTGGGGAAAGGGAGTGAAGACATTGCATACCGCTAGTGTATGTGGGGCGGGGCCAAACGGGCGGGGCTTCTAGGCCCGTTCACATGCCTCTTGTTTATAAAGGGTCAGAGCAGGATCTCAGCGGCAGACGAGGAGAAGGAACCTCCTTGTCATGGGAACTACACGAGGATTGCGCTCGAGAAAATCAAGGATGCAAAGACCTCCATCAAGGATTACAGCTAACTTTACAGGGTGGAAATGGAGAGAAGGCACATCTGCTTAACCACGCTCACGAATTCTACACGAGGATTGCGCTCGAGAAAATCACCGGGGTCCTTCGATTAAGCTGTCCTTCATTCTGGGCAAAGGGCGGGTAGATGTTGCATACCGCTAGTGTATGTGGGGCGGGGCTTCTAGGCCCGTTCACATGCCTCTTGTTTATAAAGGGTCAGAGCAGGATCTCAGTGGCAGACGAGGAGAAGGAACCTCCTGGTAACACAGGAACTACACGAGGATTGCGCTCGAGAAAATCAAGGATGCAAAGACCTCCATCAAGGATTACAGCTAACTTTTCAGGGTAGAAATGGAGAGAAGGCACATCTGCTTAGCCACAACCTCGCTCACGAATTTTTGGGCTGAATAATACGTTACAGAATTTGAGCTTCAACTCGGGCACCTGCTTTATTTATACCCGTATTCCGTTCCGCCGCGGATCGCGGAAGTTTCGACATTTCCGCGTTCTGCGCGGAACGCGGAAATGCTGAAATTTTGCAAGTTCCGCGAGCGGAACGGAATTTGCCGCCCAGGGTTAGTTTAGATTGGAGTGAGAATGGTAAATGTCACCCCTTTTGTGCCCAACACCGTCTCCATATTAGTTTAGATTGAGACAAGGAGTCGGGCGGAAGGTTTTGGCACAACATCGTAATCGGCCCCTATGTGTGAGTTTGGAGTATTTATTATGTATATAGATTTTTGTAGTGACCAACACCTTGAATAAAATGCTTTATATTGGAGTGGAAATAGGAAATGTCACCCATTTAGAGTCCAAAACCTTCCCCAAATTGGTTTAGATTGGAGTGGGAATAGTAAATGTCACCCCTTTAGTGTCCAAAACCTTCCCCAAATTGGTTTGATTGGAGTGGGGATAGTAAATGTTACCCTTTTAGTTTCCAACACTTTCTTCAAAATGGTTTATGTTGGAGTGTGATGTTTAATTTAGCCATTTTAGTGTGAAATTATTTTGTTAAATTGATTGTATTTCTATGTAGTAGGAGTAATTTATGTCGTAATTAGTATTGTTTGTGTTTAGAAATATAATTTAAAAAGTAATTAATTGTATATTTGTGATAATTAACAATATTATTTCCATATTTTCATAGAATAAAGATATGTAGCACATTTTTCAAATGTCATTAATTTATTCAAAGTTTATTTAGTGTATATTTTTACATTTGTAAGCATATATTTTTGTAGTTAAAAAACATATATATATATATATATAGATATATAAAACAATTTTAATACATTAATATTTAGTAAATAATGTAAATCATATTTAAATAGTATTGTATGTTGTACATTTACCCGTTTTTTTTCTAATTAACATTGTTTTCAACATTTATTGAATTGTTTTATATACTTATTCTTAACATGATTGTAACCTACATTTTAATCGTATATATTAAATAATTGTATATTTTTAATACTATTATCTAATTTACACTTTACATTGTTTTGCATTTTTGTACAGCATATTTTGAAATGTTTTAAATGTTTCACAATTTTCAACATTTCTGAAAACATTTATTCAACATTTTGAACTTATTTTCCCATTCATTTCTATGGGGCGATAGTCTTAGTTTAGGTTTCATTTAGCAACCATTTTGTTTACTGCTACCTTCAATTTTGTAGTCTATTTGTCTAATCTTTTGTCTATTTTCCAAGATCCAGGTCGCGGTATGGTGTTGCTGTTCGTTGAAACGTTGGACAGGTTTTTTAGGGTTTTGAGGGTGATGTTTAAAGGCTAATTGTGAGCCTTGAACAGCACCTCCGCGGGACCGCCAGTGCACGTTCCTGCACAGGAAGGAATGTACCATGTCATGCATTCCATCCCGTGCAGGAACTGGGGGTGCAAATTTACAGGGGGGGCACAACATGGGCCACCTGCACACACCCCCGTGCACAGGGGCAGGAGAGGGCCCTGCAGGGCTTCCTTTCTTTCCTCAAAGCCAGCAGTTACAAGAAGGAAGAACCTGGCAGTGAGGAAAGTTGTAATATGCTTGGCGGTGCCTCAGGGCACCATCAAGCATATTGCAGCACTAAGATGGCCACAAGCGGTGCAATGGCAGTCCAACCGCCAAAGTCCACAGGGCAGTCGGACCTCTGGTGCGGCAGTGGCTGGACTGCCCCCCACGCCCCCACGAGTCTGGTGGTCCTCGGACCACCAGACTTGTAATCAGGGCCTTAGTGTAATGTATATGTACTTTTGGGAATGTCATATTTTTGTGGGTGGGTTTTCTGTTTTCCTTTGCAGGTTTTTCTCTACTAATGTGTCCTTTGGCATTTGGATTTATCATTTTTGTTAAAGGAAAACTCTTTTGATTTTTAATGAACCATTATTTTTTACTTTGAGTTCCTTTTATGGTTCTTAGATACTTTTAATGACTTTGTTGGATCTCTATTTGATTGGTTTTATTTTTGCATTTTTGGGGGGCTTTTTGGAAAAAAAGGTTCTCGTTCGTGGTGGATTATACTTTTTTGACTACTTGATTTGCATCTACAGAACAGTAAGCTTTAATTAATGTATTTGCTTTGGGTAGGAAATGTTATATTTTATTATTTATGTGAGTGTTATGTGATTGGTATTTAGAATTTACTTTGTCTTGTAATTATTTTATGTAACGGAATGAGTTTGTTCTTTGAACTTTTTGACTGGTGAGGTTTAGATTTTTTATATAGATAGTTTATATATTTTATTGTATCAGTCTGATTTAAGATTGGAGTTTTATTTAATGTTTTGACTGAAATAAGAAAAATGTATGTTTATTATTTTCATAAAAAATTATTTGTAATGTTGGTTAAGATTATGTTATACTTTTGGGGGAGTTTTTAGGTTAGTATTTATTTTGTAATATGCTTTTGGCTATTATTGCTAAGTTATCTACTCCTTTGTTGTTTATGAAGAGTTTGACCTTAAATTGTAGCATGTCATACATCCTTTTGGTTTGTTTGCTAAGTTTAGTTGCAATTTGGGTTACAGATTGCTCCATTCAAAGTTGTTGGTAGCTTTGCTCTTTCTGTAATGCTTCTATAAATTTATAGAGTGTAGGTTGGTTTCTGCCTAGTGTGAATTGGAAGATATTGTGCCATACTTTCTCCGTGTTGTTTATTTTGGCTTCCTGTACCAAGGTGCTGTCATTAACATTCCACCATGGTATTTGTAATTTGTGTTTGGCCTCTCTATGTGGAGAGATGTAGCCTGCCAACCCAACCCACGGATCTTTGAAATAATCCGTTTGAGAGCCTAATTTGTGTTCAATTTGCTGGTAGATTGGGCTTTCTATTAGTAAATTGTAGTGGTTAGCTACCTCTCTTAAGGGACATAGGTTAGTGCTATAATTTTTTTTATATGAAAGGCAAATTGACTGGCTGTAGCATAATACACACTTAGTGGCTGACTACGACTTTGGCGGTGTGGCGCTGGTTCTGCCCCGCCGCCGCACCACCAAAGCCGTGGTCAAACCGCCCCCCAGATTAGGAGTTTCCTATTCTCTGACGGGGTTTGTTTATGACATTCCACAGCAATGTCCTGAAAATGGGCACCGCAATAGGAACGCCAAAAAAAGAGTTCCTGGACGGCATGAACTGAAAAGTCCATGCCATGCAGGATCTGGGGTGCATGCATATAGGGGGGCACAGGAGGCCCTGTAGGGCTCCCTTTGTTTTCTCTCCCCACGGTGTTCATGGAGTAGGAACCTCAATAACACCGCTGGCAGAGAGGAAACTCCTAATATGCTTGGCAGGACCGCAGCAGTCCCGCCAAGCATATTGATGTCTCCTGACTGCAGCAACACCGCCAGGGAACGGTGGTTCCCTGGAAGCTGTGGCGGGGCAATGGTGGTCTGACCGCCCTAATTGTGATAAGGTGGTCGGGGGGCTGCTGCCCTCATACTGCCCACAAGTCTGGACCGCCAGACTCGTAATCGGCCCCTTAGTGCACATTGTTGGAGGTGTCTCCATATGCTTTGATTGAAACGGTACTAACTACCTTGCATGGATGTGTGTGGGTGTCAGAACCCGCAGTAATTCAGTCCTGAACAGGAGGCCGATGAATGTGTTAATTCAAAAAACCCCTCACACAGTAAGAAGATTAGTTAGCGCTAAAAGAAATTCCAAGATGGCTGCGTGTAAGGAAAGTCAGCAGACTAGTGTATCTTCCTGTCCCCAGGTGCACCCATTGGAATGTCCCAGAACGTTGCCTCTGGAATCTCGCACTTCACCTGAGATTCCAGAGGATTAGGCAGCTTTCCTAGGAGCGGCGCGAAAGTTAGTCAGGGTAGAGGCGTCGCAGCTTCGTCGTTTTCGAATTACTCCATCAAGTGTAATTACCGGATGTTAGAAGGTGGTTCTGACACTATGGGCCGCCCGGATTTTTCCGCTTTTTGAGCACCTATGTGTTGAGCTTTTACTGTGGGAGAGCCTCATAAATTGGGACTCATCCACAGTGAACTCATAATGAAAGAGACTGCATGTGGATTTTACTGGTGTCCCCCTGGCTTGACTAGGCCGTTGCGCAGCAGCTGGAGTACGGGGCACCGGGCTGGTTACATGCAGACACCTGTGTACATGCGTGTGCACATGTGTAGGGGCTGCGCAGGGGAGATTCCTGGCGTGCGAGGTCCAGGAGCAGCTACAAAGTGAATGGTGTGGCGGGACTTATGCAGAAGTGGGTGGTGACACGGAATAGGCCTTATACACTGGGAAGGAACATGCCAGGGAAAGTCAGTGTGTTTTACTGTGTTTTTCACTTCATTATTCCCCTATGGGGATGTGGAGCCCATGTGCTAGATTAACTTTCCTAAGGCCTACAGATTCCAGACACGCACTAAAGTCCACTGTAGCGGATATGAAAAGAAGTATTCTGCAGAGTCCAAAGTCATATTTGTACTGCTTTTGGGTCATCCAGAAATGTCACATTTCTCTGAGTCAGTCATAACCAGGGCCAGGCTGAGGGCTGACCTCAGCTGGATGGATTGATAACCTTTCTTCCACAAGCTAAGGCCTCCTCTCCAGGAAGACGAAGATGGGTGGGGCTACAGGCTCATCCATCAGCAGCTATCACTGGTGCCAGGCACCAGGCTGCAGCAAGGAGGGAAGGGCTCGTGTTTCAGAGACCATGTGGCCAGAGACCCTGGACGATGCCATTTTGAACCAGCCCAGAGGCTGGACAAGAAGGAGGGAGCAGGGGCAGGGAAGTGATGTGTCGCTGTCTGATAGGACCAACAGAGACTTCCTGCCAGCCCCGTACTCAAGTTTTAAAAAGTGCTTGCACAGGAAGAGAAGCTCTCTCTCTGGGGTGTGGTCTGCAGAGGCTGAAGGTGCTGGAGCCTGGTGCAATGGGCAGCTGGAAGGAGAAACCCCCTGACTGCCCCCCAGGGCCCTCACAGCACCAGAAGAAGAGCCCAGGACCGGTGCGCAGAAGCAGGGGCCTCTGCGCAGGGAGAAGAGAGGCCCAGGAGGAGAGCAGGCGAAAGGCTGGCGCAGGGAGCCAGTGAAGACAGCGCCCTGCTGAATCCCCCCTCTCAGAGACCTCGAGGGCGAAGGAGAGTGTTCCCAGTGGATGGGGCTGGTCAAGAGGAGCGAGAGGAGACGAAAATGAAGAGAATCGGATTCCAGGGGGCCGAGATATGCCCCCCAGAAGGTGAGCGACCGTTGACCTACAAGAAGACTGACGACGAAGCACGTGGGGCTCCGCCGCCGGTCTTGCATGTGCCCCTGGGGTGAATCAGGTCCCGGGGGCTGCCCCCAACACAAAGCCAAGTCGGGGAGCACCGTCGTGCTCCCCGTGAAGAGCTGGCCGCGGAGGTGCCAGGAGCCCACCCTGGCCCCCGCCGAACAAGAAGCCGGGGAGCGCCGGCGCGCTCCCCGTGAAGGTGTGGAGGGGGAGGGGCCCGGGATCCCAACTCCGGGCCCCGTGTGCCGAGGAGGGGGGCGGGGAGCGCCGTCACGCTCCCCGTGAAGATACACCCAAGTGGGGTGCCAGGAGCCCACCCTGGCCCCCGCCGCCGAGAGACGCAGGGGGAGCGCCGTTGCGCCCCCCTGAAGACGTTCGGGGGCCCGGGATCCCATCCCCGGGCCCCGAGAGCTGGAAGGTGAGGGGGCCGGAGGAGCCGGCGAAGATCTGCGCTGAAGCGGGCGGACCAGAAATGCCATGCCGGCTCCCGCGGCAGCACGCGAGTGTGCTGGCCGGGCGGGGAGCCGGCGGGGGCAGCCGGGGGTGGGCTCCCCAAGCTGCCCTCCATCGAGGGAGCATGCCGGGGTCCCGGGTTGGACCGGGACCCCGGAAATGCAATGCAAAGCGGCCAGGGGTGGGCTCCCTGCGCCGTTAAACTCACCTGGGGGTCCGGGTGGGACCGGGCCCCCCACCGAGGCCAGAAGACGCGGCGCGAAGCGCCAGATCGATCGCAGCTCTCCCCGGCACAGCGGGAGAGCCGCTCATGCGATATTCAGGAGAGGAGCACGAAGCGCCCCATAATGCCTTGCCAGGCATTTGAAAATCTGCTATTTTGGTGCTTGTGGTGGCCCCAGGAGGACGGGGTCACCACCAACTTGGTGCAAGGGTGCTGGGGGAGCTGCTGGAGAAGCGCAGTCTCCCCCCAGCACGAAGTTAAGTCCCACCCTAAGTTTCCTAGGGATTTAAAAAGGATAACCCCTCAAGGGCTCAGCTTGCTTTATTACACCTTCTGGGCTGGAACTTTTGTTCTACAGCTGAGGGTGTATTGCGAAGTGCTTCATGGAGTGAAGGGTTGAGTTGGGGATGTCTGGAGAAGGGCATCCCCTGTAGGTGAAGAGGTGTAATTGCACCAGAACTGCATTTACTAATGGTTAATCCTTTTTAGAGGGACTGAAGGTCACATATGTAATGTGAAATACCTGTGTAAGGTGAAGTCATAAGCAAAGTGGGTTATGTTGCCAGACATTCCTGCTAGGGTGTCTGGCTGTATATGCGTAATCCTGTGATTTCATCTGTGATGCCTTTAGGGGCTGTAATTGCAACGCATTCTAATGTCCAACAAATGTGATGAGTACTGTCATTCTAAGGTAATGCGTAAACATGTATTATTGCTGCTGCGCTTAAGTGAGGAACAACCCCGACTGTTAGCCCTGAAGATGTAGGGGTGCATACTGTATGGTCAATATAAGATGCGCAGTCAGGGTTATGTGTCCCTAGGGCAGGTGAACCTATTTTTAATGCGTGTTGAGGTAATGGGGTGGGTCGCCACTGGGATGGTGCCAGTGCGCAGGGGCCCTCGCTCCAGGTTATGCTCAACACACTGCATTATGGGGCAAGATGATGTGCATACATGGGAGTGGTGGTACTAGACCCCAACCCCCCCTGCGGGAGGGGTGGAGATGTCACAAAGTAATTCCAACAGCTTATGTATATTTGTAAATTGGTGCATAGTATTGAGTAGTGTGTGTGTTTAATAAATGTACTCTTACTTTTATAAAGCAAAGTACAGACTGGACAATCAATTATTGAGTGTTATTTCTGCGCACCTGCAAATGGCGATTACTAGCCCACACCACCTCCCTTGAGTAAGCCTCAGACTGCTCTGCAACGCTACCCTCTGAGAGTCAGGCGCTACAATTGGGTGTTTGGTTCCCAGTGAAGAACAAATGTAGTCATGTTATTTGTGCAGGCCTCACAGATGCTGCCTCGTTTTCCAACACCAGAGTTTCCTGTTCAAGAGAGGTTTCCTAAAGAAATGTAAGATTGTTCCTTTGTAATTCTGGGTTTTCTTGGCCAGCTGAGAGAGAGTGCACGTGTGATATAAGTGAAGGTTTTGCGCTCAAAAGAAACTTGTGTGGCACCTTTGTTCACGTTACAGGCCATGTAGAATTTTTCATTTACACACGCATGAGTTATTTAGAGTTCACGTGTGGAGAGATTCCGAATGAGAATGCTTGCTGGAATATATATTGTGGTGCAACAGTGTATTCATTAGCAAGTGGAAACTAAGTTTTGAGGTTATATTTAGAGTTTCTTTGACAGAACATGACAATACAAGGAGCGCAGCTACACGTTTAGTTTTGGATCGAATTAAACAGTCTAAAGATGTTAGTTAGTGACAGATATATTAGCTAAAGGTTATAGGTCACCAAGAATTCTTACTCAGCTGCAGTAGAAGAGCAGTTCTGTTTCCTGTGTTCTGAAAGATAAAACTCACGCTGCTTTAGAAATAAAGATATCCTTTGTTATGGGTTTTTTACGTTTGAACATTTGAAAGTTACATGAAGACAGAAAGAAAACATTAGGTAAGAATAGAGACTAGGAAGTGAAATATAATAAGACAAATCAAACACACAAGGAATATGAGAATTTAATACTGATTTTTCTATTACAGAGAAGAGAAACACTTAGAAGGTTTTAGTTGAAAGAAAAAGACAAACTCCTTAGAGAAGCTGAGGCCAAGTGAAAGCTAAGTAGGTAGTAAATAATATATAGAGAAGGAAGAGTGTACATAAGAGATTATAAGAGTAAATAAGTATCCAACACATGTGTTACAGTTCCACCAAGTGAGTCGAGAAAGAAGACTAAGAGAGATCAGAACTAAAGTCCGAAGAAGGAGAAAACCTGGTGAAGACTTGGCAGTCTCTTCTCTGTCCCCAACCCCTTTCCCCCTGAGGGCTTCTTGTCGTGCCAGTTTAAAACTGGGCGGCGGGGGAGTCTTGGAGGGGCACTGGGACCTGACGTCACTCTACTCCCTTGCAAGTGGGCCAGTAGGCTTTCTGACAGTGGGTAAAGTTTTAAAATGGTTTGAATCATTGCTTGTTCAAAGTCTATGACTATTTTTTGTGGGTAGTAGTTATTTGTTCGTAGTAAGTGTTACTTTATACGGTAGTAGGGCATATATGAAAAGGATATTTGTGTTTTGATATTCACCATGTATGATATATCTCCGAGTCAATGATTTGGGTTACATTTTGAAGGTCCCATCCATCATCCAGGTTTGACAATGGGTTGGTTTTAGTAAGCTATCTGGTGTAGAAATATATGGATTGGTCTATCATTGTTTAGGTTGTCATATAAAAGGATGGGTGCCTCATTATGTGTCATTTTAAGTGTTCAGTTATCTCAATATCTTGGTATTTTCCAGGGGCAGGAGGGTATCGCTGGTGGCTTTTTTAGTTCCTACAATTAAATGTTTTAAAGTGGGTATAGGTGGTAGTTGGCCTGTAATGTGTTTGGGGCCTTTAGGGAGTATATTGTTTTGAATGTTTGTTGTGGCCTCCTGGAACCTCTTATATCCTGCAATACCTCCTTACTTCTATTTCTGTTACATTTGGAGGGTGGTTGTGTTCCCTGCATTAATGACAACTTCATCTTTCGTCATGGCCCTCCCATAGCATGCATTAGAAACATATTTGGTACATTTCCAATTCACATTTTCCATTGATGTACTTTCATGGTTGTTAGTGTAGCCCGTGTGACTTAGTAATGGCTATCCTTCCTGGGACTTTCTGCCATTATGTCTGAAAATAGTGTAATTGTATACAGAATTTTAATTTTGAACATTTTATGCATTTGTGATTTACATATAAAATTACACAAATAGTTTTATTATTCATAATTACATGTGTGTTCTTCTTAGAGGTTCCACACTTTTTGAAGCTTTTCCATTGAATGTGTTGTAATGTGCAGCAGGTGCATTCTTGTCTGTTGGTAGCAAAAAGAGCATCAGCTTCATTTTAAATTTTATTTGTTGTTTTTTTTTGACACGTTGAGCTTGCTAGGTTTTATTTTTTTCAATTTTGGGGTGGGTTTCTATTTATAATTTATATATACTTACTTTGCAATATCTTTTTTTCTAGTTTGTGATTGGTGTGGTTTTTTGGCAGGTTGGTAAGTACATTTAGAGAGATAGAAGTTGGAGAGTGTTTTATTAATTATTTGTTATCGTACAATTTTAATTTTAATGAAAAGTATATATATATATATATATATATATATATATATATAAACAAGGCCAGGCTTGGCCGAAACGCGTCATGGTGAACAGGTTGCAATAAAACATGCACTATTATATTGGAGTCTGTGCCCCGGGTTTGATTCAAAATCTATGTAGCGGTATTGGTGTGGATATATAAATGTATGTATAAACTGAAAAAAACAAAGGTTAAATTAAAGTTATACCTAGGTGAATATGTCAGTGATAACATTAACGTTTTGACTTAAAAAAACAAGAAATTCACCAGTTGTAGTTATCAGCTCTAACTATAAATTGCGCCCCTGCCATGCACTGCTTATGACCTCACATATGACAGCACTTATGACATGTTCTTTGACATCATTTATAACACTGATGACGCACTGATGCGGTCAGGCCCTGCAGCCAACACCCCCCATACCGCCAACCTAATGCTGAGCACAGCATTTGGCCGTGCGCATTAGGGCGTAGGCCATACCACCTAGCCTTGAGGACCCCTTCCCCATGGCCCTTTTTTTAAATCAAAGGAGAGGGGGCCACACTGCCTCCCTCCTCGAGCCAATACTGGCCCTGGGGACCCCAACCCTGGAGCCACTTATTTAAATAAATAGGACGGCGCCGTGTGGCCCCCCTTCCCCAAGCCATGTTAGGCAGTGGGGAGCCCAATCCCCAGGGCCACTCATTTAAATAAACGGGAGGGGATGCACATAGGCCCCCTCCCCGGGATGATTGTGGCCCTGAGACCTCATCCCCAGGGCATCCACCACACTGCTATTGGGGGCTGAAGGGGGAAGCCCCAAGGCCCCTGTGGCCTCAGCCTGCCCGCATCCAGCGGGAATCGGCATTGCTCCCGCCCACAGGGAGCAGCTAATAATGCTGCTACTGTGGTTGCTAGCAACATATAGATCTGTTTTCCTGCCCCCATCAAAGCAGGCAGGGAAACAGATCTAAAGTCCGCTTCCACTGGGCAGGAACATTTTTGAAGCTCCCAATGTGTAGAACTCCGAATGTGAGAAATGTTTTAACAGAATTTTCTAACTGCGATACCCAGAATGTTATTTATGTGATTATGTGTCCTTGCAAAATGATTTATGTAGGGCAAACCACGCAAAATAAAACAAATCAGAATTTGCCAACACAGGAGTCGAATAAGATGCAAGGTGGCAAACGCACCACTGGTGGAACATTTCCAAAGGTGTGGACATGATGAGAATGATATTAAATGGCAAGTCTTGGAAGTCATTACGCCCCTATGCGCGGAGGAGACATCTCAGCCATTCCCAACAAAACTGAACTAAAATGGATTCTGAAGACTGATAGTTTTCAAAAAGGACTAAACCGGAATGAGGACTGGTCTACGCTCGTGTAATCATAATTCATATAACTGCATTGCTGGCTGAATTTGCTAAATGACTTTGGCGCACATTCACACAATATGATTTCGGCAGCATTATGTCCATTTGATGAATTCTGATTGCGATATGTTCATTTGCACAACTCTGGAGATTATGAAGACAAGAGAATGACTTTATT
Organism: Calotriton arnoldi; assembly: GCA_963921515.1. Taxonomy (NCBI): domain Eukaryota; kingdom Metazoa; phylum Chordata; class Amphibia; order Caudata; family Salamandridae; genus Calotriton; species Calotriton arnoldi. Next base: position 246,881 of record CAWUFW010008085.1, read on the forward strand.
TAACAATATATTTTATATGATTTTGATAATAATATGACCCCCATTTTTCTTCTTTTGGTTTCTCACTATACAATTGATTGTTTCTCAATAAGGCCTATCGATACTAAGGGCCCTTCCAAGATGGCTGCTGTCTTCTCAAAAACATTCACTATTTCTAATTTAAACCAGTCCTATTTCTACTTCATCTGTTTGTAAGCATGCTCTGCTTTCCATTTTGAGCCTGTCCTATTTCTACTCCCTCTGTAAGCATGCTCTGCTTTGCACATTGCTGTCGGGTCAACATGACACAAATGCGTTTTCCTTCGGGACCACTTCACTATTAAGGTAAGACCCACCATCTGCACTGATAATTTATTTTTCTTTTGCCAAAAAGATGCTCTCCATAATCGGAGGAGCTATTTTTTACAAATTGCTCTCATGCTAGATTTATTTAATCATTGTAATTCCTCTCCGGAATGGCATTGATTCCTACTTGTGGTTTACTCTCTCATCGTATTGAAAACTTGTGTTAATAGAAGCAGCACTTGTAAGGGTCTTCTGAATTATTACTATACTAGTCTTACACCAGAATGTACGTTATACTCACTCAATTCCTTTATTTTAGAAATAGATTGTATCGTTATATGGGTATATATATTCGGATTTCTCCCAAATCCGCCGCAATTATTTGAATACAACAGTTCACTACCTTTGTAGGTATATCTGCCCTTATATTTTTCGATTCTTCACATGTACATGGATTGCAATCACACTCTTACCAGTCACCTTGACGCTAGGGATTAATGATCAGTGCGTTACTTGTAATCATTTGTTGCCAGGGCACAAGATAGCATGTTGCCCTTGTCTCACGGTTCATGCATGATTGTTTTTTGGTCTTTTGCTTGCACTACTTCAAGAGAAATTTTCGCAGTACACATTTCTCTAGGTGCGTGGCCCTAATATACATATCTTAAAAATCAAAATGATTTCTTGATTCTCCTAGTTCTCATTCCCATTCCTTCCTTTTTTCTCCTTGTTTATTTTAGGTGCTTCATCTTCTTATGATACTCATGAACAGGCACTAATTGTGTTGAAAAAGCCTGTTGTTGCTTAATTACAGATTGTTGAAAAATCAGGTGCTTCATGTAATATATCAATTAATGCCATGCAAGGCAACTGATCCTCAGTCCTGATGATGATTCCATATTTTTACGGGATCGAAACGTTATCGACATACACTCTGACCCGTTACACTATGCTTTGTAGTATTTTTGTTTTCGGTGCAGTAGTGTTTTGCTTTGAAAAAGAAGTGACCTAAAGGTGTTATATTAATGTTGGTCACTGTTTGCTTGCCTGTATATGTCTATATGTTTTTTGTTGTCAGTTTTTAACACCTGGTTTTCTGTGCATTATTGTTTTTTTGCTCATTGTTTGTTTCAGTTCATTGTTTTTTTGCTCTCTTGATCTTTGTTTTTTGAAATTATTCTGGTTGGGGTAATTAAATTTTGTTTGTTCGAATTGTAGTAGTAAAATTGAAAACTTTGATAATTGAATCTGTTTATGGAATTGATTTTTGTATTCATAACGACTGTATTTCATTTTTTGTTAAGGAGCCGATGTCTCTAGAATTACTACAGAAGTCTAGGGCAAAAATGCCACATCTAGCCATTGCTGCTACTGTCTGTTAACACCCGCCAAGACACTTAAAATGTTTGGGCCTTGATGGCCCCAGTTTCCCCTGGCTGGTTCAGCTGGCACCAATGTTGCCGAACTGAATGAACTGGGGGATTAGTGGCAGGCTTCTCTCACTACAAAGTGGCAGGGCAGGAGGAAGGCAGAGCCTGATCTCAAGGTTAATAAAAACATTGCAAAATTCTTGGGATTCTTAGTATTGACAAATTCTCGAAAGTCAATGGTGAGCATGTGATGTGAACTACTCAGTATATCACCTTCTATTCCGGCTACAGTGTCAGCTTTGGCGTACCTCCTCTGTTGTCTGGCATCAGGTGTTAGGCAGGCAAGGAGAGGCACAAGCACAGGGAGCTACTTACGTGGCGTTCCAGAGGACTATTGATGATTGTGATAGCCAAGTTTGGGTGATATAGATTCTTGGGCACCAGAATATTATTTACTTTGTAAAAAAGTCAATTATTTAATAGTACTTGGATTTCAATGACGGTGAAGCGTATTTGAAGGTCAAATGTATGGAGGTAAGGATGCCAACAATGGGCAATAGTGTTAAGGTGGCCACCATTTAAGCTGGAGCTGGGTGGTAGAAAGTGAGGGTCACATTAACTATGCACAGTACTAATAAGATGACCACAACTTTCTTAAAGGGTAGGCAGCAGGAAGTGAAGGCTGCTCTCTTAGGATATTGATGACTTTTGAACTGAGTGTGCTGGCAGCTCGCCAGCTATGGAAAGTGTTCCAGGGCCTACATAGCTCAGTTTGTTTATCTCTCAGAGTTTCTATGTGGATGTCGGAAGCACAGGGCTGGAGCCAATCCTTTTAATTATGGAGCAGAGTCTTGAGGTGGTAAAACCAGCCTTGTTGCCACTGATTGTAGAGATCTGCACAGCTGGTTGAAGTGACTGCGGGCCATTGGTGGTCAGTGTTTGTGAGGGGACAAATCCCTTGGAAGCCTCCACAAGTTGCTTCATGCTGCTTGTCAGGGAGTGTGGGGAAGAACCCAAAAGCTCTGATGGTTTTGGAGGTCCAGGGCTAGTAGTACATTTACACACCGTACTGATAGCCCCAGACCACGCAGTTCACTTGAGTGAAGGTGAGATTAATGAGGGCAGACTTTGCTCTGTGACCAAAAGCCAGAAGATCTTGGTGGCTAATTGAGTTCGCAGGATAATCTTTCTGTTGTAATCTACTACTGCCCCTTTAACCTTACAGAGTCTTGGGGGCATCATGTGGAACTCTGTGTTATGCTAGGCAACCACTGAGCAGTTGGATTGTGGCTGACTCGGTGGAGGCCGTTACCCTTTGGTGGATGAAATAAAGAGTATTACTTCTAAGAAGTGTAGTGTCTACCTTCTTAACACTGGCAACGAGTTACAGTGTGCATCCACCATTCAACCCTGTGTGCAACCTCGAGGATTTAATGTTTGTGACTTTCAACTGGATTGGCATTTGGAGGTGAGATGGAATTTACTCCCTACTTTTGAAAATGGCAGGACTGCAACTGTGAGTTTTTATCTGCTAGCGGCTGAATCCGGTGTGTTTTGGGGTAAAACTGTGACATTTTATTTAATTCAGACCCTTACCTGCATTATTGTTGGTGTGTCGTGAGCTTCAACGAAGCCATTTCAAAAGTTGCATCAAAGGCTGGTGCCAGGGTGCGCGTGAACAACGGCCCTCGAGTAAGTTTGACATTAGATCAGCCTTTGTTCTTGTCCGTGTGGTGGAGAAGCCAGATTACATGTCATTGAGCCCAGGTGCAGGCAGGAGCGCACAGCGTCCTACGTCACAGTAGGAAGCGAGTGCCCACAATCCAGTCTCGCGGCAGGCTGTGGAGGAATCAGGAGGACGCGCCGTCTGTGTAGTCATTTAGACTGCAATTTGTTAGTTTTTCTACCACATCGAGCGGCAGGGTCAGAAAAAGGATTTCTTATTGGATGACAGCGGTATCTTCAAGTACTGTGGTATTGTGCCTCACCCTTATTTCTTGACTGGATGCTGTATGGCACATTTGTTCTCTAACCTCTGAGGTGTTTTTGGGGGAAAGGGGCATATATATAAAAAAAGAGAGAAGGAAAGGAAAAAAATGTCTTTGTCCAACAGAGGAACCATATAATCTTTATGGTAACGCAGCAAGCAGCCACTTCAGGATATAATATTTGGACTGGAAGTCGTTAATCATCTTACAATTATTTTATTTAGTTTGTTGTGTTGGTTTATTGTGTTGACTCATTATTTTAATTTGTTGTTTTTATTAATTTGACTGTAGGGATGGCAGCCAGCATGAGTCAACCTCCGCAGTTTCTATCGGAGAGGGGTGAACCGTTGTTGCCCTGGAAAAAGTAGAAATGCTTGTTCAATTCATATCTTTTGGCTATAGGAGGGGAAAAGTTCTCCCTGGCTAGGAGACAAGGAGTTCTACTTCACAACCTAGGTTTAGAATGTCGCAATATTAACGAAAGATTGGATCCCATAGCAAGGGGTAATGGTGAGGGTGAACCTGGGGACTGCTATGAAATGTCTGTACTTATGTTATAAACGCACTTTGGACCGCTCATCAATGTAGTTATGGAATGTTACAAATTTTTCATGAGGGAGAAAGAGTTGAAGTATGCAGGTCCGGCATTTTGAGGGCTTTGTAGACATGCATAAGAAGCTTGGAGGTGATTCTCATGTTGGCAGGTAGCCAGTGAAGGTCTCTCAGGTGCCCGGTGATGTGGTTGCGGTGTGGGATGTTCAGGATGAGTCTGGTAGAGGAGTTCTGTATGATCTGCAGTTTCTTTTGGAATTTCTGGGTGGTGCCGGCCTAGAGTGTGTTGCCGTAATCGAGTCTGCTCTGAGAAGCGAATGGGTGACCATTCTCCTGGACTCAATGGGGATCTACTTGAAAATCTTACGAAGGAGGCAGAGCGTGTGGAAGCAGGCGGATGTGACGGCGTTGATTTGGCGGTTCATTGAGAGCGAGGAGTCCAGGATGATGCTGAGGTTTCTTGCATGGTCCTTGGGTGTGGGGGGATTCTGAGTGCTGTGGGCCACCAAGAGTTTTCCCAAGCAGAGGGGGAGGAGCCCAGGATGAGGACTTTGGTCTTGTCTGAGTTAAGCTTGAGGCAGCTGTCCTCCATCCAGATGGCAATTGCCTTCAACCCATCATGGAAGTTGCTCTTGGTGGCTGTGTGTTCGTCTGGGAGGGAGAGAATCAGTTGAGTGTCGTTGGTGTAGGAGATGATGTTGAGTCCGTGGCTTCTGAGGATGGCTGCAGGTGGGGCCATTTAGATTTTGAAGAGGATGGTGCTCAGGGAAGATCCCTGAGGCACTCCGCAGCTGATCTCAGTGGATTCTGATTTGAACGGTAGAAGTCTGACTCTCTGCGTTCGGCCGGTGAGGAAGGAGCGGATCCATTAGAGGCGTCACTGAGTCTTGCGCAGAGGGTGTGGTGGGAGACGGAGTCAAAAGCAGCCGAGAGGTCCAGGAGGATGAGGGCTGCAGTCTCGCCTCGGTCGAGGAGGGTGCGGAAGTCATCTGTAGCAGCAAGGAGAGTGGTCTCAGTGCTGTGGTTGCTTCTGATGCCCGATTGGGAGAGGTCTAGGATGTTGTACGTTTCAGCGAACTCGGAGAATTGGGCATTGATGGTTTTCTCGATGACTTTGGCTGGGAAGGGGAGCAGAGAGTTTGGTCTGTAGTTCTTGAGGTCCGTCAGGTTGGCAGAAGGTTTCTTCAGCAGGGGATGGATCTCTGAGTGCATCCATTCTTCCGGGAAAGTTGCGGACTTGATGGAGCAGTTGATGGTGCGGCAGAGTTCGGGAGCGATGGAGGTGCCGGCTCTGTTGAAGATGCGGTGAGGGCAGAGATCTGAGGGGGCTCCGGAGTCGATGCTCTTCATAATCCTGAGGGTGTCATCAGAGGTGAGGGTAGTCCAATTGGTCACGGTCTGCTGGGGGCTAGAACTATTGGGTGTGGTGGTTGCGGGTGGGGTGGGTGGGTCTTGGGTTGATCCACCCATATACACTGGTTTAGATCCCTCAAGTTGACACATATCCTATGCACACACTATGCACATGTGTGTAAAAACCAGAAAGTGAACAGCATTGCATGTGACCCCGAGCTGCATCAACATGCGATTTTGCATGTAACTGATTGTCTTTGCATGAATGAAAGTGCAGAACTGGTGAAAAATGATACTGCGACAATGTCTAAATGTGATGTCACCATTGGTGGAAAAAGTGTACCGGTCTTAGCAGGCTCTGGATCATCTTTTACTCTAACAGATGATAAGAATTGGGAAAGGATTTTTGGATTGGAGGCTATTGTGTTGAATCAACCAGACATAAATCCCACAGGCCATGGTTGTCAGAAAATTTACCTTTTTGGTTACACTGTGTTGACCATTAAATTTAAAGGCAGGAAAACTATTGGCAATGTGTACGTGGCTAAATGGGGAGACGATTTATTGGGTTGGTACCATCAGAGAGACCTTGGTATCACACTCAACCCAAATTCAGTGGAGCAAGTCATGCTAGTAGCACATGTCAGTGAGGACACTGACATTGTACAGGAGTTCCATGAAGTGTTCAAAGAACGATTGGGTTTATTGAAAGGATTCAAACACAAAAAAATCCTTAAATCAAGGGAAAGGCCTAAGTTCACAAAGTAAGGAGGATACCCAACATCATGCTAAACACCCCCCCCCCAGAGGAACTAGATAGACTACAGCGTCTGGAGTAATTGAAGAGATTGGATCTTCTTAATGGCTGGCCCCAATTGTTTTAGCCCTGAAGGATGGTGGATGCAAAATCAGGATGTGTGTTGACTTGACGGACCTAAACCAGTGTTTATGGGGGAACAACAACCTCTACCAAACATTAGCAAGGCTTTAGCAAAGCTGGTGGGAGCGAAGGTGTTCAGTGTGATGGACCTGTTGGCTGCTTAACATCAGATAATGTTACATGAGGACTCTACAGCATTAACCTCTTTCGTCACTCCTCTGGGAGCATTCATGTTCCTTAGAATGCCTTTTGGTTTGGCTTCGGCAGCTGCATGCTTCCAGAGGTTGATGAAATAGGTTTTGTCGGGAATTGAATCAGTCTTGTACTTTCAAGACGACATTCTAGTGCTTGCCAAGCTCAGACCTAGTCATGATGTGGTACTTAAAAAAGTTCTTACCAGGCTAATGGAGAGGGGGCTTACTCTCCAAAGAGAAAATTGCTGGTTTAGGGTTGGCACGGTCTCCTACTTAGAACACACCATTTCAGGAGATGGCATTAGCCCCAAATTGGAGCTGGCTGAAGCTATATCCCAGGCACCTGCACCTCGTGATAAGGACCAAGTTAGATCGTTCTTGGGTTTTCAGAGTACCTCTAACAATGTATTTGCAATCTTGTGAGTGTAGTGCAGCCGTTGAGACTCCTACTCAAAAAAGGTGCAGAATTTGTTTGGTCTCCTGAATGTGTTGAGGCTTTAATAAGGTAAAGGAGGAAATAGCCCGCATGCAAACTTTAGGACTTTTTGATGTCACCAGGAAAACAATACTTACCATGGATGCCAGTTTGAAGGGTTTGGACGCTGTCCTCTCCTAGTTGGTTGATGGTGAAGAAAGAGTGATAGCTTTTGCCTCACGTTCACTCAAAGGGGCGGAGGAACGCTACTCAGTGATTGAGCGTGAGACATTCGCCACTTCACATTTTTTCTGTGGGGTTTGCCGCTCACAGTGAAATTGGATCACCGGCGTTTGGTCCATATGTTTGCATGTAGACATACAGAGAATACCACTCCTAGGTTAAAGAGGTGCTTTGAAGGTTTGATGGTGTACAACTTTGTTGTAGAGTACTTACCTGGTGAAAGGAACATTCCGGCTGATTATTTATCCAAGATGCCGTTGGATAAGAAACTGGTGTCTACACCAGATGCCCCTATACTTTGGGTCGAGGAGCCAACTCTCAACAAGCACGAATGGGAAGCTGGAGTGTCCAGTGACACAACCAGGAAACAAGTTTTGTATTTTGTAGTGAAAGATTGGCCAGGCATAGGCAATGTGCCTGATGATGCAAAAGCTTTTTGGAATGAGCGGGAGGAATTGAGTATTGTTAATGATGAACTGTTCAGGGGTGAGAGATTGATTCCTCCTGAAGGTTTGCGCAGCAAGATCGTCAACTTGGCTCATGAAGGCTACCTGCACCATAACTTAACTAAATACAGAGTGAGAGAGATGTACTGGTGGCCAGGAGTTGACAGGCAAGTGGAGGGGGTTGTTCGGGAATGTTTATTATGAGCTGGTAATGACAAATCAAAATCAATCAGAGCAGTGCCTTGTCCCCTCTAGAGATCCCTGAAAAACCATGAAGCAAATTGGTGCTAGATATTGTTGGTCTAGTTAACGTATTGTCTGCGAATGAAAGATTTGTACTAGTTTTGGTGGATTATACATCCAAATGGGTATCAGTATGTTGTGCAAGTTCCATTATGATGAGAAACGTTTTGTGGGGGATGTCTTTGCATGTGAAGGCATTCCCAAAACCATTGTAACGGGCAATGGTGTCCAGTTTATTTCTCAAGAGATGAAGGAATTTTTGGAGCATTTAACCATCAAACACCACCGCACGGCCCTCTATGCTCCTCAAGTCAATGGCCTTGTGTAAAGCATGAATCGTTTAGTGAGAGCATGTGTGCAAACTGCTGTAGAATGCAGGTTGCCTTTGAAGGGCATCCTGCGTGAAAAGTTAGGAGCACACCAAAACACACCTAATAGAATGACTGTGATTTCTCCCTTTCAGAGACTCAAAGGAAGAATTTCTGGCTTAAAATTGAATCCTGTTTGGTTGAATAGTGATAATGGCATGGTAAATCCATGTTCACGTAATATTAGGGATTATCAAGAAAAATATAAGGAGCGTTTTGACAGGAAGCATGGTGCTAAGCATAGTAGCTGCGTGGTTGGTTAAATGGTGTATATAAAGAAACCTGGGCCAAAATCGGGCCGAAGCGAATCATTGAATTAAAGAGAAATGTGGTTATTTTGGAGGGGGGAGATGTGTAGAGCATGTCAAGGTTGTCAAAATGAAATTTGAAGGGCAACCAGGGCATAACGTGTGAGAAGGATATCCAGGCACATGATGAGAGCCATGGATCTAGAATAAATGGCGAGGGTCATGTGAGGGATGGCACGGGTGGGTCACGGAGCACGCTCAGACCTAGGAGACCACCAGTTTATCTTAACGATTACATCGTGGAATAGGGTTCTTGCTCTGGTGTTTTTTTTGTCCGCAGTTCATTTCTGCAGTACTGTTATTTAATGTTTCCCATTGTTCTAATTACCATTAGGCTTTTGCTTTGGAGGGATGGAGTTTCTTGTTTTCTTTTGGTTACATTGGAATTTTTTCTTGGTTCCCTTAACTGAAAATGTATCCTGTTTTTCATCCTTGTTCCCGTTCCCTTTTTTATATTTGTTATATTGCATTGTTGAGGAGAAAGATGTGTTGTAATCTACTATTGCCCCTTTAACCTTATGGAGTCTTGGGGGCATCATGTGGAACTCTGTGTTATGCTGAGCAGTTGGATTGTGGCTGACTCGGTGGAGGCTGTGTTACCCTTTGGTGGGTGCAATAAAGAGTATTGCTTCTAAGAAGTGTAGTGTATACCTTCTTAACACTTTCCTCTGCAGTCATTTTTAGGTTTGGCTTGACAGCGCAGCTATTTCCAAATGTAATTAGATCAACCTTAAAACGAGCTTCAGAAGTACTACAGAGAGGGGGAAACGCCCTTTACAACGTGGGCTGAGCCATTTGTGCAGTTTCCACGCAAGCAGAACAACGCTTGCCTAAACCACGCATCTGCCTTAACCACGTGGTTAAGGCAGTCAGCGGTCTAGATGGGCGGGGAGAGGAACAGGAAGGATTGGGAGAGGAAGCTCTAGGACACAGTCTGGTAAGTGGGACTGGGCTGTGTTTGGAATAGTTTTTAGGGGTGGGGTTGGTTTTAGGGTTGTTTCGGGGTAGTTTTAGGGCTCAGGGCGGGAGGGAAGAGGCACTTTTCAGGGGTGGAGGTCAGTTTTGGGGCTCAGGGCAGGGGGGCTTGGGTCAGGGTAGTTTTTTGGCAGTGGACAGGATTTTAGGCCTCAGGGCACGGGCAGGGGCAGTTTTCAGGGCTGGAGGTCAGTTTTAGGGCGCAGGGCAGGGGGCTGGGATCAGGATAGTATTTTGGACAGGGGCTGAGTGTTAGGGCTCAGGGTGAAGAGTTGGGGTAGTTCTAAGGGCTGGGGCAGGGTGGATTGCAGGGCTGGGGTATCAGGTGTTAGGGTTCAGGGTGGGGGGTCTGGGGTGTGCAATTTACCACACATATCCCTTTAGCACTCATGCCTTTGCAATGAAATTCGTTGTAAAGGCATGTGTAGTAAAGACGCAGCTGTGGTTCAGACCGTGTTGTTAAGGCATCCATGGTTTAGGCATGCGTGGTTGTATCATACAGCCCAGAGAGGGGCTGTGGCTCTGCCCACATGTTGGTAGTGAGAAGTACATGTTTTGATTTGGCAGAAGCTGTATACTTCCACAAGAAAAATGTGCTTCTCCTTCAAACAGCTGTGTATATTTTGTTTATTTATCCAACTGCCTGAGCCAGCCTCAGCATGCTGCCTGAGCTTCAACTTTCAGTGGCACAACATGACATTGCAATGCTGTTGAAGTGTCTTAATAACTAGATCATTTACAGTGTTTGGCTCCCTCTGGCAGGAGCACACATGGGAGGAGGGCAGTCATGAGGAATGTATCACAAGCCCACCACCCGCCCTTCGATCATTTACTTCAGAAATTAGAGTGCAGTTTTGTGTTTGAAAGCAATATGAGATGCCCAGGGGTACACTAATATAAAGGGAGTTTTAGGTGTGTGATAATACTCTGTTAATTTACATTATTTGATCAACAAAATAGCTTTCAGAGTAATATTAAGAGAGAGGCTTAGACTCCATCCACATGTTGGTTCTCCTGAGTACAGCATTTGATTGCGCTGAATGTGTGTGCATCCACTAAAAAGACTGCTTGTATTGCACTTTTTTGCTTGTGGTAAAGCTTATACTCGATACAGCAGTTCTGGCATTGGTACTCTGTGTGACAAACCTTGGATACAGAAGGTTTTTCCTGTTCTTGTTCCCTGCTCTCCCATGTTCTGTTCTTGTTCCCCGCTCTCCTGTGTGACAGATTGGAACTCAAGCCTCTCTCCAGAGCCTCTTTGTTGTCCGCCTGACATCGCCTGTCTGACCTCGCCGCTCCTGCGTCCACATAGCGCGATCAAATGCTAGGCAACCGGCTGGACGCCATTTTTCTTGTATATGACTCTAGTGCTTTGCAGGCTTCACCCCTGAGCCACCCTCCGCCCCGCCCTCCCACCCAAGGTACTTAATGCAGGCCGCAGCGCGGCATTTGTGAGCCTGTTCCCGCTCTCCCGCGAGACAGATTGGAACATGAGCCTCTCTCCAGAGACTCTTTGTTGCCTGCCTGACATCACCTGCCTAACCTTACCGCCCCTGATTCTGCATAGCATGACCAGTTGATAGACAACCGGCCAAACGCCATTTTCTTGCCTATGATGCTAGTGCGTTGCAGGCCTCGCCCCTGAGCCACCTTCACACCAGCCCACCCCCTTAGGCTACTTAATGCCGGCCGCAGTGTGGCCATGCTCCGGGCGCGCCGGCAGTGCGCCGAGGGTACGCCAATGGCAAGCCTGTCTGCGCCTGTCTGCGCCCGGCTGCATCCTGATCACGCCCAGCACCAGGACCCCTGGCCCTCTGACCGTTCACTGCTACTCCAGCTCTGCTCTCCGAGGAATGGACCAAGGACACTGCAGCACCCTCTGCTGCACCCACTCACCAAAGGACACTGAAGGAGCTTTCGGCTGCCTCCCCTGCCACTTCACCTGCAACCCCATAGAGCCATATACCCCCACCAAAGCCAACGACTGCCATCCCAGACTTCAATGCTTGCTACCCAATGTCCTCTCCCTGGCCAAGCATGCCATCTAACTCTGGGACACCATCCCAGAGACCTGGCTCAAGAACTCCTCAGCCCCCGACATTGCCACCGCCACTCCAACAAGCTACAAAATGACACACAGGGACCGTACCGACAGACCAGGAGGAGGAATCACTATTCTTCCACAAGGACAACATCATACTTACCACCGCCATCGACCCTCCCCTTCACCTCACATGGAACATCTCAACTTCCACCTCCAAGAAGACGCCAAGTCCACTATCAGAGGGACCCTCGCCTACAGGCCACCAGGACCCCGTCCCCCTTTCTGCAACACCGTCTCCGAATTCATTGCCCACCTTGCTTTGGAATCCAGACATTACCTCGGAGGGGCAAGATGGCGGACTGAGGACGCCACGGAGTACACAGCCGAGTCTTCCCCGCACTCATGAGTGGAGTAATGGCATCGATGGAAGGGATGGAGCTATGAATATTAGCTATGAATATTAGCTGATTAAGGAGAAACCGCGGAAACTTGTGAAAAACTAGCGGAAAAAGAAGAAGGAATGCGTATGTGGCGGCTTTGTTGGATGAGGTGTGAGCGATACCCTTGGGCTTCCTGGCTGTTTCCCTGGGGATCGATCGGCCGATCAGCGTTCGACTGGTCGGGTCTGCTTTACACTGTGACCCCGGTGATCACTCCTGCAGTGCTCCCAGTAGGACTTCCAGCATCTCGGAGCGAGCAACTGATGGCGCCCTCTAAAACTGCCGCGAGGAGCACCCGTGCCGGTAAGAATGTTGCTGCGGGGGACCCGGGCGCATTTGACAGTGGGAGTGCAGCTGAGAAACTCAGTTCGGCTATTGGCAAACCGGCATCGCGTTTATTGCAAACAGGGAAGACAGCTGAGCTTTTCGCAGGTAACTTGAGAAAAGAGGACTTAACTGGACAGGAACTATCAGGAGTTAAAATCGCGGAGATATTCCTTGCAGCGACCTCAGGCCATGACAGCATTGCTAATGTTTCTGATACCGGTACTGTTACTGATACTGTTGCTGTTGGCACTGCTGACATTGATACAATCCCAGCAGCAGCTTCTTTTGTGGTGGATAAAGTAATCAATGGCAACATAGTTACAGGGAGTGGAGCGATGGTGTCTTCTGTTCAACTCCCGGTTCATCAAGCATCGGCGACTATTTCAAGAGCTGAAGAGGTTGCAGAACTAGGGGCTAAAGTCTGTGCGGCTATTGACGAAATGATAGAGGAAGAGAATGGAGGAAATCAGTCAGGCTCATCTGATGAAATTGAAGAATCAATGGAGCTCCCTGTACAGTCTCCTATCGATATCTCTACCGACATTATCACTGACACTGTCACTACCATTAAATCAGCCTCAGGCAAAAAAGGGAAAGGGAAGCCCAGAAGCAAAGCAAAAAAATTACTTACTGGGCAGAGTGCAACACCACCATACGGAAAAGCTATTTTAGACAACAGTCCTCTTCGGAAATGGGTACAAGCAAAGGGGGGCGTTAAAACAATGGCATTACGGATCTCGGGCAGTAGCCCTACCGAGAGTAATCCAGCGAATCCAGCGAAGGCTCAGTTAGCCCAGCCAGCACTTATAGTAGTAGACGGCTTGCAATCGGGCTTTATGGATGAGAGACTATCTACATCTACATCTTTGGTCTCTAATGCTGGTCACAGCGAAGAAGGTATTTTTTCTACCCAGGGAGCGGCTCTATTAAGGGACAGAGACACAGGCAAACAAGAAGCTGCTATGTCATCTGCTTGCTTAATATTGCAGTCCTTAAATGAGCAACGACAGGAAGCCCAACAGCATTATATGCAGCTCCGGGAAGACAACAACAGAACACAACAGGCACTACATGAGATGGCGGACAAATTTGGAGGACTAACTAAGGATATCTCAGAGCTGCAGCAGAGAGTCGCGGACACTGAAGAATTGTCGGCACTTACTGATGATCTTGCCAAAAAACATGAGGTTCAGATATGCAGGCTAAGCTGGAGGATTTGGAGAACCGTCAGCGACGGCAAAATCTACGGCTTTTTGGTATTCCAGAGGGCGCGGAAGGGGCAGACCCAAGGGCCTATATGGTCCAACTCCTTCAGAAAGCCTTCCCTGATCTCTCTGACTTGGACTGGGACTCTCAGCTGCAAAGGGTGCATAGTCTGCCATTAATCCAGAGGAATAAGGGGAACCAGTATCCTCGCCCATTTTTGATCTACCTGGGTAACTTTTTGCTGAGACAGGCAGTAGCATTGAAAGCTCGACCTAATTCTCCAGTAACGATTGAATCAGTTACTTTTTTTGTAAGGTCAGATTTAAGTAGGGCCACAATGGATAGGCGTTGGAAGCTTCGCCAATTCATAGATCCGATCAAAGCTCTTGGTGCTCAGGCCTTCCTGCAGGAACCCGCATGCTTAAAAGTTCTTAAAAATGGTCACATATTTTTTTGTTGTTGAAGAGAAGGACGTTCGACAGGCATTGGTTAAGTGGCAAGCAGAAACTGTAGAGAAGATGTAGAATGGGGGCTCTGTTCAGACTGGGGCGATGTCCTTGGTTTGTTCTGTGATTTTCGCCTTTTTCTTGCCTTTTTTTTTCTCTATTTTTTTATATTGGTGATATTGGTGAACTATGGTTATTGAGGCTCTTCCCTCTTTTTCAGATTTTTTTTTTTTTCTCTTACGCAAGATCAAGACAAGTGCTATTTTAAGCAATACATGTTGTAACATAACCGGGAGTGGGGATGACTACTTTGGCTGTGACTCTTTTAGGGCTGCCAATCCAGCGGCAGCTAGTAGAAGGGGGTGCCCTTCTTGTTGGGATAGGGTGGCGGGGGGGGTTCCGGAGTCTGGGGTGGGTGAGTAAGGGGGAGGACGGGGACATGGGGCAAAAAAAATCATCACTAGGGCACAGTTTATCTAGGGTAAGGGGAAGGTTCTTAGACTTTCTTTTTTCCGTTTGGATTAGAAAGCGATCTATTAATGATCAATATACTATAAGGGAGATTGGAGTAAGTAAGGGGGATTTTTGGAAGACAGAAAGGGGGAAAAAGGGGAAAAATAATTCATATTATGAAGTGGTTTAAATGCATGGCATGGAACGTGGCAGGTCTTAACAGCGTAACTAAGCGACAGCTTGTCTGAGAAGAGCTTCGGATGTATCAGCCTCAATTAGTTTTTTTAACAGAAACACACCTTGCTTATAAGGACCGAAACATGTTAAAACAATTAGGGTATGATATTATTACGTGTACTACTCAATCTGTATCTATTAAAGGAGTGGCCATATTAAAAGATAAGAGATTCAATTGTAGAATGATTAAAAGTCAATCTGATCAATGGGGACGCTGGGCACTAGCTCAGTTCGAGCTAGAGGGTAAAAAATGTGTGGCTTGTGCTGTATATGGTCCTAATGTGGATGACCCTGCTATATTTGAACATCTTAATATAGAATTGCTAAATTGGGAAGGCGAAAGAGTGATTATGGGGGATTTCAACTGCGTTATAGATTACGCTATAGACTCCACTGGCAAATGCCTCAACCTTAGAATGCGCAAGACTCGCGCTGCAATATTGGAATTGGCACGACTCCAGTCGGTTAAGGATGCATGGAGACACATATATCCAAAAATTCCGGGCTATACATTTTACTCTGCCCCTCATAAATCCTATTCCAGGATAGATATGGCTTGGGTCTCAGATGGTATAATTCCAACGCTAGATATGGAAATTTGTCCCTGGGTTACTTCAGATCATAACCCCATTATCTTATCCTTTCAGGTTGAAACTGACAAGAAGGAACTTCGGCTGTTCTCTTTTCCTAAATATTTGTTGACAGATAGTGAATATTTGGGTAATATGGTCCAGTACCTGGAAGAATTTTTTAGAATAAATACAGGGACGGCATCTCCACTAGTTGTTTGGGATGCAATGAAAGCATATGTTCGTGGTATTACACAAAAATTTATCTTTCAGCAGAACAAAAAGCGTAAAAATGAAACTGAGGCAATGCTTAGTACTCTACGTAACATTGAGAAACTGCATGGGGAAGCAGTAAAAAAAAAAGAAGATCAGCAGACTCAGGATACTTTGCTTTTGTCATTAATAGATGCAAGAATATTAGTTAAGAAGTTTATAAGGGAAAACATAGCAGCTAGTTATAGTAAATATCGTATGGAAAAGTATGAATATGGGGAGCATATAGGACAGGTATTGGCTTATCAGTCGGCAGAGGCAAAGGCCAAAACTAGGATAAAGACCATAAAGGCTGTAGATGGGACTTTACATACTAAATCATCAGCTATCTTAGATCAGTTCTTGTTGTTTTACAAACACCTTTATTCACTTACGTGGGCATCAAACCCAGATGAGATACAACGCTATATTGACGATAGCTGCCTTCCACTGGTAGAAGCGGGGAAAGCTGCTATACTGGATGAGATTGTTTTGGTAGAAGAAGTGGAGACAGCCCTAATGGCATTGCCAATGGGGAAGGCTGCAGGAGACGACTCGTTGCCGTTAGAATTCTATAGATCTTTTAAAAAGACCCTGCTCCTTCCACTTAGTAGGGTAATACAATCTGTTGCTGAAAGTGGGCAGATACCTGAGTCGTGGAATATCACACAGATTGTGTTTTTTCTCAAGAAGGGCAAACTTCCAACAGAATGCGGGTCTTATCGACCAATTTCTCTTATAAACGTGGACGCCAAGATTTTTCAAAAATCTTGGCGACCCGCCTGGCTCCTCTTATGTCGGGATTAGTTTCTGAAAGGCAACATGGGTTCATCATGGGGAGGGACACCACTGCCCATGTCAATATGG
Source organism: Calotriton arnoldi (assembly GCA_963921515.1). NCBI lineage: Eukaryota > Metazoa > Chordata > Amphibia > Caudata > Salamandridae > Calotriton > Calotriton arnoldi. The sequence continues at coordinate 263,342 of CAWUFW010008085.1, forward strand.
CTATCGGAGCATTTGACTTTGCAGAGAAGGAAAAGGTTGATTTCGGGATGATTCTTCTAGACGCCGAGAAGGCTTTTGACCGGGTTAGGTGGGATTTTTTATGGGCCGTACTGGGTAAGATCGGTCTAGGACCACGGTTTCGGTCCTGCGTAAAGGCGTTATACCATAATCCTCAAGCTAAATTGTCTTATATGGGTAATCGCTCTATGCCATTTCGAATTTTGTGTGGTACTAGACAGGGTTGCCCCTTGTCCCCATTACTTTTTGCTTTATATATCGAGCCATTCTTACGTACTTTACAATCCTGTACGTCTATTAGTCCATTAGAATCGGAGACATCTAAACTTAAGATCACGGCATATGCCGTTGATATAGCTGTTTATGCAATAAATCCAAGCATTGCAGTGACCAGCATTGAGGAAGAAGCTAGAATGTTTGGTAATGTTTCAGGGTACAAATTGAATGTTAATAAAACCCAAGTGCTTACCACGGATGGGATTCAAAATTCTATTATTGGGGCTTGTACTACTGTGAATTACCTGGGGGTGAAGATCACTGCTAAAATAAATAAGATCATTGATCTAAATTATACACCACTTTTAAATGAGACTGTTCAAGTGCTTAAAATCTGGCATAGGCTCCCCATAGGATTATTGGGCAGATGCAATTTAATAAAAATGAAAATACTCCCTACATTTTTATATTTGTTTAGGTCTATTCCTTTGAAAGTTTCTAATATATTTTTTAAAAAACTTGAAGGGATTTTCAGTAGTTTTATATGGGGTTTTAAAAAACCTAGGAGAGCAATTGAGCTGCTTAAATCCCCATTCGAACAAGGTGGTCTCTGCTTCCCAGATTTTAAAATCTATTTTTGGGCTTCCTTTGCAACTCGGTTTCGTAGCCTGCTTGGCTTGGATCAGACGGACTCAGTATTTGGTTTTATCTTAGGCAACCAGAGGGATACATTTCTATATGGAATAAGGGACCCTAACTACTTTAAGCGAGTAAAATTTAAGACTGTTAGAGATACTGTATATATTTGGAAGGCTATGTTTGCAAGGTGTAAAATGCCAATATACCATGAAAATTTTCCGTTATGGGGAATCCTCTGTTACCTGAGGTATTTCAGGATCCAGTAGCTAAATCCTGGGCGAAGTATGGAATTACCCGTTTAGGGGATGTGTATGATGATAGGGGAATTAGATCATTTGAGAATCTACGCCTAATTTACAAACTTCCAGCTCATTTTTTCTTCAAATATTTTCAGATTAAAGATTATTTGGCTTCCAATGTGGAGGCTAAAGCAATAATGCATTCAAACATTTGGGAATGTTTATATGGAAGAAAAATTAAATCTCTGATAGGGTTTATGTATGAATCTTTATGTAGCTTCAGACCAGATGGCAGCGAGAAATTAGCAGAGCGCTGGACTCAAACCTTGGGCATAGGGGTTTCATCTGGAACAATTAAACAAGCTCTCAGCTATGTTAAGGAGTCGGTCCACTCAGTTAGTTTACAACTCCAGCAACTACGGACCACATGCATGCTGCACTATACCCCGGCTAGGATAGCTAAATGGGCTCAGGGTAACTCAACGGGGGATAAGCTAAAGTGCCCTAAATGTGGATTATATGCTGCTAATCTGATACACATGTTTATTGAATGCCCAAAATTAAGGGGTTATTGGTTAAATGTTGAACAGCTATTGTAATCTAAAATTGGGCTGGACCATCCACTTACTGACATTGAAATTCTGTTGGGGTATAATGGGGAAAATTCAGCAGCTGCACGCCTCTTTTTGATCTTGCTGGCCTCTGCCAGACTGACTATTGCAAGAGTATGGGTCTCCGCGACACCGCCCTCACTCGTGGATTGGTGGTCTATTGTTAGGGAAACTTATGGATTAGAAGTAGCTTTGGCAAAGGCAAGGGGTACTCGTTCTTTAGTCAAGCTAGAAGCGATATGGAGACCTATGACTTTGGATGGAATAATTTAGCTTTATTTAAGGTGGGAGGGAGAGGGAGGAGGAAAAAAGAAGAAAATGTATATATATATGATTTTTTTCTTATGCTTTCTTTTGATGTACAATCTATGAATCTCCCGGCTATATCTGTGATGTTACTGTGCCCTTCTTGTTGATGAAAATAAAAATTATTAAAAAAAAAAAAAAAAAGGAATCCAGACATTACCTCTTCCTCTGCAACCTCAACTTTCAGCTCGAAGACCCCTCGGACACCAACTCAGCCACCCTACTGGACTACATGGACAACTTAGGCCTCAAACAGATCATCACCAACCCCACGCACATTGCCGGACACACCCTCGACCCCATCTTCATTTCCAGCGGCATGATCCAGTTCAGCCACACTACCGAGCTCTCCTGGACGGACCACAGCATCATCCATTTTACCATCGCTGGCACCTGACAGGCCACTGTCACTCGTCCCCCGCAGCTGGAACACCATCAATGAATCCCAATGGACAACTGCCCTCAACACCACTACCCTGCACACATCGGATGGCGTCAATCAAGCATCCACCCACCTATCCAATTGGATCACTACTAGCGCCGACACCATCACACCCATCAAAGTCTTCACCAGTAGAAGAACCAATAAGCACATCAACATGGTTCACCCCCGAACCAAGGCAGAGAAACGCAAATGCAAACCCCCGAGAGACGATGGCACACCAGCAGAGACCCAAATTACCACACAGCCTTCAAAATGACCCTCAAATCCTTCTCCTCCCCAGTCGCCATTGAAAACACCATCTGGCCCTCCCAGTCCCTCTGCAACTCGCTCGCCGACTTCTTTCACTCCAAGATCAGCAAAATCTACAAAAACTTCGAAACCCAACCGCCGAGACCAGTCCTACCTGCTCCTCCCACCGACCCCTGTCTCACCTCCTAACCGACTGGACACCCCTCAGTTCCGAAACTATGACTTCCATCATGTCCTCCATCCACTCCAGAGCCCCCACCGACCCCTGCCCCCACTGCGTAATCAACCTCGGACACAAAGCAATCAGACACCCCCTCACGAGCATTATCAATGCATGGCTCAGCACTGCCACTTTCCCAGAATATTGGAAGCACGCCGAAGTAAAACCCCTGCTAAAGAAGACTGCAGCGGACCCATCTGACCTCAAGAACTACCGCCCCATCTCGCTCCTCCCCTTTCCGGCCAAGGTACTGGAGAAAGGTGTCAACCACCAACTCACAGACTACCTGGAGTCCAACCACCTTCTCGACCCCTCCCAACCTGGCTTCTGCCCAAACCACAGCACAGAAACTGCCCTCAAAGCTGCCACAGACAACATCAAAGCCATCCTCAACTGCAGCGAATCAGCAGCCCTGATCCTCCTCGATCTGTCAGCAGCCTTCAACACCATCTCCCACCATCTCCTCACTCAGTCCAACACTGTTCAAAGTCTACATGACCCCACTGGGCCCCATCACCCATAGCCATGGTCTCAGCATAGTCTCCTACGCCGACGAAACTCACCTCATACTCTCCCTCATTGAAGACACTGACTCCACCAGATCAAGATTCCAGTACGCCATGACTGACGCCACCGACTGAATGAGAGCCAACTGCCTCCAACTTAACTCCGACAAAACGGAAGTTCTCCTCTTTAGTGGGATGACTTCTGGTGGCCCTCTGCCCTTGAACCCTCACCCACCCCCATCACCCACGCATGCAACCTCGGAATCATCATTGACAGCGAATTCTCCATGAGACGCCTGATCAACTCAACTGCCTCCACGTATTTCAACACCATCAGAATGCTCTGGAAAGTCTTCGGATGGATCTCTACCGGCACCAGGAGAACCGTCACCCACGCCCTCATCCCCAGTCGACTCGACTACGGGAATGCTCTATACGCCGGAACCACCATTCACCTCCTCAATCACCTCCAAACCATCCAGAACGCAGCTGTAAGAATCATCCTGGACCTGCCCAAACGGGCCCACATCACACCCCACCTCTGTAGCCTGCACTGGCTCCCCGTCAAGAGAAGATGCCACTTCAAGCTTCTCATGCACGCCTACAGAGCTTTCCACAACACCGGACCAGAATACCTGAACAACCACTTGACCTTCCACCGGCCCACCAGGCACCTGCGATCTGCAGCCCTGGCCCTTGCCACCGTCCCATGCATTCATCACACCTGAACCAGAGGCCACTCCTTCTACCACCTTGCAGCCAAAGCCTAGAACGACCTCCCCATCCACCTCCGAACATCAACATCCCTTGCCGATTTCAGGAGCAGACTCAAGACCTGGCTGTTCGAATAGATACATCACGCTAGCGCCTGGATACTCCTCGGGGTGATAAGCGCTATACAAAACTCTGATTGATTGTTCGACAACTGTAATTTTGTCTACTATTCTAATTTAATTTTATGACTCTGTGTCCATGGTTGCTTTGTGGAAAAGCTAATGCTCTAAACTAAGGGCCTGGCAAATTGGTTTATTAGTTAGAAGGGTGGAAGCCCCACTCAAATAATAAATACAATCCTTGTCAGGGTGAACCATAAAAGTCACTAAATTAATCTGTGCTTAACCCTCTTGTAGCTTGTCACAAAAGCAGTCAGGCTTAATTTAGAGGCAACATGTAATGTATTAATGCAGCACTCAATGAGTAATAAAGTGAAAACACAAGTCCAGAAAAATCCCAAACCAATTTAGAAAAATTGCTTCAATTTTAATAAATGAAATGACAAAAATTCAATAGTAGAACCAAGTTATGAGTTTTTAAAGTCTTTAGGTAAAACAGTGCTTGCTGTTATCTGGTCATGCTGGACCGGAGAAAAGTCACAAGTTCAGGCAGACTGTGTTAGAATGCGGGTCAGATAGAAGGACCCTGTTCATCCCGCTGAAGAGTTTACCTTCTTAAGTTCAAGTCTGCATGAGGAGCTGCAGGTGGACTTCAGTGTTGGTAGGGGTCATGAGGAGATCCTTGTGGGTTTGAGGAGCAAGTCAGGCATTGCGGACGGTTGCTGTTGTGGCGCGAAGAACCAGTTGCTGCTGGAGCTCTGCGTTGGCAGTTGACGCGGACTGTCACTGCTGGTGCAGGCTGTTGTGGCTGTTGAGAAGAGATTGGTTCCATTGGACATTGCGGCCGGTCATTGTTCACCATGAGGAGTCAGTTGACAGTGACAAGGAGCCCAAAACATCTGGATTTTCACCTTGCATTAAGGAGTAGTATACTCTGATGACAGCCAAAGCTCCAGGACCTGGGGGGCACCTCTTGGGGATCAGGACTCACTCCAGCAGAGGCCAGCAGCAGGGCTCAGGCAGGTCCAGGTGGTTCTGATCAGCTGCAGGGAGGTCTTTGGCAGCTTATTTGTTCTGTAGCTCAAGCAGGTCAACCAACTAACACTTGGAGCCACTTCTGGGGAGCCTGAGTTCAAGGCAAACAGGTGCAGTCTTCCCTTTCAGATAGCAGGGCAGTCCTTCTTCTGAATCTTCCCCAGGTCTAGGAGTGTTCCGATGAGAGGCTCTGAAGTTGCCATATTTATACCCAGTCCCCTCCTTTGGGTTTTACAGTGCTACTTTAGTGGGTGGCACAATGAGTACTGCAGAGCAGTAGTAGCATTGAATTTTGGAATGGCCTTCTTCAGGTTAACATTCGGCTTGTTCAGATAGGTCTTCAGGGCAGCAATGTTCTCCCCTTGTAAGCTCTGTAGCATCACCCTCAGGATCAGCTTTCTCCCGAACCGTGGGAACATCTGTGGTGGGTTTACCATGTTCCCTGCCCCTCCTCTTGCTGAAATGTACCTGGGCCATTGTTCCAGGCTCCAGGTCCTGCTGACACTCCTCTTGGGCTTCCATAGACCGTGTGGCCAGGCACACCCACTCGTGTAATCCTAACATCTCCAAGTGAGACCAAAACTCCACCTGTTTCCAGATTGTGTGCTCTAGGTCATTACCTAGCAGACTGTTAAGGCATAGCCAGACTCACAGCTGCTTTTTAGAAATCTAAGACCCCCCTCCACTTAGTGGGAACTAGAGGCACTGTGTGATGGCTCGCCTAGTTGTCAGCAGTGACAACCTGGTGGACTACATTAGTAATTACCTGCTCTAAGGACACCAGATGAATCTAACATAAGTCATATTGATTCCTGTGTCTCAGAGAGCCTTATCCCATGTTAACTTCTCCATTTCTCATGATTCCCTATTTAATTTTGCACATCTCATTAGACCCCCGGGTTATTTTCAGTACTGATGAGACTCTCATATCCTTTGTAGGGTCGAAACGCTGTTGACACCATCTAAAGACAGACCTCTCAACTAACCATGTACCTGGGATAATCCCTGGTGTGGCTAACTTTATTCAATACTATTGGCTGTCTTATGTGAAATACGAATATACCTTTTATGTTCGTGCAATTGTAACTTCTCTTACTTTGTTTGGTTATGATTTGTCTCAGTTGGGGTCTTATGAGAAGCTCTCCCACCACTCAACCGATTGTGCTATTCTGATTTTTTTCTGATGTATATCTCAAAATAAATTAAATTCAGACGAATTGAATATGATAAATACTGGTTGAATTTTATGTGCTGTACCTAGATTGATTTGTGACAGAATTTTTCTGTCTCACTAGCAATTCTTTTACTTTGATTGATTAAAATTTCTGTTGAATTACATTTTTTTTCCAAAATGAGTTCCATGTGAATGCTTGTTCCAAGTTTATACTTGATACCCATGTTCAATTGGACATTTGGGTCGCTCTTGTACTTTCATGTTAACTTTCTAAAGTGGCAATTTCAGAGGAGTATCTTAAAGTCCAACTTTACCGTTAAAGAGGATTTTGAATTACAATTCAAATGAATGAATGACGCATTTCTCGATTGTTAGAACTGGGGGTCTCTAGTTGGCAATGGTATACACCTTTGACCAAATAGGGACCCTTGCTTCTAGTCAGGGTAAGGGGGATACACTACTAAAATAACCCCTGCTTACCCCCTTGGTAGCTTGGCACGAGCAGACAGGCTTATCTCAGAGGCAGTATGTTAAGCATTTGTGAACACATACAGTAATACAGTGAAAACACTACAGATGGACACTACACAGGTTTCATAAAAATAAGTATTCTTTATATAGACTTAACACAAGACCACAAACGACAAAAATCCACAATACTGTACTCAAAATAGACTTAAAGATGGTAGAAGTAACTTAGTTCAAGTTGATGGTAAATGCGACACGTTTCTCTCAAAAGTACCTAGGATGCGTAACGCAAAACAAACAAAGGGTCCGCAGGGAGGACGATGCAGCGAGCAAGCGCCTCGATGCGGTGCGACGATCCGGTGTGATGAAAGTGCGCCCTTGATGCGATGATGTGAAGACGATGCATGCACGCCTGACGGCCGTGTGGCGAACTCTGTATCTTTGGAGCCGCGACAGGCCCTGCGACACACTTCTCCGGTGATGCGACGGCTGGCAGCTGCGACGGCGACACACTTCTCGGGAGATGCAACGGCGACCCTTGCGGTGGCCACACGCTTCCCTGTTGATACATCGGCAGACAGTTGCGACGGTGACACGCTTCTCCGGTGATGCGACAGCAGGCAGCTGCGACGAAGGCACGCTTCTCTGGTGATGCGGCGGCGGCCTCTGCGGCGGCGACACGCTTCTCCTGCGATGCGACGGCAGCAGCTTCGTCAGCGACACGCTTCTTCTTGTTGCGTCGCGCTTCCAGCTCCCAGTGACACGCAGGTTTCTGCAGACAGAATCCCCAGCAAGGGAATTCAGGGGAGAGCTGGTGGTGAAGTCTTGTAGCCCTGAGACTTCAGCAGGAGGCAAGCTCTAGTTCAAGCCCTTGGAGTAATATTCTGCAAGATGATGAAAGTTCTTTAAAAGTTCCTTCTCCTCTCCTTGGCACTGAACACACCACTGTAGGCCAACCCAGCAACACAGCACACTGGCAGGGGGCAGTCCAACTCCTACAGCTTCCTTTGGTTCTTCTCCTTGGCAGAGGTTCGTCTTGTTGTTCCAGAAGTGATCTAAAGTTCTGGGGTCAGGGCCCCAATATTTATACCCCTAAATCCTTTGTCCTCTGAGGGCAGAGGGGCATTTACCTGGTCCAAACCAGTTCTGTGCAGTCCTGGAGCACTTTGTTTACAGGACTCCTTCTTTCCTTTGACAGTGTGGGCCAGGGACATCAGACGCACCACAGGAGGTGGAGCCAGCATTGTGGAAGGCAGGCACAGCCCTATTCAGACCCAGGTGCAACTCCTCCCACCACTCTACATGCAGATAGGTCTATTCAGCCCTGTGCTGACTCACCCTGTCTCCTGGAATCCCCCAGCCCCTGTCACTCACAAGACCAGACACACAATACACAACCCAGCAGAGGCAGGCTTGGACAGTTAGGCAAGAAAATACCTACTTTCTAAAAGTGGTATTTTCAAACACAGAATGTTAAAACCAACTTTACTAAAAGATGTATTTTATCATTCTGAGTTCAGGCATACTAAATTCGTTTTTCTACTATGTTTCCTGGGTCAGTTAGGATTATAAGATGTTATAATCAAACTGCCCATTCTGGACTATGGGGACAGGTAGCCTTGCAATAGTGAAAAACGAAAATGGCTGTAATTCACTATTAGGACATGCCACACACACCAGGGCATGTCCTACCTTATACTTACAATGCACCCTGCCCTTGGGCCTACCTTAGGGGTGTCTGATATGAAGATAAGGGAAGGTTTAGGGACTGGCAAGTGGGTGCACTTGCCAAGTCGACATGGCAGTCACAGACTGCACACAGGCTCTGCAATGGCAGGCCTGAGAGACACTTTACAAGCTGCTTCCTGTGGCAGGCACAACCAGTGCTGCAAGCCCACCAGCAGCATTTGATTTACAGGCCCTGGGCACACCTGGTGCACTATACTAGGGTCTGACAACTAAATCAAATGATCCAATCATGGAGTCACTAATCAATACATCAATTTACCATAGGGCGCACTTGCACTGTGGCACTGAATAGCAGTGGCACAGTGCCCAAAGCATCTAAACCAGCAAAACATCAAAAACAGAGGAGGCAATCAGAAAAAAGAGGAAGGGAGACTCAAGCCAATGGTACCAGGTCTAACATCGATCTGTTCTCAAACTGAAGATATACTTATTAAGTATAATACAGTAGCTCAATGTTAGTCTGCGGGCCTTACCACACTGAAAATGACTTTATGAGTGTTTCACTGTCAGGAAATGTAAAACGTAAACACACATGTCCTACTTTTTAGGTACCATGCAGCCTGCCCTATGAACCTTTAGGGCCTACCTTAGGGGTGACTTTTGAGTATTAAAAAGGTAGGTTAAGGCATGGCAAAAGGTTTATTTTGCCAGGTCGAAATGGCAGTTTAAAAGTGCACTATAGGCTGCAGTGGCAGGCCTGAGACGTGTTTTACAATCTTACTTTAGTGGGTGGCATAGTGCCTCTACAGTCCACCAGTAGCATTGAATTTACAGGCCATGGGTACATATAGTACCATGTAATAGGGAGTTATAGGTAAATTAAATGTGCCTGTTAGACCTGGCATCCTTGGCGTGGTTTCCCCTGACTTTTTGCTTATACCTCCTGGATTTTTGGCACTGTGCTGGATTTTGTTTTTGCTGGTTTAGATGCTTTGGGCACTTTGCCACTGCTGATCAGTGCCAAAATGCAAGTGCTCCCTGTGTAAATTGTTATTGTGATTGGTTATCCATAATTGGGATATTTGTTTTACCAGTAAGGCCCTAGTAAAGTGCACTAAGTGAGCCAGGGCTGGTAACTCAAATGCTACTAGTGGGCTTGCAGCACTGATTGTGCCACCCAGATGAGTAGTGCTGAAAAGAGGTCTCAGGCCTGCCACTGCAGTGCCTGTGAGCAGTTTGTTAACTGCCATGTGGACCTGGCCAGTGTACCCACTTGCCAGGCCTTACCCTTCCCTTTTCTTACACATAGGACACCCCTATGGTAGGCCCACGGTACCCCCCTGGGCAGGGTGCAGTGTATGTGAAAGGTAGGACATGTACTAGTGTGTGTAACATGTCCTGATAGTGAAATACTGCCAATTTCGTTTTTCACTATTGAAAGGCTATCTTGCCCATAGGACAGAATGGGGAATGCTGTGTAACATATTACCAGCATATCTTCCCATAGGAGTGAGATATAAACTTGGAGTCTGGTATCCCTGAACTCAGAATTTAATAACACATCTTTTAGGAAGGATGGTTTTTAAATTCTGTGTTTGAAAATAGCACTTTTAGAAAGTGGCTATTTGTTCAAGACCTGGCTGTTCGAGCATTAGCCGCCCCCCGCTCCCCCCCAGCGCCTTGAGACCCTCACGGGTAAGTAGTGCGCTCTACAAATGTACTGATTGATTGACTGTTCAACCTTTCTGTGCGCCTCTGCCTGTTTGTGGATTGACTGTCTGGTTTGAGAGTGACAGGGGCTGGGGTGGCTCCAGGAGTCTGGATGAGCCAGCACTAGGCTGAATAGGCCGAACTGCATTTGGAGTGGTGGGAGGAGTAGCACCTGGGCCTGAATAGGGCTGTGCCTGCCTTCCACAATGCTGGCTCCACCTCCTGCGGTGTATCTGAAGACCCTGGCCCACACTGACAAAGGAAGAAGTTGTGCACTACTGGCAGAGTACACCCAGAACTGGTTTGGACTGGGTCCAGGACCCCTCACACATAGGGAACAAAGACTTTTGGGGTATAAATATGAGAGCTGAAACCGCTGTAAGTCAGACTACTTCGTGATCAAGAGGAACCTGTTGCCAAAGAGGACAGCTGAAGAGACTGAGGAGAAGTAATGCCCTTGCTGTGTGTCTGGGGTTGGCCTGCAGTTTGCTGTTTCTACTGAGGAGAGGACCAAGGGACTTTGCTGTGTGCTGTGCCCCCTGCTTGAAGAAGGACTTTGCTGTGTGCCGTGTTCATCTGAAGAAAAGTCTCCAAGGGCCTGCTAGCCTCCTGTTTTTGAAGTCCCAGGAACAAAAGGACTTCACCCCCAGCTTCCCTGAACTTCCTTGCTGGGAGTTCTGACCTTCCAGGAGGTGACTGTAACTGTGTGTGAGGCCTTTGCTGTTGGGAGCTGGAAGCGCGACGCAATGAGGGAGAAGCGTGTCACCGCCACAGCAGCTGCTGTTGCATCACCGAGGAAGCGTGCCGCCGCTGTTCGTCGCCGCATCACCGGAAAAGCGTGCTGCCACCACAGAGGGTGCCGTCGCATCACCGGAGAAGCGTGTCGCGGGGCCTGTCGCGTCGCTGAGGAAGCGTGCCGCTGCCGCCGCTGTTCGCCGCCGCATCACCGGAGAAGTGTGCCGCCGCCACAGAGGGTGCCGTCGCATCATCGGAGAAGCGTGTTGCAGGGCCTGTCGCTGCTCAGGAAACCACAGATTTTGCCGCACGGATGTCGGGCGTGCACGCATTGCCTCCACGTTGTCGCATCACACCAAAGACGCCATTTTGTCGCATTGCACCGGATCGTCGCAACGCATCGAGGCGCCATCTTGTCGCATCGTAACCGGAGCGCAGGAAGAATCGACGCATCGCCTTCTCTGCGACCCTTTTGTTTGTTCTGCGTTATGCATCCAAGGTACTTTGAGAGTAAAGTGTCGCATTTACCATCTACAAGCTTATTTTTGCAACAACCTTTTTAAAGACATTCTACTGAGTATCCTTTTGTGAATTTTTGTCGTTTTGGTCTTGTTTAGTTTAGATAAAGATATTTTATTTTTCGAAACTGGTGTGGTGTCCATTTGTGGTGTTTTCACTGTGTTACTGTGAGTGTTGGTACAAATACTTTACACATTGCCTTTGGGATAAGCCTGTCTGCTCGTGCCAAGCTACCAAGGGGGTGAGCAGGGGTTATCTAAAGTGTGTATCCCCCTTACCCTGACTAGAAGCAAGGGTCCCTATTTGGTCAAAGGTACCTACCTCTGCCAACTAGAGACCCCCATTTCTAACATTGGTGGTCAGCGGTGAGGATTTGAACTTGTATTTGTACTTGACCCACAGTAATTGGTGTACATCACTAGATTAGTGCAGACCACTACGCAACCACATACTGTGTTTTATTTTTGGTTCTATTTTTGGTCTGATCCTTGAGTCATCCACGCATCATGTCTCAAAATGGTAAAGCAGCAAGTGAGAAGGCAGAATTGGAGTTCCACATTGAGGATTTGTATTCCTACAAAGTAGATCAACTCAAGCAATTTTGCAAAGATTTTGGATGTCCCATGAGGAGCAGCTCTAAGAAGAATGAGCTGCAGAAAGCCTGGTGGGAGGCCAAAGGGGCTGAGGAGGCAGAGGATGCCAACGTGGATGACAATGCACCAAGGGATGGTTTCAGGTCACAGGATCTGCCTGTGTCAAGAGCGATACCAAAGGGGATGATGGACGGAGCGTTTGAGCTAATCAAACACTCACCCCCAGTCAACAGATCTGGGTTTAATCCATCACCATTCTTTAGCTCACTCCACCACCCCAGTTCAGACATGGCCATATGCAAATCAGTCTGACCCTGTGCCTCATGGGAACAGTCCAGCCCGAACTGCCAAGCCATGTCTTCCCTGGACTGGAAACAAGCATCCTGGGACCGGTTTCTGGCTATTCAGCCGTCATCAGCCAGGCTAGCTTGAATCCAGTGGCAAAGTGAGCAAGGGTCCCACGTCTGGGCATACCCTGCCAACTTAGGGCGAACAAAGCGATACCAAAGGGGATGATGGACGGAGAGTTTGAGCTAATCAAACACTCACCCCCAGTCAACAGATCTGGGTTTAATCCATCATCATTCTTTAGCTCACTCCACCACCCCAGTTCAGACATGGCCATATGCAAATCAGTCTGACCCTGTGCCTCATGGGAACAGTCCAGCCCGAACTGCCAAGCCATGTCTTCCCTGGACCGGAAACAAGCATCCTGGGACCGGTTTCTGGCTATTCAGCCGTCATCAGCCAGGCTAGCTTGAATCCAGTGGCAAAGTGAGCAAGGGACCCACGTCTGGGCATACCCTGCCAACTTAGGGCGAACAAAGCGATACCAAAGGGGATGATGGATGGAGCGTTTGAGCTAATCAAACACTCACCCCCAGTCAACAGATCTGGGTTTAATCCATCATCATTCTTTAGCTCACTCCACCACCCCAGTTCAGACATGGCCATATGCAAATCAGTCTGACCCTGTGCCTCATGGGAACAGTCCAGCCCGAACTGCCAAGCCATGTCTTCCCTGGACCGGAAACAAGCATCCTGGGACCGGTTTCTGGCTATTCAGCCGTTGTCAGCCAGGCTAGCTTGAATCCAGTGGCAAAGTGAGCAAGGGACCCACGTCTGGGCATACCCTGCCAACTTAGGGCGAACAAAGCGATACCAAAGGGGATGATGGACGGAGCATTTGAGCTAATCAAACACTCACCCCCAGTCAACAGATCTGGGTTTAATCCATCATCATTCTTTAGCTCACTCCACCACCCCAGTTCAGACATGGCCATATGCAAATCAGTCTGACCCTGTGCCTCATGGGAACAGTCCAGCCCGAACTGCCAAGCCATGTCTTCCCTGGACCGGAAACAAGCATCCTGGGACCGGTTTCTGGCTATTCAGCCGTCATCAGCCAGGCTAGCTTGAATCCAGTGGCAAAGTGAGCAAGGGACCCACGTCTGGGCATACCCTGCCAACTTAGGGCGAACAAAGCGATACCAAAGGGGATGATGGACGGAGCGTTTGAGCTAATCAAACACTCACCCCCAGTCAACAGATCTGGGTTTAATCCATCATCATTCTTTAGCTCACTCCACCACCCCAGTTCAGACATGGCCATATGCAAATCAGTCTGACCCTGTGCCTCATGGGAACAGTCCAGCCCGAACTGCCAAGCCATGTCTTCCCTGGACCGGAAACAAGCATCCTGGGACCGGTTTCTGGCTATTCAGCCGTCATCAGCCAGGCTAGCTTGAATCCAGTGGCAAAGTGAGCAAGGGACCCACGTCTGGGCATACCCTGCCAACTTAGGGCGAACAAAGCGCTACCAAAGGGGATGATGGACGGAGCGTTTGAGCTAATCAAACACTCACCCCCAGTCAACAGATCTGGGTTTAATCCATCATCATTCTTTAGCTCACTCCACCACCCCAGTTCAGACATGGCCATATGCAAATCAGTCTGACCCTGTGCCTCATGGGAACAGTCCAGCCCGAACTGCCAAGCCATGTCTTCCCTGCACCGGAAACAAGCATCCTGGGACCGGTTTCTGGCTATTCAGCCGTCATCAGCCAGGCTAGCTTGAATCCAGTGGCAAAGTGAGCAAGGGACCCACGTCTGGGCACACCCTGCCAACTTAGGGCGAACAAAGCGATACCAAAGGGGATGATGGACGGAGCGTTTGAGCTAATCAAACACTCACCCCCAGTCAACAGATCTGGGTTTAATCCATCATCATTCTTTAGCTCACTCCACCACCCCAGTTCAGACATGGCTATATGCAAATCAGTCTGACCCTGTGCCTCATGGGAACAGTCCAGCCCGAACTGCCAAGCCATGTCTTCCCTGGACCGGAAACAAGCATCCTGGGACCGGTTTCTGGCTATTCAGCTGTCATCAGCCAAGCTAGCTTGAATCCAGTGGCAAAGTGAGCAAGGGACCCACGTCTGGGCATGTGTCAAGAGCAGCCTCCAGGGCTGGCAGCGTCCATTCCACAGGAAGTCTCTCCCGAGAGGAGCGGGAGGAGAACCAGAGGATCAGAGAGCATGAGCTGGAAGTTTTGAAACTGAAGAACCAGGGCAGGGCGGAGGAGAGCAAGAGCGCTCTCGCTTTGGAAGAGAAGAAAATGCTTTTGGCTCATGAGTTGAGCATGAGGGAACTGGACATTAAGGCCAAACAAATGGAGTCCAGTTCAAATGGTGGCAGCGCACAGCCAGTGCAAGGGGGTAAGGTGTATATACCCAAGGATTTAGTGTAGAATTACCAGAAGGGTGATGATATTTATGCATGGTTTGAGTCATATGAGCTTGCATTGAGGATGAATGAGGTGCCTGAGAAGAACTGGGGGGCAGGCCTATGGAAACACTTTGAGGCTTCTGGAAGGGATGTATTGCCACCCTTAGAGCGGGAGGGTAACCTGACCTACGCCAAGATGAAGGAGGCCTTATGCCTCAGGTATGGGCTCACCCCAGAACAGTACAGGCAGAAGTTCAGGAACTTCAAGAAGCATGATTCAGACACTTGGATTGAATGTGTGAGGTTGTACATGCGTGCACTGGACGGTTGGATAAAGGGCAACAAAGTAACTGATTATGGGGGGTTGTGCCATCTAATTAGATGGGAGCACTTGAGCAGTCTATGTGTTCCAGAGCTGCGCCAGCATCTTTTGGACAGTAAGTTAACTGATCCCAGTGAGCTTGCTAAGGAGGCGGACCCCTGAACCAGCACCAGGGTCCACAAGGGGATTGTGGGTAACACAGCCAAGGGTGGGCAGGGTCCCCAGCAGAAGAGTGGGGGGACAAAGGTAACCAAAAGGAGTTCTCTAAAGGACCCCAAAACAGTTCAGAGGGAAAGGAGTCCCAGCCCCCCCAGCCTAAGACGTCCCAGCCCCTAAGGGCGGGCATGACTTCCGGGGCCCCCCCAGGTGTTACTCATGTGGCGAGAAAGGCCACATTGCCCCTAAGTGCCCCAAGAAATCCCCAGCACCCACTGGTGCTCAGTCACCAGGTTTAGTGAGTGTAGCTTTGGGGGAGGAATTAGTTTCAGTGAAGGGGAGGAGCAAGCAGTGATGACCCTTGTCTCTTTAGGAGACAGAGAGATGGTCCAGGAGAACTGCTTGCCTGAGAACACTAAGAAATACAGGCAGTGGGTGACCATCAATGGGAGGAGGGTGGAGGCTCTGAGAGACACAGGAGCCAGTGTGACATCTGTTAGGTGTCAATGGGTGTCTGAGGAGCAGGTTATTCCCAATGCACTTCACCCTGTAGTTGCAGCGGACAACTTCATGCACCTCTGTAAAGTGGCGCTAGTTCCCTTTGAGTGGAGGGGGGTCTCAGGTTCCTTGAAGGTCATTGTTAGTCCATCCATGCTTGTAGACTGTCTGCTTGGAAATGACCTGGAGGGTTCCCCATGGAAGGAGGTGGAACGCCAGGCTCATTTGGAGATGTTGGGACTGCCTGAGTGGGTCTGTGTGACTACTCGGTCAATGGCAGCCAGTAGGGGTTATCAAGAGGACCTGGGCCCTGAAACAGTGGCCCAGGTGCCTGCCAGGAAGAGGAGGGGCAGGGGGCGTGGGAATCCAGCCCCAGCAGTTCCCACGGTCCAGGAGGAAGCAGAACCTGAGGGGGATGCCCTGGAACCTACAGGGGAACAGGTGGCCGAACTGGGAGACCTGCCTGAGCTGACCCATTGGCAGCAGGAAGGAGGTCCATCCAGGGTGGAGTTCTGCAAGGCGCAGATGGAATGCCCTACTCTCATTGGTATGCGGCAACAGGCTGCAGACCAGGCAGCAGGTGATCAGTCTGGGTCACATCTCATTTACTGGGAAGATGGATTACTCTATAGTGAGCCTAAGGGCGCTGAGCCCGGTGCAGCCCATGTACTGGTGGTACCCGAGCGCTTCAGGACCTTCCTACTGGGTCTGGCTCATAACGTGCCTCTCGCAGGACATTTGGGGTGCGACAGGACCTATCAGAGCCTTGTCACCCACTTTTACTGGCCCCAAATGAGGAAGCACGTCGGTACACATTGTAGGACTTGCCAGACTTGCCAGGCAAGTGGCAAGAGTGGCGGGAAGTGTAAGGCTCCCCTCCAACCCTGTCCTGTGGTGAGCACCCCTTTTGAGCGGGTGGGCATTGACATTGTGGGGCCGCTAGAACCCAAGACAGCCTTAGGCAACAAGTTTATCTTGGTCTTGGTGGACCATGCCACCCGGTACCCGGAAGCTGTCCCTCTCAGGACAATCACAGCCCCCGTGGTGGGCCGTGCATTGATGGGGATCTTTTCTTGTGTGGGGTTCCCCAGAGAGGTGATCTCCGACCGGGGTACCAACTTCATCCCGAAGTACATGACAGCTTTGTGGGAGGAGTGTGGTGTAACTTACAAGTTCACCACTCCTTACCATCCTCAAGGGAATGGGTTGGTTGAGAGATTCAACTGAACCCTGAAAGGCATGATCAAGGGTCTTGCGGAACCCATGAGACGGAAGTGGGACGTCTTTTTGCCATGCCTGTTGTTTGCCTACAGGGAGGTACCCCAGAAGTCCTTAGGGTTCAGTCCCTTTGAACTACTGTACGGTCACCCTGTGAGAGGACCTCTGAGTCTGGTGAAGGAGGGCTGGGAGAAGTCTCCTGGTAAGACCCCCCAGGATGTGTTCAGCTATGTGCTGGCCTTCAGGAACCAGACTCACCGCTTCAGGAAACTTGCTCAGGCGAACCTGGAAGCTAGCCAGGAAGAAATGAAAAGATGGTATGACCAGAATGCCACTGTGGTCGAATTTCAACCTGGGCAGAAGGTGTGGGTGATGGCACCAGTGGAGCCCTGCGCGCTCCAAGACAAGTGGACTGGTCCATATGAGGTAGTGGAGTGCAAGCGTGATGTAACCTATCTGGTTGACTTGAAGTCTCCCAGGAACCCTTTGAGGGTCCTACACGTGAACCACCTCAAGCCACACTTTGAGAGGTCTGATGTGACAATGCTCCTTGCTACGAATGATGGGATGGAGGAGGAGAGTGACCCTCTTCCTGACCTCCTGTCAGCAAAGGAGCAGGATGGGTCAGTGGATGGGGTGAACCTCTCGCCTACCCTGACCCCAGAACAGCAGAGGGACTGTCGCCATGTGTTGGGTCAGTTCGCCTCCCTGTTCTCCCTGACACCAGGAGTCACCGATTGGTGCGTCCATGATGTGGACACTGGGGACAGTCTACCTGTGAAACTGAAATTTTACAGAGTAGCTGAGAAGGTCAGGGCCAGAATCAAAGAAGAAGTTTCCAAGATGTTGGGGCTAGGGGTAATTGAGCCCTCCAGCAGCCCCTGGGCTAGTCCAGTGGTTTTAGTACCAAAAGCTGCTGCACCAGGTGCCACTCCAGAACTCCGGTTTTGTGTGGACTACCATGGGCTCAATGCGGTCACCAAGACTGACGCACACCCCATCCCCAGAGCTGATGAGCTCGTGGATCGGTTAGGCGCTGCCCGGTACCTCAGTACGTTTGATTTAACATCTGGGTACTGGCAGATTGCCTTAACTGAGGAGGCCAAAGAGAGGTCAGCGTTTACAACACCTGAGGGGCACTTCCAGTTCCGGGTTATGCCCTTTGGGTTAAAAAACGCCCCTGCCACCTTCCAGGACTGGTCAACCAGGTACTGTCCGGGCTGGAGGAATTCAGCGCCGCTTATCTGGATGACATTGCTGTGTTCAGCTCCAGTTGGGAGGAACATTTGCAACACCTCTGCGAAGTGTTGAAGGCTCTGCAAAGGGCAGGCCTCACTATCAAGGCGAGTAAGTGCCAGATAGGGCAGGGATCTGTGGTGTACTTGGGACACCAAGTAGGGAGCGGCCAGGTGACGCCCCTCCAAGCCAAGATTGATACCATACTGGCTTGTGAGCCCCCCAAGACCCAGACAGAGGTGAGAGCCTTCCTAGGTCTCACCGGGTATTACAGACGGTTTGTCAAGGGGTATGGCACCATTGTTGCCCCCTTGACAGAGCTGACTTCAAGGAAGCAGCCCAGGAAGGTGATCTGGACCGATGCCTGCCTGACCGCGTTTGATGCCCTGAAAGCTGCCATGTGCACAGCGCCCGTGCTCAAGGCGCCTGATTTCTCCAAAGAGTTTGTGGTGCAGACAGATGCTTCAGAGCATGGTGTGGGAGCAGTACTCTCACAATTGAACGACGAGGGCTTGGACCAACCGGTAGCTTTCATTAGTAGGAGGCTACTTCCCAGGGAACAGAGGTGGAGTGCAATTGAAAGGGAAGCTTTTGCTGTGGTCTGGGCGCTGAAGAAGCTAAGGCCCTACTTGTTTGGGACTCACTTCCGGGTTCAGACAGACCACAGGCCCCTCAGATGGTTAATGCAGATGAGGGGTGAGAACCCAAAACTGTTGAGGTGGTCCATCTCCCTACAGGGAATGGACTTTACGGTGGAACACCGCCCTGGTACAGAACACGCCAATGCTGATGGTCTGTCCAGGTTCTTCCGCCTTAGTGATGAGAACTCCCAAGAGGGTGGGTAGTTCTCCCTACTTTCAGCTGGAGGGGACACGTGTTAGACCTGGTGATCCAGCGCGATATTAGCAAACTGCATTCATACACCATATACTCACTTGGGCCCACACATTCATACTATGCTAATACTTACGCTGGGTGTCAGATATACTCTTATATCAAAAATCCCTGCTACCAATTACCTTCTGATTGAAGAGTAATAACTTACCAATGGATCCTTTGCTAATTGGGAAATTTAAAATGAGTGACATTCACTATAATACATAATCCTGAAATAACCACTGAGTCAGGAAGTTTTTAAATGTTTATCTAAAGTTTTAGCAGAGTAAAATACAGAAAAAGACACGGTATTTGATCATATTACCCATGAAAAGCATAAAATGATTATTGCTAATAAATGACGGTGTTTAAGGAAAAGAGGAGATAGGAACAGCAGCGCAACTAAAGGTTGCATATATTTACCTAAGTGCAAGAACCAAACCCTTAGCCAAGGATTTTGAAAGAATAGGACCCTGGAAGGATGAAGAGCAAAGACTTCCTTCAGGATCAGGACAGGACTGGTGACCTCTCTACAACGACGCCTGCGCCGTTCCCCTCTCTGGCACTCGACTTCTCCTTGATTCTCCCGTCTAATGGACTCCGCCGCCCCCTCCTCAGGACCTTTTCTGGATAGGGATTCAGTCAGCAACCGATCAGCTGGGCAGCTTAGAGCTCTTCTATATGTTCTCTCTTCTCTGGAATCTAGCTCTGACTAATTTACTAATGCTATATTCTATTATACCCTTCTACGCCCCCTGTACCTCCCCTAAATGTTGCTAAAATATGGGACCACTATTTCTGATTGGACAGGGACCGGAGGTGGATTCTCGCACTATGACAAATTTGGCTTAAATTGTGTAGCCTATTGTATTTGCGTTCCCACCCTTCAAATTTATACATTCGCTTTATTTCCCACCCGTCTCATGACAAATGTACACCAATTTTCATAGACAATGTATCTATAACCAACAGGAAATGCAGTAGTTATAACATCTTTGGTTATCAGGTCACTGCCTTGTCAGACGTCCAAGTTGACTTCATTTGGCAGTCGTTCAGGACGCATGCGCAGAACCTTCTGCTTCTCAAGTTTCAAGTCACCAACCCAGGCCCAAGATTACGAATTACTAAAAGTGCAAGAAGGAAATATTAAAATCAAAAATAAAACGTTTCACTGTAAACCCGCTTATCTTATTTCTAATCCCCTTTAATTATAAATCCTATCCCGCATTAATTGCGTTAAGAAACAACAATTTAATAATGACACAAGAGCAAGCTTAAGCATGTGAGAACATTGAACAGCCATTTTGATGCACACTGCGCAGAAGCAGAAATTCCCACCAAGCAAAGAAAGACGTCACACCATGTGATCAGGTTGTGACATGCGCAGATAAAACCCCGCGCTTAAGCGGCCATTTTAGACTAGGAACAAGCGTTATTTGTTAGAAAAACACATAGGCAAGCGTCCTAACTATTCATGTAGTGTGTGCAAATATTAATACAGACAATACAAGTTTTAATATTAATACAATGAGTGAGATTGCATACGAGTAAGTTTCATTTGCGAAACCTTGCTCCATCAATCCCCTCTCTGATGGCGTTTCTGAGCCATCAAAAACTACCCTCAATCAGATGCCAACTTCTAGCAAACCACTTCATTCTCAATTTCATTTTTACTTTTTCTACTTTTACAATCTCCCTTCATCTTTTTGTATAATTCACTTTTCCATTCTTCCAGTTCAATTTCATCTCTTTTTCTCTTCTTCCCTTTTTCTGTCACTTTATATGTCCCATTCTTTCTACAGCATTTGCACCAAAATACTATTGTCAGAACTATTATTGCTATCCCTGCTAAGGGAATTAGTACTTGACCTATAAGTCCTTTACCTATTTTAGCAAACCAGGTTCCAATTGACGATATACTATTTGTCAATCTTTCCCATACACTATCAGCTTCCAGTGGTTTAAGTTCATGCTCAAGTTTAGTTATGTTCTTAATATAAGTCCCAATTTCTGTACTCTTATCAGGAATATAAGTGCAACAGTTTTTCGTCTTTAATAATTTACAGACTCCGCCCTCTTTCGCCAATATTATGTCAAGAGCAAGTCGATTTTGCATCACCATAGACCTAATCGCAACCATTTCCGCATTAATCATTAGGAAACCTCCAGCAGTATCCGTTGATAAACGATCAACTACTGTAGACAATTTACATATCTTCCTTGAGTTCAGAATTATTCCCACTGAAGGTATCAATGCACCAAATATATCACCTACTATTTCTGAAAAACTAGCTCTTTTACTACGTATTAATTCACCATTGTTTTCATTGCTTCCAGTGTTTCTTTTTACGTGGTATATCTTTGGAAATACTATTCCAAAGTAACAACTTCCATACCACCGTGCAGGAAGCCTAAAGTAAGCCTTATTCCCGCAAACATAATAGATTCCAGGAAAAACTGCATCTGTTCCTCCTTTAAGTCCCCAACCTCCCAATATTAAAAAATTGTGTTCACAATCACTGGTCCGATGAAAACATTGTTATAGTCAGTTTTTAACCTATGTAGACACATTTTCCCTTTCTTTTAAAAATCCAGAGCCATAGCAGCTTGAGCTTTGCCAGGTGTGTAACTTCCCTCTTTCTCTGCCCAAGGTGGTAAATGAGTCTTATGTTCTGTAGCTTTCTTTTGAAAATCCTGTCTTCTATCCTCTACTAAATTCAAAAATATTTTCTCTTCTTCTAATAAAGAACATGTTAAATTGTGTCTACGTGCATGTGTTAAGTCTATTGATTTCATTGTTAAGAAAAATTCTCCCATAAACTGTGCATCTAAGGCGCTAAGCACTGGGTTCATACTCTTGCGAATTGGAACCTCAGAAAACACAACATCTATATTGGAATAGTAATATTGTAGTCTGCCTGTACTATAAAACAAACTTGTTAATACACTACATGAAATGCCATATGTCAATGGTAAATGATGGTATGTTAATCCTTCTGCTACTGATTCAGGTAATTTCATACAGACATAACAATTACTAACTTCCATTGTGTCTACATACTGAAACAATAACTTCGTGAAAACATTTAAACTAGTGTTGTTATCAGCTATCACATGATGAATTCCTTCATCCTCTTCTGCTATTAGTTCTACTCTGTTTCCCTTCATGTTTGCTGTCCTCCTTATAGTTTCATTATTGTTCTTTTTATCTATTATCATCAGGTAAGGAATTGCTACAATCAGGACTAACCATACTATAAGCACCAATACTAGACTACATATGCAAATTGCACAGCATCTTCTACAACATTTTCTCTTTGGTCTCCCAGTATCCCTATCATCAGGCATTTTTCGACAAGGAAGATTGCTCTTCTTATCTCTATTCCTTTTCTTCAGTGAATTCTTTTGTTTAGTCAGGGTGGTATTGTTTCTTCTTCGTAAGTTAGTTCTGTACTTGTTCCTTCACCACCACTGTCACTTGTTTCTGAGCTTTCAAAGTCTTCAAGAACGATATACGTCCAATCAGGACCCTTGAATTTGTTGTTCACAAGTCTTAATCTTTTACTTTTCCTCTTCCCAGACTTTTTCTCTTGATCTGTTTGACTTGTTACTTCAGGTACTTGATCTGGGTCTTCACTTCTGGGTTTTATGTGTCACTTCACTCTTTTGATGAAACTTGGCCAATGATCTCCTTTTCTTGGTTTTTCTACTTGCACTGTTTCTTTATTTTCGTCTTCAGATATCTTTTTAATTTCACTGTTTGGCACTGTTTTGTTTTCTTTATTCTCTGTCTTATTTGATTGTTCTTTTTCTGGTCTTATTGGTTTCTCATTTGCAGCTCCACTGTGAGTTTCCAATAATTCTTCTTGTTCTGTGTTTATTTCTTCATGTTTATTTTTATCAGTTTCTTTTTCTTCTGTATTTTCCTCTTGACCTAACTGCTTCTGATCAGGGCTTATTGCACTGTGTACTTCTGCAGCCTGACCTGCTTCTTCTAAACCTGTCTCTCCCTGTTCAAATTGTATAAAATCTTCACTGCTTTCAGTCCAGTTTTCTTTCCCTATCTGATTTGGTTCAGGGTCTTTTACTAGCTTGTCTTCTTGATCCTGAACCCCTTCTTCTTCAATTGCTCTTAATTTTCTTTGACTTCTTGTTCAGTGGAAAACCTCAGGAACTTCGACCACTGGTATCCAATCCTGACTTGTGCTCGGTTGTTCTCCGTCAGCTTCTCTTGAACCTCGAGCCTGAGATTCTTCAGCTTGGCAACCTTCAGCGATTGGTGTCGTCTGAGTGTTTTCTTCTTCTGGGTCTGGTACCCTTTTGGTGTGACTTACGTGAATCCAATTCGGAAATCCGGCACACTTCACTGCTGTATTTGTGGTCAATATGATTTGACAAGGTCTGCTCCACCTGGGTGATAGACACGTTTCTCTGGTGTGATTCTTCACCACCACCCAATCACCAGGATTCAGATCATGTTCTAATTCAGGCTGTCTGGAAACTGCGTCTTCTCCAACCTGGTGAGAGACAGAACGCACTAGGTCAGCCAATCCTTTACAGTAGTCCAACACCATATCATCAGAAATATTCACCAGTCTATTTGTGGGAACATGTGTTTGTCTCATTGCTCTTCCCATCATAATTTCATGGGGGCTCAAACCCGTTGTTCGATCAGGTATACTTCTGAGTCCCATCAAAACAAGTGGCAATGCATCAGGCCACTCCAATGATGTTGATGCACACATTTTTCCCAATCTTGACTTTATGGTGCCATTCAGTTGTTCAACCACTCCAGACGCCTCTGGACGATATGCACAGTGCAGTTTCTGTTTGATTTGAAATGCTTCACAGATTATTAGGATCACTTCATTGTTAAAATGTTTTCCTCTATCTGATTCCAAAGATACTGGGAAACCAAACCTAGGTATGAGCTCTCTTAGTAACAGCTTTGCAACTGTAATGCTGTCATTTCTCCTAGTTGGATAACCTTCCACCCACTTTGAAAACAGACATACTATGACTAGTACGTATTTCAACCCTCTGCATGGTGGTGACTGTATGAAGTCAAACTGTAGTCTTATGAATGGACCCTCTGCCTTCCCAATCTTCCCAAACCCAATTATTGTTTTCCTGCCTGTGTTGTGCATTTGGCAAATTAGACATCTCTGGCAAAGACTTTCTGTAACAGCTCTGAATTTGGGATTGTACCAATTTTGTCTGAATAGTCTAATCATTGCATCTCTCCCTATGTGTGTGTCTCCATGATACATTCTGGCCATTTGAGAAAGTAAACAATCTGGCATGACTGGTCTGCCATCTGTACTGACCCATACCTCATCCTCTTTTCTTGGAGAGCATCCCACTTTGATCCACAAATTTCTTTCAGCTTCCTCAACCTCATCTTGCAATCTTTTCACTTCATTCCAAGTTTCAGGTGACATAAATAACATAAGTTGGCAGCTGATTCCCATTCTTTCCACCCTCTTATTCACTGATGTTCTGGTTTTGGCACAATATTGAGCCACCAAGTCTGCATATCTGTTGCCAACTACCACCCAGTCATCTCCTGACTGATGTGCGGCACATTTCACCACAGCCAATTCTTTTGGTGATTGTATTGCTTCTAGCAATTCCCTCACAAATTGTCCATTTTTAATGGGGGATCCTGAAGAAGTCATGAAATCCCTCTGCATCCACAATTGGCCAAAATCATGCACAACCCCATAACCATATTGACTATCAGTGAATATAGTTATTTTCTGATTCCTCCCAATTTTGCATGCTTTTATCAGTGCAATTAATTCAGCCACTTGTGCAGATTTTACACCTGGTAAATAGGATGCTTCGACTATTCCAGATAATTCACATACTGCATAGGCAGCGGTTAGCTTACCATCTTCATGTCTCTGGCAAGAGCCATCAACAAACAGTTCTTTATCTGCCTTTTTAAGAGGCTGTTCCTCTATATCTGGGCGAGGTTTTGTGCATAATTCTGTAATTTGTACACAATCATGTTCATCTTCTTCGTCATCTTTATTTGTCTCATGATATGGATCTGGTAGTAAACTTGCTGGATTTATTATTGTACATCTTACCATAGTTACATTTTCAGCACCCATTATTATTCTTTCATACTTAGTCAGCCGACTAGGAGTGAGATGCTGAGTTCGTGTTCTGGTTAACAGAATCACAACTGCATGTGGAACATATACTTTTACAGGATGTCCCATCACAATGGATTCACTTTGTTCGATACTCAAACAAGTTGCTGCTACTGCTTTCAAACATCCTGGCAACGCAGATGCCACAGGGTCTAGTGTAGCAGAAAAGTATGCTATAGGACGTCTGTCCAGACCATGTCTTTGAGTTAAAACTGAAAGTGCACAATTTTCTCTTTCATGACAGAATAAGGCGAATTCTCTTTTATAATCTGGCATTCCTAAAGCAGGTGCTGAACAAAGGGAGTTTCTCAATTTTACAAAAGCTTCTACACTTTCATCTTCCCACTCAACAGGATTTTTTGCTTTCTTTTTGGTCATGTTAATCAAGGGCTTAGCCAACATGGAAAATCCTGGTATCCATTGTCGACAGTAACCTACTATTCCCAAGAACATTCTTACTTGTCTTTGCGTTACTGGCATTTGCATTCTTTTTATTAATGCTACTCTTTCAGAGGTTACTCTTCTTTTCCCTCTCTCAATTTGATGTCCCAAGTATTTAACAGTTGTTGTACAAAACTGTAATTTTTCAGGTGAAACTTTATGTCCTTCTTCTGCCAAAAGATTCAAGAGTGCTATAGTATCAACAACACAGTCCTCTCTGGTGTTCGATGCCACCAATAAGTCGTCGATATATTGTACTAAGACTGAGCTTCCTGGCATTACTAGTTTTTCAAGGCACTTTTTCAATATCTGATTAAAAATGGAAGGACTTTCTGTGTACCCCTGAGGAACACGATTCCATACATAGACTTTATTTTCAAACTTAAATGAAAATAGATATTGGCTATCTGGATGTAACGGAATTGAAAAGAAAGCTTGACACAGATCTATAACTGTGAACCATCCAGCATTCCAAGGAATCTGATATAAGATTACTGCAGGATTTGGTACTATAGGACAACATGGTTCCACAATTTTGTTGATTTTCCTCAGATCTTGAACGATCCTATATTTTCCACTAGGTTTCTTCAAACCCATTATTGGTGAACTACATGGGCTACTCATCACTTCTCTCAGTATGTTTTGTTTGACCATCCGATTGATCTCTTCAATGACACCTGCTTTTACTTCTGCACTCATTTTGTACTGTTTCGTATTTGGGAAAATTGCACCTTCCTTTACAGTTACTTGGACTGGATCTATTTTAGCCATGAGTCCTACTTCTTTTCCGGTGAAATCCCATACTATAGGGTTTACTGTATCTTTCAATTCCTTTGGCAATTCATCTTTTGTTATTAATGGAAACATTTCATCTACTTCTGTTCCTTGTTTTGCAACCATAATTTTATATACATGATCTTCATCTGGTGTCTGTACTGCCACACCATCCGGCGTGCAGAAAATGGTGCAATTCATTTTGCACAACAAGTCCCTACCTAGTAAGTTTACTGGACTGGAATCGCATACTACAAATTGATGCATTTCTTTGAAGTTTCCAATTTTAACCTCCATTGGTTCAGTAAGTGGTGTTCTAATTCTTTGGTTAGCAACTCCTACAACTTGAATATCTTCACCAGAGAGAGGAAGGTTTGGGACGTCTACTGTTCTCACAGTAGACCTGGTAGCACCAGTATCCAAAAGAAAAGTAATATCATTACCTCTCACTTTTCCTTCAACATATGGACCTGATTGATCTACCTGCAGGGATGCGCCAAGTACGCATTCCTTCTCCCCCTCTCCTTGGCACTGTCATGCGTCGAACCCGCAAAAGTCATCCTGCAAAAGAAATTGTGAGGTCATATAATCATTCTTACCACTTTCCCCTAGGTATCTGATGTCTGTACCGTGCTTTGCTCTGCTTACATTACCCTGAACAGGTGGAGGTGGCAACTGACTCTGAGGATTTACTCCTTTTTGTGAGTCATTCTGCGTCTGTGAATTTAAATTTTGATTTGGGCCATTATTATTTCGAATCTTTCTACACTCGTCTTTCCAATGCCCCGATTTTCCACATCCATGACAAGGAAATTTCTTTTTAGCTTCTTCTCTACTCATTCGTCCTTTCATTCTTCCACCATTTCCAGAATCACCATTCATTCCAGAGTCTTTTCCCTGAGTTTCATTAGGATTATCTAGATTAATTCCCTGTTTCTCAGCCATTTTTACCTGTGCCCACATTACTTTTTCCTGTAATTTCTTGTGCCTATCTTCAATGTCATCCCCACAATATTTTGCATATTTCAAAATTTCATCAATCGGTTTCCCTTGCCAGCAAAGCATATGCTGTTTAATCATCTGGCAAATCTCGGGCTTTAAACCATACACAAATCGGTATACAAACTGACTCATGTTTTTGTCTCCAATGTCTTCAAAACCACTGTACTGTTTGAACACCTGTAAAAGGCGCTCATAATACGAATGAACTGTTTCACTGGCTTCTTGGGTAGTTCGATCTATTTTTACCCAGTCTGTTTCTTTCGGTGGTATTTTCCCTTTCAGGTATGTTATCACCTGCTGGTACTTTTTCATCACGTCATTTGACGGGGCACCTGTCTTTGGATCTCTGGGATACTCATCACTTGGCCAATCAACTGTGATCTTACAATCTGTCCATAAATCTGCAGGTACCACTATATCAAACAGACCATCCAAATCTTTTAATAATACTTTTGACACCTTTACAAACCTTTCAACCTGCTTGTCCCATTCAATTGGCTTTTCTCTCAGCTTTGGGAAATCATTCGTAAATGATAAAATATCCTGTCTACTCCATGGAACATGTACATACCCTCCTCCTGCAACTTCTCTCATCGGGTACATTTTGTCAACTTTTCCTGTTTCCTTCATCACATATTCAGAAGCTGTTCGACTTGAGCGAGCTTCTTCCTTTTTCTTTGCCCACCTAGTTCTCCACTTATCTAGGTCTCCCCACTTTTGCAAAACTAACATTAATTCCCGTATTTGCAGTCTTCTTCCAGAAACATTCATATTTTCTAAATCTTTGTCTGAAAATTCTGCTCTATAGGGCTTCTGTAGTACTTTTGATCTCCCTATTTCGATTCCCATTTGTAATGCTAGATTGGACAATTTTTCATGAAATAATCTTACATTTCTAGTGATACTCCTGCACAGAAACAACAATTCTTCTTCATCATAAGTATTCAAACGTTCTACTCCTATATTTCCTGCTATCATTTCTTCTAACTCGACTTTTAATTTCTGAACATCCAACAATTTTGGAGGTGTGCACATTTTATCTGATCCCTGTACCCACCTTTCTAAATCTTCTGGTGTCACTATAGTTGCACTCTTTGCCCCTGATGAAGTTATTAAACTTACATCTTTTGAACGCTCAGGTATTTCTTTTCTTGGAGTACCCTTTACTGGACCTCTGACAGGTAAATCCATTAGAGATATTGTGGAATCACAATCACTAAAATTATCTTCAATTATAACTGGAGTTTCAAGTTTTTGAAAATTTTCGGGAGTGTTTATAGGAGAAGATACGGGTATTAGAGGAGGACAATTTCCTTGTGTACCATACAATGGCACTACGGGACCAATTGTCACAGGAATAGTCAATGAATCAGGATGTGTCTTTATCTGGGATATCTTACGTACTAATTCTGCTCTGGTCTTTTCTAATGCTTCCTTTTCTTTCTCATGAAGTATTCTATTCGGGGTAAATTCATGTAGTACCTGAGGAACCATTGGTGTTTGTGGTGAGGCACTAGGAGGAAGTCCACTTGACCCTTCCTGATACGGTGGAGGATTTCTCAATATTTCTTCCATAAACTCATCTTCTGAGTCTTCATGTCTCATTAAATGTTTGGTCTTTTCTGTACATTTGCCTTCTGATTTCTCTCCTTCTGTAAATAATGGATATAATCCTTCTACAAGCATTGCCCTTCTCCACTGCTTCATTTGACCTTCTCTATTCTCACGTAAATATCTGGGAAAAAATCCTGGATACCTCCCATTACTTCGAGATCGATCACGCTCAAATGCCTCAGTTTCCCACTCTTCTAAAGCTTCATATTGAGTTAATCTTGGTTTAGGTTCTAAATCATTCATCCTTTGTCTCAAATTTTGAAGAATTCGCCCATTGAATGTGCCATTTTTGGGAAATTCTAGTATCCCGTCATTTTTGGTATATTCTCTCCAATTTTCTATCCATACACAAGTATGATAACCTTTCTCCATCATCATATATGATGCGGGTGTTTTTGCTGGGGTAATAATAATTCCCTCCCTAGTCTTGATTGGTTTGACCTTTTTGAAATAATTCTTAATCTTTTGTAGAACTGACATCTTTTTCTTTTCTCCGTACATTTTAGGCAAATACCTATGTATAAAATTATATTCCGCAAACCCTAAAAATCTCCTATCTGGACGATTCCCTGTTAAAGTTGGATCGCGTTTTAACATGCAATTCTTATCCACTTAGAATTTTGCTTCTAAACTCTCAACCAATCAAATCTTTGCTAACTTTTAATTTTAAGCCAATCCTTGCGCGGCCTTTTTCGGTGACGTTTCTCTGTCAACCCCTCCTTTACAATTTGCTCTTTTCTGTTCTCACGCTGATACAGCCAATCCCAGTGCGGCACCTGTGATGTCAGTACTACTCCTGACTACTGACCCCTCCTTTACAAGGGTTTTCCACGCCCGCGGATGCAACCAATCCTAGCGCGGCGGTTTTGTGTCGTCAGCTCCCTCTCCGGCAACTGACCCTCCCTTTACAAAAATCTTACGCAAAACTTATTTTCTCTATATTCTTAATTAGAATTTCAGTAACAACATAAAACATTCGCTATCGTGCCAGTTTCTCTAATTCAGAAAGATAGTTTTCTTTTACACACTTAGTAAACCCTTCCGTTTACTAAAGCATACACTACGAGTAAAACCCTTCTGTCTACTCTTCACACAAGCATCCGAAATACCTGTTACTTCTTTAATGTTACCCTTTCTAGGTGATATAACATCAAATTTTCACTAGCGTACTCCTTTGGCTATACTTACACACATAGAATCCCTAACAAGTATTGATAGTCCTGCTTAACTATTCAGTACTAATTCTGCCTGACAGATAACCTCACTGCAGTATGGCTTCTTTCTGCCACCCACTATTCTTTTTCCCTGGGGTATTCTGGACAACATAGAAAAATACTCAAGAATAACGGGTATTAGTTCATAAAAATACAAAATAAAATTCTCATTACCCAATTAACAAAGAGTAACACTAACCGTCCTCTGCTACTAGAAAACTGATCCAGCGCGATATTAGCAAACTGCATTCATACACCATATACTCACTTGGGCCCACACATTCATACTATGCTAATACTTACGCTGGGTGTCAGATATACTCTTATACCAAAAATCCCTGCTACCAATTACCTTCTGATTGAAGAGTAATAACTTACCAATGGATCCTTTGCTAATTGGGAAATTTAAAATGAGGAGTGACATTCACTATAATACATAATCCTGAAATAACCACTGAGTCAGGAAGTTTTTAAATGTTTATCTAAAGTTTTAGCAGAGTAAAATACAGAAAAAGACACGGTATTTGATCAGAATACCCATGAAAAGCATAAAATTATTATTGCTAATAAATGACGGTGTTTAAGGAAAAGAGGAGATAGGAACAGCAGCGCAACTAAAGGTTGCATATATTTACCTAAGTGCAAGAACCAAACCCTTAGCCAAGGATTTTGAAAGAATAGGACCCTGGAAGGATGAAGAGCAAAGACTTCCTTCAGGATCAGGACAGGACTGGTGAACTCTCTACAACGACGCCTGCGCCGTTCCCCTCTCTGGCACTCGACTTCTCCTCGATTCTCCCGTCTAATGGACTCCGCCGCCCCCTCCTCAGGACCTTTTCTGAATAGGGATTCAGTCAGCAACCGATCAGCTGGGCAGCTTAGAGCTCTTCTATATGTTCTCTCTTCTCTGGAATCTAGCTCTGACTAATTTACTAATGCTATATTCTATTATACCCTTCTACGCCCCTGTACCTCCCCTAAATGTTGCTAAAATATGGGACCACTATTTCTGATTGGACAGGGACCGGAGGTGGATTCTCGCACTATGACAAATTTGGCTTAAATTGTGTAGCCTATTGTATTTGCGTTCCCACCCTTCAAATTTATACATTTGCTTTATTTCCCACCCGTCTCATGACAAATGTACACCAATTTTCATAGACAATGTATCTATAACCAACAGGAAATGCAGTAGTTATAACATCTTTGGTTATCAGGTCACAGCCTTGTGAGACGTCCAAGTTGACTTCATTTGGCAGTCGTTCAGGATGCATGCGCAGAACCTTCTGCTTCTCAAGTTTCAAGTCACCAACCCAGGCCCAAGATTACGAATTACTAAAAGTGCAAGAAGGAAATATTAAAATAAAAAATAAAACGTTTCACTGTATACCCGCTTATCTTATTTCTAATCCCCTTTAATTATAAATCCTATCCCGCATTAATTGCGTTAAGAAACAACAATTTAATAATGACACAAGAGCAAGCTTAAGCATGTGAGAACATTGAACAGCCATTTTGATGCACACTGCGCAGAAGCAGAAATTCCCACCAAGCAAAGAAAGACGTCACACCATGTGATCAGGTTGTGACATGCGCAGATAAAATCCCGCGCTTAAGCGGCCATTTTAGACTAGGAACAAGCGTTATTTGTTAGAAAAACACATAGGCAAGCGTCCTAACTATTCATGTAGTGTGTGCAAATATTAATACAGACAATACAAGTTTTAATATTAATACAATGAGTGAGATTGCATACGAGTAAGTTTCATTTGCGAAACCTTGCTCCATCACTGGCATCCTTGGCGTGGTTTCCCCTGACTTTTTGCCTCTACCTCCTGCATTTTTGACACTGTGCTGGATTTAGTTTTTGCTGGTTTAGATGCTTTGGGCACTTTGCCACTGCTGATCAGTGCCAAAGTGCAAGTGCTCCCTGTGTAAATTGTTATTGTGATTGGTTATCCATAATTGGGATATTTGTTTTACCAGTAAGGCCCTAGTAAAGTGCACTAAGTGTGCCAGGGCTGGTAACTCAAATGCTACCAGTGGGCTTGCAGCACTGATTGTGCCACCCACATGAGTAGCGCTGAAAAGAGGTCTCAGGCCTGCCACTGCAGTGCCTGTGAGCAGTTAACTGCCATGTGGACCTGGCCAGTGTACCCACTTGCCAGACCTTACCCTTCCCTTTTCTTACACATAGGACACCCCTATGGTAGGCCCAAGGTACCCCCCTGGGCAGGGTGCAGGGTATGTGAAAAGTAGGACATGTACTAGTGTGTGTAACATGTCCTGATAGTGAAATACTGCTAATTTCGTTTTTCACTATTGAAAGGCTAGCTTGCCCATAGGACAGAATGGGGATTGCTGTGTAACATATTAACAGCATATCTTCCCATAGGAGTGAGATAGAAACTTGGAGTCTGGTATCCCTGAACTCAGAATTTAATAACACATCTTTTAGGAAGGATGGTTTTTAAATTCTGTGTTTGAAAATAGCACTTTTAGAAAGTGGCTATTTTCTTGTTCAACCTTTCTGTGTGCCTCTGCCTGTTTGTGGATTGACTGTCTGGTTTGAGAGTGACAGGGGCTGGGGTGGCTCCAGGTGTCTGGGTGAGTCAGCACTAGGCTGAATAGGCCGATCTGCATTTGGAGTGGTGGGAGGAGTAGCACCTGGGCCTGAATAGGGCTGTGCCTGCCTTCCACAATGCTGGCTCCACCTCCTGCGGTGTGTCTGAAGACCCTGGCCCACACTGACAAAGGAAGAAGTTGTGCACTACTGGCAGAGTACACCCAGAACTGGTTTGGACTGGGTCCAGGACCCCTCACACATAGGGAACAAAGACTTTTGGGGTATAAATATGAGAGCTGAAACCGCTGTAAGTCAGACTACTTCGTGATCAAGAGGAACCTGTTGCCAAAGAGGACAGCTGAAGAGACTGAGGAGAAGTAATGCCCTTGCTGTGTGTCTGGGGTTGGCCTGCAGTTTGCTGTTTCTACTGAGGAGAGGACCAAGGGACTTTGCTGTGTGCTGTGTCCCCTGCTTGAAGAAGGACTTTGCTGTGTGCTGTGTCCATCTGAAGAAAAGTCTCCAAGGGCCTGAGAAGAGCTGGCCTCCTGTTTTTGAAGTCCCAGGAACAAAAGGACTTCACCCTCAGCTTCCCTGAACTTCCTTGCTGGGAGTTCTGACCTGCCAGGAGGTGCCTGTAAGTGTGTGTGAGGCCTTTGCTGTTGGGAGCTGGAAGCGCGACGCAATGAGGGAGAAGCGTGTCGCCGCCGCAGCAGCCGCCGTCGCATCGCCGAGGAAGCATGCCGCCGCTGCTCGTCGCCGCATCACCGGAGAAGCGTGCCGCCACCACAGAGGGTGCCGTCGCATCACTGGAGAATCGTGTCGCGGGACCTGTCGCATCGCTGAGGAATCGTGCCGCCGCTGTTCGCCGCCGCATCACCGGAGAAGTGTGCCGCCGCCACAGAGGGTGCCGTCGCATCACTGGAGAAGCGTGTCGCAGGGCCTGTTGCGGCTCAGGAAACCACCGATTTCGCCGCTCGGCCGTTGGGCGTGCACGCATCGCCTCCACGTTGTCGCATCGCACTAAAGACGCTATTTTGTCGCATCGCACCGGATCGTCGCAACGAATCGAGACGCCATCTTGTCGCATCGTAACCGGAGCGCAGGAAGAATCGACACATCGCCTTCTCTGCGACCCTTTTGTTTGTTCTGCGTTATGCATCCAAGGTACTTTGAGAGTAAAGTGTCGCATTTACCATCTACAAGCTTATTTTTGCAACAACCTTTTTAAAGACATTCTACTGAGTATCTGTTTGTGGATTTTTGTCGTTTTGGTCTTGTTTAGTTTAGATAAAGATATTTTATTTTTCTAAACTGGTGTGGTGTCCATTTGTGGTGTTTTCACTGTGTTACTGTTAGTGTTGGTACAAATACTTTACAAATTGCCTTTGGGATAAGCCTGTCTGCTCGTGCCAAGCTACCAAGGGGGTGAGCAGGGGTTATCTAAAGTGTGTATCCCCCTTACCCTGACTAGAAGCAAGTGTCCCTATTTGGTCAAAGGTACCTACCTCTGCCTACTAGAGACCCCATTTCTAACAGTGCCAATTAGCGTAGGCTAATTTTGCCATGTCCAATGGAGGGAGCACACGCACTGTACCACTGGTTAGCAGGAATAAAATGCACAGAGTCGTAATGCCAACAAAAACAAGTTCAGCATGGGGTACAGCAGAATGTGCATTAAATGCAGGAAGATCAGAGTCAGAATATAGTATCATAAAATATCATGAAGACAAGGCCTGAAAGTAGGTGATGCTGTAGTGATGGATCAGAATACATTACAGTGTCTGTCTCAGTCAAACAGTGCAATAGCTTTTGAATCTCAACGATAAATCATGAAGATTCAGCTTACTTTATTGTTGCCAAAGCAGGGGTCGGTAGAGAGAAATTGATTTTCCACTTGATGACGTCTTTGAGCTTCACTCTGGATGTTGAAGAGCAACTGGAATCCGCAACCATCCATTCAGCCATTGAGAAGAAGGGAACTCGTCATCTCATTGTGGTGCTCCATTGCTGATAAACGCACAGCCATTGGAAGGCTAAGTTTTAAAGCAGAAATCTTGCAGAAAATTTAACAAGGAATCAGTGATATTTAAGAAACAGGGAAGGTGCTATAAAAATTCGAATGGAGATGCATCTTTAGATGGCCTGGGTCCTCAATAGACAAACTGGCATCCCGCCTGGTAACCAGACACTACGTAGCTGCAGTCCATTTTCTAAACTTATGCCATGTTCCCTTTTACATGCCCACTGGAAGACAGATGGTCAGATGTATAAAAATAAGTCTCTCAGTCCCACTATTTCTGTGGGTAACTGAGGCTGTGAGATGTGCTGAACATAGTATGTGAATAGTGGAAACAATGGTCCCTTCGGAGGTACTTATATTTTAGTTAATATTTAGGGAATCAGTCAATGTATTCCTAAATAGCATGTATGGCGGAAAGACTCATAGTCCCATAGAGTATTGTATCAGAATTAAAGTTTTATTTTACAAGATTTGGCTAATAATCAATATTCAAAGAAAGCAAGATGCTCCAATGGAAAAAGTGAAATGGTGCAGTGCACATGAAGAGCAATTAAAATTTGAATAACTTATTGGTTGCTGGAATAGTGAAGAGTCTAGCATGACATTTCAAGTATTTTAAACTTGCCCCTTAACATAATTTAACAAAAGTTGACGTTTTGACCCCTGCTATGCTGTAACTTACAGCAGTTCTTCATCATGACAACAGATAGGGGACACTCCCTATTCTAAATTAATTGTTTGTCCTACATGAGCAAAAACAGAATAAGTCTGTCTGTAAAACAGTTTTCCCAGTTGTGGGGAATGTAAAACCGGGGTTGAAGGCTTTCCTGGGACTCATGCTCTCAAGCGCCTGAAGGTGTGGGACAAATAGGACTGCTGGCCCAGCAGTACAGTATGTATTATACATAATGCAGGTTTTGGAGCATATTTAATGAGAACTCAAACATTCAGTTATTGTTTTTTCTCTAATGCAGGGAAAATGGACTATGGTTTTGGTATGGTCTTAGGGGAAGCTAGGGGCTGTGATCTCATGCAGTGATGCAGGCATACATCTGCGAAGCAGCAGACCTGGAGGCCTTGATGCACCTGGCCAGTCTGGCATGTGTCCTATCAGATTAATGTCTAGTACGCCGCTTGCTGCCAAGAAAAGCAATTACTTTCTATGTAGTCTGTCATCACATTGCCTTTAAACAGTTTAACGCTTTAAAGAGCCAAACCTCCTACATTCGTTTACAATCGCACCAGTGCTATATCGCCACACTTCTTTCTGCCTGACGATATTGTGCTCTAAATGCAGCCTGAAGAAGAGGGAGGATCATGTTTACAGAAGTGCAGAAAGAAACTTAAAAAACATGTTTTGAATTTATTATCACAGTTGTTCGTGCTGCTAGGAAAGAATGCCATCCTATTAAAAAAATATTTTGAAGGGGCAATGCTAACCTTAACAAATTGAAATATGTGTGAAATGTCGTAGGTGGAGAAATAACTGTAGTTTGTTGAGAGGGACAGATGGCAGAGGACAAGACAGTAAGAGAGCAGGTAGTTGTAAACTTCATCGCTTTGTACAATTCTTCTGAATGCGTATTCTGTCAAGCAGTTATCTTGTTTTTTTGTTCAACAGTGAAAGTTTCCTGGCAGAGATTTTAATAGGTTAGTCATGAGAATTCCATGAATATATCATTACTAACAGAGTGACAGAAGGCACTCAGAGCTACTAGAGAAATGCCAAAAGCGGAAGCTTTTTTTGGCCAGCTTAAATCCAAATCAGAATTTTCAGAGTTATTTAAGTGCTTACCGCAAATATACAAAGTAGAAGGTCTGAAACCTCAGTAGGAGGATGTGACACTTAGGAGAAAGTATCCCCAGCTATAGATATAAATTATTGTGCATGCCACAAACAGCAGTATAAAAAATATTTTTACAATAAGGACATGATTTCTTGAAAAAGAACCCTGTAGGGAGAGATTCCAAGATTTCCCTGGAACCATGGGCCACTGTTGTGTCCTAGTTAGGCTTTTTCCATTTCAATTTACAGAGAAAGAATGCTGCTGTCAGATACTGCAATCTGACATTCATGGATTGCCGCTTCCCGGGAGACAGCAGTATCATGCATAAGCAGTCAGTGGAAAGTTACCTCAGTGCACTTGATCAATGATTCTTGTTGCCTTGCCATTAATGGTTTTGGTGTACTTTTTGAACCGTAAAATGAATCTGTCAGTTCATATCTTACAAAAAGGATTTGGGGATGCTGTGATGCAAGGAGTCTCTGAGCCTGAGACTAATAGAAAAAGAGAAAAATAAACTAGAGAAAAAGGAGAGGAGGAGAGAGAGAGAGAGGGATGAGCTTTATCGATATGAAAGCTACACAGTGCCTGCCTAAGTTAGTAGGAACTCTACTTATTCCACTGAGATCTTAGCATCCAGAGCCATCAGTGTATGTTGGAGGACATTGGACGTTACAGAGCCCATGTGACAAAGACTGATTAAATCATAACACCCCTCTGAAACCGCATGCAAAGCCAACTGAATCCCAGAGGTCCATCACACTTGGGAGACCAGGGTAAAGTAGTTGGAGTGAAAGACCAGGGGTGAACAGGTGGGGGAGCTTGGCTGAATGCTACAAATTCCTCCAGTCAGGAGAAGGGTACTGGTTGTGAACTGTTGTGGTATTTGTCTGTTTTACTTTTTAAGAGGCAACATATTGTTTGGTGGTTACTTACTGTTCAGAGTCTGGAGAATCCAGGGGCAGTGGATTGGCTCATACTTCTGGAGACCAGGTCTTGTTTGGGTCATAAGGTGATCACATATGAGACACTTCAGTTCCATTAGGTCTCAGAAGAAAGCACATCTTAGGTCCGGGCAGGTGGGAGGGAGTTCAGCCCCTTTTTGGGTAAAGATCCTCATAAACTAAGAAATGTTGCAGATCACCCAAGAGTCTCCTCTTTGGGCAATTATCATAGTCCCATTGATAGTTATGATTTAGAAGATGTCTGTTTCAGACGTCATACAGAACCGATGGCTGAGGTGACAGTCTTGTATGAAAATCTGATCTTCAACTTTTGACACTCCTTCCGTTGCTCATTTTGCCATTGCATGGTCACTTGATTTCCTGCTGGTATGGTTGATAGAATCTCAGCTCCCAGAGGCTAGGGCTGGAGATGTGCTTCACGTTGGACAGCCCATAAGGCCTACCATTGGAGACATTTTAGTAGAGGTGTGGTGAGGTATTGTTCTCAGAAAGTAATACACTGCAGGTACAACATTTTGGAATTGCTACTCTGCAATGTGTAGTGTTTCCCTTATGGTTCTCATCATTCATTTTGCACCTTAATTGGCTTGGGTCCAACAAGCTATCCCTTCCTGTTCAAAATATCATTGAAATTTCCTATACTGGAAAGGCCCTCCATTATTTATCAGGGAATTGAGTGTGTGCCTATGATTTTATCCATTTTGGAATTACCTCCATAGTGGATATAGTGGTTAAAATTAATTAGCTATGTGTAAGTAGTTATGTGTAAGGATTATGCAGGAGATTGAAACTTTGTGCAGGATTATGGAAGAATATGCTCACATTCTTCTTTGGATTTTCAGAAGCTGGTTGGAAGGCTATGGGTGCTGGTCTGTTTTCCTGAGGCACCATGACACTCACATCCATGAAATCAGTCCCTTTCTTAAATGTTTACCTCTAGTCCTGATTACAACTAATATTCCCAGTAAGTACCATTACCCCAACAGAGGGTATTTACCCTGTATGGTAAATATCTCTTATTGAAACTCTAAATGTCTCATATTTTGCTTTATTCCAATCCATTTCCACTCATAAATTTCAGGAGGTCTTACCTGGCAAAATCTGTAAGGACAGAACATTGTGTGTGTAATAATCATCAAACCAATGAGACTTCCTATACCTGTGCAAACATCTGTGTGCCTAGGGATATGACTTTAGATCTGAGCTTGTAATCAGGGTCTTAGTCATTACCACACCTTGGTGACTGGAGTGGGACAATTTCGCAATTAACTTTGTGAGGATTGTTGGCATTATCAGTCTGGTGCCTCAGAAAACCAGTCTTTTATTGGACATGGAAATTTACTGGTGAGTTTTTCACCCCCTTCTTAGGGGCAGAGTCACTAGTTGAGATGGTGGTCTTCCATAATGGCTTGTAAGTGTGGGTCATTTGCAATATCTTGAGTCATTTCTTCTTTGTAATTTTCCTGAGTAAAGTAATTCCCATGATGGTGTTTACCTGCTGTCTTGTGGTTTCTTCATATATCCAGATGAAGTCATCAGTAAAGTGTGCACCTCATTACTAACTGTAAATTCATTTGCTATTCTTGCTGCTGGAGGGCTCATTTTCTATTTATGGTGGGCGGAGAGGTGCTAAGACCATGCAGAGATGCCCCAATCTTTTGCAATCCATGAACACTCCAAAAGAGTGGGCAAGCAATTGAGCGGAAAGTGCCACAGCTCCATGATAGAAATTGATTTCTGCTCAATCTGAGAGCAGCTCTGATTGGCTGATGTCAATCTTTGGCTTGACATCCACTTGAAGACTAACACTTATTACAAATTTGGTGCACCAGTGTGGGATATATAGGCCAATACCTGTTCACTGGATAGTCCTGGATTGTTATTTTTTTTAAGTTTGGTGCCAATTTGACCCTACTCAGGAGCTAATCTGGTAATCAGGTCATAAAAAATATCAGTGAGGTAGGCTATGTTTAGTAAAACCCAACTCATTCCTAAGACAGTACTGGAAAACAGGAAACATATTGAAAAATGCTGGAGACAGGACTGATGAGGACATCTGTCAGCTTTTTAGATTCACCTTCACGTTCTCACTTGAGATGTAGTGCCTGAAGAATTCAGGGGTTTGTTTTATTAACTCACATTTCTTTCAATGTAGTTTAGTCCGCATTCACAGATTCATTTTAGGCTGGCCCTCAGACATAAAGTGTGATTTTGTTTGAATTCAAGATAAATTAGAATGACACCAATGGCATTTAGAACTCCAGGCAGTCATGACAAAAATCCTCTAACAGTATTTTCATCCAAGTTCATGGCAGAGGAGATTTCAACATACACATGCTCATATCTACTTGCATGTTATGATGAAACATCAGCTCCTTATGGAGGTTGAGATGGTAACCCTGCATTTAGGTCAAGCTTTGAGAACTACTGTGCTCCATTCAGGTCTGTAATAATCAATCTTGGTGGGAAATTAAGCTCTTACTGAATGGTCTCGTTAGGAGATGCATGCCAATGCACATGCTCACTTGTCCTGCTTGTTTTAGATATCTCATAACAACTATGGGGCACAGAAGACACCCTGAATTTGTTCAATGGTCCTCTAGCTTCTGTAGGTTTACCTCCATAGCTCCATTAACCCTCCTACAATTCTTATCATCTTCAGTTTTCTGATTCCAGACTATAAAATATCTGTGAATTCATGTGTTATTTGATGCATGAAAACCTTTTGTGATCTGGACCAGGATTACTCCTTACAAGTTCACTCAGGCTGGCATGAAATGAGTCTAGAATTTCAGGGAGATGAGGTTAGTTAATTCTAAAGAGTTAGTAATCAATGATCATATAAGGTGCAAAATGATAGTCTAGTGTTGTGAGGACGGCTCTATATTCAACATCGGGCTCTTTGGTTTGAAAGGTTATAAGTACTTTGTGCACATTTGCAACAGAAAAATGTAGCAGAATGGACCTTTTTACAGACTGTTGTGTTTCTTTTAGAGCAGGTATACAAGTTTTGAACCAGCTGCCACAGGTTTCACTGATCAGTGTTCGAGTTTGGAGCTCTGTGTATGAAGAAAGGTGATGCATATTATTCCCCATTACTTTTAATTGAACACTCACCTCCTGTTGTTTTCTAACGTGCAATACTTTATTAGGAGAATTCCATCACTTGAGCCAGTTGTAATGTATTGTTTTGTAACTGCATTTATATAGCTTTGCATAAACCTGACGCGGTGCAGAGTAGGCACTGCAGAAGTGGAGAGGTTTTGGTCCCAATACTTCTTGCTGGAGTGCTAGAGTGCTCTCTTTATTTTCTTAGCTCATCTACACGTGGAGCAGTCCGTGAGGACATCTCTCTCTGCAAATTGAATCAGACCTTAAGGAGTCATTGGGAAAACAGTGACTGAAGCATAATAGAGGGACATTTCTATTTGTTTTCTTCAAGTACAAATGTGTGCAAAATGTGCAGGTGGTAAATTCACTACTACAGGTCTACTGATTTCACCACTTGCATAATTGCACAAACATAGTTTGGGAAAGTTGGGATGGTCTCATTCAATGACAACACAATGCTGCTTCACAGTGAGATGTTCTGCAATTCCCTTCCCCAAGAGTCTACTTCTTCAGATGTTGATGGTTATTTCCAGGGGAAGGGCATGACACATAGCAGCAGTGGCGGTTGATGTGCAGGGGGGTGGTGGGCTCTACCTCACTAATCATTGAATCAGGAGGAAGAGAATGGTGAATTCACACTGAGCAGCTCAGCACACACTGCCAGGCTGCATCAGTAAAGTCAAGGACTGAGCATGATTTTGCAAGCAAGATTGTCTTTAGTGGAAGGGCGTCACTGCACATGTGCTGAGTGACAATCTATTCGCCTTTGTCGTAAAAACCATCAATTTCCATCACAAGTGGGATGTGCCCCAACATCACAGACTGGATGAAATCCAACTACCTAAAACTGAACATGGACAAGAACCCCCTCCCCCTGGGACAACTCCTAGTGGCCCTCAGCCCTCGGACCTGCTCCTACCCCACATCCCATGCCAGAAACCTGGGCATCATACTGGACAGCGTTCTCTTCATGAAGCACCAGGTGAATGCCGTAGCCTCCTCCAGTTTCCACATCCTATGAATGCTCCGTAAGATCTTCAAGTGGAGCCCACCCAGCACCAGGAGAACATTAATACAGTCCCTCATCACCAGCCGATTGGACTATGGAAACCCAGTCTACGCTGAAATCACACCCCAACTACTGAAACGACTCCAGACAATCCAAAACACAGCAGCCAGACTCAAACTAGATCTCCCACGATGGTCTTGCATAACACCCCACCTCAGAACCCTCCATTGGCTCCCAACCAAGAAGAGATGCCATTTCAAACTACTCACCCATGCATTCAAGGCCCTCCACAACATTGTACCTGTCTACATCAACTATCGACTGACTTTCCTCCAGCCCCCCAGACGCTCTGCGCCGCTCAGCCCACCTAGCCCTTGCACAACTCCCACGCATCTGTCGGGCCCGGGGAGGGGGCCGATCCTTCTCCTACCTCGCTGCCAAGTCCTGGAACAAATTGCCCCTCCACCGCCATACCACCACCACCCTCACTGACTTCAGAAGGGAGCTCAAGAACTGGCTGTTCGACTAACTGACCTAATGGCTCATAATCAGTGCCTGGATACCCCTTGAGGTGTCAAGCCACGCTTTACAAATCCAGATTGATTGCCCTGTTTGAAGTAGTGGCCTTTTAGTCTGCCCTGGGGTGCTGTCGTCTGTGGCCCAGGGGATAGACTTGAGGTGCATAGGCTTATGTTACCCAGAGGGGGCAGTTCGTGGTCAAGAAGGGAGTGGATTGTCCTAGATTTGGAGCAGGGTCCAACTACATTTCGTTTTTCTGAGTCTGCTTTACTGGGGAGGGATGGACAGGGTTGGGGTCAGCCCAGCAGACAGCAGTTTTGGTGTGCTGACCGAGCATGATGACTGTTGCAGCCATTCCTGACTGAGACGCCACCTGAGAGCCCAGCATTACCTCCTAATCCTGGTCTTCCTCGTCACAGTCCTAAAAAACATGATGGAGCACCTCCTTCCTGTGCAAGGTAGCCCTGTTGCTATTCTAAGTAATTTTGCTATGTTTACCATTGTGCAAATGGCCCTTCCTCTAATACTACCTGTCCCCATAACTGAAAAACACGTTATTTCCTATTTCTGCCCAAAGCTAAAGTCTGTAAGCACCCTATATGCAAAAGGCATGATTCACAAAGGCAACTTACACGTTTTAGTATGCTTACACTTTTGAGTAAGTTTATTACTTTTCAGCACGCCCAAACTCCAAATATATATTTACTATAAAAGTGTAACTTACATGTCTCCACCCACTGAGTTCAGGGGGTGGAGTCTGGATAGCCATTATTTATGACCGTAAGGTTATGCATGTAGCTTATGAACGTATTTTATGACTGGCAGAGACTTCATTTGTGGTAGAGACCCTGCACTCGGGGCTGGGACTCCACATGATTGTGAATAGTGGACTCCGCACACAGGGCGAACCTCCCCCCACAGTGACCTCTGCATGATAGTGAATAAGACACCTAAATATTGTAATTAATAGGAAGATTATATACACTTAAATTCAATCAGGCATATCAAACATACATTCACTTACAGCCACATAAATACTGCCCAAAACCTTGAATCTGTTTCTATCCTATCCAGAACTTGCCTTCTGCTCCTTACTGTGCATCTCAGTTTGGGACACTGATGCAACCAAGGATGTTGGTAACTGTAATGGGTGGGGAAATCTGGGTGTATGTGCTACAGTTGTCAGGGCCCAGTCTTAGTGGTGGCACGTTCCTCACAAATGGCTACACCCAAAAGCCATTATAGGGTAAGTCTAGAGAAGG
Source organism: Calotriton arnoldi (assembly GCA_963921515.1). Taxonomy (NCBI): domain Eukaryota; kingdom Metazoa; phylum Chordata; class Amphibia; order Caudata; family Salamandridae; genus Calotriton; species Calotriton arnoldi. The sequence goes on from CAWUFW010008085.1 coordinate 307,022, forward strand.
ATGGAGGATTGTGCCTTTTCAAATTCGGATGTATTTATGCTGAATGATTTCCAAGCGTTCTTTGGTGATTTTCAAATGCATAGTATTTATTTGTATTCTCATGCATAGGACAAAAACAAAGTAAAGAAACAGCCGACACGTGTTTCGCCCATATGGCCCATCGGCCGAGGGCTTTTTCAAGGCTGAAAAGGAGTAGATATAAAAGAGAAGGGTTTATTGAGGTTTGGGGGGCAGGGAAAATGCACATATGAGAGAGTAGTTTAGATATGGGGAATAGTAGTTAGGTGAAAATGAAATTGGAATATGGGTTGAGGAAAAGTGGGAAGAGAGAGTAGTTTAGATATGGGGAATAGTAGATAGTTGGAAATGAAATTAGAATGTGGATTGAGGAAAGGTGGGAAGAAAAAGTTAGAAGTTTGAGTGACAGAGAGCAGAAGAGGGGGAAGGGGGGAAATAGTAGTTAGATGAGAGTGACATTGGGATAGGGTTTTAGGAAAGGTGGAAAGAGAAAGTTAGAAGTTTGAATGACAGAGAACAGGAGAGGGGGGGGTGGTAATGGGTAAGGTACAAAAGACCAGGGAAATAAATTCACAAAATTAGTCATGGTACAATAATCCACAGTTCTGCATGTAAAACATAAGACTAGTATTGAGAGAAATCAGATATGGTCATCAAGATGATACATATATAACATATAACATATATAACATATAACACATATAACAAGAGACTAATATTGAGAGAAATCAGATATGGTCATCAAGATGATACATATATCGTCAGTCATAATTAGATTTGTAAGGTCACATAGCCCTATTTTCAATGTAAAATAGATTAGAATGGTACATCGTTAAGCACATAATTCCGAATTAAGCGTTCAAAGAAGGGGGTGACAGGTATCATCATTAAGGTGATTCATGTGCAATCAATCATAAATTAACATGTAAAATCACAAGGCCCTCTAGTCGGTACAAGGTTAGTTAGATATGTGCATTATGCCACAGTTTGATACGGAATACAAAACCTGATATTTCACATATATTAGGGCCTAGGACTTTAGGTTGCGTCATCCTGTTCTGGTAATGTAAGCCGCTACTTATCGAACATATACAGTTCAAAGAAGTAGGAAGAAAGCCGCGTACGATGGGGAAGCAAAAGGAAAAGTGTATGTGATATCGTATCTCGGTCAGTCACCCTGAAAGAATGTGAATGTAATTTCAGCAGAACACAGTGGCAGGATAATTGGACATGTGTTGGGGCAGTCTACAAGGGCTCATTAAGCAGATATAAAAGAGTGAAAAAGAGTGAAAAAGCACATTTCAACAAAAAGCGCTTACCAGGGTTCGTGGCAGAGTTCGTGTGTCTAAAATAAGAAAACATACTTAAGGTCACAAAATAACAAATCTTTGAAACGGAGGCTATTGAAATCAGAGGACTAATCCCGGGAAATATCATGTTACAGCCTCTATGTGCAGTTAAACAAGGTTAAACAAGGAGGCTGACAGTGAATTAGAGTGAACGAGGGATGCTGTTCTACACAGGCGAGAGGTGAAAGAGAGCTGCAGTGGGCTTTTGGTAGCTCTGTATTCACGCGCTGAAAAACGAAAGTTAGTGTATTATCGTGGCTTTTAGCAGTTCTATAGTTAAAGCACGAACAGAAAAGACAAAAGCTAAAGTATTATCATGTGTGCAAGGCAGCCGGTTCAGGCGGGGTTGAAGTCCCCTCTTACCTAGAATTTATTTATGCGTTTTTATATAGCGCGGACTTTACCCGAAGGTGTCAGAGCGCTTCACAATAGGAACAGTAACATTACATGAGCATAATCCAAAAGCAAGCGTTACATTACATGAGGAAAAAGTGACAATTGTGCAAATAACAAAAACAAACCAGATACAAAAAGAGGTATACGTTCCAAGAGGAACAGGTGACAGGTGTGCATGAAACATGAGATACAAAATACAAATAGAGGTATAATACTGCAATAAGTGGCAGTCACTCAGGACACACTGGGAAGGCACTTCTATAGGCATGGAGTACAGAATTTCCTATAGTGGAAGAACTTCCTTGAGGGAGTAGAGAGGGCGTGAATTAAACAGGGGACTTAAAATGAAAGGAACACACACATACAATCCAACACAGCACGCCAGGGTGAGGAATGTACAGGAAAAAGTACAAATTTACAATGAAGAGCGGACTTCCTAGAGGGGCCTGAGAATGAAAGTATTAGTTCTGAAAGTGTCTTTGGAAGAGAAGAGATTTGAGGTCAGCTTTGAAGATCCGGGTAGAGGCGGTGGCACGGAGCAATGGGGGAAGCGAGTTCCAGATTCTCGACCTAGTAATCTCTAAAGTGGACTCTACACAGCTCGACTCGATCATCCCCTGTGACTGGTCGGACCATCACATCATTACTTTTCAAGTCTTAGAAACGGTTAAACGACTCCTAACTCAACCCCTGAGAACTAAGATCTGGAAGAGAAACCTGAAAAACGTCGGCTCTGACCTTACAGGATCAGCTAATTCAAACCTTCTATGTCCCCCGGAAGACCTAACCGATATCCAGGGGCTGACCAATCACTACTTTCACTCCATGAACAAACTACTGGACGAAATAGCCCCGCTTCAACTGAAAAGAACTTCCACAAAAAACTCAAAACCTTGGTATGATGGGAGGCTTAATGCAGACAGACGCTCTCTCAGAGTAATTGAACGACGTTGGAGAGCCGCACCCTCAGCTGACCACCTCAAGCTTCTAAGAATCGCCAGAAACTCCTATTTTAGAAAGATCAGAAAATCTAAAACCGACTTCTTCAGGACTCAACTAGACCAAGCCAAGAACCGCCCCAAAAAGCTATTCGATCTTATCAAAACCCAAACCAAGAGCGTTCCCAGTCTCCCTAACGCTATCCCACTTACTCTTCCCAACTGCGATGAATTTGCCTCCTTCTTCGCTTCTAAAACAGAATCCATAAAATCAGATCTACTCAAGGACTTCTTATCCCTCTCAGACTTGATAAAGAATTCATCACTGCCCCCTGCTGGTGCACAAGCTAACGACCTCCCAAAATTCAAACTCAAAAACAACGCAACTTGGTCCCACTTCAACACTTACAGTGAAGACTCCATATTAAAGACGCTAACCGCTCTGAAACCCTCCAATCATTTCACAGACCCGCTCCCGGCTAATTACTTAAAATACTTCATTCCTCTGTTACTACCTCTCTGGACCAAGATCATAAATACGTCCCTCCTTCAAGGATCCATTCCAGACATCCTGAAAACAGGTCAGGTGTCGCCTATCCTAAAGAAAACAACAGCTGACCCCTCGGACCCAAATAAGTATCGTCCAATTTCTAACATACCTATGCTAGCCAAACTCCTGGAAAAATGCGTTAACATGCAGCTGAACAGCCATATTGATCAATTCAACCTGCTTAACCTATTTCAATCAGGCTTCCGAGCAGGTCACAGTACCGAATCAGCCATGACACATGTAATTGGCGACGCTCTAAAAATCCTGGACCAAAACGAAGCCTGTTTACTTTTCCTACTCGACCTGTCATCAGCATTTGACACTGTCAAACACGGCAACCTGCTTGAACTCATGAAACACAGAATGGGAATGTCTGGAACTGTATTTAACTGGTTCGCCTCTTTCCTCCAAAATAGATCCCAAAGATTCAAGGTCAACCAATCCCTGTCCAACCCCATGCCTGTCACTTTAGGAGTTCCACAAGGCTCCTCCCTCTCACCCACCCTTTTCAACCTTTTTATGGAACCTCTTACCGATCTTCTCAGCCTCGCCAAGATTCACTTCCATATGTATGCAGACGACACCCAAATCTACATCAAGATCCACTCACTTGATGACATCAAATCGCTCAACACCACACTACAAAAAACCCAAACATGGCTGGCCGAAAACCATTTGAAACTAAACTCCCTCAAAACGGAATTCCTCTTAATCGCTCCCCCTAAAAAAACTCCCACCATCCTGGATTGGCTGAAGCACTTAACAGCTCTCAAAGGACAACCTCTCATCGTCGACTCAGCGAAATCGCTAGGTGTAACGCTTGACAGCAACCTAAAGATGCAGAAGCATATCAGCGCCTCCACAAAAGGAGCTACCTTCCACTTGAAGACCTTGCGAAAACTGAAACCCTTTCTGCCAGCCTACGATTTCAAACAAGCAGTTCAAGCCCTAGTAATCCATAGAGTGGAATATGGGGCCGTAACCTTATGCGGCCTACCAAGTTCATCGACAGCCCCACTAAGAGCCACTATCAACTCAGCTGCGAGACTCATTACGGGCTCAAAGAGAAACTCTCACATATCCCCTGACCTGAGAGCCCTCAACTGGCTACCGTTTGAAGCTAGAATTCATCTGAAAATCGCTTGTATGACGCACAAGGCCCTACACCACAACTCCCCGCACTACCTAGCTCAGAAATTGGTGCTCTCTGCGGGCAACATAGCCTCCAGGAGTGCCAAGACTCTTCTTCTAAAACCACAACGATTCGCCAAGAAAAAAACCTATAACCGATCCTTCTCTGGTATGGCTCCTAGGATCTGGAACGCTTTGCCCATTGAAACAAGAATGAACCCGTCCACTGCCTCCTTCAAAAAAGAAGTGAAAGCGATCCTCATGGCTAAATTCACGTGAACTCTCTGTCCTTTTACTGTATATTATTATTAGTTCTGTGTTTATGCTCCATAGTTGTCCTTTTGCTTTTACGCTAGCTTATTGATACGTGTATAAGCTGCTTATAGCTGTTTCACCCATATCTTTGTGTGCTATATTGTGTTTTCTACATATGACTTGTAAAGCGCTCTGATACTCGCAAGGGTCTTGTTCGCGCTATATAAAACCTTCAAAATAAATAAATAAATAAATTGCCTGAGAAGGATTGCGCCATCGATCTTTCCCTTTTGAAGACGGGGGGCTCAAGCAGAAGCTTTTCCGCATTGCGAGAAGGGCGAGAGCCACCGGACAATTTCAATTTATTCGCCAGGTAACGAGGGGAGGACGTGTGTAAGGCTTTGTGTGTGATGCAGGCAGTTTTGTAAATAGATCTTGCCTCGATCGGAAGCCATCAAAGAGAGGACAGGATAGGAGTGACGTGGTCGCTTCGTTTAGACCCTGAAATGAAGCGAGCTGCTGAATGGAGGATGGATTTGAGGGGGGAGAAATGGGATTTGGGTAGGCCCGTCAGAAGAGAATTGCAATAATCCAGTCTTGAGAGAACCAGAGATTGTACCAAGGTTTTTAAGTCTTTCTCCGGGAAGAACCGACGGATCCCCCATAGCAGGCGCAACTGGTAACTTGCGTTCTTAGCAATAGAGTTGATGTGGGAGATTAGGTTGAGTCTTTTGTCAAGAATGACACCTAGGGATTTAGCGCTGTCGACAATGATGGGTTTGTTGTTGAGTAGGTTCAGCTGATCCATCCAAGATTGAACAGGAGGAGGTGAGAGAGAGGTAGAGAGGAGGAGGAATTCAGTTTTGGCGGGATTCAGAATGAGTTGGTGAGCTAACATCCAGTTGTGAATAGAGTTGAGAGTAGAGTTGAGTAGGGAGAGATCGTGTGCGGAAGACACCTTAAGGTAGATTTGGGTGTCGTCCGCATAAAGATGGTAATGGATCCCAGATTTGCTTAGAAGGTTCCCTAAAGGTTCCAGGTAGAGATTAAACAGAGTGGGTGCCAGGATAGAACCTTGAGGGACGCCTTGACCTACGGCCAATGGAGATGAAAGACTGTTCGCTATCTTGATCATTTGGGATCTGTCCGAGAGGAAAGAGGCAAACCATTTGAGCACTGTGCCATCCAATCCCATTCTCTGTTGAAGAGTGTTGAGGAGGGTGCTATGATTAACAGTGTCAAAGGCTGCAGAGAGGTCTAGAAGAATCAGAAGACACGATTCCCCAGAGTCGAGTATATGCAGCGCATCGTCAATCACTTGCAGCAGGGCTGTTTCAGTGCTGCAATTTTGGATGAAGCCAGACTGGAAGACGTCGAGGAGGTTATTGTCCATAATATGTGAGGAAAGTTGTTTCGCCACACATTTTTCTGTGATTTTCGAAAGAAAAGGGAGGTTGGTGATAGGGCGGAAGTTGTTGAGGTCGTTCGCATCGGCGGAGAGTTTTTTTAGAAGAGGGGTGACCTGTCCTGATTTGAGGGCAACCGGGATGGAGCCTTGACTGAGGAAGAGATTGACTAGCCTGGTCCAGTAAGAGAGAGTATAGGTGTAGAAATCGATGGCGATGTCGCTAGGGATGGGGTCAGAAGAATGGTTGGAGGGTTTAGTTTCGAGGATGCATTTGAGGAGGTCCTCTTCCGAGATGATGTCAAAGTTCTGCCAGGTAACTAGGGATTTCCGCTCCTCAATGGGGGAGGGGTGGGCGACCTGATCCACCAGTGCTTTGACCTTTTCATCAAAGAATATAGCGAAATCTGCTGCTTTCTTTGTGGAATCCTCAGGCTTAATGGATAGGGGATAACAGTTTGGGTTTTTGATGAGGTCAAAAAGTTTTTTGGGTCTGTTTTTGGCTGAGTCAAGGAGGGATCTGAAATGTGATGCTTTTTCAAGGAAGATGTGGTTGTGATATTTGGATCTTGCTGAGCGTAAAAGAAAGAGATTGGAGGTGGAAGGAGATTTTCTCCAATGTTTCTCCAGGAATCTAAGGTTTTTCCTTTCATCGTAGAGAGCTTTATTGAACCAAGGTGCTGAGGGGTGGGTCTTTTCCTTTTGCTTTGGAGTGGAGCGACATTGTCGATTTCGACTGCTAGTACTGAGAGGCACTGAGAAGTGAGAACGTTGACATCCACACTAGGGTCTAGTCTAGGAAGTGCCCGCATAGCAGAATCACAAAAAGTGTCAAGATCAATATTCTTAGTGTTGCGGAACCAGGTAGTAGCTCTTTTAGGTTGGCCGAGAGTTATAACGTGCGCTAGGTGAAAACGGAAGGGAATGAGGAAGTGGTCAGACCAGTCTACATGGATGGGGGGAGCAGAAGTCAGCAGGTCTGCTTTGGATATGACAAGGTCCAGAATTGAGCCCTTGGAATGTGTGGTTTCCGAACAATGTTGGAAGAGATCATTGACTGAGAGAAAGGTGGCGAGCTTGTTGGCAGCCGAGTCTTCCAAGGAGCCCCAGTGGAGATTAAAGTCACCCAGGAAGATCTGTCTGTCACTTTGAGAAAATTGGTCATTGATGAAGTCGGTCAGTTCCTCCACAAAGGAAGAGCAGTTACCGGGCGGGTGGTAGATCGCATGGAATCTAAACGGTGAGCCGTGGTATATTTGAAGTTCTAGGGATAGGCATTCGAATGTACGGAAAAGGGTGGTAGGGAAGGCTTTCATTTGAAGGGAGTTCCTGACGATGATAGCGACACCGCCCCCAATTTTGTCTGCCCTGTCATTTCTGAGGATAGAGTAGTCAGTGGGTATCAGAAGGTCAAACAAAGTATGAGAGGAGTCATTAAACCAAGTCTCAGTGAGGAAGAACATGTCGAGATTCTGGTGGATGATAGTATCAGAGATTTCCACTTTGTGTTTGATTGCAGATCTGCAGTTGTGGAGCAAGCAGTGCAGCTCTGACGCAGATGTTTTGGTGATGGGGGTGTTAGTGTTGTTCAGGGAGATAGGGATAAGATTCTTGAATGAGGGAGCCCGGTAAGAGATAGGCTGGTAAAGTCTGACAGAGGAGATGGTCTGAATAGGAAACTGCGTAGAATTATTAGGAGAGGAAGGTGGAGGGGGAGTGGCGTTGGTGGTCTTGTAGCTGGCCAGTAAGTTGGTGATGTCTGCAGAGGACAGACTGTGGTTGGCTTTATTGGGGCGCGGGAGCAAGGAACTCCTCGGGAGGTTGTTAGGGACGGGGGACATCTTGGCGCTTAAATGTGAGATGGACGCTACAAGCTGGGAAATGGAATAGATGAGAGAATCAAGTTTATTTTCCAGAGAGAGGAGAGCTGAGCACGGAGTGTTGGGTGGCTCGATGGAAAAAGGAGGGAGTGCAGAGGGTGAGGGAGGACGGGGAGGGGTGGGGGAACGGGTTGAGGGAGGTGGTGCAGAGGGTGAGGGAGGGAGGGGAAGGGTGGGGGAATGTGTGGGGAGTTGGGGAGTAAGGGTAGAAGGTGAGGAAAGATGATGGACAATAGGAGTGGCTGGTGAAACAGTGGTGGGAAGAGAAATATTTTTACTGGTGTTGAACAGAGGGGAAGAGAAGAGATCAAAAGTATGAGGAGGAAGTTGAGGAGTAGGAGGGGGGACACATGGAGGCCGGAGGTAAGGGGAGAAGAGGGGAGACGAGGCTGAACCGGGCCGGGAGGGCGGTGGGTCAGATGATGTCCGAAGGTACGTGGAGAAGAGAGGAGAGGGGGCTGTACCGGGGGGAGGGCGGGGGGTCCGAGGAAGGCCAGAGGTATGGGGAGAAAAGAGAGGATGGTGCTGGGCAGGTACTATAGGCTATGAAAGGTGAATGTAGGGGGACAGGTAACAGGTGGAGTGGGGGGAATTGGCTAGATGGAAACTGAGGGAGGAGTAAGGGACTACAAGGTCAGAGGGAGAGACGAGGAAGGAATTGTCGGGGAGGGAGACAAGGTTGGGAAGCAAGGAATGAGGAAGGTGGGGTTGAAGATAGATGGGAGGTGGAAGAGAAGAATTTAGGGTACGGGGGACGGGGAAGAGCGGAAACGGATGAGGTGAAGGGGGAGGGAAGGGGGAGGTAAGGAAAGTTGATCGGTAGACCAGGTTGTAAGAAAGGTGGATTAAGAGGGGGAGGTGAAAACGTTGGCGAATCCGGCAGATGCAGGGTGGGGAGGGGGGTGGAGGCCGGAGGTCGGACAGACAAGATAGGGTGAGGGACATTTTGGGAAGGGGGAAGAGAGGGAGAGGAGGGAGCAAAGGCAGGGGGAACAAAGGGTAGGCCTGTGTCTCCCGGGAGAGCGGCCTGCTGGAGTATCGGGGTGTCAGGGGGAGAAAGGGAGAAAGGAGAGGGGCTCAAAGAAGAGTTGAGGGAGATCATAGTTGTATGGGTTGGGCGGAGGGAGTGGAAGAGATGGTCAAAGAGAGAGAGACAGGAGTCTGTCGCTTGAATCATGACAGTGCCATTATTGTAGAGTGTAATGGTGAGAGAGCCCTTAAAGCTCGTGGAGGGGGAAATTTTTAGCCGCTGTCCATGCGGGATAGATGAGGAGGAGGAGACGTTGAAGAAATTGAAGAAGCTAGTGGACCAGGAAGGGATGTCGTGGGTGAAAAAAATTAAGTCATTTTTTAGCTTCCCTAGGTGCCCATTATGGAATTGATCGACAAAGAGGGAATCAGGGAAGTGTTCAATGGTGTTCTGCTTGAACCGTTTTGCTGCTGCTTTGGACAGATTAGGGGGATAGATGACTTTGAAGCAGTTAACTCCCGATTTTATTCGAGTGGAAGGTGAACAGGTCTCTGCGGTCCCAGGAACAAGAAGAGTTCCGGGACACGCCAGCAGTTATAAACCCTGACTCATCTCCTGACGTCAGAGTCAGTAATTGGTCATGACGTGTTGCAGATTGCTGGGCAACTGAAGAGTTACTTAAATCCGTGAGCTATGTAATGACGCTCACTAACACTATTAGTTTATGTCGCAAATATATGTGGATGGGAATAATGGGAATTATTCTGCGGAAAGTAAGGGAGGAATATTAGGAAATATTCTATGGTAAAATTGTTAATCTGGAGAGGGCAAGAAGAAACGTATTTAATATCACAAAGAAGATCCCGAAGGATGGCTAATGAAAAAACGGCATACTAGGAGATGCACTAGGGATAGTCACTAATATAGTATATATCGTCCGAAAAGGTGGTTCGACACTGTGGACTACTACACATGGATGACTACATAGCGGAAGCTCACAGACAATTGAAAGACACTACCTGCTATCGAGAATTATCCACCAATCCCACAATCAAAATACAGGAAGATCTAAAAAAGAAACTAGATACATGGTATACGCAAAATCTACTAACCCTGGAGGAACGTAATGAACTTTACATAGAACATCCAACCATGCCAACATTATACCTCCTGCCAAAAATACACAAATATAAGACCAACCCACCAGGGAGACCCATCATTGCAGGCATTAACTCTGTATGCTCCAAACTGGGAGAATATATTGACTATCAATTACAACTATTCATGAAGGACCTACCATCGTATATCCGGTACACAAAAGATATCCTCCTCAAATTGAACAATATCCCGTGGAATGACGATTGTCTGCTGGCCACCATTGATGTGGTCAGTCTCTACACCTCAATTCGCCATAAGGATGGAATGGAGGCAGTCCGTAATTCACTAGCCACCAAACCAGTCCATTTCCTAGAGTCTAATGAGATGATTCTTGATATGCTACACTTCTGCCTTATAAACAATGTTTTTACATTCAATTCCAAATATTTTCTACAAACGCAAGGGAGCGCAATGGGAGCTAAATTCGCCCCCCGTATGCCTGCATCCTTATGGGACTGGTTGAGAAATACTGGCTGTGGGACGATAAATTCACCAAGTACACCCCCCACATAATCTATTGGGGGCGGTATATCGACAATATTCTGTGCATCTGGCAGGGACCCGAATCCACACTCAAAGAATTCTTGCACAACATCAACACAAACAGATGGAATATCAAAACAACCAGTACCATTTCTCCTACCCAAATAGACTTTCTAGATATAACCATCTATGTGGAGGACAACAAACTACAAACCAAGACATTCCGCAAACCCACCTCAGCCAACTCAATCCTCCGGGCGGACAGTTGTCACCCACAAAAAACCATCCAGAGTATCCCGAAAGGGGAGTACCAAAGAATGAGAAGGAACTGTAGCCAGCTCTATGCCTAAAAAGAAAGTTCAGACCATCTGACGAATAGGTTACTCAACCGGAGATACCCCGGACAACTCCTGGAGAAAACATCCAAAGAATGCGAAAAACTATCAAGAGATGATCTACTCAAACCCAAAGACGTCACAAGAAATGAGAATTCTAACAAAATCAGGTTCCTTACGGATTACCACAATGGACACCACTGTATCAGAAAGACTTTGAAGAGACATTGGTTTCTCCTGACTAATAACTCATCTTTAACCAACCAGATGGAGAAATTCCCCCAAATGGGCTTCAGGAGAGCCAAAAATCTTAAACAAATCCTGTGCAAATCAGAATTTGTGGATAAACGGAACAAACCCAAAATAAATTTCTTGACCAAGCCCTGTGGCTTCTACATCTGCCACGACTGCAATGCATGCAGACTGGGAGCCAACAAACAGGTGGAATACAAACATGACTCATACACCACCCTCCGAATCACTGACTGGATTACTTGCACATCAACATACACCATCTACATCATAATCTGCCCCTGCAATAAAATCTACATAGGCAGCACAATCAGGGCACTTAAAACAAGAATCCTGGAACACTACCGCAACATCAACAAAGAAGAGGTGGGACCCCCACTGACTGAACACTTTCAAGAAGCTAACCCACACAAAAAGACCTTCAAATTTTTTCGGTCTGGAGATTGTGAAACCAGCCTCCAGAGGAGGCAATCGAGAGCTTACCATGAGGCGGAAAGAGAGCGAGTACATAATGCGTCTGAACGCCACGACACAAGGACTCAACAAAGATGCAGAAATGCATTACTGGTTGTACTAACCGAACATAACTGTATAGCCAATGCCAGTCTTTTCCACAGTGTACTGTATAGCCAATGCCAGTCTTTTCCACAGTGTACCAGACAACACTTCTGAGCATGTCTGCCTGCCTACGCTATAACTGTACAACCAATGCCAGTCATTTCCACATTGTACCAGACAACACTTCTGAGCTTGTCTGCCTGTCTGCGCAATACCTGTAAACTCTGCAACAACCCTCCTGCTGCCTTTTTCATTTTCTCCCCCACTTCTCCCTCTGACACTCATGTGGTGACCCTAAATTCATTAACCCATTGATTTTTATCGGTGGCAGATGTGGACCTATCCGTCTTCCCCTTTTTCCTGCCTAACACTATAGATCTCAGGATGCTCAACAGGACCCTTCCTATGGACCTCCACGTCATCACACTTATGATAAGTATAATCTGACCCACCTTTTCGGACGATATATACTATATTAGTGACTATCCCTAGTGCATCTTCTAGTATGCCGTTTTTTCATTAGCCATCCTTCGGGATCTTCTTTGTGATATTAAATACGTTTCTTCTTGCCCTCTCCAGATTAACAATTTTACCATAGATTATTTCCTAATATTCCTTCCCTTACTTGCCGCAGAATAATTCCCATTATTCCCATCCACATATATTTGCGACATAAACTAATAGTGTTAGTGAGCGTCATTGCATAGCTCACGGATTTAAGTAACTCTTCAGTTGCCCCGCAAACGGCAACACGTCATGACCAATTACTGACTCTGACGTCAGGAGATGAGTCAAGGTTTATAACTGCTGGCGTGTCCCGGAACTCTTCTTGTTCCTGGGACTGCAGAGACCTGTTCACCTTACTTCTAGGTAAGAGGGGACTTCAACCCCGCCTGAACCGGCTGCCTTGCACACATGATAATACTTTAGCTTTTGTCTTTTCTGTTCGTGCTTTAACTATAGAACTGCTAAAAGCCACGATAATACACTAACTTTCGTTTTTCAGCGCGTGAATACAGAGCTACCAAAAGCCCACTGCAGCTCTATTTCACCTCTCGCCTGTGTAGAACAGCATCCCTCGTTCAATCTAATTCACTGTCAGCCTCCTTGTTTAACTGCACATAGAGGCTGTAACATGATATTTCCCGGGATTAGTCCTCTGATTTCAATAGCCTCCGTTTCAAAGATTTGTTATTTTGTGACCTTAAGTATGTTTTCTTATTTTAGACACACGAACTCTGCCACGAACCCTGGTAAGCGCTTTTTGTTGAAATGTGCTTTTTCACTCTTTTTCACTCTTTTGTATCTGCTTAATGAGCCCTTGTAGACTGCCCCAACACATGTCCAATTATCCTGCACTGTGTTCTGCTGAAATTACATTCATATTCTTTCAGGGTGACTGACCGAGATACGATATCACATACACTTTTCCTTTTGCTTCCACATCGTACGCGGCTTTCTTCCTACTTCTTTGAACTGTATATGTTCGATAAGTAGCGGCTTACATTACCAGAACAGGATGACGCAACCTAAAGTCCTAGGGCCCCTCTCCTGTTCTGTCATTCAAACTTCTAACTTTCTCTTTCCACCTTTCCTAAAACCCTATCCCAATGTCACTCTCATCTAACTACTATTTCCCCCCTTCCCCCTCTCCTGCTCTGTCACTCAAACTTCTAACTTTTTCTTCCCACCTTTCCTCAAACTACATTCTAATTTCATTTCCACCTAACTACTATTCCCCATATCTAAACTACTCTCTCATATGTGCATTTTCCCTGCCCCCCAAACCTCAATAAACCCTTCTCTTTTACATCTACCCCTTTTCAGCCTTGAAAAAGCCCTCGGCCGATGGGCCATATGGGCGAAACACGAGTCGGCTGTTTCTTTACTTTGTTTTTGTCCTATGCATGAGAATACAAATAAATACTATGCATTTGAAAATCACCAAAGAACGCTTGGAAATCGTTCAGCATAAATACATCCGAATTTGAAAAGGCACAATCCTCCATCCTTCTCTCAACCAAGGATGTTGCCTGTGCTGAGGAAGCAACATTTCATAGAGGAGGAGGAGACAGCCCTTGTAGTGAAATGTGTGGTGCGAAATAACAAAAACTTGAATGGGCTTCCTCCATTCTCCCAAAGTGGAGCCCAGAAGACAGATGTAATATCTGCCTTTTATATGACGCTCCCATGAATGAAGAGTTTAACGTAATATTATAGCTGCGTTATGTATTTATTGTATTTTCTCTTTACCTCACACCTTTCCTTTCCTCCCCTCCCTCCCTCTTCCCTTTCTTTTTTGTTTAAATCTGTTTTATTGTTTTTCAGATAGTATGGAGCACATATACGAAACATACAACTTTAGTAGTGACAGTGTGAATTGTGGATAACAACGCAAATCATACACATGTACATTGCACTATTTGCTTCTCCATAGCACAGAGTTTGATAGTACAGTGCTGGTATGTATACATTAATTGCCATTGGTGAACATCGGCAGATGCTTCATATTGCAGCTTCTTTTAATTACAGAGCTAAACAATTTTCCTTTATAGTAGCATTCTACAATTTATACTTTGCATTTGGTTCCCTGAACGATGACCCCTACTGTTGTGTTAAGCATCTGTGGATATCTCGGTGTTACTAAGAAAGGTGTGCAAGAGTGTTATCCCCGCCGCCAAGAGGCGCTGTGCAATCCTCCCCCATTACCTCGTCGTCTCCATCTGCTCAGGATTCTAAGTAAAAAACTGTGAATGGCCTAGCTATTCATGCAAGGACCCTGATAATGTGCCAGCTTTGACTCGATCTTTCTAAAATTATCGACCAAAGTGACACAACTTGTCGTTACCCTCATTCATTAACAGGGTAAATGTCAACCTGTCAGTCGCATAAGCCCATTTGACTTTCAGATGTCCACAACAAGGTACTGGCGAATCAGCTGGGATCCTCTATATTATCATGGATCCATCTTGTCAGTGTGTTTTCATGCCCTCTGATTGATGTGTCTAAATCCACACCATCTCTATAATTACATGGATATGACTTCCTCCCTGCAGGATGTCTGGCAATATAGCCACTCAAAACAAAAAAGACATTGGATTCTATTGAGTGGCACTTTCTCTTTGAAACCCTCTTCAAGATAGGGATTGGGCCATTGTTTCTGTCTTGGGTCACCCCTCTAACCACCAAACCTACAGCAGCTGTCAGAGTAAACAGGACTTTGCTGGGTACTTTTCGCTTCAGAGGGGGTATGGGGAAAGGTTGACACCTTTCCCCAGTGCTTTTTACTCTGGTATTGTAGCCCCTTGCATGCTGGATTAGAAAGGATCCCTAAGTATCAGCATTTTGCTGAAAACTGATTCTGAACACCAAGGTTTTCTGTAAAAAGATGGTATTCTATATCTCTGACCCTGATCTACGTTCCCCATGTTATTTTCTATCCCATGGCTTTTGGACAACTTCCTTGATTCAGTCCAACTAGCCAAAGTTCAATTTGTTACCACTCTCGGATTAGTTTGAAACGAAATGGCAAGATATTAGCCGAGGGTGGTAAACCTGGCTTCAGATACTTGGGTCTAGACATGTTTCCTGACTGAGTACACCAGTAATGCGCTTGTAGACAGTTTTAGGAATGATGTTCCTCACTGGTTTAAACACCCTCTGTTAGACTTGGCACCATTGGCGTGGGTCTCCCTTCCATTTTTTGCTGTTGCCTCTTATGTTTTTGCTGGTTTTAGATGCTTTTGGGCCCTGTGCCACTGCTGTTCAGTGCCACAGTGCAAGTGCTCCCTACTGTAAATTGTTATACGGATTAGTGATTCCATGATTGGCTTGTTTGATTTACTTGTCAGACCCTAGTACAGTGCACCACGTGTGCCAAGGGCCTGTAAATCAAATGCTGCTGGTGGGCTTGCAGCACTGATTGTGCCACCCACAGAAGCAGCCTGTAACGTGTGACTCAGGCCTGCCATTGCAGAGCCTGTGGGCAGTCTGTGACTGCCATGTCGACTTGGCAAGTGCACCCACTTGCCAGTCCCTAAACCTTCCCTTATCTTCATATCAGACACCCCTAAGGTAGGCCCAAGGGCAGGGTGCATTGTAAGTATAAGGTAGGACATGCCCTGGTGTGTGTGGCATGTCCTAATAGTGAATTACAGCCATTTTCGTTTTTCACTATTGCAAGGCTACCTGTTCCCCATAGGCCAGAATGGGCAGTTTGATTATAACATCTTATAATCCTAACTGACCCAGGGAACATTGTAGAAAAACGAATTTAGTGTGCCTGAACTCAGAATGATAAAATACATCTTTTAGTAAAGTTGGTTTTAACATTCTGTGTTTGAAAATACCAGTTTTAGAAAGTAGGTATTTTCTTTCCTAACTGTCCAAGCCTGCCTCTGCTAGGTTGTGTATTGTGTGTCTGGCTTTGTGAGTGACAGGGGCTGGGGGATTACAGGAGACAGGGTGAGTCAGCGCAGAGCTGAATAGACCTTCCTGCATATAGAGTGGTGGGAGGAGTTGCACCTGGGTCTGAATAGGGCTCTGCCTGCCTTCCACAATGCTGGCTCCACCTCCTGCTGGGCGGGTGATGACTCTGCCCCTCACTCACAAAGGGAGAAGGTGTCTCCTGACAGAATGCACCCAGAACTGGTTTGGACCAGGTACAGGACCCTCTGCCTTCAGAGGACAAAGGATTTTTGACCATAAATACTGGGGCCCGGACCCCATGAAATTAGTTCACTTCTGGGAAATCAAGAAACCTGTTGCCAAGGAGAAGAACCGGAGAAGCTGAAGGAGAAGTACTGCCCCTGTGCTGTTTTGCTGATTGGGGTTGGCCTGCAGTGGTTGCTTTCTGCCAAGGACAGGAGAAAAGACTTTGCTGTGCTTTATCATCTTGAAGAAGAGAATCTCCAAGGGCTTGAACTGTGCTTGCCTCCTGCCTGAAGTCACAGGGACACAACGACTTCACCCCTTCTGTTTGCCTGCATCTAGAACGGCTGTTTTAGATGCTAACAGAAGGAAATTGCAACACCGACGCCGGCGAGCGACGCCGTAACCTGCACCGAAGCTGTGGGCATCGCTCGTGAAGGTCACGACGCACCGCCCCGACTTGCACCGTAGGCCCGACGCCGTGCGACATCGACTCCGAAGCCGTCACCGAGGCCGCTGCCTGCACCGGAGCAGAGGACACCGCTCGTGACGCTCATGACGCACCGTCCCGACTCGCACAAGTGGAGAGGTGTGGTGCAGCGGCCAGGGCAGCTGACTTCGGAGCACAGGGCTCACGGTTCAAGGCCCGGCTCTGCCGGCAGCTCAGCTCAGCACCATGTGACTCTGGGCAATAGCTCACTTAATTTCCACGACGGCCCCCAGCGCCTTGAGACCCATAAGGGTGAGTAGTTCGCGCTTTACAAATACGGATTTGCACCGCAGCCCCGACTTCCCCGACGCCAGGGCTTCATCACCGCAGAGCCGATCCTCGACGAGGGTGACCCCCGAATCCATCGACACCGCACCATCGTAAGGAACCGACGCCTCACCGCCATCCGTGATGTCACCTCCCCGACACAGTAAGGAACCAACGCCTCCCCTGCGCTGCAGTAAGGAACCGAGACATCACCTCCCCTGGGGTCATAAGGAACCGGCGCCGCTGGCGCCAACGAAGCATCACCTCCCCGACTCCGTGCACCGTCTTTGTTTTCATCAAATTCCAGGTACTGTTCTTTGTGGGTCTGCTCGACTCCGGGCCCGACGCCGCGCACCTCGCGGTCGTCGCCGTAGTTTGGGATTTCCTCTGGTCACGACGTCGTGATAACTCCAAGTGGAGTTATTTGTTGCTACAAGCTTTATTTGATTGACTATCCTATTTTTGAAGATAACGTGAACTGTCTCTATCATTTTAAGTCTATTTTGGATTACAGTATTGTGGATTTTTGCTATTGGGTCTTGTGTTAAGTCTATATAAAGATTACTTATTTTTTACATACAACCTGTGTGGTGTCCATCTGTAGTGTTTTCACTGTATTACTGTATGTGTTCAAAAATGCTTTACACACTGCCTCTGAGATAAGCCTGTCTGCTCGTGCCAAGCTACCAGGGGGTGAGCAGGGGTTATTTTAGGAGTGTATCCCCCTTAGCCTGACTAGAAGCAAGGGTCCCTATTTGGACAAAGGTGCAAACCATTGCCAACTAGAGACCCCCAGTTCTAACATTGGTGGTCAGCGGTGAGGATTTGGACTTGCATTTGTGATTCATATACAGTGATTGGTGTACACTACTAGTGAGTGCAGACCAATACGCGACCACATACATTTTGATAGGACTTTTTTTCCTTGGAACCTTTATTTTTGTTGAGAACTGCCAATTTTCACAATGAGCAAAACAGGATCCATTGCACCTGCAGATATTGAATTTGAAGAAGATAGGGTTGATACCTACACTGTGGCAGAGCTCAAAGCCGTTTGTAAAAAGTTTAAAATCTCTATGAGAGGCCTCACCAGGAAGGAGGAGCTTCAAAAGGCGCTGAGGGCCTGGTTAGAAGCACGGAATGCCGGTGGGCAGCCCGAGGAGCCTGTGGAGGAGACAGAGAATTTAGATGAGTGGCTTGAGGGGCCATTGGGCTTACCTGGGAGGAGAGTGCCTTCCAGGGAGGGCAGCAGTGTTTCTCAAAGGGCCTGTCTCCAGAGGAGCTGGAGGACAGGGAGAAAAGCAGGATGCATGAAATGGAGATGGCCAAACTGAAACAGGGAAGCCATGATAGCCTTGAGCACAAGAAATTGGAGTTGGAAAGTAAGAGGTTGGCCATGGAAGAAAGGAAGATGCTTTTAGAGCATGAGAGAGTGGTGAGGGAGCTAGAGCTAAAGGCTAGGAGCCTAGAAATCACTCCCTCTGGAGGCAGCACACCTCCAGTGCCTGTAGAAGGAAGAGTGTACATCCCCAAGGAGGTTATTAAAGATTTCATGAAGGGGGAGGACATTGGGCAATGGTTTAAAGCATATGAGATTGCCATGACATCACACCGGGTCCCTGAGAAGGATTGGGGAGCGGGGTTGTGGGATTGTGGGGCCGCTTTACAGGTAAGGGAAGAGAAAACTTGCTAGCCTTGCCCACAGAGGATCAAATGTCCTATGCCCACCTGAAGGAAGCTTTAGTGGCAAGGTATGGGTTAACTCCAGAGCTTTATAGGCAGAAGTTTAGGAACTGCAAAAAGCTGGAGTCTAGTACCTGGGTGGAGTATGTGTCTTATTTTTGCAGAGCATTGGATGGATGGGTGAAGGGTAGCAAAGTAAATGACTTGCAGGGGTTCTATGATTTAATTGCATGGGAGCACTTGTCCAGTAGTTTTCCAGAGCTACGCCAGCACCTTGTTGACAGTAAGCTGACTAATCCTAGAAAGCTTGCTGAGGAGGCGGACCGCTGGGTCAGTACCCGGGTCCACAAGGGTCTTGTGGGAGACTCCGCCAAAGGTGGGCATGGTCCCCAGCAGAAGAGTGGGGGGGACAAGGGTAAACAGAAGGAGTTCCAAAAAGGGCCCCAAAGTAAACCCCAAGGGAACCAAGGTAAGGGTTCCCAGCCTCCCACTGAGAAGACCATGGGTCCCGACAGATAAGTCTGTTCAGAAGGGGCCCAAGACATGTTTTAGTTGTGGTCAGGTGGGTCACTTTGTAGGAAGTCCCAAGTGCCCCAATACCGTGACCACTGCACCCACTGGTGCACCACCCCGGCAGATGGCTAGTGTAGCCCTGGGAGAGGAGTTGGGTGCCCAAGGTGGGTGGGGTCCTGCAGAGATGTCCCTGGTCTCTTTAGGAGACAGTGAGATGGTCCCTAGTACCAGCTGCCTGATAACACTAAGAAATACAGGCAGTGGGTGACCATCAATGGCCATAGGGTGGAGGCTCTGAGAGCCACCGGGGCCAGTGTGACAGCTGTCAGTTGTCGGCTGGTGTCTGAGGAGCAGGTGGTCCCCAACGTATTCTACCCCGTAGTTGCCGCTGACAACTCAGACAGCCACTGTAAGGTGGCCCAGGTTTCCTTTGAGTGGGGGGGTCTCAGGTATCCTTCAAGTAGCTGTGAGGCCAGCCATGCCTGTTGACTGTCTGCTAGGCAATGATTTGGAGAGCTCCCCTTGGGCGAAGGTGGAGCGGAGGTCTCATTTGGAGATGTTGGGTCTGCCAGAGTGGGCGTGTGTGACCACTCGGTCAATGGCAGCCGGTAAGGGTATTCAAGAGGACCTGGAGCCTGGAAGAATGGCCCAGGTGCCCGCCTTAAAGAGAGGAGGCAGGGGCGCGGGAAACCGGCCCCGAAGTTCCCATGGTCCAGGAGGAGGCAGACCTTGAGGGGATGCCCTGGAACCTACAGGGGAACAAGTGGCTGAACTGGGGGACCTGCCTGAGCTGACCCATTGGCAGCAGGAAGGAGGCCCCTCCAGGGAAGAGTTCTGCGAGGAGCAGAAGAAGTGCCCTTCTCTTGAGGGCTTGCGGCAACAGGCTGCAAGCCAGGCAGCAGGTCATCAGTCTGGATCACATTGGATCTACTGGGAGAATGGTCTCCTGTATAGTGAGCCTAAGGTTGCTGAGCCTGGGTCAGCCCATGTGCTGGTGGTACCCCAGCGCTTCAGAGCCTTCCTACTGGGTCTGGCTCATGATGTGCCTTTAGCAGGACATTTGGGGCAAGACAAGACCTTTCAAAGGCTTGTCAACCACTTTCATTGGCCCCAAATGCGCAAGAGTTCAGATACTCATTGCAGGACCTGTCAGACTTGCCAGGCAAGTGGTAAGAGTGGGAGGAAGCGCAAGGCTCCTCTCCAACCATTCCCTGTTGTCAGCACCCCCTTTGAGAGGGTGGGTATTGACATTGTGGGGCCTCTGGATCCCAAGACAGCCATGGGCAACAGGTTCATCCTGGTCTTGGTGGACCATGCCACCCGGTACCCGGAAGCCATCCCTCTTCGGACAGTGACGGCCCCCGTGGTGGGACGTGCACTGATGGGGATTTTCTCCCACGCGGGGTTCCCCAAGGAGGTGGTGTCCGACCGTGGTACAAACTTCATTTCCAATTATATGAAGTCCCTGTGGCAGGAGTGTGGTGTAACCTATAAGTTCACCACTCCTTACCACCCCCAAGGTAATGGGCTGGTTGAGAGATTCAACCGGACCCTTAAAGGCATGATTATAGGTCTTGAAGAACCCATGAGGCGTAAGTGGGACGTCCTATTGCCATGCCTGCTCTTTGCTTACAGAGAGGTGCCCCAGAAGTCCTTAGGGTTCAGTCCCTTTGAACTGCTGTACGGCCATCCTGTAAGAGGACCTCTGAGTCTGGTCAAGGAAGGCTGGGAGAAAGCTCCCAGGAAAACTCCCCAGGATATATTTAGTTACATGCTGGCCTTCAGGAACCAGACTCGGTGTTTCTGACAACAAGCTGAGGCGAATCTGGAAGCCAGCCAGGAAGAGATGAAACGTTGGCATGATCAGAATGCCACTCTGATCGAGTTTCAGCCTGGACAAAAGGTGTGGGTCATGGCCCCAGTGGAGCCCTGTGCACTCCAAGATAAGTGGACCGGACCATTTGAGGTGATGGAGCGCAAGAGTGATGTCACCTACTTGGTGGACTTGCAGTCTCCCAGGAACCCCTTGCGGGTCCTGCATGTGAACCGCCTGAAGCCCCACTTTGAGAGGTCTGAAGTGGGCATGCTCTTAGCAACAGATGCTGGGATGGAAGAAGAGACTGAACCTCTTCCTGACCTCCTGTATGCAAAAGAGCAAGATGGGTCAGTGGATGGTGTGAACCTCTCTCCCAACCTGACCCCTGAGCAGCAGAATGACTGTCGCCAACTGACTCCCAGTATCACTGAATGGTGCGTCCATGATGTGGACACTGGGGACAGTCCTCCTGTGAAGCACAAAACTGACAGAGTGACTGACAAGGTGAGAGTTTGCATCAAGGAGGAGGTCTCCAAGATGTTTGCCTTAGGGGTGATTGAGTCCTCTAACAGCCCTTGGGCCAGCCCAGTGGTCTTGGTCCCAAAGGCTGCCGCGCCTGGTGCCACACCCGAACTCCGGTTCTGTGTGGACTACCGAGGACTCAATTAAGTCACCAGGACTGACACGCACCCCATCCCCAGAGCTGATGAGCTCATTGATCGGTTGGGGGCTGCCCGGTACCTCAGCACGTTTGATCTAACGTCTGGGTACTGGCAGATCACCTTAACCGATGGGGCCAAAGAGAGGTCAGCATTCTCCACACCAGATGGGCACTACCAATTCCGGGTGATGCCCTTTGGGATGAAGAATGCCCCTGCCACCTTTCAGAGGTTGGTCAACCAAGTGTTGGCTGGACTGGAGGATTTCAGTGCCGCCTACCTGGATGACATTGCAGTGTTCAGTGCCACTTGGGAGGAACATCTGCACCGCCTCTGGGAAGTGTTGAAGGCGCTGCGGAGGGCAGGCCTCACGATCAAGGCGAGTAAGTGCCAGATCGGGCAGGGTTCTGTGGTGTACTTGGGACACCAGGTTGGGTGCGGCCAGGTGGCGCCCCTACAGCCCAAGATTGATACCATCCTGGCTTGGGAACCTCCCAAAACCCAGACAGAGGTGAGAGCCTTTTTAGGACTCACCGGGTATTACAGGAGGTTTGTCAAGGGGTATGGCAACATTGTTGCACCCTTGACTGAGCTGACTTCCAGGAAGCAGCCCAGGAAAGTGAACTGGACTGATGCCTGCCAGAAGGCTTTTGATGCCCTGAAATCTGCCATGTGCACGGCGCCCGTGCTTCAGGCGCCCAACTTCTCAAGGGAATTCATTGTGCAGAGCATGGTGTTGGGGCTGTGCTTTCACAGATGAATGAGGAGGGCCTAGACCAACCTGTAGCCTTTATTAGTAGGAGGTTACTTCCACGGGAACAGAGGTGGAGTGCGATTGAGCGTGAGGCATTTGCTGTGGTCTGGGCACTGAAGAAGTTGAGACCATACTTGTTTGGGACTCACTTCCGGGTTCAGACAGACCACAGGCCCCTCAGATGGTTAATGCAGATGAGGGGTGAAAATCCAAAACTGTTGAGGTGGTCCATTTCCCTACAGGGGATGGACTTCACGGTGGAACACCGCCCTGGTACAGAACACGCCAATGCTGATGGTCTGTCCAGATTTTTCCGCCTTAGTGATGAGAACTCCCAGGAGGTAGGGTAGTTCTCCCCACATTTCAGCTGGAGGGTACACGTGTTAGACTTGGCACCATTGGCGTGGGTCTCCCTTCCATTTTTTGCTGTTGCCTCTTATGTTTTTGCTGGTTTTAGATGCTTTTGGGCCCTGTGCCACTGCTGTTCAGTGCCACAGTGCAAGTGCACACTACTGTAAATTGTTGTACGGATTAGTGATTCCATGACTGCCTTGTTTGATTTACTTGTCAGACCCTAGTACAGTGCACCACGTGGGCATCGCTCGTGAAGAGCACGACGCACCGCCCCGACTTGCACCGTAGGCCCGTCGCCTGCTGACGCCGTGCGACATCGACTCCGAAGCCGTCACCGAGGCCGCTGCCTGCACCGGAGCCGAGGACACCGCTCGTGACGCTCACGACGCACCGTCCCGACTCGCACCGCAGCCATGACTTCCCCGACGCCAGGGCTTCATCACCGCGGAGCCGATCCTCGGCAAGGGGGACCCCCGAATCCATCGACACCGCACAATCGTAAGGAACCGATTGTGAGAAGTTGGCCTGGCATATGCTGTCCACTAATTATAGTGGGCACCTTGCACCAGTCCAAATCGACTCTTATGGTAGGTAGGTTAAAGACAACCTTATTGAAAGCTATCCTAGTGGTAGCTATGGAGAGCAGCCTTCAGGCTAAGTCTTGAAGGAATGTAAAGCAGCTTGTTTTACCAGTCTATAATCTCTTGAGTGACCAAATGAAAGAGCACCACACCAGGTATATATTCAAAATATATGTATTTATTACTAAACACACCCCTCTAGTCTCTTTATGAGGCTAGAGTTCGAAGTACATAGGTTATAAGATCTTAAATCACAGTAATAGCACAAATACACGTTTGGGCCCTAGGGGCGTACCAAACCATATACCAATAAAGTGGTATGCGAACCACGACTGAACTAGACACTAGGCCTAGAGCCTCTAGAAGTGCTTGGACCACAAGGAACCACCCAAGGTAGTGACACAGGGGACCCACGGGAGACGCGTGCAGTGTAAATACACAACCGCGATACGCCGTTAACTTCTATGGAGAAAGTCGGGATCGGGAAAATAGAGGAAAGGGACACTTTAAAGAGGACTAGGACAAAACCCTTTGAGATCTAGGACTTTGAAGAGTCTCTACCCACGGGAGCACCGGAGTACTCGTGTTACCTCACCCAGGGAAGCCGGGTGCATAGGTGCCTTTCGGGGTCGGGTTTCGTCGTCGTTTCTTATGGCGATCTGCTGCAAAGTGCTGCTGGCGACCAGGAGAAAAGTGTCCGGGTGGATCCAAGAGTGGATCGGAGTTCTGAAGAACCTGAAAGCAGAGGGGACAGAGTCTGGGTCACTAGCCAGTGACCAGGAGGGCGATGGACAGATGCCCACCGATGTCGAGTGCTTCAAGTTCGGTGACGGTCGTCTTGACTCTTCAGCCACGAGGTCCGGGAGGCGTTGTCGGCGACCAGGAGCAGGATTCGGGCTGTTGCTCGATGTCTGTCGAGTGCAGAGGTGTCGGCGACCAGATTGGACCCAACAGGCCTTGGCAACGGCAAGTCTCGAGTAAGATGTAGATCGTCGATGATGCAGACCAGCAAGGTCTGGGGAACTCACCCAGCAAGGGTAAGTGAGGGCAGGCCTGGAGCAACCAGACTGCCAAGTAAAGAAAAGATTGGCCTTCGGTAAGGGCTACTAGCCAACGGGCTAGCGACCGCGAAGGAGCCTCGTGACGCCGCACGTGGAGCTGGCTTACAGGACACTCGTGGAGTGGGGGCCAGTTATCTTCGGTGCAGGTGGTGCTGGAGGCTAGGGCTACTCGGAGCCCAAAGCACGACTTCTTGGGAGACCCAGAAGATGGTGCACTTGCAAGTGTGCTCGGTGTCCAGGGGTCACGGTCTCAAGTCACCCACGATAGCCACGGGCCTCAGCTTTGCTGGGGACTCAGGGTAGCCTCGGGGAAGTCTGAGAATCCACCTCTGGTGATGCGATGACTTCGGCGTCCGACGGGAGCTTCAGTAATGCGAACCGGACAGATGCTTCTTTGGTGCCTGCCAAGCAGGGGAGTCACTCCTTGACCCCAAGGGAGATTCTTCAGTCCTCTAATCGTGAGTAGAGCGTCGAAGGTCCAGGATTCTGTTTCAGAGTTTCGTCCAGGTATAATCTAAAGTCCTAAGGACTGGGTTCCTACCTTTATTCCAAAAATAGGGGATGGACTACTCTGTGGCCCCACCTATGGGTGGGTCAGGGCAGAGGGGTGGCTACACCCCTTTCCCTTTGTCCAGTTCGCGCCAAAGCAGGGGCTGCAAGCCCCTGATCCGGTTTGAACTGGGGTATGCACAGGGACACCAAATGTGCCCCCAGTGCAGGACTTCAAAGCACCCGAAAGTGCTCCCGCCCAGCCCCAATACACATTGTCCTGTCTGGGGAGGTGGTCACACCTCCCTGGGACAGGAAACCTATTGTCCAGGCCTCCCCTGCCGGAGTTTCGTCCAGCAGCAGGAGGCCAGACTCGTGTCTGTGGCAGCAGCATCCATTTTGTGATGCCAGGGCTCTGGAAAGAAGTTACCGGACTCGTCAGAGTTAACATGTCTTTCCCTCTAGAAGGGTGGAATGCTACCCCCGCCGCCAGGATTGGCGGGGGGTAGTATTCCAAGATGTTTGACACCAAACACGACATGTTTAGGTGCAGCCATTCCATAGTTAGCATTTTACCGCGAGGATATAATGCGTTTAAGAGTATATGGTCAGGCTGCACTACAAACAGCATCAGAGATGGTCTCCGAACGCTGCAGAGGGGCCCTGCTCACGCAGGGGCACCCTCTCACATAGGAACCATGCACTCTGCCTTTAGGATTGATAAGGCCTGCCTTAGGAGTGACTTATAGGTTTATATGTGTGTATGCTTTTAGTGATATAGGTAACCTATACCACAGCAAGGGGTGCATGCACCACCTTACCCAGGCTGCAGTAGCAGACCTGTGGTGTCAGTTTGGATGGCCTACCAGGGGTGGCATAATACATGCTGCAGCCCCTGGCAGGCCTCTGAGGTACCTATGCCCTTGGTACATAGTATACCATATACTAGGGACTTACAAGGGCACTCCAGATCCCAATCAGTGATGTGCCTAAGGCACATGGAGACCCTTTTAAAGAGGAAACAGCTAGGCTGGGGTTCTGAATAGCAGGGCCCCAGCCAGACTAATGTCGAAAACCAGTGAAGTATCAGCAAAAAGTGGGGGTACCCCTGTGAAGCAGATCCTACTCTCCTACACAACCCCCCCAAACGTAGGGACATTAAACTAACCTTGCCCAGTTAAGTCTTCATGTTCTAAGTGGAAATACCTAGAGAGTCCATCTGCATTCGCATGGTTACTCCCAGGCCTATGTTCCACTGTAAAGTCCATCCCCTGTAGGGAAATGGACCACCTAAGCAGTTTGGGGTTTTCACCCTTCATTTGTTTTAGCCATAAGAGGGGCTTATGGTCTGTCTGAACCAGGAAGTGTGTACCAAACAAGTATGGCCTCAACTTCTTCAGAGCCCAGACCACAGCAAAGGCCTCCCTCTCTATGGCTGACCAACGTTTCTCTCTAGGGGTCAGCCTTCTGCTAATAAAAGCTACTGGCTGATCCTGACCTTCTTCATTCAATTGTGACAGTACAGCCCCTACCCCCAATTCAGATGCATCTGTTTGAACAATGAACTTCTTGGAGTAATCAGGACTCTGCAGAATTGGAGCAGTGCACATGGCCTGCTTGAGGTCATCAAATGCCTTTTGACAGCTAACTGTCCACTGAACCTTTTTGGGCATTTTCTTAGAAGTTAAGTCATTCAAGGGTGTCACTATTGATCCATACCCCTTGACAAATCTCCTATAGTACCCAGTCAGGCCTAAGAAGGCTCTCACCTGAGTCTGGGTAGTGGGAGCAGTCCAGTCCATGATGGTCTGGATCTTGCTCTGCAAAGGTTGAACCTGGCCTCCACCCACAAGGTGGCCCAGGTACACAACCTGACTCTGCCCTATCTGGCACTTAGTGGCCTTGATAGTCAGGCCTGCCTTTTGCAGGGCCTGTAAAACATTCCTGAGGTGGACCAGGTGATCCTCCCAGGTGGAGCTAAAGACAGCAATATCATCTAGATAAGCTGCACTATAGGCCTCCAGTCCTGTGAGAACTGTGTTCACCAACCTCTGGAAAGTGGCAGGTGCATTTTTCAGACCAAAGGGCATCACCACAAATTGGTAATGCCCACTAGGGGTCGAAAATGCTGTTTTGGGCTTTGCAGCATCAGCTAGTCTGATCTGCCAGTAGCCAGCTGTTAGGTCAAATGTGCTGAGATATTTGGCAGAGGCCAAAGTATCTATGAGCTCATCTGCCCTGGGTATTGGATGGGCATCAGTCCTAGTGACTGCATTGAGGCCCCTGTAGTCTACACAAAACCTCATCTCTTTTCCCACCACTGGTGTGAGGTTTAGGTACTAGGACTACTGGACTAGCCCAAGGGCTATCTGAGGGCTCAATCACTCCCAATTCCAACATCTTCTGGACTTCAGTCCTGATACAGTCCCTGACATGGTCAGGTTGCCTATAAATCTTGTTTTTAATAGGCAGACTGTCCCCAGTGTCCACTTCATGAGTGCACCAGGTGGTCTGACTGGGTGTCAGAGAAAACATATGTCTAAACTGATTGAGGACTTGCCTGCAATCAGTTTGTTGCTGGGTAGTGAGGCTGCCTGCCAAGGCTACACCATCAACTGACCCATCGTCAGGGTTCTGTGAGAGCAGGTCAGGGAGTGGGTCACTCTCTTCCTCCTGCCCTTCATCAGTAGCCATGAGCAAGCCCATGTCTGCCCTGTCCACATATGGCTTAAGTCTGTTGACATGGAGAACCCTGTGGGGACTCCTGGGTGTTCCCAGGTCTACTAAGTAAGTGACCTCACCCTTCTGCTCAACAATAGTGTGGGGTCCACTCCATTTGTCTTGGAGAGCTGCTGGGGCCACTGGCTCCAACACCCACACCTTCTGTCCTGGCTGGTAAACAGTCAGAACAGCCTTTTGGTCATGCCAGGCCTTTTGAAGTTCCTGGCTAGCCTCAAGGTTTTTGGTTGCCTTTTTCATGTACTCAGCCATCCTGGAGCGGAGACCAAGTACATAGTCCACTATATCTTGCTTTGGGGGCTTGAGAGGTAACTCCCATCCTTCCTTCACCAAGCACAGTGGACCCCTCACAGGGTGGCCAAACAGAAGTTCAAAAGGGCTGTAACCAACCCCTTCTGAGGCACCTCCCTATATGCGAATAAAAGGCAGGGCAAGAGTATGTCCCATCTACGCCTAAGCTTTTCTGGGAGCCCTTTAATCATGCCCTTTAAGGTTTTGTTGAATCTCTCAACTAAACCATTGCATTGTGGGTGATAGGGTGTGGTGAACTTATAAGTAACTCCACACTCCTTCCACATTGCCTTTAAGTACCCAGACATGAAGTTTGCACCCCTGTCTGATACCACCTCCTTAGGAAAGCCCACTCTTGAGAAAATTCCCAGGAGGGCCCTTGCCACCACAGGTGCTGTAGTGGTCCTAAGGGGTATAGCTTCTGGGTACCTGGTGGCATGATCCACTACCACCAGTATAAATCTGTGCCCAGATGCTGTTTGGGGATCCATGGGACCAACAATGTCAATCCCTACCCTCTCAAAGGGCACCCCCACCACAGGTAGTGGTATCAGGGGGCCTTTGTAGTGCCACCTGCTTTGCCACTGGCTTGGCAGGTTACACAGGAGCGACAAAACTCCTTACTGTCTTCAGACATGTGGGGCCAGTGAAAGTGAGGGACAATTCTGTCCCAAGTCTTGTTCTGGCCCAGGTGTCCTGCTAAGGGAATATCATGGGCTAGGGTCAATAGGAAGCCCCTGAACTTCAAAGGTATTACCAACCTCCTGGTAGCACCAGGCTTGGGGTCTCTACTCTCTGAGTACAGGAGTCCATCATCCCAATACACTGTATGGGGACCACTAGCTTTCCCAGCAGCCTCAGCAGCAGCTTGCTGTCTGAGGGGTTCAAGGGAGGGGCAGCTCTGCTGCTCCTGGCTCAGATCTGCCCTAGAAGGTCCCCCTGTCCCCAAGAACTCAACCTGGTCAGGTTCAAGTTCCTCTGGGACAGTTCCTTCTTCAGGGCTGAGATCATCCCCCTCAAGGGACTGATCTTCCTCCTGAGCCAAGGGGAAGGCACTGCCTTAACCCTACTACTCCTCCTCTTGGGAGGCACTTGGTCCATTCTTCCAGAATCCAAGGCCTGTTCAGTTTTAGACAGTTTAGCTTGTGACCTGGTCACAGCAAACACATCTGCAGGGATCCCCAGCATTTCTGCATGGGTCCTGAGCTCCACTTCTGCCCAAGCAGAAGTTTCTAAGTCATTGCCAAGCAAGCATTCGACTGGTAGGTTTGCACTTACCACAACCTTCTTAAGGCCAGTTACCCCTCCCCAGGAGAAGTTAACAACTGCCAGAGTATGGTCTGTTCTGACATTGCTAGCATTGGTCACTTGGTACATCTCACCAAGTATAACTTGCCCAGGTAGCACAAGGTCTTGTGTCACCATTGTGACACTTGCCCCTGTGTCCCTAAATGCCAAAGCCTCTCGTCCATTGATTAAAGGCTGTTGTCTGTACTTGCCCAGATTACTGGGACTCACAGTGGAGGTCACATCCATGCCTCCATCACAGACTAACACAGCCTGAGTCAGTTCCCTGACTAAGTCAGAGCCCAACTCAGTTCCCAGGGTGAACCCTACTAAACCCTTTGCTGGAGCACTTCCACCAACTGTACTAGGGGGAACAGGTGCCTTAGGGGCATTGGTGGGTGCTGGACTGGAGTCTTTGGACTTGGTGCAATCACTGGTCCAGTGGGTCTTTTGCTTACAGACCTTGCACCATGGTTTTCTTTGGCCTTTACCCTTGGTAGATTGGGAATCCCCACCAGAAGAAGATTTTTGGGGGCCTGATGAAGACTTTTGATCTTTACCCTTCTCCCCACCCTTGTCAGAGTTCTTAGCATCTTGCTTCTTGGTTTCCCCACCTTGGTTCTGTACCTTCTGCTTCACCCTGGTTCTGACCCATTTGTCTGCCTTCTTTCCCAATTCTTGGGGAGAGGTCAGATCAGAGTCAACCAGGTACTGATGCAACAGCTGGTTTTGACAGTTATTAAGAATCTGCTCCCTCATTATCAGATTATACAATCCTGAGAAGTCACACACCTTACTGCCCATCAACCAGCCTTCCAGAGCCTTGGCAGAACAATCCACATAGTCTACCCAGTCTTGAGTCTGTGCCTTTTGGGTGTCTCTGAACTTCAACCTGTACTGTTCAGTGGTTAGGCCAAACCCATCAATAAGAGCACTCTTCAAGACCTTGTAATTGTCAGCATCCTCCTCTCTAACAGTGAGGAGCTTGTCTCTACCTTTGTCAGCAAAGGAGAGCCACAAGATTGCTGCCCACTGCTCCTGAGGGACCTTCTGTACTTTACAGGCCCTCTCTAAAGCAGTTATCCATTTGTGGATATCATCCCCACTCTGGTAGGGAGGGACAATCTTGCTCAGGTTCCTATGGTCATAGGACCTTTCCCTATCTCTAAGGATATGGCTGCCACCATGGGACTCTAGTCCCAACTTTCTTCTCTCTTTAAGGAGATCTAGGGATTCTCTATCTAAAGCCAATTGCTTCTTCCTGATCTCCAGTTGAGTTTCCTCATACTGGACCAGTCTCTTTCTTCTCTCATGAGAGGATTCCCTCCTGTGAGAAGAAACAGAGCTCCCTATTGAGGTGCCAGAGTGGTTAGACTCCTGAGAAGGAGACCTAGACTTTCTGAGCACACTCATAATCCTTCCTGGGGGACAAAGGTGTGGTTCTCTAGATCCTCATCTTCATCTTCCCCAGAAGGGATTGGGTTTTCCAGGTCAGGGTCATTGTCACCCTCCTGGTCAGTTTCAGAGGGGGGCTGGGGGTAGTAGTACCCCTGGCCCCTTCCTCATCTGCTGGCCCACCCTCTGCTCCTACCCCTTCAGTCTCTGAGGACTTACTAAGATCATAAGCCACCAACATCTCCTGGAGGTGTTGGGTGGTGGGACTTTGGCCTGTCCTTAATTTCCTCACGTTACACAAAGTTCTCAGTTCCAAGAATGGGAGTGTGTCATACTTGGAGGGGGGAAGCTCAATGGCTTCCTGCAGGGCATCTTTGGATCCTGCTTTCAAAGACATTACTAGTGTGGTGTGGTGTATGCACTACCTACTCTAGTGTGGCCTACTAAACTCTCTTGAGTTGTAGAAAGGGTTGTGCTATCCCTTAACACACAACTCTAAGTTCAGTAGAACTTACTGATATTCTAAGCTTAAATTATATGTACCTTAGGTACCTTTAGTGGTTTTCAGTTGATCAATTCAATTGAGATTATCTGGTAAAACAATAGCAAGCTGGAATCCCACACGCTGCACACCAATGTGAGAAGTTGGCCTGGCATATGCTGTGCACTAATTATAGTGGGCACCTTGCACCAGTCCAAATCGACTCTTATGGTAGGTAGGTTAAAGACAACCTTATTGAAAGCTATCCTAGTGGTAGCTATGGAGAGCAGCCTTCAGGCTAAGTCTTGAAGGAATGTAAAGCAGCTTGTTTTACCAGTCTATAATCTCTTGAGTGACCAAATGAAAGAGCACCACACCAGGTATATATTCAAAATATATGTATTTATTACTAAACACACCCCTCTAGTCTCTTTATGAGGCTAGAGTTCGAAGTACATAGGTTATAAGATCTTAAATCACAGTAATAGCACAAATACACGTTTGGGCCCTAGGGGCGTACCAAACCATATACCAATAAAGTGGTATGCGAACCACGACTGAACTAGACACTAGGCCTAGAGCCTCTAGAAGTGCTTGGACCACAAGGAACCACCCAAGGTAGTGACACAGGGGACCCACGGGAGACGCGTGCAGTGTAAATACACAACCGCGATACGCCGTTAACTTCTATGGAGAAAGTCGGGATCGGGAAAATAGAGGAAAGGGACACTTTAAAGAGGACTAGGACAAAACCCTTTGAGATCTAGGACTTTGAAGAGTCTCTACCCACGGGAGCACCGGAGTACTCGTGTTACCTCACCCAGGGAAGCCGGGTGCATAGGTGCCTTTCGGGGTCGGGTTTCGTCGTCGTTTCTTATGGCGATCTGCTGCAAAGTGCTGCTGGCGACCAGGAGAAAAGTGTCCGGGTGGATCCAAGAGTGGATCGGAGTTCTGAAGAACCTGAAAGCAGAGGGGACAGAGTCTGGGTCACTAGCCAGTGACCAGGAGGGCGATGGACAGATGCCCACCGATGTCGAGTGCTTCAAGTTCGGTGACGGTCGTCTTGACTCTTCAGCCACGAGGTCCGGGAGGCGTTGTCGGCGACCAGGAGCAGGATTCGGGCTGTTGCTCGATGTCTGTCGAGTGCAGAGGTGTCGGCGACCAGATTGGACCCAACAGGCCTTGACAACGGCAAGTCTCGAGTAAGATGTAGATCGTCGATGATGCAGACCAGCAAGGTCTGGGGAACTCACCCAGCAAGGGTAAGTGAGGGCAGGCCTGGAGCAACCAGACTGCCAAGTAAAGAAAAGATTGGCCTTCGGTAAGGGCTACTAGCCAACGGGCTAGCGACCGCGAAGGAGCCTCGTGACGCCGCACGTGGAGCTGGCTTACAGGACACTCGTGGAGTGGGGGCCAGTGATCTTCAGTGCAGGTGGTGCTGGAGGCTAGGGCTACTCGGAGCCCAAAGCACGACTTCTTGGGAGACCCAGAAGATGGTGCACTTGCAAGTGTGCTCGGTGTCCAGGGGTCACGGTCTCAAGTCACCCACGATAGCCACGGGCCTCAGCTTTGCTGGGGACTCAGGGTAGCCTCGGGGAAGTCTGAGAATCCACCTCTGGTGATGCGATGACTTCGGCGTCCGACGGGAGCTTCAGTAATGCGAACCGGACAGATGCTTCTTTGGTGCCTGCCAAGCAGGGGAGTCACTCCTTGACCCCAAGGGAGATTCTTCAGTCCTCTAATCGTGAGTAGAGCGTCGAAGGTCCAGGATTCTGTTTCAGAGTTTCGTCCAGGTATAATCTAAAGTCCTAAGGACTGGGTTCCTACCTTTATTCCAAAAATAGGGGATGGACTACTCTGTGGCCCCACCTATGGGTGGGTCAGGGCAGAGGGGTGGCTACACCCCTTTCCCTTTGTCCAGTTCGCGCCAAAGCAGGGGCTGCAAGCCCCTGATCCGGTTTGAACTGGGGTATGCACAGGGACACCAAATGTGCCCCCAGTGCAGGACTTCAAAGCACCCGAAAGTGCTCCCGCCCAGCCCCAATACACATTGTCCTGTCTGGGGAGGTGGTCACACCTCCCTGGGACAGGAAACCTATTGTCCAGGCCTCCCCTGCCGGAGTTTCGTCCAGCAGCAGGAGGCCAGACTCGTGTCTGTGGCAGCAGCATCCATTTTGTGATGCCAGGGCTCTGGAAAGAAGTTACCGGACTCGTCAGAGTTAACATGTCTTTCCCTCTAGAAGGGTGGAATGCTACCCCCGCCGCCAGGATTGGCGGGGGGTAGTATTCCAAGATGTTTGACACCAAACACGACATGTTTAGGTGCAGCCATTCCATAGTTAGCATTTTACCGCGAGGATATAATGCGTTTAAGAGTATATGGTCAGGCTGCACTACAAACAGCATCAGAGATGGTCTCCGAACGCTGCAGAGGGGCCCTGCTCACGCAGGGGCACCCTCTCACATAGGAACCATGCACTCTGCCTTTAGGATTGATAAGGCCTGCCTTAGGAGTGACTTATAGGTTTATATGTGTGTATGCTTTTAGTGATATAGGTAACCTATACCACAGCAAGGGGTGCATGCACCACCTTACCCAGGCTGCAGTAGCAGACCTGTGGTGTCAGTTTGGATGGCCTACCAGGGGTGGCATAATACATGCTGCAGCCCCTGGCAGGCCTCTGAGGTACCTATGCCCTTGGTACATAGTATACCATATACTAGGGACTTACAAGGGCACTCCAGATCCCAATCAGTGATGTGCCTAAGGCACATGGAGACCCTTTTAAAGAGGAAACAGCTAGGCTGGGGTTCTGAATAGCAGGGCCCCAGCCAGACTAATGTCGAAAACCAGTGAAGTATCAGCAAAAAGTGGGGGTACCCCTGTGAAGCAGATCCTACTCTCCTACACCGATGCCTCGCCGCCATCCGTGACGTCACCTCCCCGACACAGTAAGGAACCAACGCCTCACCTCCCCTGTGCTGCAGTAAGGAACTGAGATATCACCTCCCCTGGGGTCGTAAGGAACCGGCGCCGCCGGCGCCAACGAAGCATCACCTCCCCGACTCCTTGCACCATCTTTGTTTTCATCAAATTCCAGGTACTGTTCTTTGTGGGTCTGCTCAACTCCGGGCCCGACGCCACGCACCTCGCGGTCGGCGCCGTACTTTGGGATTT
Source organism: Calotriton arnoldi (assembly GCA_963921515.1). Lineage (NCBI taxonomy): Eukaryota > Metazoa > Chordata > Amphibia > Caudata > Salamandridae > Calotriton > Calotriton arnoldi. Next base: position 341,388 of record CAWUFW010008085.1, read on the forward strand.
CCTCTGGTCACGACGTCGTGATAACTCCAAGTGGAGTTATTTGTTGCTACAAGCTTTATTTGATTGACTATCCTATTTTTGAAGATAACGTGAACTGTGTCTATCATTTTAAGTCTATTTTGGATTACAGTATTGTGGATTTTTGCTATTGGGTCTTGTGTTGTCTATATAAAGATTACTTATTTTTTACATACAACCTGTGTGGTGTCCATCTGTATGAATGAATGAAATGAATGAATGAAAATGTTTATTGTTATTAGTTAATAAAAACCTTCACAATGTACATTTAAAAGAAATCCTTTTAAAAATCACTTATTTAAAAACATGAATTAATATTGCTACGAGTCAGGAAAATCTCGTTGTCTCATTTAAAACATAACATTGTAAAATGAATTCAATCATTAATATGGATACTCTTCACTGTTTGCTATAAAATGGCGTATACATCAGTATAAAATTCCACAGCTCCAAATGCCAACAGCCTACTACCGTTTTAACAGCACATAAATGTATTGTACTCATAATGCGAGGCAAATTCCTCATGCTATAGGATGCAGCTTAAAATTCTGTTTGACTGCTTTGTCGTGAAATTGTAAAAACTTCAGAAGTTTACAGTTTAGCTGAGGATCTGAAGGGGCCAGACTTCTCATGATGGCTGTTCTGCACGTACGGATCCCTCTCATTAAATAGGCGTTTTAAAAGTGTACGGCGTGCATTATTCATTTTGGGACATATGGTGATCAAATGCACAAAATCCTCGTTTGGAGCATCAGTCTGCACGTTTTTGGTCCTTTATATCGCCATGCTGGTTTGTCTGACAAAGACGGCAGATCACCTAGGCGCATAGCCAATAGTTTTTTCTTGAAATACACCGGATAGGTTAGGTGTAGATAAGTTGCCGGTTGCAATGTGACATAGGTTTGAATTGTCATCCAAGCATGGGATCGCCGCGAAAATATGCTTTTGTCCTCAATTAACGAATGAGATTTTGCAGTTTTGTTCATGGCTTGGCAGAAAGTAGGATGCGATAAATTCAAGCCCCATAAGTCACCCACATTGGTTAGTTGTATAGATGATGACAAGTATTTGTTGTAACTTGAATTCAGGTCATTATTCACCGATTCCCATAAAGCACTAATTAAAGGGCTGGACTGATTGTTTCGTATTTTATGCATAGATTTGATGAAGTGATATCTTCTTGCTATGTTTTGCTGTGTCAAACCAAATTCCAAACGAATTTGAGCGGGAGAAGCATTACAGGGCAGACAAAAGACCCGTTTGTATGTTTTGATTTGTAATCTATCCAACATTTTGGAGTCCTTTCCATGCATCACCGTACTTGCGTAAGTTAGAGATGGAAGCAGTTTTGCTTTGATAACTGAGAGCAATGGTTGATAAGAGGGGCCATCTCAGTTTTTTGCAAGTAAACTGAATGAATGTATTAGAGCATTATTTTTCCTAACCATATACTGTTGGTGTGCATGAAAGTTAACATTTTTATCAAAATTAAAACCTAAATATTTATAAACACTGACTTCTTCTATGGTTACATTATCCAGCTTGATCTTTAATGCGGCATGGGGATTATTCCCAATACGCATGGTTTTTGTCTTGGTAAAGTTGATTTCCAATTTATTGAGTTTTGTATATGCCACAGTTTCTTTTATCAGTCTTTGAAGTCCAATTTCTGTGTGACTCAGCAGCACAATATCATCGGCATATAATAGATGGGATATCGTTAATGGGCCTAACCTTGGAGCATGCTAATTGACTTGATCCAGGTGGGTGGATAAATCTGCCGTAAAGAGGTTAAACAGGTGTGGCGCTAGCATACACCCTTGCTTAAGACCCCTTGCGGTTGGTATTTTCCTTGATATTTTGTTCCCATCCCCTACCTTAATTTGAATCCATGTTTTTGTATATAGCAATTCAATTGCTCTTAACATTTTTTCTTGAATACCCCACCGTCTTAATTTAACCCATAAAAGTGGTCGATCCACCCAATCAAAAGCTGCTTTCAGATCTATAAAGCAGAGTTGCAATTTCTTCTTTTGGCATTTACTCTTTTCCGCAATTGATGCTACTGTTGCCATATTTATAGACGTGTGCCATACCCTTTCCGAAATCCCGTTTGTTGGGGTGGGATCAATTTCTTAGAATTTGACCACTCTCTTAGATCTTCCAATATTAATGATGCATAATATTTTGCTTCAGAGTCAAGGGCTATTAATCTGTAGTTAGATGGCTTTGTTTTGTCTCCTCCCTTAAAAATAGGGTTTATTATTGATCCCCTCCAGCTGTCTGGAGTCATGCCTGTATTTTCCACCTCTTTAAACAAGACCATTATCGGATTGGCCCAGTATTTTGGGGCCAATTTAAATATTGCCTGTGGGATGCCATTTGGACCAGGGGCGCTGTCGCTTCTTCCTGATTTGATCACATTTTCAACTCTTGTAAGCGTGCACGATGTGATATATAAAGCGGGTACGAACTCAAATTGCGGCAATGTTTTGGTCTTGGTTATTAGTTCAGTCTCAATAACTTTGTTAGTTTTTCTTACTTGAAGCTGGTCTTCATCAATAAAGAGTTTTGTCAGATAAACTACCCAATCTTGTTCCGTAACATTTGAGGATACTGTTGCTGTGTTTGCCTTATTTAAGCCGTTTATTGTTTTCCAAAACGCTTTGGTATTTGATTGTTTACAATTGTAGAGCAGCTTAGCCCAGAACTAGTCTGTCATTTTTCTTTTTTCCTGCCAGACATGTTTCTTAAATTCCTTCTTCAATTGTTTTAACTTATCCCATGCGACTGTTTGATTACCTCGCTTCTTTACCTTCCTTATTTCTCTTCTCAGTTCTTTTTTCAACTCTTTTATTCTCTGTAGTGATTGATGTATATAGCTTTTGGTCCGTCCTGATGTTAGATTTGGCTTATGGTTCGTCATTTCGGTCACAAATTTGATCCAGGCATTTAATACTGTCGAGGATGACCCTATACTATTCTCCAAGACTGTTTTAGCTTTGCCTGCGAGTTCTGGAAGTCGATGAGATGACCAATTTAATCGTTTATAGGTAGTTAGTGCACTTCCTTCGTCAATTGTTAAAGCAGACTGATATCTGTCTGGATGAATGTTTATGACTATATGTTGGATTGAGTGATCACTGTCCGTTGTACACTTGATTTTAAACATACTTAGTTGCTGTATTAATGGCAGGGAAAGAATAGTATAGTCAATTACGGACCCAGACATTGGTCCATGATAAGTTAAATTTGGAGGATTATGGTCCGGTGTTCTCCCATTAATTACTCTCAAACCGAAATGTTCTAGAGAGGTGACCAGTTCCTTGCCTACTTTGTTGGGTTTCCTCCAAGGATGTGCTGTTTGGTGGGGTACCGACCAAATTTCATTTTCTACTAACTGGTCATCATCCTCCGGCATGTGAATGAGATGGGTATTGAAATCACCTGTAATCACTATTTCCCAATTTGGGGTGTTATATCTTACTTCAGATATTTCATGTAATAACTTTTTGAATGTTATTGTTTTTTCTTGGGCATTTGGATGGGCATAAATATTGAAAAGGATTAGTGAAGTTATCCAATGATCTCTACCAAAGTTGAGTCTTATTATTTGGATACTTGTAGATGTGGTCGTCATCTGTTCTGATTCAACTTTGAGGTTGTTTGATATATAGACCGATAATCCGCCTTTTGATCTTCCAAAGCGATTCGTTTGTACAGCATCCACCTGATGTAATGTAAAACCCGGCAATTGAAATGAGCCTGTCAACCAGGTTTCTTGCAGAGCTATGATGTCATATGGAACCCAAGTTTCTGTTACGGTCCTATCTGTAAGCTTTGTTTTTGCACCTGCAATATTCCAAGACTATATATTTAATTTGGCAGCTTGCAAGGCACATGCTGGTTCAGAAATTGGTCATTACATATTTACGTTTTTTGTTGTTATCGGTGACCAGTGCCTATGAAGATATCTTCTTTCAGTAGGTGTTGTTATTTCTATACCCGTTGATCCTCTGGCATTCTGCAAGATCGAATATACTGGAATGTGGGTCCTATCCTTGTTTTCCCAATGTGTCAATGGTGCTGGGTAACGCTGCGGAATAGGTTTTATTATTGATATGCCCCATGATTCAAATTGATCTTTGGCGTTTAGAATTTGACTAACTATTTTTTCAGATTTCCATGATGTTAAAGTTATTTCTGACTGATGGTTATGTATGTTTGGCAGAAACTTCACCGATAATAAATCAGTTGTTTTGATAAAACATAATGATCGTATCTCAGTTAGCAGCCTCAAAATGTTTCCCCTATTTAAAATGTCTTGCTTGCCTCTTGAACTATATAGCGGAATTAGTGTGATTTGCCATTGGTCACTGGTATCCTTTACTTCAGACTGCGCTTCAATTGTGTGATCCTGCATTGGCCTTTTGTATTTTATTTGGCCTGCATGGTAAGCAGGATTAGTTCTTATTGAGTTTTTTTCATTATAGAGGTGCTGAGTGATGTTTCTTGTACAGTGAGGTTTATGCTCCGTGATACTTTCTAATAGGGGACATGTGATCGTAATTGTTTTGTCCACCCTAGAAGTTATTATACGATCATGTGTTTTAATTTTATTGTGGTCGGTAAATGTAGAAGCCAACACTGAACCATTATCGATTGATTTAGTCCTTACCAAAGGGTTCTGTTCAGAGAGATTGCCAGATGGTGCATTGAGTCGTCTAGGTAGATCTCGTCCTCTTATATCCTCTGATGATGTATCGTGATCAACGTCTTGATTGTCTGAAATGAATGCCTCCGTTTGGAAGGTGTCTGGAAGGACGTACTTTTTTTTGTTTTTTTTATTTACGTCTGTTTTTTTTGGAGATAGAACTTGTTTGGGTGGAGTTTGGTTGTCTTTATCCTCCTGTCTTGCCTTCCATTTTTTTTACACTATTTTCGGTGACTTTGTTATCTAACTTATTAATTGGAGGCCGCAATGTTGTGTCCACTGACTTATCCTGTAATGTAAATTTTTCTTCTATGACCTTTGTTTCTGGAAGAGGTTTCTTTTTTGTGTGGCATTGAACACTGGATACACTTTCTTGCCATCTAGGTCTTTTTGCATAGAACCATTTGTATTTGCTCTTCCCTTTCTAGCATGTTTTTTTTGCCTTTTTGTTAATACTTGAATAAATGAAGTGTTTGTATTTGTAATGAGAGATTGTGGGCCATTCAATATTGGATGGGTCAGTGATAAATTGTTTTGATTTTCATTTGTGCTTGCACAATCTGTCACATTTAATTGACCTCCACGTTGGACATAAGTTTCCTTTTTCATTGAGTTGTCTGCTACCTGCGGTTGTTCTTGTATATATTTGTCTGGGTTTTGCATTAAAGATGATTTATCCTCTTCCTTATGCCTTATTTCTTTCAGGATGTCTGTTAATATAGATGGCAAAGTGCTTAGTTTGTCTATTTGATTGCATTTGCAATTACCTTGTATATCCATGCTTTTAGATGTTTGAACTTTCCCCAGCTGTTTGGTGAGTATGTCTATTTTGGTGTTAATGCTGGAAACATGTGTTGCCATAATATTCATGAGATCGATCTGTAGATCTAATTTGTCCGATTGCATGTTTAATACAGAAATCGACGTTTGTAGGATGCTTAATAATGACGAATATAGAGAGGATAGATTATCTGTATCAATTTGATTGATATATTTTTTAGATTTATAGGTTTCATATCCTCCTATTTTAGAATTATCCAGGTGCAATGGCGATATACTTGGACTTTTCCCTATTTGCATATCAAATTGATCCTGCCTTGGATTAAATACTGGACCATATATTGAATTATTCTTTAAATCCGTTGCAATTTGGGAAGAAGAGTGGCTTGATATTTCTATAATTGAGAGGAGGTCCTGATTTATTGCAGTGCCGAGTGATTTTGTTGGAAAAATTTGTTTCAGTTTCTATGGTTGATTTATGGTTTCTACTTGTGCTATTACTGGGATGGTTGCCGCGTTTATCTGATTTATAGTTTTTGTCTCCAAGGCTTTTACGAGTTCAGCATTGTCTGTTATCAATGTAGAGTGCAACCATGAAGCTTGCAGTTCGTCCTCCTTCGAACCCTTGGTGACGTAAGGGGTTAAAGGGAAATCGTAACATTGATTATGTTCAACCAGTTTTTCTTTATTAGGAGTTGAGTGAAGGTGATCCAGTGTTTTGATCTTTGGTGCCATCTCTAGTTCGCCGTGTTGTTGAATTGTGTTCTCCTTGAATTCAGTAGTCAGATCTATGACTATTTGCTTAGTGAGTTCCAAGTCATTCTTATGAGTGTCCATAGAATGTATAATTGCCTGCACTGTGATTTTTTTATTGCTTTTGACTTGGGGAGTTTTTGCTAAATTTTCCCCATCTATTAAGTCTGTTGTCCTTTGATCCATTTTTGTTGCACTTTCACTGCATATGGGCTCTATAATTGGTACAGTTACGTAAGGTGTTGACTGTTGTACCCCTTGCGTTTTTGAAGCCATTGATTTTTGTGGCGCAAGAGGAGTGAGAAAACCCTTTATGTTTCCTGTTTCTGAAAAGATGGCTGCCACTGGGTCTTTCAGAAAGAAAAATTTGTTTTTTTGTTCTGTTCCTTCTGCTTTTTGAAAGTAAGTTTCCAGTGGTGAGATTATTGGGCTAGAATGGCTTGTTGTTCCTTGTGATCGTGTAAGAGATGTCCCCCCTGTTATAGTTAACTTCTTTTGTAACTTTTTTTGCTTGTTTGTTTTTTGTAAGGGGAGTACTTGTCTAACCCGTCCTGATCTCATTTCACCTTTTCCACTTTTTAGGTGAAACACCAGTAGCAATTACTGTCCAGCTGCCTTTTAATTCCCTTCCGGTTTCTTGCAACAGCAGCAGGCAGATTGGCAGTGGCCCGTGCCCTGGCCCTATCTCTGTTCCACAGTTATGGGTGGTTTTCCCAGAGCTATCCACTATATATTGGGCTTTAGTGTTTTAGTACTATGGTCCCTTTAGGCTTTGAGTCTAGCCTCTTTTATTGACCCGTTTTTCCTTGACTGGAAGTCCTCCGGCTTGTTGAAAAGAAAAACTGAGGAAACCGAGGAATCAGAGGAATGAGAAGTATCAGCAGCTGGGGGGGGGGGCATGCAGGTGACGGCGGGAGAGGAAGTAACCGAAGCAGAGAGTCAGAGGATCCCCCCAGGGCTCTAACCCCTCAGCCTAAGTTGACAGACAGGGGGCCAGCTGACCTGCTGGGGCTCCCTCCCTACCACCCCCTCCCACCTCTTCTCACTTGCTTACTTGCTCAGCGTTCTGGTCTCCGCCTCTGCCTCACTCCTCGTGATTGAGTTACCACGGAGGCCACAGGGGTGGAAGGGAGGCAAACAGCGAAGCAACAGACCTCCACAGCCTCAGCTTCAGCAGCAATCCCGCTACTCTGACTGCAGGCTCTCTGCGGTTCTCTGCAAGATCTGGAAGATCCGGACCGGATTCAAGCAAGCTGGGTTCTCCTCTCACGACGCCCGCAGCTGCTTTCTCTCGACCTCGGCACTCCTCCGCACTCCGCTCGCGGCTCCCGCAACTCGCTAACTGCAGAATTGGCAGAAATGGCAGGACTGGCGGGAATGGTGGTACTCGCGGCTCCCGCTCTACGCACTGAAGGGGAGCGAAGTGCTCCTCGCGGCTCCCGCCGCCGCACACCAAGTAGGGGAGAAAAAATGCTCGCGGGGCCGCTCTTCAATCGCGGCACCCGTGGCACCCACAGCTGTTCACTCCCGACTCTCTCCCAGCCGCAGCTCTCCTCCGCTCACGGCTTCCTGCTTGCTGCGAGGGCTCTACGGAGGCTCGAGGTGAAGCCTGCCCGCAAGGAGCAGCGGCGGCGGAGCGGCGTCCTCCTCTTCCTTGCTCAAGTGGGTGGCTGACTGGCTGGCACGATCGCGATCTCGAAAATCCTCGGAGTCAGAAAACAGTGTCCATCTGTAGTGTTTTCACTGTATTACTGTATGTGTTCACAAATGCTTTACACACTGCCTCTGAGATAAGCCTGTCTGCTTGTGCCAAGCTACCAGGGGGTGAGCAGGGGTTATTTTAGGAGTGTATCCCCCTTACCCTGACTAGAAGCAAGGGTCCCTATTTGGACAAAGGTGCAAACCATTGCCAACTAGAGACCCCCAGTTCTAACACCCTCTATCTGTCTTCGGTAGAGTGGCTGAATTTAAAAGGATTTCCCTTTCACATGTTTACCATAGCTAGCAAAACATCCCATACTGGATCCTAGAGGATTACATTTGGAAAATTGATGCTGTCTTGTGCATTCTGTTACGGGGATACAGCCTTCTAAGAATATTCTTGATTAAACTGTGCTCATAAGTAAATGAAGAGGATATTTCCTATGGGGCTACTACTGGGCCACATATCTGTCAACCATTAACAACTTACTACTTTGTAGGGACCATCAGTCCGTCTTGACAGATTTGCAGTGGAAGACAAAACACATCTCAGTTTCCTCTCTGGGGCAAACATTTTGCTTCTTTGCCTCACACAACTGTTATGGTTCTTATAGCGTGGATGGAAGTTACAACTGTGATTAAATGGAAAGTTAGGATCACAAATAAGACACCTCTTTATAATGTTACACTGCTGCATGGAGTAAAAGGTTTGACAGAATAAAAAACCTGGAATTTAATTGGCATCTTTGAATTGGGTGACATGGTGGAAACTATGAGACTGAATTCCTTTCCCAAGTAACAGATGTACTATGATCTAGCATAGTCAAAGTTCCATTGTTACTTGGGAATATGACATGCACTCTTTAGTTATGGTCTTGCATGTGTGGGTTTTCTAGCTCCCCCAGTGGATTTTAGAGTCCTGATGGAGAAGGTAATGACTAGTGCAGTCTTGAGGGATTACAGCTCTGATCTTTGCAACCTTCCAGATGTCCTTGTGGACCTGTGTGAAAAGTATGTAGAGTTTATGGCAATCATGTAGAACACTGATTAGGACGATGCCCTCTTTCAGTCTAGAGAGATGACTTTTCAGTCTGCCTTGAGACCAGTCTAGATTAAAATGCTGTGCATGGTGTACTACCACAGACCTAAACTGCCTGTTATGGACCAGAGCTTTTATTCACTGTCACATTGAGGAAGGAATAATTTATGGAACCATGTGGGGATCTTCTGAAATGTGTCAATTTTGGGATTTGACACACTCAGAAATTACATCTATCCTGGGAGTGAGAATGATGCTAAGTCTCCGTATTTCTATTCTGTGGAGATGGGCAGAGCTCAACCTTCTCCAGACCAAATAGATTTTATACAGGCTGAGCTTAGTGTTAGCCAGGAGGGATAATGCTTGAGAAGTGGGGCACAACCAGGTCTCCAGCCTTGAGGGTGCAGACTGTGTAGGAGAATGTGTAGGGACCGATGGATTCATTACTGACGCAGCAGTGCCAACTGCCTTCACTGCTTTCTTTGAGACTCTATAGCCCAAAGAAGGCCAGCAGATCTCAGGTAGACTGAGCACAGGCTTCAAGACCCAGCACATCACTGCTCTGACTGAGGTCAGGGCAGTGAAAAAATAAAACTTGTTTTTTAATTGCTCTTCCCTCAGTGCAGTGAATAACTAGGTTTCAACCCCCTTATTTGTGCTAATAACGTCCAGTGGAAGCCATACACTACAAAGCAAAAGTTCAGTTTACTGCAAAAGGGTGAAAAAAGGACCAGAATATTTTCATGCCCGCTCTGATAGAGAACAGCATTTGATGACTACAAAGCATCTTCTCAAGGATTTCCATCAAACAACATCTAACATACCACTAAATCTCGCATTCATAATTTAGGAGCAAGGGGCAATAGGTCAAAAAAGTAATGCAATCTACCATTCTGTCCAATCCAAAGCACTCCCACAACATACTTATGTTCGAAAGGCACAGAGCTACCCACCTTCCATATGCACAGTGTCTGTTGCCCCAAAATCATGCTAGAGATAGCAACAGCAAACATTTAAGGTGAACATGTAAAAGAAAACAAAGCAGTTTCAATAAAAGTCTGTTCATATAAGTAGACCTAATATCCTCAATTAATTTTAACATAGACTCCATGCAGCAACTTGATCTACAGGGCATAAGCATTCTCAACCAAACCGTGGGGAATTACATTAAGCCAAGCAATGATTCTGGGCCCTTTCAACCAGACAAAATGGCAGAGTATCCCATTGGCTTGAAGGCACACTTTTTCAAGTCCTCAAGAAATAGTTTGGGATTTAGATGGGATAGGATTTCCATCAGGCAAACATAATTTCTGCTTGAGCCCCCCTCCACTGTGTTCAGCCCTCTGAAGTACTACGAGTCATTTATGAGGGTTACTTTCTGCTGTTTTACTTCACCAAGAATCTACCTTTTGCCTGACTCGTTGGCACCCACAAGGCCTATCATTTTCCTGCATTTGGTACATTAGCAGCTCAGATCTGTGTTCATACAGTAATTCTTATGTTCTAGGGCGGTTCTAATGTTAGTGATCACCAGGAGTACTTCCATTATGGAGAGGTCAGGGTTCTGAATTGTCACCTGCTTTTGGTCAGACCTGTCTATAGAAGGTTTTCTTGTCCCTCTTGGTTAGATTTAACAAATGCATATTTGTTAAACTTCTTGGCTTGTCTCTATTGCTTCACCTTTTCGGTACTTTTGTAAAGTACATTTTAAAAAGGAAGAAACTATGAAGCGGTCCAGGGGCATGAGATCCAGGTCTGGCAGGTGGATCCTTCAGACAGGTAGTAGCTTTGATGGACTATAGGCAAGGCACACTTGCATGGTCCGATTACCCCTAATGTTGCAATTCAGTAGAGTCATGCGAGTTCAGAAGATCAGCAAGTCCTAATTTTTGGTAGGAAACCACAGAAGTGATTTATGAGTCAGACTCCCAATGTGCTTGGAATCAGAGAATGGACAGCATCAGCCCAGCATTAAGGATTCATTGAAAAGGACAACACCCTATCAATTGCTTGCACTGTCACACAATGTGCATGCCTCTGGAGAGCAATTGGTTCAATGTTGGCCGCAGAGCAGCAGGATCCATTTCTTTAAAGCATCTGCTAGAGGAGGCAGCCGTCAGGAGCACAATATAGTGGAGGTGCAGGAGATCCTAGGACAAGGGTAGCAGGGTGCCACCAGCTCCAAATTGCCACAAGCCCAGAGAGACTTAGCCCACATGGGTACCCTAATCAATGCAGGAGCAGTGAGCAAGACAAGCCACCAGATGCCACTACAGCTGTAGGTGGCCTATCATCCTGCCAACTCCTAAGTATACAAAAAAATGATAGATGGAATGCTTGAATCAATCTCAGCTGCATGTAATTGCTTGGTGGCGACATCTCTGTCCATTGTTATTTTGTATGCCATGCCACCTCAGTTTGGCCTCAACCATATGCAAATCAGTCTTGACCCTGCTCCAGTAGGAACAGTCTAGCCCAACTGCCAGGTCAGGTCCTCTCTGAATCAGAACACAAGGGACCCAGGACTAGTGTCACCTTGATTGGGGCTCTTCAGTCTGGTGTAGCATGGCTCCAGTGGCACAGTGAGCACGGGCTTACTTCTGGGCATACTAGTCGCACTTAGGGGTGTTGCATCAAAATATACAAAAAAGTGATGGATGGCTTCATCATTTTCAACCATTGCTACTTACTCAGCTGCATCCCAGTCCATTATTCTCCCCATGCCACCTCAGTTTGGCACCTAAAAATGAACTGGGATGCAGCATGAGTAATTACCCGTGACTGAGAATAATTCAAGCATTCTACCCGTCAGTTTTTTGTATACTATCCTGGCAAGTCCAGCATCTTCTTTTCTTTTGATACTGCTAATGCATTGTTTATTCATACTTTCTTAACAACTTTATTATGTGTGTGTGTATATATATATTACACCAAGTTGATAACATGGAAGAGTGCTGGATTACTGAGTGCAGATGAGCTTAAATTCCTAAAGATCAACCATCCGGTAATCCCGGTAATGTATCTCATTCCTAAAATACATAAAAATTCAGCTAAACCGCCGGGACGACCAATAATCTCAGCCAAGAACAGCATCATGGAGAATACCTCGCGTACCGGTACATTGATTATTTCTTACAGGAGCATGTTAAAAGTTTACCCTCTTACCTGCAAGATACGGGGGACTTCCTGAGAAAAATCAATGATACAATATGGCAAGATGACTATTGGTTGATCACATTAGATGTAACCAGGTTGTACACCAGCATACATCACTTGGATGGTATCAAAGCTGTGGATCACTTTCAGATGACTAAACGGTTGTGTATGTTGAACCACAACAACATGCTATTGGACATGATTTCAACATGCTTAAACAACAATTTTTTCCTCTTCCAAAATCAGGTTTTCCAGCAAATAAGAGGTGTAGCTATGGGGGCTTGCTTCTCCCCCAGCTACGCCTGTCTGCACATGGGACTGTGGGAGAAGCAAGTCCTCAGCACCAGATTTGCAGACGTGTTAGCGGCCAATGTGATATCTTGGTATCGCTATATAGATCTATTTCTTATCTGGAAGGGAAGCAAGGAAGCAGCAGTCATGTTCACTCAACAAATTAATAATAATGATTTGAATTTACGGTGCACAGCATACATGCAATGAAGCAGTTAACTTTCTGGATGTGGAAGTTTATATACATGAAGGTAGATTGGAGACTAGACTACATCGTAAGCCGACTGCCGGCAACACGGTTCTCCATGCTGCCAGTCATCACCCGGAGCATCTGATACGCAGCATCCCTTATGGTGAGATGCTGCGCATCAGACGCATCTGCAGTATGGAGGAAGATTGCATTAAGGCTCAAAAAGACAGCAAGAGTTGGTTCCTGGCTAGGGGCTACTCGGCTGAGATGATTGACAAAGCTATCACTAAGACAAAGTCAATTTCAAGATCAGCAGCTTTGTGCAATTTATCTAAGGCAGGCAGTGCACCTCCATGCACCACTGACCCTCCTAGACTAATTGTTACATACAATCGTCAACAACGAGTCTTGCGTAAGATTTTCAATAAAAACTGGGTCGTGGTGCGCAATGATCCAATCATTGGTAGCACATTGGATAAGTCTCATATGATTACCTTCAGGAAAGCTAGATCCATGAGCGACATGCTTGTAAAAAGTAGCCCAGAGGTTGTTACTCCAAAAACATGGTTACAAACATCAAAAGGTTTTTTCAGGTGCTCAACATGCAAAGCGTGCAAGCATGGGAAAAGTAGAACATCTTACAAGAGTCCCTTTCATGATGGCCCCATCATCATTTCTAAAAGGCTGACCTGTAAAACTGAGTTTGCCATATACATGCTGGAGTGTTCGTGTGGCCTGTAATATGTTGGTAGTATCAAGTTGCAGGTACACAAACGGATACTCCAGCACATGCGGGCCATCAGCAATAGCGATGCAGCTTATCCGGTCGCCATGCATTTCAAGGAGGCCCATGGTAATTGCCTGGACCACCTCAGCTATTTTGTGGTGGACAATGTTCCGCCACTTAGGCGTGGTGGTGACCGTGAAGCTTTGCTCAGGAAACTGGAAACAAGGTACATCCTGGAGTTGGATACAAAGACGCCCAACGGGCTCAACTCCAGTGAGGATTTTTACACCTGCCTTTAAAATAATTCAGGATATAGTTGGATGCATTTTTGAGAACATTTTACACACCTGTCCTCTTAGTATGTAAATAGATATGAAATATATTTTCTTTTTTAACACTTTTTTAGTCAGCACTTTTTGCACGAGCACTTTAGTTGATGCAGATTAGACATAGTGCCCATCAGGGCGCGAATACATATGAACAATATAGCTATGTTCCAGGCGTATCAATTCAGTAGCGTATATAGTAGTGTAATAACTAGTCTTGACAAATAAATTAGCCATATCATTGCAATGCAACCAAGAACGAATTGGCTGGATGTCACATGTATATAAATTTTAGATATTTATGTAGTAATAGATATTTAAAGCTTACAGAATAATATATATTTTTTAAGACTTTTAGAAGGAATAATGAGTCTTTTTCAAGTTTTTAAACCTTTTTACCCAGGTTTAGGATTACATATGCATGTGTTTTTATGGCTATGGTTGTTTTGACCGGATTTTATTGTATTCTATATATTTCCATTCGCATATTTGCACAATACCTGCTTATTTTGCACACATTTGTCAATGAGCTGCTATTGATATGTTGCAGCATTGTATTAGTCATCATGGTAGGCAGAAGTTGTAGAGGACATGGCTGATTGCAATACTTTGAATACTACCCACTGGGGTGTTATTTTCCAGCGGTGTTACATCTTGCAGGCAGTATAGAAGATATCCTTTACATCTTCTATTTTAATGAATGATTATTTGCGTATTTGCACACTATTTGCCTATATTGCACAATTCATTAATGAAACGACTACTCCTGTTTTGCTTAATTCCAATGTATTTTATACTTGTATATTAATGAATAACCATTTGCACAATATCTGCTTATTTTGCACTAATTCATTGATGAGCTGTTATTTATATGCGATAGCACTGTAAGAATTATCATGGCAGGCACAAATTGTAGAGGACGTGTCAGATTGCGATATTTGAAATTACCCCCTGGGGTGTTACTCTCTAACATTGTTACATTTTTCAAATGTCGGGCTGTATAGAAGACAATTATCAGCTCAGTGCCTGCTACACAGGACCTGTATATGCATTTGGAAATATTCATTGTGAAGTTACACTTCTAAATACAAAGTACTGGACTGTGGCATTAACGCTTACAATGTTCAAGATACTTACAGAACAGCGCAATATGTTCACTATGTCTATTGGCAATATGTCAGATGGTGTTGCACTATCACTTTAAAAATGCGGGTCACTCCTCATGGCGTCATGTGATTAAGGCCTCTTGAAGGCTGAAACGCATCATGGCAGTGTGCTGGGTGTAGAAATCAAATAAATTACCTTGCACGAAGAACTTTGGGTCCGTTTCGTCTTTCCAGAACTGTTGGAGCATTGGGCGAATTTCCTGTATATATATATATATATATCTACTGGCGGTCGCCAGTAGATAGTTATAGTTAGGACCTATTTTCCATAGGAAATCCGCAACAAATATATTTGAAATAACTCTTGCGTCGGTTGACGAATCTTCGCGAAATTTTCAAACTTTATGGCCCGCTCCGGTCCGCTCCTATCCTGAAAGTCTCGGGGTGATTCTTCAAGCGGGGGCCGAGAAAACAGGGGGGTCCCAAAACGTGTTTTCCCCATTCATTTTCCCATAGGAAACTTTAGCCACGGCTACATCCCGAACTGCTGAACGGAATTACACCAAATTTGGCAAAGAGGTTGTTCTTGGTTCAAAAAGAACCCTTTTTGTTAAATGGTGTAAATCCGTTCAGTAGTTGCTGAGAAAATCAAAAGTAAAATCACATATGTATCTATGGCCGCGTAGGGTCCGCGCACCCTCCCGATCACGAGCTGTATGCTAATTGGCTGTCAACACTCCAAATCAGGAAGTGTTGGCAGCAATCTTGTTCCTCGGTAGATCCGAGGAACAAGAAAGCAGTAAAAAAAGTGCGCAAAACGCAAAAAGGGGGCAGGGTAGAAACACCCTGACCCCCTAGGCCTGCTCAGGGGGTCCTACAAGGACCCCCAGGGCCCAAAATCTTATTATTATTTTTTTTTTAAATCGGCAAAAAACGCGCTGGGTGCGCGGATCCGGCCGATTATTAAAAAAAACAAAAACAAAAAAAAAAAACGAAGCGCGGACTCCCGCGCTTCGTTCTTAATTGGCCCCCGGGTGGGCCAAGTCCCGGGGGCATGCGGGGGTTTATTCATATTTATTCATATTTATGATGGGGGGGCCTCTAAGGCCCCCCCAAGTCCCGGGGACCGCCACCCCCCGGGGCTATAAAAAAATAATGGTGGCGGGGGCACACGGCCCCCCGCAGCCCCGGGGACCGCCACCCCCCGGGGCTTCTTTTTTTAATTTTAAATTACCTGTGTGGGGGGGCTCGAGCCCCCCCACACGCCCCGGGGACCGCCACCTCCCCGGGGCACTAAATAATAAAATGTGGGGGTCCGTTTAGGACCCCCGAGCCCCGGGGACCACCACCTCCCCGGGGCTTGTCACAGGATGGGAGGGGGGCCGCATGGCCCCCCTCCTGGAGCCTGTGGTGGCCCTGGGGACCGCCACCCCCCAGGGCCGGCTCCTGTGTCCCGGGGTGCCTACCCCCGGGACACTGCTGTTTGCAATGGCAGGACGGGAGCCTCGCGGCTCCCGTCCTGTCATTGCAAACTGCTTTGCTTCATTGAAGCGAGAGCAGGGAAACCTGCCCTCGCTTCAATGAAGCAAAGCAGATTGCTTTTCCATAAGGGGAGCTGCATGTCAGCAGCTCCCCTTATGGAAAAGCAATGCCGGCTCCCGCAGGACGCGGGGAGCCGGCGGGACCGTGCGGGGATTGGGGACCCCCCCACGGTCCCCAACCAGTGGCCAGGCCCCGGGGGATGGGGTCCCCGGGGCCATTAGTGGCCCGGGAGGGGGGCCACGCAGCCCCCCTCCCCAAAAAAGGAATTTTTATTTAAAAATAAATAAATAAAAATAACGTAAAGGCCGGCCCCGGGGGATGTGGTCCCCGGGGCCTTAAATGGCCTGAGGGGGGCCAAGCAGCCCCCCTCTGAATATTTATTTTAAAAAAACAGTGGGCATGCCCCGGGGGATGGGGTCCCCGGGGCCAATGAAGGCCCAGGGAAGGGGGGCCACGCAGCCCCCTTCCCGTTTTTAATTTTTTTTTTTTTTTTTTAAAGTAAATCCTCAGGCCCCGGGGGATGGGGTCCCCGGGGCCAAAAGTGGCCTAGGGAAGGGGGGCCATGCAGGCCCCCTCCCATAGAAAGAAAAAAAAAGAAAAAAAAAAAAGACCGGCATCGTGCCGGAGGCCCCGCCCCCTCCCTGCAGAAGTCTGCAAACGCGCCCCCTGGCGCGTTTGCAGAGGGGGAACGAATTCCCCTTGAATACTGGGGGTCCCTGGGGGCCAACTAGCCCACCAGGAACCTCCAGTATGCGCCAGGGGGCTGTGTTGCAGAGAGGTGTACAGAGGCCACGCCCCTTTTTACACCTCTCTGCAACGCAGCTCTGTGGCGCTTACTGGAGGTACCTGGTGGGATAGTTGGACCCCAGGGACCCTCAGGATTCAAGGGGACTTAATCCCCCAACTTAAAATGCGCCACGGGGCGCGTTTGCACAGTGGTGAAGGGAGGGGGCGGGGCTAAAGGTGACATGTGTGCAAACAGGCCCCCTGGTGCGTTTTAAGATGGGGAATTAAATCCCCTTCAATCCTGAGGGGCCCTGGGGGCCAACTAGCCCACCAGGTACGTCCAGAAAGCGCCACAGAGCTGCGTTGCAGAGAGGTGTAAAAAGGGGCGTGGCCTCTGAACACCTCTCTGCAATGCAGCTTTGTGGCGCTTACTGGAGGTACCTGGTGGGCTAGTTGGACCCCAGGGACCCTCAGGATTCAAGGGGACTTAATACCCCAACTTAAAACGCGCCACGGGGCGCGTTTGCACAGTGGTGAAGGGAGGGGGAGGGGCTTCAGGTGACATGTGTGCAAACAGGCCCCGTGGCG
Organism: Calotriton arnoldi; assembly: GCA_963921515.1. NCBI lineage: Eukaryota > Metazoa > Chordata > Amphibia > Caudata > Salamandridae > Calotriton > Calotriton arnoldi. Next base: position 359,045 of record CAWUFW010008085.1, read on the forward strand.
CGTTTTAAGATGGGGAATTAAATCCCCTTCAATCCTGAGGGTCCCTGGGGGCCAACTAGCCCACCAGGTACGTCCAGAAAGCACCACAGAGCTGCGTTGCAGAGAGGTGCAAAAAGGGGCGTGGCCTCTGAACACCTCTCTGCAACGCAGCTCCCTGGCGCATACTGGAGGTACAGGGTGGGCTAGTTGGACCCCAGGGACCCTCATGATTCAAGGGGACTTAATCCCCCAACTTAAAACGCGCCACGGGGCGCGTTTGCACAGATGTCACCTCAGGCCCAGCCCCCTCCCTTCACCATTGTGCAAATATTCCTCTAAAATCAGCCGAACTACGAATTCCGATTTACTCACCTGTTATCAGGAGAGACCTCAGTGCTGCATCTTTGAGCCCAGTACTGATCCTGAAAAGTAATTTTAACCGTACTTACCAGTAACTTGAATTTCCTTCCATAGGATATCATTGCCTGCTTTTTGCTGAAAAAGTTTCTAAGTGTCGATTTTTAAAACATACAAATATTCCTCTAAAATCAGCAGAACTACAAATTCCGATTTACTCACCTGTTATCAGGAGAGAACCCAGTGCTGCATCTTTTAGCCCAGCACTGACCTTGAAAAGTAATTCTAACTGTACTTACCAGTAACTTGAATTTCCTTCCATAGGCTAACATTGACTGGTTTCACTTGGAAATTCTTCTAAGTGTGGAGCTTTGGAACTTTATAATATTCCTCTAAAATCAGCAGAACTACGAATTCTGATTTACTCACCTGTTATCAGGAGAGACCTCAGTGCTGCATCTTTGAGCCCAGTACAGATCCTGAAAAGTAATTCTAACCGTACTTACCAGTAACTTGAATTTCCTTCTATAGGAATCCATTGTCTGGTTTTCAGCAGAAAAGTTTCAAAATGTCAATTTTCACAAACTACAAATATTCCTTAAAAATCGCCTGTATGACTTAAACGCATTCTTTCAACTGTTTACAGGAGATGCACCAGTGCTGGATCCAGGATCCACCACTGAGTAAGAAAAAGTAATGATAACACTACTTACCTGCTAAGTGAATTTCCTCCCATAGGATAACATTGGTGATTCTATGTGAAAAAGTTTCTAAGTGTCAACTTTTAAAATACAATAATATTCCTTAAAAATCACTACTGTAACCAAAACGCTTTTACTCAACTGTTTACAGGAGATGTCCCAGGACTGAATCTAGGATCCAGTCCTGTGGTTAGAAAAGTAATCCATAAAGTAACTAATTGCATTTAACTAGAAATTCACATTGAGCTCAATGTTGCATTGTTTGAAATTGTGTTGCCCATTGCAACAACTGTAACTACTGTACTTAAAAGTCTATTGCCTATTTGCAAAGTATTTAAACTAAAGTAATTCATTCTGAGAAAGTATATTTTGTAATGTAATGTATAATGTAATTCTAATGTAATTTAAAATATAAAATTTCTAAAAATAAAGTTTAAAAAAATGTAGTACATCAGTATCAAAAAAATAAATATAACAATTAATACATTTAAAAATTGTCATTTACAAAACCTTTGAAATTCACTGAAAAAAACCATAGGTTTGAGGCACGTTACAGTTAGGAATTAGCATTTAAAAAACCTTTGAAATTCACTGAAAAAACCATAGGTTTCAGGCACGTTATAGTTAGAAATTAGCATTTAAAAAACCTTTGAAATTCACTGAAAAAACCATAGGTTTCAGGCACGTTATAGTTAGAAATTAGCATTTAAAAAACCTTACAAATTCACTGAAAAAAACATAGGTTTTAGGGACAGTTATAGTTAGTTGGACATTGCACTCGTAGAAAACCCGTGAAATTCCCCCGTTATAGTTAGTTCAGCTAACTATAACTCGCGCCCCCGCAATGCACTGCTGATGACGTCACATATTACATCACTCATGACATGCTCAGTGACATCACTGATGACATCACTGATGACATCACTGATGACATCTCAAATGACATCTCAAATGACATCACTGATGACATCACTGATGACATCATCCATGTGATCATTTCATGCATCTTCTCACACCCTAATATAACTTTTGATACACCCACTCTAAATTACAGACTGCCATTCTCAAAACCATAGACACTCCAACACCAATAACTACATACCCACTCACTGATTCTTAGGTCTACACACACATCCACTCACCTGTACAGTCACTCATACTTACGGTCACTCAGTACAGGACTATCATATGCACTCATACACCTACATAGACACTCACACACTGCCACTCATGCATGGAGGTACTCACACACCTAGTCAGTCATGCAAATAATTAATCACACTGCCATTTACTCACCTATACAGTTATACACACACCAGCTCACTTACTCATACAAATACTAGCACATTCTTACGCTCTTATACAATCACTGATACAAGTACACACTCATCCATACAGACACTCTCACAATCACACACTCTCACTTATACCCATTTATATACTCCAACACACATATTTACTGCCTTTCACACACGTAGTTACTCACGCATGTACCACTGAGATATACATTCACTCACTAACACACCCATACACACACTCACCCACCCATACAGTCCATCACAGATGCACTCTTGAAACCATGCACCCAGTGAATCACCCACTGATACATCTATGTGCAGTCACACACACCCCACCCACACAAACACTCAGGCACCCATACAGATACTCAGACAACCAATCAATAACTCATATAGACACTCATGTAGCTATTTACAAACCCATGCAGCCACTTACACACCAACAGACAGACGGATAAAGACATTCACACAGTTTAGTTACTAACCCATGCATTTAGTAAGATACGTTTAATCACTCACTTATAGAGTCAGTCACGCACCTACTAAATCATCCATCCAGATACTTATACACCCACTCATTATTCAATACACCTTGGCATATATATTAAACATATTTAAACTTCATAGAAACAGTCACTGCATGATGTCATCAGTGATGTCATTTGAGATGTCATCAGTGATGTCATCAGTGATGTCACTGACCATGTAATGAGTGATGCAATATGTGACGTCATCAGCAGTGCATTGCGGGGGCGCGAGTTATAGTTAGCTGAACTAACTATAACTGGGGAATTTCACGGGTTTTCTACGAGTGCAATGTCCAACTAACTATAACTGTCCCTAAAACCTATGTTTTTTTCAGTGAATTTGTAAGGTTTTTTAAATGCTAATTTCTAACTATAACGTGCCTGAAACCTATGGTTTTTTTCAGTGAATATACATACATGTGTATATATATATATATATTACCCTGTGGCAGTCACCACTGGGTAGTTATAGTTAGGTCCGCATTTCCATAGGAAGTGCTCTTTTTGCTTAGTTTGTGCATGGAAAGTTTCAAAGTGATCCATCAAGCGGGGGCCGACAAAAATGGGGCTTCTCAAAAGGCAAAATCCCATGCATTTTTCATAGATGTTTTTAGATAGTGCTTCCGCAAAAACTGCTGAACAGAATTACATCAAACTTGGCAGAAAGCTAGATCTTGACTCATAAAGTGTTGCTTTTTGTGATTTGGTGTGAATCCATTCTGTAGTTTTTGAGTAGGTAAAATAAAAATATATTTGTACATCTAAACAGTTGGGTTCGAGGGACTCTCGCAAGAGCATTATGATTGCCCCAGGGAGCTTTTTTTCCACTGGGCCAATTCACTTCCGCTCTGCTTGACTACCAGCAACATGAGAAAAATGTTGCTGGCAGCCATTACAGGACTCAAGGACTTAGTCCTCCGTCCTGAAGTAAAAAAAAAAAATATATATATATATATATTTATATACATAAAAGGTGACAGGGTAGGAATACCCTGCCCCTCCAGCAGAGGGACCCCCCGGGGCAAAAATCTTTACCAATCAGCAATTTTTGCCACAATCCTGCGGTAGTCACACAGGATTGCTGCAAGAAAGAAACCAAAACAAAATGTTGGGCCACGTTTTTATAATAAATATATCAGGAGGTGGCGTCAGTAGGGCCCCTCTCCCCGAGCCCATTTAGGCCCTTGGGGACCCCATCTCCCAGGGCTGGCATATTTAATTAAGGGGGGGGTGCGTGGCTCCCTTCCTTGAGCAGATGGTGGCCCCAAGGACCCCATCCACTGTGGCTGAATCTGTAAAAATGGGGATGGGGTCCTCTCCCTGAGTCTGAGAAGGCCCTGGGGACCTATCCCACAGGTCCCATTTAAAAAAAAAAAAAGGTAGGGGGCCACATGGCCCCTGCTCCCTGAGCCTACTTAGTCACCGGGGGCCCTTTCACCCAGAGTTGAAATGTAAAAAAAGGGGAGGAGGGTAACGTGGCCCCCCTCCCTCAGCTTTTAAAGGTTCCGGGAACCACATACCCTGGGGCTGGTTCTTTTACTGGGTCCCCGGGGATCAATCCCCCGGACACAGTAGTTTCCCTACCCCAACTACCGTGGATAAGGAAACATTTGTTTGCTCCCATCTGATGGTTGCATTTTTACATCTCCCGCCAAACAGGAGCAAACACATAAGTCTGCTCTCAGCCCACGGGAGATTTAAAAAGGCTCCCACCGGGTGGAAGCAGACTTGTTCTGTTTCCCTGCCTGCAGGAGAGCGGACAAGATACACATATTGCTCCCGCCTGGAAGGAGCATGCAAAAAGCAGCTGCACCCTCCAGGTGGGAGCCATGCAGGGAGCTGGCTGGTGCCGCGAGATCACTGGGGATCCCTGTGGCCCCTAACGTGGTATTTGGTGGGTGCCCTGGGTGGGCCCAGGGACACCCACCTATCATTAATGGAGGTCCCAAGGGATTGGGTCCTCAGGTCCAAAATAGGCTCAAGTAGGGGGACCGTGTGGCCCCCCTCTCTTTCTAAAAAGCAGACAGCCCCAAGGGATTGGGTCCTCAGGGCCTGAGAAGGCTCGGAGAGGGTGCGTGGCCCCCTCCGCTTTTAAAAAAAATCACATGGCCGGGTAGATAGGGTCCCCGGGGCCTAATAAGGCTTGGGGAGAGGGGTCCTGCTGCCCCTTTTCCTTTTCTATTATATTTGTCCTTAGGGGATGGTGTCCCCGAGACCTATTAAAGCTTTGGGGGGTTGCATGCCCCCCTCCCCTAAGTTTTGGCCCTGGGGGATGGGGTCCTGGAGGCCAAGAAGGCTTGAGGAGGGGGGCTGCATGCTCTCCCCTTTGTTTATTGGCCCCGGGGATGGGTGCTGTGCAGCTTCCCTCCCCTCCCCTTTTTATTATTATTTTATTCTATTTAGCCCCAGGCAGTGGGTTCCCAAGGGTCTAAGAACAATCAGGGCGGGGGCTGCAAGCCCCCCTCCCCTTATATTTTTGCCCTTTGGGATGGAGTCCCCGGGCCTTTTAAGGCTTGGGGAGGGGGCCACATGGCCCTCCTCCTCTTTTTATTGGAACTGGCCCTGGGATATGGAGTTTAAGGGGGCCAATTAAAGTTTGGGGAGGGGATTAGCATGCCCCTCTCCCCTTAGTAAATGTTTTAGCCCCCGGGGATGGGATTGGCAGCCTGCTGGGAGCTTGGCTACAGGGCCTGGGGGCAGGCCAAGCCCTGTGGCCAACCCCTGCTGCACACAGCCAAAGGCAGCGTGAGGTTGGTTGCTTGCTGGTGGTTTGGCCACAGGATCTGGTGGCATGCCAAGCCCTGTGGCCAACCCCTGCTGTGCACAACTGAAGCGGTGTTGGCTGCCTGTGGAAGGAGTGGGGAGGCAGCTGCGGCCGGCAAAGGTAAACGCGGTGGGGCAGGGGCGCGGGGGAAGTCGACAGATTAAAATAGGTATAATTAAATAAATAAATAATACCTATTCTGTAGTCTGTCGACTTCCCCCCTGCTGCGCCCTGCCCTGCTGCCCCACCACGCTTACTTGTGCGGACAGCCGCTAGGGGGAGGCTACTGCAGGGCAGTGCGGCCAATCCCCTGCTGCACATGTCTGATGACTGTACACGGCGTTTGGTTGGCTTTATGTATGGTAATAACATTTTACTTTATGTTAAAAAAAACTGTAGAAATTTACTGAAAAAAACAAAGGTTAAAGTATCATTATAGCTAGTTGTGAACAAAAGATCTGGTGGTGTTTTTTAAAAAAACCTTAGAAATTCATTGAAAATAACAAAGGTTAAAGTGATGTTATAATTCAGTGAGTATGTCAGTGACAACGTTAACGTTTTGAACTAAAAAAAAAAACACAGAAATTCACTAGTTATAGTTAGCAGAGCTAATTATATCTAGAGCCGCCCCATGCACTTCTTATGAACTCACATATTACATCACTTATAACAGGTTCTATGACATCATTTATGACATCACTGATGGCATCTCAAATGACATAATTGATTACATCACTCATGACATCATTGATGCCGTCATCCAAGCTTCTTTTGTACGGTGGCACCAAGCAATCAAGGAAACTCCACAGCCATATTCTTCATACTTGTACATTTATTTGGTGAAAAAATAGAACAATAACTCCATAAAAGTAGTGAAAAGAAATACAAAAAATATAGTTTCAACGGCCGACGCGTTTCAGCGTGTTGCCGTCTACTGGGCCTATAGTCTATATCTATATATATTTGTCCTTGTTTTTAAACTTGGCACTATTGGCTGCTTGTTAGTGACTGGTGAGTGCACGCCCACCTCTTACCCTTGAAGTAATGATGATGGAATGGTTTGCTTTCTATATATATACCTCACACATCAAATGCAATGTTTATTATCTCAGTGTTTTTTGCAATAAGCAACAGCACCTAAAAGCATCAACATAATTTGTTTTGATTTTTAATTTTATAAAGCGCTCGATTACCATAAGCGTCTTGGTGCTGCTTCTGTAAGGTGAAATACAGGAAGATACTAACACTATATTAGATGCTGAAAAGCCAGGTTTTTAATGCTTTCCTGAAAGACCGTAGATTAGGACTATGCTTTAATGTGATAGGAAGCGAGTTCCATAGTTTAGCTGTTCCTGCGATTAAACTTTTTCCACCCCAGGAAGCTTTTTGTTTTGAAGATCACTAGAAGTTTGCCCTATTTGATTCCTAGATTGAATGCACCAAGTAAAGCGATGTTTTAAATAATCTGGACCAATGTTATGCAATGCTTTAAAAGCAATGCACAGGGATTTGAACATGATTCTTTTTTTCAACTGAAAGCCAAAGCACTTTTACCAAGCCCTGAGAGACAGATTGATATTTAGGGATGCCCAAAAGTAGGCGTGCTGAGGCATTTTGTAGCATTTGTAGTTTCTACAAAAGTTTTTTTTTAATATTGAGAAATAAGGCGTTTTCAAGTTTGGATAAAGCCAGGGCGGTCACCGCTGTCTTCTGAAGATCAAGTGGAATAAATGGACAGATCCTTTTGATCCACTTTATTATAATGAAAACCGATGATACCAGAGCATTGATCTGATCTGATCTTTAAAGGTCAGCTTATTATCACTGATAATTCCCAGGTTATGTACTTTGTTTACAGGTGAGGGAAGCGTACCGATGTCCATGGCCCACCAGATGGGTGACCAAAAAGAGGTATTGTTTCCCAGGAGAAGAACTTCTGTCTTACCAGAATTTAACTTTAGGCAATTTACCTGCATCCAGTTGTTGATCTGAGTCATACAGACATTAAAGCGTTCTGCTGTCTCCTCCCAATTTTTATTTTTTAATTTTTTTTATTTTACGGAGTTTTATATAGCACGAACTTGACCCGAAGGTATCGGGTATCAGAGCGCTTTACATAGCGCCAGTTGCGTTACATGAGGACACATTCATTTTTGTTAGGCACGGGGAGATTAAGTGATTTGCCCAGAATCACAGGATGTTCAGCGTCATTGCCGAGACTCAAACCCGGTTCCCCAGATTCGAGGTCGACCGCCCTAGCCGTTAGGCCAACTCCTCTCGACACTGAGACAATAATCTGAGTGTCGTCGGCGTAGGATATGGCCAAAAAGCTGTAAGATCGGATGAGCTGTACTAGTGGGGTCTACATAAAGATTGAACAAGGTGGGGCTCAATGATGAGCCCTGCGGAACCCCATAAGGAAGCTTAAAGCTGACCTAGGTGAATTGGCCTAGTGTCACATGTGATCCCTGTCTGATAGAAAAGATTTTAGGACTTTGAGGTCAGTGCCCTTAATTCCAACCTCGAAAGTCAGTTCATCAGTATATGATGATCAACCATATCGAAGGCTGCTGAGAGGTCCAATAGGATCAGGACTGCCTTCCCTTCTTCATCTAGAATTGATATTAAATCTTCAGTAGCTGCTGCTAAAGCTGTGTCCATACTATGGGCTTCCCAAAAGCCAAATTGTGTAGGATCCAGAAATTTGTTAGCATTAATGAAGGGAGTGAGTTCCATATTTAGAGCCCTCTCCAAGACTTTCGATGGAAATGCCAGTCTGAAGATGGGCCTGTAGCTGTTGGGCTCCAGAGGATCCAAGTTGGGTTTCTTTAATAGTGACACAATTGACGCTGTATTCTACTTAACTGGAAAGAGTCCTAATCTTAAGATTTCATTGAAGATTTTCCACATAATTAAATGTTCTGTTTTGGGAATTCATACTGTGCATGGCTGCCCCAACAAGAACTTCCCAGTGCGCCTGATGCATCAATCAAACAGGTTCTCTTGTCCAAAACAGCCAGGTATTTCAGTTTTCCTGTTTTCTCTCCCAAGGTGAGTGGGAAGTTTAATCCACAGCCTAAGTGCTAAAACATGGAAGGATCTAGCTCCTGGTCGGACCAGCTTAAAACTTAAAGCGTGTATCGAAGCAAGATCTAGAACGTAACACTCCAGTTGGGCGGTAGAAGTGAAGCAATGGAGACAAGCTAGACAGAGATGCCTTATTAAAGATTCAATGTGCTACACATAGCGCCTTAAATCGAATGCGCTTCTCCACTGGGAGACAGTGCAAAGTGCTGAGTTGCTGAGACACAGAGAAAGTTCTCAGTATCTGGCATTGCAACCTGGCTGCTGCATTCTGGATGATCTGCAGTCTCTTTTTCATGTAGCCAGTAGTGCCCAGATACAAAGTATTGCAATTATCTAGTTGTGAGATGACCAATGCATGAATGATCATCTTCTGTGCTGATAGGATAAAGAGGCCCTAGATCTTTCTCATGCTTCTTAATAAGCCAAAGTAGCAGTATGTCAGGGTTTTAGTTTGAGGTTCAAAAGAGAGATTGTTATCCACTCAGATGTTTTATTGGAATTAAGCTTCAAATAGTTTGCATGCATCCATTCCACCACAGCAGAAATTTAGTTCCTGAAATTAGTGGGGCCTTTCTCTTCTTCAGCAGACAAAGATATTATACGTTGGGAATCATCAGCATAAGATACTAACTAGTAATAGTCCTAAAGATATCACAATTTCTTTCGGTGGTCTTACGTAGATATTAAATAGGGTACGACTCACAGCAGAGACTTGAGGAACCCCAAACTCCAACTGCCGCTTAGAGAGGTGAAAGGTGGAGAAATCACCTGAAGGGAGTGATCATTTTGTAAGGAAACAAACCAGGCCAAAGCCTTACACCGTATCTCTAACCATACAGTCTGTCCAAAAACACCTCATGGGAGACAGTGTCGAAGGCAGTGCTAAGATCTAGGGCAGCCAAGCCTCCCTCATCCACTAGTTGCCCGAGTTCTTCAGTAACCTTGAGCAAGGCAGTTTCTGAAATGTGAATCAGCCTAAAGATACATCAACCAAGGGGTGGTCTTCTACAAATTTCACCAATAGATCATTCATGTGCTTTTCCACAACTTTTGCCAAAATGGCAAAATAGAAATAGGCTGGTAATTTTCCATATCCTTGATAAAATTTAAAAACTGAGTGGAGGAGCCCTCCATATTTAGATTGAGATAATAACTGATTTTTAGACTTGGCATCTTTGGCGTGGTTTCCCCTGACCTTTTGCCTCTACCTCCTGTATATTTGATGCAGTGCTGGATTCCGTTTTTGCTGGCTTAGATGCTTTGGGCACTTTGCCACTGCTGATCAGTGTCAAGGTGCAAGTGCTCCCTGTGTAAATTGTTACAATTGGTTCTCCCTGATTGGCATATTTGATTTACTGGTAAGTCCCTAGTAAAGTGCACTGAAGTGTGCCAGGGCCTGTAAATCAAATGCTACTAGTGGGCCTGCAGCATTGATTGAGCAACCCACATGAGTAGCTCTGAAAAGGTAACTCAGACCTGCCACTGCAGTGTCTGTGCGCAGTTGTTAACTGCCATGTCGACTTGGCAAGTGCACCCACTTGCCAGGCCCTAACCTTCCCTTTTCTCACATGTAAGGCACCCCTATGGTAGGCCCAAGGTACTCCCGTGGGCAGGGTGCGGTGTATGTTAAAGGTAGGACATGTGCTGGTGTGTGTGACATGTCCTGATAGTGAAATACTGCCAATATTGAAAGGCTATCTTGCCAATAGGATAGAATGGGAAATGCTTTGTAACATCTTACAATCTTAAATTCCCATTGGGACAAGATGGAGAAATAAAGTTTAGGCTCTCTGAACTCAGAATTTAATAGCACATCTTTTAGTTAAGATGGATTTTAAATTGTGTTTGAAAATGACACTTTTAGAAAGTACAAAAAGAACAATTGATGGACAGAATGCAGAACAATGTCATACATTCACCCCAGTACAGAGATCTGGGCCTAAATCCATCATTTTTCTTGCTCACCATGCCATTCCAGTTTAAACCAGCCATATGCAAATCAGTCTTGACCCTTCGCCCAATGGGAACAGTCCAGCTCGAACTGCCAGGCCAGGTCCTCCCTGGGCTGGAAACAAGCATCCTAGGACCGGGTTTGGGGTTTCACCCCTCATCAGCCATGATAGCTTGACTCCAGTGGCATGAAGAGCACGGGACCCACGTCTGGGCATACCCGTCCCACTCGCGGTGACAAATGCAAAAAGAACAATTGATGGACAGAATGCAGAACAATGTCATACATTCACCCCAGTACAGAGATCTGGGCCTAAATCCATCTTTTTTTGCTCACCAATCCATTCCACTTTAATCCCAGCCATATGCAAATCAGTCTTGACCCTGCGCCCAATGGGAACAGTCCAGCCCGAACTGGCAGGCCAGGTCCTCCCTGGACTCGAAACAAGCATCCTAGGACCGGTTTCGGGGTTTCACCCCTCATCAGCCAGGATAGCTTGACTCCAGTGACATGGAGAGCACGGAACCCACGTCTGGGCATACCCGTCCCACTCGGGGGTGACAAATGCAAAGAGAACAATTGATGGACAGAATGCAGAACAATGTCATACATTCACCCCAGTACAGAGATCTGGGCCTAAATCCATCTTTTTTTTGCTCACCATGCCATTCCAGTTTGAACCCAGCCATATGCAAAGCAGTCTTGATCCTGCGCCCAATGGGAACAGCAGTGGCGGATGGTGACATTTGAAAGTGGTGAGGTGTAAAGCAATTGTCGCACTTCACTGCGGCGAGCGAGCGTAGCGAGCGAGCCTGAACCACCTACGGAGGGTTCGGGGGGAGAAAGTTTTGAAAAAAGAGTGGGCAAATGGTGCATTTTCAAGCAAATTTGAGAAAGCAGGAAGGTGTCAACCACTCTGAGGTCTGATGACCCCGTCCAGTCCCCGTCCAGTCCCCGTCCCGGCCCCTCCACACCCCGCACCCCGTGGGTCCTACTAAGGTCACCCCTGTGATCTCTACTGCATTACACACTAGCAAGGCACACATGCATCTAGGCAATGCAAACAGTCAAGCACTGGTTTCTGCTCCCCCGCCTCCACTAACTACAAAGGGAACCCCACATAATCTCAATAATACACGAGGCCACTGAAAATTGAAGCTCTTTTCATTATCACCACCATTAGCAAATTGTAATACTGAGAAGAACAGACGGAATTGGTGATGAAAATAACAGAAACAAAAAATGAGATAAAGAGAAGGGATCAGGGTAAGGCCTGCAAGCGATGGACAGGTAATGTGTCAGGTCAGAGATCTACAAACGGGGACTGAAGAAACAGTGTGATGGACACAGGTAGGCGTAGGGGTGATGGACCGACAGTGTGACCAGGCAGGTAGGTAAGTGATGTACAGATCTCGTGTCGTGTATTAGAACAGGAAGAGACAAATGGGTGATGGAGGTACAGTGTTTGTCGGAATAGACAGTGTATCAGGCACGTAGACTGTGGGTTGTAGATAGAGGGACTGACCGAACAGGCATGGGGTAAGTGATGGACAGAACGCGTGTCAAGGTGTCAGGATAGGCAGACAGATGCTTTATACAGGGGATGTTGGTGATGGGCAGAGGGGGTCAGGACAAACAGGATGCAGGTGATAGGCAAGCACTATGACTCGGTTGACAGATAGACGAGTAATGAACAGACTATGTGAGTGGACGGACATATAGTGTTTGAGGAGTGGGACAGAGGGGTGCGTGATGGGTAGGCAGTCATCGGGGCACACACACGGAAGGACAGAGATTGCCAATCTAATGACTTTTGGACAGACCATGTCAGGGCATTAGCGCTAAGAACAGGCAGAGAGTCACCCCGGCCTTACGGAGTCCGCATTAACCCCTGCTCCCACCTCTGCAGCCGCAGCTGCTAGTCAAACCTAAAAGCAGACCTTGCTGAATAATGGAAACAGATCCTTACTTTACCCATGTGCTATGAAAGTGTTGTGCGCCCGAGAAGAGGTCACCAGCAGACAAGGCAGTTCCATGTGCTCTACAGCATAGAGCTGTGGCGGGGTATTTCTTGTCCTATGACAGCTCAGCTCAGCAGACTAATGCACCTGCTGTAAACACATGCATTCACGTGAACTTCATACATTCCCCTCTTCATAGTCTATCAACTGAGTAACCCTTCTGAAGTCCCTATACTGCGTGCCAACGAGCTCCGGGATAACAATCACTGAGCTTCAAATACCATGATTCTTAGAGAAGGAACTATACATATAAAGAAGTGATGAACAATCGCTCCCTCGCGCATGTTCCTTTAATTCATGTCTGCCCTGCCAGACACATAAATCACAAGGCGAGGCTCCATGCAAAGAATGACCAAGAAATGAACAAGTGCCACGCGCTACTGGTCTGACCCAAACTGCGGAGAGAGCGTGGCGTGTCACTGTGTCATTACTCTTTCTCTCGAGTGAGTTTCCTTTAGTTTTTGACACCCTGTTCCCTGTTGCCGGGATCCCAGGTGTGCTGTCTCCATCATCAGCGCAGCTCTTTACAGAACGCGGAAAGAAAGTTAAATATCAACTCAGCAGTCGCGGCCGGCAAAACGGGCGGGTAGGTTAGCACGGGGGGGTGGAGGGGGAGGGAAGTGGGACGGTAATAATCTATATAAAATAAAAAAACTTACCTTCCTCCGCGACCGCATCACGCACCGCCGCCTCAGCTCCTGCTGCTCCTGGCGTGTATTAGGCAGCCTCCCTCCTCCTGCTCCCCTAAGCCAATCACAACACTTCAATGGCAGCGTTGTGATTGGTGAGGCCATTTTCTCTATGTAGGCTGCATGCAGCCTACATAGATAAAAAGGGAGAGTGCGCATGACTGGGTTGGTCGGCCCTGGGGCCGACCAAACAGTCAGTACCCACAACAGTGGGCAAGCCACTCCCCAAGCCCTCGAGCAGGACCGCCCGCCCGCCCCAACCAGGCACTCCAGGCCCTTCTGCTTTCTCGCCGTGCAAGAAGCAGAAACATAAAATGGTTGTTTTACCATTTTATGTTTCTGCCTTCTCGCACTGCGAGAAAGCAGTGGGGCGATGCCCCCACGCCCCAATGGAGGAGCCGCCACTGGGGAACAGTCCAGCCCGAACTGCCAGAGAGTAAAATTACTAGTCACTCTGATCGGAAACAGGGCACATTCACAATCTGGAATATTAAGCTGTTTGAGTGAAGGCAGGTACTGGTCCTTGTGGATTATAGCAATTCCTCTCCCCAACCTGTTACTCTATCACATCTTTTCATCCTATAACCCGCTGGCAAGGCAAAGACCCTGTCCAGGTTAGCATATTGCTTGAGCTGCTGGGTGGGGTGTAGCATGCCTTGTACGTCCAACTATAGTCCCTGGCTCCTGGTGATGTCTGGGCGCAGGCGGGCTTGTCTGTAGTTTGCCTTTGCCGCATCAGCGGCGCATCCACACATCAGCCTGCTTTTATGGAGGATAGGGCTTGTTGCTAAGGTCAAGTGACAGCACAACTAGAGCGTTCACTCTGAAAACACTCCCCCCTCCAATGACCCAGTTAAAATGGCTGGAGCAAAGTAATCTCCCTCCGCAACTGACTGCGGATCGGGGAGAGCAGCGAAAAATAAACAAAATTCCACTAACAGAAAAAGTTCCCCAATCACCAGTAAAAATAAAGATTCGGTTGAATATTAAAACAGTTTAAACACAGTTCAAAATTTACTGTAGAGCCTGGAAGATTGACTAACCCTGTGTTCTGCTGAGCACATAACATATACTCAAACCGCTGAGCAATACTGCATTCATAGTCATCTCACACTGTTAAATATAATGTGATATGTAATCTCATTTTTGAGATTATGTACAACATTTGTAACTGTATTTGCCGCATTTATCATAAGATCATGAGCATTGCATTTGATGTCAAGTTATGGCTTGCATGGCTGTTTTACGTGTTACGGATAGATTTCTTCAGATTGCTGCTCTTCCTTGGTGGCTCAGAATTTCCTGATCAGCAATGGAGAAGCCTACCTGTAGCTTATGGAATGCCAGATTCAAAATGGAAAGGCTATAAGCAGAGTGTGCACAATTGCTATTACAGAAGTGATCTCATGGCTCCTTTTGTAATACAAAACTGCAGGCTGTGCACTGCTAACAGCATTGAGTGGTATTTTTGCATGTCCACGGCTTTATTTAGTTCAGGCCCTCGTGTTCGGAGGGAGATGTGGCCTAATAGCCAGAGCTGCCAATTTTGTTGGGAGCTAAAATCGAGTCCCGGCGTCAGCTTGACATCCTGTGATTTTGGCCAAATCATTTAATCTCACTGTGCCGAAAAGAAAACAGGCATTGGCAAAGCCAATAGGTCTGGCGGTGGCCGCCAGCGTTATGGCAATTTCTGCTTTGTTTTTTTCATGGTTTTTGCAAAATGTTATTGTTTGGGAAGCTGCCAGGCCCTCATCATTGTAAAATATACAATTGACTGAAAGCAAAAATGCTTTTTGGTCTCAAAAAAAGCACATTATTATAGTACTCCCTAGCACTTAAGGGATCTACTTTTTATGTGGAAGGACTCTTTGTGAAAGAGCAGCATGCTGTAACTCGTAGTGAAGTCAGCTTATGGCTGAAGAAGGCTGCTACATTGCTGCTTGCCAAATGTGAATGACACAACAACAGACCAATGGCAGAAGTCTAGCTGAAAACCTCTATAGGTAAGGGTGTCATGTACATAATTTCTGTAAAAATAAAAGTCCTTGGCTAACACAGACCTAAAAAAGCCAATCAGTCTGATATTGGCTGTTACCTTCTTTCTCAAAAGCAAGAGACTATGAAGGAAAAAAGGCAAGAAAGGAAGAAGGAAAGAAGGCAAGAGCGAAAGAAGAAAAGAAGGAAACAAAGAGAGAAAAAAGAAAGCAAAGAAAAAAAGCAGGACAGAAGGAAAGAAAGACAGAAGGAAAGAAAGAATGCGAGACAGAAGGCAAGAATGAAAGAAAGAAAGAAAGAGAAAGAAGAATGACAGTAAGAAAGAAAGAAGGAAAAAAGTAGGCAAAAAGAAAGGAAAAAAAGGAAGGAGGAAAAAAGGAAATAAGAAATAAGGCAAGGAAGAAAACAAGCAGAAAGAAAGAAAGAGAGAAAGAAAGAAAGAACCTAATACAGAACAGTTTCAAATGGATGCAGTCCAGGGCTTAATTTGTAAAAAACATAAATGCCGGGGCTCAAAGGTTTTCTCAGAAGCTTGTTACCCACGCTGCCGAATGCAGGGTTGGTATTTGATTCAGCTACCACCAGTAACTCACTGCCTCTTTCTCTTACTTTTGCACATTGTTTTTCATCCATGGTTTCTCCTTTTGTCCTTGCTTTCCAGTCTTTCCCTTCCTCCTTCTTTATTCTTTTTCTGCCTTTTGCTTTCGTTCTGTCCCAGTCCCAAAAATGAGTTGTAGAGACCACCACCTGCAACCACCGGCACAAATTAAGCTTTGGAAATGGAAGTCCTGATGTGTGTGGGCCTTGACTCTGGCTCTCATTGCCTGGCTTCCACTTCGTTTTCAAAAGTAAACAGCCTTTACTATAGAATCAGCAACTATGAAATGAAAACACGCACACATTTTTACCAGAGATAAGCTGGTATTTCTTTGTTATAGAAAGACAGTGCTTTTTGAATCATGACTGGGTGATGTTTTTGGTTAAAGCTGTTAGCATCATTGTTTTGGAATCAGTGCATTTTTTCAATATTGACTTCATCACTCCAAGAATATTGGTGTCAAAACGAAGCAGAAGCTTTTGGCAGCAAAGAACAGACACAAATTATATACTGTGATACCTATAAGTGAAAAGACCACAACAACTAGCAATATTAGCGGGGCAAATAAAGTGTACCGTTGTTTTATTTTGTGATGGTCTGTTGCCTCAGTGAAACAGAATTTCATCTATTTCTTCCACTCTGTTAAATGAAGCCTCCCATAGCTACCCAACAGCCCACCACAGACGCTTGTAGGGATGTTGTTGGAGTCCAGTTACTTAGCTGTAGTCTAGCATATCCTGAAGGGAGGTGCAGATCTTGAGTAACTAGTAAGGAGCAAGAATATAGGATCGGATTAAAGCAAAGCTGTGCACGTTCCTCCACCTATTAGGATAACTGACATGACAAAGCATCCTGGAACTTGTAGTTTCAATTGTAGTGTTTTACTTATGGGCCCATAAGACACACTATAATTAGTAAAAAGTGACAAATTGTTAAGGGCTGAAAGTCGCCTTCATAACATTGTGTTAGTAAGGTATTCTTATTTTGACAGGAGATAAGGAAAGCTTCAGAACCTGAAAGAAGGGATTGTGCAGGAGTCAGAAGGAGGTTTTTGTATAGGGGCCTCAAGGACACAGCAGGATCATGGACCTCATGGAGAACTGCAGAATTCTAAGTAAGGAGGTAAGTAGGGTGAGAAACGAGAGCCCAAGGAAAGGAGTAAAGCATTTCAAGATCCTAAACGGACGGAGAAGTGTTACAAGAACCTGAGATGTTGGAGGGAGTAAAGGAGGAGGATGGTGGAAGTGAACGCTGCTGCATGCCCCTGGTCGGAGGGACCCCGAGGAATCTGAAAGGAGACACTCATGCAAGCACCCAAGAGAGTGGTGTAGGAATTCATAGAAAAGCATTGAAGATTCCTGAATATGAATACAATAAGAATCAGAATAGTGAATATGCATGCGTCATGAGATTCGGTGGAGTGAGTTCTGCTCGACTCAGAAGGGATGGAAGTGATGTTATGAAATAACAGGAGTCTGTGGAGAGAGAGAAAAAAATAATAGGAGTAGAGACTAGATGGCCCCATGTCAACGGGACACTACTTTTCCAGTTATTGGCTTTGTTTTGACATACCAGTGCATTCTGGGAGTCGTAGTCTTTGTTGATTTTAATTGAGCCATTTGGACACACCCACCTAATAAAAATGAAACGCAAAAAGCAAATACTCGGAATGGAACAGTAGTGTCACGGTAACACAGAGCCATGGGGTCATCCTACACTGGAACTTATAGAGAGGAAGGGGCTCAGCAGGTGCGTGTGGGAAGTTTATAGAGCTGCATGAACCTTTCGGAACTTTAAGTCTTGTTGCTGAAGTCTGAAACGAGGGAGCCAGCAGGTTCAGGGACAGAGTAAGTGCTGTATGAATTAGGGGGCAGTGAATTAAGGTACAGAACTTGTACAGCAATGACGCCTTTTGGGGTGTTTTTATACGATGCAGAGTTGGGGCCCTGCAGAGCTCTGGTATCACATCTGACGCATACGTCTCTGATTCAGCCACAGTTATGCCACACTTGTTGAGTACATAGAAAAGGAGCATGTGTTGCTATGTGTTTGACTTCTCTGTGTGTCACATGTACATACATGCCAATAGACCAGATTCAGACGGGAGACTCATGATTTTCGAAGCAAAAAAGTGATTTATTTTGGGTGTCTCCCACCTGTTATTATCTCTGCTTCAACTGAAATCAATGAGAGAAAAGGATTCTCCCAATTACTCTTTCCAAATCTCCTACTTTCCTCTTCTAAAATGTTGGCATGTCGTTTGTACAGTACTCAGGGGCTTATTTACAAGGCCCTTGCGCCACTTTTGCGTCATTTTTCCCATGTTAAAAATTACGCAAAAGTGGCGCAAGGGGCTTGTAAATCTGCCCCTCAGATTTTAGCCGATCACAGAGCTGTCGAGCATGGGCTAAGTGGGGGCAAATGCTGCACCGGACCATGCCCGTCTGCCAGGGCTTCTCTCTCTCTGAATAGTCTGTTGAATGAGGCCTGGTATTGCTCCCGGGCAGCTTCTGAGGAGAGAAGGGTACTGTGGGGCTTTGACGCCGACCTAGCTGGGGAGAAACAGTGCTAGGCATCGTGTAGTATTCTGTTACCAGTACAAGGAGCATGAAAGCGGTGGTAGGTTGTGAGCACATAGATAGAATTTTAAGCAGGGCCGGCTTTAGCGCTGGTGGCGACTGGTGCGGCAATTATTTTTGGTGCCCCCCATACACCATGACCACCTCTTCGGATTCTCTCACTATCACTGGGCAAAAGTGCCCCTCATCTCTCCAGTCATAAACTATTACTAAACACAGCGGCCCCCTGAGGTCATCGCCCCCCTCCAAAGGTCATCGCCCAGTGCTACCGCACTGGTCGCACTGCCCTAAAGCCGGCCTTGATTTTAAGGGCACTAGGGGGCCAGACCGAGAGGCGAGCATGAAGTATGCACTTACGTTTGCTCCCCACGTTCCTTCATTTCCAAGTTTGTCCTAGGCCTACACTTTCCAAGCCTCCCTCGCTCCAGCTCAGCATCGAGCTAACCCCTACCTATAATTATCCAATGGGAGGCCGAGGCAGGGTGAAGGCGTAGTGATGAATGGGTGAGAATGACAGCAGCTCGGAAGATGATCTTTGGAAAAATACAGCTGCCCAGCCACTTGCATTTATTTTTTAAATCATACCTGCACCTCTGCTGCCCGCATGAAAGAAATCTATAGTACCGGCCCCGTAAATGAGGTGGTGTTGAGTGATGCCATGGTGCTGAGTCATGCTGAGGTGGTAGTGCTGCACTGGTGCTCAGGTGGTGCTGAGTGATGATGCTGAGTTGGTGCTGTGGTGATTCTCTGCTGATGCTGAGGTGGTGCTGTGCTAATGCTGAGGTGCTGCTGCGCTGATTCTTAAGTGGTGCTGAATTGCTGTTGAGGTGGGGCTGCGCTGGTGCTGAGGTGGGGCTGCGCTGGTGCTGAGGTGGGGCTGCGCTGGTGCTGAGGTGGGGCTGCGCTGGTGCTGAGGTGGGGCTGCGCTGGTGCTGAGGTGGGGCTGCGCTGGTGCTGAGGTGGGGCTGCGCTGGTGCTGAGGTGGGGCTGCGCTGGTGCTGAGGTGGGGCTGCGCTGGTGCTGAGGTGGGGCTGCGCTGGTGCTGAGGTGGGGCTGCGCTGGTGCTGAGGTGGGGCTGCGCTGGTGCTGAGGTGGGGCTGCACTGGTGCTGAGGTGGGGCTGCACTGGTGCTGAGGTGAGGGCTGCACTGGTGCTGAGGTAGGACTGCACTGGTGCACTAATGCGGAGGTGGTGCTGTTCTGATGCTGAGAAGGTGCTGTGCTGAGGTCGAGGTGGTGCTGAGTTGGTGCTGCACTGGTGGTGGTGCACTGATGAGGAGATGGTTCTAACGTGATAAGGAAAAATGTCTTTTAGCCGCGCTGGATCAGATTTCTTGGTAGCAGAGTTATGGTTTCTATAGATTAGTTTGGTGATTATTGATTTTTCATGTCTAACACTCTATGTTGAGTTTGTATTACGTTATGTGTAGTCAGAATTTTGAAGCTTCCGGGAAGTAGGAAGTGGACACGTGTGGCAAGAGAAGTCACATGGAATTGTACATTGTCTGATTTCAAATTTGGTGATACCACAAGACTGTTATTTCACGTATGAATTGCATTTGAGTGAAATAGCAACAGGTTTTCTTGTGAAACTTTGGCCTTAATTCTCAGGAGCAGTGTAGTCTCCACATGTGTTTTATCCACAGAGAAACGGGTTTACCTCTTGCTTGAGAGAAGGGTAAGGTAGAGAGAAGTGCTACACTTATCGAACGAAACAGTACTCTTGTAAGTTAGAATAAACTATCTCTTTTGTTTAGAGAAACAGACAATGGTAATGTGTTTTATGTTGTAACTAATCGATTTAGTTGAAAAGAAAAGTTAAAGAAAAGTGCAGATAATGTTTTGTAAAGGAGGGGTCAGTAGAAGCAGGAGTAGAACTGACGTCAACAAGAACCGCGCTGGTATTGGCCAGTTGTGGAAGAACGAAGGATTTTCTGATTGGTGCGTTGGTGTGAGACGCGCTGGAATAGGTTAGTGTGAGAGTGACGTAGAGCTTTCTGATTGGTGCGTTGGTGTGAGACGCGCTGGGATAGGTCAGAATAGCCGAGCGGTAGAAAGAACCGATTGGTGAAGAATTGTGTGAATTAGCTTCGGCAAAACAACAGTGAAATATGGCTTATTACAATGAACGTGATAGAGAGAAACCGTCATGGTTTGCGAAGCTTAAAAATCTTTTTAAGAAAGATAAAAAGGTTGTGACTAGGGAAGGAGAAGTATTTCCTCCGCCGAAAACACCAGCATCTTATATGATGGTGAAATATGGCTATCATACTTGCATTTGGTTGGAAAATTGGGTAAAATATACCAAAAACGATGGAGTATTGGCATTTCCGGAAAACGGTTCGTTTAGCACAGCTGTACTTCGAAATTTGAGAGAAAAAATGATGAGACTTGAACCAAGACCTAGACCGACACAGTTCGAAGCCTTAGGTGAATGGGAAGATGAGATGTACGAAAGGGAAAGACACAAGTGTAAAGAATTATAGTTTTGTTCATGGAAGACTATGGGGTTTGAATCATGAAGACACAGGTGTAAAGAATTATAGTTTTGTTCATGGAAGAGTATGGGGTTTGAATCATGAAGACAGGATGAGACGATGGCGGTATGCTAACATGACGGATGGTATGTTTCCTACCAGAACAGTTGAAGAATTTACAGGGAAAAAGTGTACGGAGAAAAAGAAGCATGCAGTACCAGAGAGATATGGGTATGGAGTTAGCGACACAGAGGATGAGTTGCTGGAGGACATTTTTAATAAAAGACCCCCTCCATATCAACAGTATTCTGTGGTGGTGACACCAAATGCACCGCAAATGGAAACTGTAATAAATCAAAGCCCTGAACAATTTTCTGAAATAAATAGTTCAAGTAATAAACTAGAAACACCAGAGACTGTGAAACATGATGATAATAATGCAGCCGAACTAACCAGAACCACAAGAGAGTTGACTGAAAAGATAAGAGAACTGACAAAGAATATGGAAGCTGTGACTGTGCCAATAACTATAGGGCCAGTAATCCCAGTATTTGAAAATCAAAAGATAGACGAACATTCCCTAATAATTCCATTAAATTCTAGTATGTAAAAAGTAAGAGAAGGGACAATTCCAGAAAATAAAGAGACAAAAGATTCTGTTCCATTTAGGTCAAGTCCACCTGTAAATTTGACAATGAATGAAAGTCCGATAAATAAGATTCCTATGGGAGCTGAGCCAGCAACTGAAACCCCGGAGAGAAGTGTAAACAGGGTAGAATTAACTAAATCCCCTGTGGGTCCGACTGCAGAGGAATTAAATGATTGGGTGAGGAGCTTGCAGAAACAAAATGCCGAACCACAACCTTTGGATGTGGTCAGATTAAAGATAGATATGGAGGAATTGATTCTAGGGACTATTGGTACCGATCGATTAAAGTCCTATCAAGATGATGAATTAATGTTTATGTGTAAAAGCATCACTTGGAGAGCTAGGAACTTGCATGAAAAATTGGAAGAAACAGTGAGCGAACGTACTAGGAATAGAGTTTGCAAAAATCAGGGGATTGCAGAAACCGTACAGGGTAGATTTTAGTGAAAAGGACATAGAAAATCTGAATACTTCAGGACGACTAACACAGATAAAAGAACAAATTGTTTTGCTGAGAAAATGGGGAGATGTAGACAAGTGGAGAAGTAGGTGGATAAGGAGAAAAGAGGGAACAACTGATAAAGCATCATTGGCTTTTCCAGTAAAAGAAAAAGAACCAACGGTAATAGAATGTCCAATGAGAGAAATTCCAGGAGGAGGTTATGTACACGTCCCATGGTCCAGACAAGATATATTGTCATTTACAAATGATTTTCCAAGATTGAGAGAAAAGCCTGTAGAATGGTATAGACAGGTAAAAAGATTTGTAAAGGTTCAAAAGTATTGTGGGAAGATCTGGATGGATTGTTTGAGATTGTTGTTCCTGCAGACTTATGGACAGAGTGTAAAATTACAATTGACTGGCCGAAGGAAGAATATCCTAGAGATGCAAAAACAGGAGCCCCAAGTTCAGAAGTAATGAGAAAATATGAACAGGCAATTACATTCCTGAAAAATAAGATTCCATCAAAAGAAACGGACTGGGTAAAGATTGATAGAACAACTCAGGAGAATAAGGAATCTGTACATGCTTATTATGAAAGGTTGCTTTTGGCTTTTAAACAGTATAGTGGATACGAGAATTTGAGTGAAAAAGACATGAGTCATTTTGTGTATCGATTTGTGTATGGTTTGAGACCTGAGATAAGTGAAATGATTAAGCAGCATATGTTATGTTGGCAGACTAGCACAGTAGATGAGGTACTATGGTATGCAAAATATTGCAGTGACGATATTGAGTGCAGACAGCGTAAACTCAAGGAAAAGGCAATGTGGGCACAAGTAAAGGTTGCAGAAAAGCAAGAAGCTCAGATGAATAATCAGTCTAGTGACGCAGGACAGACCAAGTCCAAACCGAATATTGGTAAGGGAAAAGGTCAGATGAGTATAGAAGAAGCTAAAAAGAAATGGCCATGTGATAATTGCGGAATATTAGGGCACTGGAGAAACGAGTGTAAATTACCTTCGAGAGTTAATACCGAGAATCAACCATTAAATCCACAGGTGCAGAATGAGGAGTTACCGACAGCCGCAGGTAGTTACTCAACATTGTCAGGTGCCACAACCACCTCTTCCAAAGAGTGTAAATCCTCAAAGATACAGTACAGAGGCAGGATTCTACGGAGGAGAGCAGGTAACAAAATTGCTGCGCGCAGCTGCTGTTTTACAATATTGGTTACGGCAAGATGGAGATGAATCGGATGAAAGCTTATGACGGTGCCTAGGAGAGGAAGAGGAGTGCGTGCTTGGCGCAACTCTAGAGGTAGATCAGTCAGGTCCATTTGTGGATGGAAAAGTGAATGGTGTAAATGTTACTTTCCTTGTGGACATTGGCGCTACCCGTTCTACTGTTAGGTCAGTGGAAATTCCCAATCTTCCTCTCTCAGGAGAATACATCCAAGTTGTAGGTGTTTCAAATAAGCAAATTAAAACCCCTCTTACAAAACTAGTAGAGGTGGTAATTGGTCCATTCAAAGACATGCACCGCTTTGTGGTGTGTGATTGTAGTCCTGTAAATTTATTAGGACGCGATCTGCTTTGCAAAATGAATTGTACCATCTACTGTACTCCAGATGGTATTGCTTGCCAGACACCAGATGATGATGTTCTGTATAAAATGACAATGGCAGAACTAGAACCAGGAATGTATGATATGTTTCCTGTGTTCGATGCAGAGAAAATCCCTACTGAATTGAAAGAAACAGTCAGGTCTGATGTATGGGATTTTACAGGTGAAGATATTGGACTAATGAGAGAAGTTGATCCCATAAAAATTACTGTAAAAGAAGGAACAAATTACCCAAACACCCCGCAGTACAAACTGACGCCAGAAATTATTGAAGGAATAACACCTGTAATTAATAAGAGGATTGAACAAGGAATTTTGAGAGAAATAATGAGCAGCCCGTGTAATTCTCCTATAATGGGATTGAAAAAGCCAAATGGAACATTTAGAATAGTACAGGATTTGAGGAAAGTAAACAAAATCGTTATTCCTTGCTGCCCAATTGTGCCAAACCCTGCTGTAATACTGTATCAAATCCCTCATGATGCAGAATGGTACACAGTTATTGATTTGTGCCATGCATTTGTCTCTATTCCATTGCACCCTGACAGCTAGCCATTATTTGCGTTTCGAATGGGAGAACGTATTTTGGCATGGTGCCGAATTCCTCAAGGGTATACTGAAAGTCTTTCTATTTTTAATCAAATTCTGAAGAAATCCTTAGAAAGTTTGAAAATGCCTGAAAAATCTGTGATGGTCCAATATATCGATGACCTATTGGTGGCATCAAAGACCAGAGAAGCATGTGTTACGGACACAATTGCTTTACTGAATCATTTGGCAGAAGGAGGACACAAGGTGTCCCCATCAAAACTGCAATTCTGTCAACAGGAAGTACAGTA
Organism: Calotriton arnoldi; assembly: GCA_963921515.1. Classification (NCBI taxonomy): domain Eukaryota; kingdom Metazoa; phylum Chordata; class Amphibia; order Caudata; family Salamandridae; genus Calotriton; species Calotriton arnoldi. The sequence goes on from CAWUFW010008085.1 coordinate 383,623, forward strand.
CTTGGGTCATAAGATTGAGAAAGGGATAAGAAAAGTGACAACAGAAAGAATAAGGATTATTAACCCCTTCGCTGCTAGGCCTTTTCCCCCCCTGTGCTAAGCCTTTTTTTTGCTATTTGGGGTAGTGCGCGCTTAGGCCCCTGTAACTTTTTGACCACATAAGGTATCCATGCCAAATTTGCGTCCTTTTTTCTAACATCATGGGGATTGTAAAGGTACCCAGGGTTTGTGGATTCCCCTGAGGGGACCCAGAAATTAGCCAAAATACAGCTAAATTTTGGGTTTTTTGGGAAAAATGCGAAAAAAGGGCTACAGATGAAAGCGTCTTGTTTTTTCCCTGCAAATGGCATCAAAAAGGGGTTGTGGTGCTGAAATCACCATCTTCCCAGATTTCAGGGACAAGCAGACTTTTGGCAGAAAACCAACTTTTTTACACAGTTTTGGCATTTTTCTGGGACATAGCCTATTTTTGCTATTTTTTGTGCTTTCAACCTCCTTCCAGTTAATGGTAGAAATGGGTATGAAACCAATAATGGATCCTGGAAAGCCATACATTTCTGAAAAGTAGACAAAATTCTGAATTCAGCAAGGGGTCATTTGTGTAGATCCTTAAAGTTTTCCTTATAGAAACTAACAGTTAAATAAAGGAAAAATTGAAAATTAGTTGAAAAAAACAGCCATTTGTGTCAACGTTTTTACCTGTAACTTCTTCTAATTATGACAGCTATTTGAAGGCAATATACCGTTATATCCGCTGGACCTTTCTGGTTGTGGGGATATATAGGACTTGTAGGTTCACCAAGAACCCGACGAACCCAGAGCCAATAACTGAGCAGCATCTTGCAATGGTTTTTTATTATGTACCGGGTATATAGCAATTATTTTGGGAAAATGTATACATGGAAAAATTGTTATGAAAGACACCTATGTATTTCTGAAATGGGAACAAAATGTAGATTTTAGAAACAGTAGATATTTGCACATTTCCAAAATTGGGAGTACCCATACTAGCATGAGAATTATAGGTCATTTTTCAAAATGACTTATTTTTTACACATTGTCTTTCATTTGGAAGGCAGAAATGCATCGAAAGTCAATAGGTAATAACAGTTGCTCTACAATTCTGTATTACCCTAAGTCTCCCGATAAAAATGGTACCTCACTTGTGTGGGTAGGCCTTGTGCCCACAACAGGAAATGGCTCAAAATGCAACGTGGACATACCACATTTTCACAATGAAAAATTACCCTTTTTTTGCAAAGTGCCAAGCTGTAGTTTTTGAACCCTAGCTCTGCGGGCACTTAGGGAAACCTAGCAAACCTATACATTTTTGAAAACTAGACACCCAGGGGAATTCAGGATGGGGTGACTTGACTGGCTCTCACCAGGTTCTGTTACCCAGAATTGCTTGCAAACCTAAAAAGTGGCAAAAAAAACACATTTTCCTCACTTTTCTGTGGTGGAAAGTTCTGGAATCTGCGTGGATCCACAAAATTCCACCCACCCCGCGTTCCCCAAGGTCTTCCAAAAAAAATGGTATTTACTTGTGTGGGTAGGCCTAGTGCCCGCGACAGGAAGCAGCGCAAAGCGCAACGTGGACGCACCACATTTTCACAGTGAAAAATGACCCTTTTTTTGCAAAGTGCCTAGCTGTAGTTTTTGAACCCTAGCTCTGCCGGCACTTAGGGAAACCTAGCAAACCTATACATTTTTGAAAACTAGACACCCAGGGGAATTCAGGATGGGGTGACTTGACTGGCTCTCACCAGGTTCTGTTACCCAGAAGCCCTTGCAAACCTAAACAATTGGCAAAAAAAACACATTTTCCTCACTTTTCTGTGGTGGAAAGTTCTGGAATCTGCGTGGATCCACAAAATTCCACCCACCCCGCGTTCCCCAAGGTCTTCCGAAAAAAATGGTACCTCACTTGTGTGGGTAGGCCTGGTGCCCGCGACAGGAAGCAGCGCAAAACGCAACGTGGACGCACCACATTTTCACAGTGAAAAATGACCCTTTTTTTGCAAAGTGCCTAGCTGTAGTTTTTGAACCCTAGCTCTGCCGGCACTTAGGGAAACCTAGCAAACCTATACATTTTTGAAAAGTAGACACCCAGTGGAATCCAGGTTGGGGTGACTTGACTGGCTCTCGCCAGGTTCTGTTACCCAGAATCCCTTGCAAACCTAAACAATTGGCAAAAAAAAACCATTTTCCTCACTTTTCTGTGGTGGAAAGTTCTGGAATCTGCGTGGATCCACAAAATTCCACCCACCCCGCGTTCCCCAAGGTCTTCTGAAAAAAATGGTGCCTCACTCGGGTGGGAGGCCCAAGTACCCGCGACAGGCAAGGGCCCACAACGCAACGTGGAGGCGACCTCAAATGGCCTATCACAAAACAACCTGGTTTTGCAAGGGGGTCCCATGACGTTTTGGCCCGAGCTCGGCGGCCACCTAGGGAAACCTACCAAACCCACACATTTCTGAAAAGTAGACACCCGGGGGATTCCAGGGAGGTATGGCTTGCATGGATCCCCCAATGTTCTCTTACCCAGAATCCCCTGCAAACCTGACATTTTGCTGAAAAATCCTTTTTCACACATTTTTGTGTGGTAAAGTTGTGGCATCACGGGCTGACACAAATTTCCTACCACCCAGCGTTCCCCAGGTCTCCTGATAAAAATGGTGCCTCACTCGGGTGGGACGCCCAGGTACCCGCGACAGGCAAGGGCCCACAACGTATTGAGGCGACATCAAAATTGCCTATCACAAAATGTTTTGGGCCCTTGCTCTGTCGCGGGTACTTGGGCCTCCCACCCGAGTGAGGCACCATTTTGATCGGGAGACCTGGGCGAACGCTGGGTGGTAGGAAATTTGTGTCAGCCCCGTGATGCCACAACTTTACCACACAAAAATGTGTGAAAAAAGGGATTTCTTCAGCCACATTTCAGGTTTGCAGGGGATTCTGGGTAAGAAATCGTTGGGGGATCCACGCAAGCCATACCTCCCTGGAATCCCCCGGGTGTCTACTTTTCAGAAATGTGTGGTTTGGTAGGTTTCCTAGGTGGCCGCCGAGCCCCGGGCCAAAACATCATGGGACCCCCTTGCAAAACCAGGTCGTTTTGTGATAGGCCATTTTGAGGTCGCCTCAATACGTTGTGGGCCCTTGCCTGTCGCGGGTACTTGGGCCTCCCACCCGAGTGAGGCACCATTTTTATCGGGAGACCTGGGGGAACGCTGGGTGGTAGGAAATTTGTGTCAGCCCCGTGACGCCACAACTTTACCACACAATGTGTGAAAAAAGTGATTTCTTCAGCCACATTTCAGGTTTGCAGGGGATTCTGGGTAAGAAAACTTTGGGGGATCCACGCAAGCCATACCGCCCTGGAATCCCCCGGGTATCTACTTTTCAGAAATGTGTGGGTTTGGTAGGTTTCCCTAGGTGGCTGCCGAGCCCCGGGCCAAAACGTCATGGGACCCCCCTTGCAAAACCAGGTCGTTTTGTGATAGGCCATTTTGAGGTCGCCTCAATACGTTGTGGGCCTTTGCCTGTCGCGGGTACTTGGGCCTCCCACCCGAGTGAGGCACCATTTTTATCGGGAGACCTGGGGGAACGCTGGGTGGTAGGAAATTTGTGTCAGCCCCATGATTCCACGACTTTACCACACAAAAATGTGCGAAAAAAAGTGATTTTTTTCAGCAAAATATCAGGTTTGCAGGGGATTCTGGGTAAGAAAACGTTGGGGGATCCACGCAAGCCATACCTCCCTGGAATTCCCGGGTGTCTACTTTTCAGAAATGTGTGGGTTTGGTAGGTTTCCTAAGATGGCCGCCGAGCCCAGGGCCAAAACCTCACTGGTGTGGGTGGTTCAAGTACCCGCAACAGGCAAGGGCCCAAAACTTATTGAGGAGACATCAAAATGATCTATCACAAAACAAGCTGGTTTTGCAAGGGGAGTCACCTGGGTTTTTGGCCCCGGGCTCGGCGGCCATCTTGGGAAACCTACCAAACCCACACATTTCTGAAAACTAGACACCCGGGGGAGTCCAGCGAGGTATGGCTTGCGTGGGTCCCCCAACGTTTTCCTACCCAGAATGCCCTGCCAACCTCAAATTTAGCTGAAAAAAATCACTTTTTTCTCAAATTTCTGTGTGGGAAAGTTCTGGAATCTACGTGGATCCACAAATTTCCTACCACATAGTGTTCCCCCATGTCTCCCGTAGGAAAACGTTTGGGGACCCATGCAAGCCATACCTCGCTGGACTTCCCCAGGTGTCTAGTTTTCAGAAATGTGTGGGTTTGGTAGGTTCCCAAGATGGCCGCTGAGCCCGGATCCAAAAACCCAGGTGACCCCCCTTGCAAAACCAGGTTGTTTTGTGATAGGTAATTTTGATGTCTCCTCAATACGTTCTGGACCCTTGCCTGTCGCGGGTACTTGACCCACCCACGCGAGTGAGGTATCATTTTTATCGGGAGACCTGGGGGAAAGCTGGGTGGTAGGAAATTTGTGGATCCACGTAGATTCCAGAACTTTCCCACACAGAAATTGGAGAAAAACGTGATTTTTTTCAGCTAAATTTGAGGTTTGCAGGGTATTCTGGGTAAGAAAATTTTGGAGGACCCACGCAAGCCATACCTTGCTGGACTCCTCCGGGTGTCTAGTTTTCAGAAATGTGTGGGTTGGGTAGGTTTCCCTAGATGGCCGTTGAGCCCGGGGCCAAAAACTCATGGGACCCCCCTTGCAAAACCAGGTTGGTTTGTGATAGGTAATTTTGATGTCGCCTCAATAGGTTTTGGGCCCTTGCCTGTCGCGGGTACTTGACCCATCCACACAAGTGAGGTACCATTTTTCACGGAAGACTTTGGGGGACGCGGGGTGGGTGGAATTTTGTACATCCACGCAGATTCCAGAACTTTCCACCACAGAAATGTGAGGAAAATGTGTTTTTTTGGACATATTTTTAGGTTTGCAAGGGATTCTGGGTAACAGATCCTGGTGAGAGCCAGTCAAGTCACCCCATCCTGGATTCCCCTGGGTGTCTAGTTTTCAAAAATGTATAGGTTTGCTAGGTTTCCCTAGGTGCTGGCAGTGTTAGGGTTCAAAATCTACAGCTAGGCACTTTGCAAAAAAAAGGGTCCGTTTTCACTGTGAAAATGTGGTGTGTCCACGTTGCATTTGTGCCGTTTCCTGTCGCGGGCACTAGGCCTACCCTCACATGTGAGGTGCCATTTTTCTCGGAAGACTTTGGGGAACGCGGGATGGGTGGAAATTTGAGGATCCACGCAGATTCCAGAACTTTCCACCACAGAAATGTGAGGAAAATGTGTTTTTTTTTACAAATGTTTCGGTTTGCAAGGGATTCTGGGTAACAGAACCTGGTGAGAGCCAGTCAAGTCACCCAATCCTGGATTCCCCTGGGTATCTAGTTTTCAAAAATTTATAGGTTTGCTAGGTTTTCCTAGGTGCCGGCAGAGTTAGGGTTCAAAATCTACAGCTAGGCACTTTGCAAAAAAGGGTCCGTTTTCACTGTGAAAATGTGGTGTGTCCATGTTGCGTTTTGGGCCGTTTCCTGTCGCGGCCACTAGTCCTACCCACACAAGTGAGGTACCATTTTTCTCGAAAGACTTTGGGGAACGCGGGGTGGGTGGAATTTTGTGGATCCACGCAGATTCCAGAACTTTCCACCACAGAAATGTGAGGAAAATGTGTTTTTTTGGACAAATTTTTAGGTTTGCAAGCGATTCTGTGTAACAGAACCTGGTGAGAGCCAGTCAAGTCAGCCCATCCTGGATTCCCCTGGGTGTCTAGTTTTAAAAAATGTATAGGTTTGCTAGGTTTCCCTGGGTGCCGGCAGAGCTAGGAACCAAATTCAACAGGTAGGCACATTCCGAAAAAAAGTCAGTGCCTAGTGGGCTTTCTGCCGCCCTGGGGAGGGGGAAATCAGGGGCTATTGCCCCAATATGCCCCCAAGGGGGCAGAAAGACTGTGGCTATTCTTTTGGGGGTCGGGGGCATTGGGATGCCTATTCTGGTCAGCCCCCACCCCTGCGTATAAAAAAGCCAGCATAATCGCTGGCACATAGTGGGCTTTCTGCCCCCCGGGGGGCAGATCAGGGGCTACTGCCCCCATCTGCCTCCTGGGAGGGGCAGAAAGACAGTGACATCTTTTTTGGGGTGGGTGGGGGCATTGGCATGTCCATTCTTGGCAGCCCCCACCCCGAACTTTGTAAAAAAAAAAATCCCTGGTGGCTAGTGGGCTTTCTGCCCCCCTGGGGGGGGCAGATAAGGTGCTATTGCCCCATCTGCCTCCCAGGGGGGCAGAAAGACTGTAGCATTTTTTTGGGGTGGGGCATTGACATGCCCATTCTGGGCAGCCCCCACCCCTACCTATATAAAAAAAATCCCTGGCGCTTAGTGGGCTTTCTGCCCCCTCCCGGGGGGCAGATCACGGGCTATTGCCCCCATCTGCCTCCTGGGGGGCAGAAAGTCTTTTTTTTTCTTTGGGGGGTAGGGTGGGGGCATTTGCATGCCCATTCTGGGCAGCCCTCACCCCGGGCCTATAAAAAAAATAATCCCTGGCATCTAGGGTGTTTCTGAACCCCCGGGGGGGGGGCAGAAAGACTGGAATATCGTGGGGGAGGGGTGGGGGCATTGGCATGCCCATCTTGGGCAACCCCCACCCCTAAATGTATCGAGGGGAAAAAAAACCCTGGTGTCTAGTGGGCTTTCTGCCCCCCGGGGGGGCAGATTGGGGGCTACTGCCCCCATCTGCCCCCCAGGAGGGGCAGAAAGACTGTACCTTTGCGTCGGGGGTGGGGGCATTGGCATGCCCATATTGGGCAGCCCCTACCCCAAATTATAATTTAAAAAAAATCCCTGGTATCTAGTGGGCATTCTGCCCCCCCGGGGGGGCAGATTGGGGGCTACTGCCACCATCTGCCCCCCAGGAGGGGCAGAAAGACTGTACCTTTGCGGCGGGGTGGGGTGGGGGCATTGGCATGCCCATATTGGGCAGCCCCCACCCCTAACTATAATTTAAAAAAAAAATCCCTGGTATATAGTGGGCTTTCTGCCCCCCCGGGGGGGAAGATTGGGGGCTACTGCCCCATCTGCCCCCCAGGGGGGGCAGAAAGACTAATTTTGTGGCCGGGGGGGGCATCGGCATGCCCATTCTGGGCAGCCCCCACCCCTAATAAACATCCCATAAAAATCCCTGGTGTCTAGTGGGCTTTCTACCCCCCCGGGGGGGCAGATTGGGGGCTACTGCCCCCATCTACCCCCCAGGGGGGGCAGAAAGACTAATCATGCCAAAAATGTTATGGGGGGAGCAAAGGCCCTTGCCCAAGGGGCCGCTCCCCCCTCCCTGGTGCCTAGTGGGTGGATACCTGCTTGGGGATCGCCCTCCTGGGGCGATCCCCAAGCAGGGATCCACTAGGGAGGGGTACCATTGGAAAGGGGAGATTCTCCCCTTTCCAACGATACCTCTCCTGAGTTTCTACGTGCTCAGGGGGCTGAGATAGCCCCCTGAGCACGTAGAAACTGAAACTGAAATGAGCCTCTTGGCTCATTTCAGTTTCAGTTTCACTGAAATGACATCAGCGCGACGTGCGCGCCGATCGTCATTTCAGGGAAACCAGGGGGGGGGCCTCGGGAGCTGGGGAAGCTCCCGAGGCTTTAGGGGAGAAAAGGGAATCCCTCTGGTGCCCGCACCAGAGGGATTTCCTGTGCTGGGTCCCATGACGAGCTGGACTCGTCATGAGCACACGAACACTGTGTGCCATGACGAGTCCAGCTCGTCATGAGCATCGAAGGGGTTAAAGGAATGAGAGCCCCAATGACAGAGGTGAGAATGTTCCTTGGAATGGTTGGTTATTGCCGACAGTGGATAAGTGGATTTTCATTGATTGCAAAACCTTTACAGTGATTGACAAAGAGTGATGTCAAAGATCCGATTGCGCTGGATGAGGAAGAAATTAAGGCTTTCGAGCAACTGAGAACAAGTTTGTGTGAAGCACCAGCATTGGGAATGCCTGATTATGAGAAAGAATTTGAGCTGTATTGTAGTGAGAGAGACAGATGTGCACTTTCAGTATTAGTGCAGAGGCATGGAAGAATGAGACGACCAATAGCTTATTTTTCAGCTGTTTTAGATCCGATAGCAAAAGCGTTGCCAGGATGTCTGAAAGCAGTAGCTGCTACTTGTGTGAGTCTGAAACAAAGTGAAGGCATTGTGATGGGATATCCTTTGAGAGTATGTCTCACATTCAGTTGAAATCCTTCAGACCAGAACAAAAACACAATTCATGACACATAGTCGGCTGACTAGGTATGAAAAGGTGATCTTGGGTGCAGACAATGTAACCATTGTAAGATGCACGAGTGTGAATCCTTCCACCTTACTGCCAGATGCAGTAAATGCAGAAGTCAAAGATGAGGTGGATCATAATTGTTTGGATGTGCTTGAATTTTGCACAAAGCCAAGGCCTGATATCAGAGATTAACCTCTAAAGGAGTCAGATTATGTGATGTTTGTGGGCGGATCATGCCTGAGGACAAATGAAGGAGTTTTAAGTGCTGCGTATGCTGTGTGTACGGTGGCGACCATAATGGAAGCATCTTGTTTGAGAGGAATACGTTCAGCCCAAGTTGCTGAGCTGATTGCTCTGATTCGAGCTTGCAAACTGGGAAGGAATTTCCGAATTACTGTGATCACGGATAGCCAGTATGGCTTCGGAGTGGTCCATGATTTTGGACAGATCTGGTCCCAGAGGGGATTCCTGACTTCCTCAGGGTCTCCTATTAGGAATGGTGAGTTTGTGAAGAAGTTGCTTGAGGCGATACAGCTGCCTAAACAGATTGCGGTGGTAAAATGCACTGCTCACAAAAATGGAACTGATTACATTGCAGTGGGTAACAATTTTGCTGATGAATTAGCTCAATATTGTGCCAGAAATATGACCTCAATGAATCGGAGAAGGGAAAAAGAAAATGTTTCATGTCCCTTGCTGTTTACTAACCCAGTTGAAACATGGGAAGAGGTGAAACAATTGCAGGAAGAGGCAAGTGATGAGGAAAAAGACGTTTGGATAAAATCAGGTTGCAGACTGAGGGAGGGAGATGAAGTTTGGGTTTACAGGGATGAAAGACCAGTTATGCCTGATAGCATGATCTCTAACATGGCACAGATGTACCATGGACAGGCACACATAGGTAGGGATGCCATGATCAGACTTTTCAAACAGACTTGGTACAACCCAAAGTTTAGGGCTATAGCTGAAAGCCTTTACCAAAGATGTCTTATATGCCAACAGATAAATCCTGGAAGGAAGACAGTAGTGAGTTTGGGAACAATAGGACGTGAAGGAGGACCTTTTACCAGAATGCAATTGGATTTTATTGAAATGCTCCCAAGTAACAGATTGAGGTATGTCCTGGTGGTCGTCTGTTTGTTTTCTCGTTGGGTGGAGGCCTAGCCGACAAGTAGGAATGATGGAGTTACTGTAGCTAAGCTCCTACTGAGAGAATTCATTCCTAGATATGGCTTTCCAGTAACGATAGAAACAGATAGAGGAACTCATTTTCAGAATGAAATTATCCAACTAATATGTGAAGCACTAGACATTCAACAAAAGCTGCATTGTTCCTACAGACCAGAGGCTTCTGGAGTGGTAGAGCAAGTAAATGGCACAATAAAGAATAGGTTAGGAAAAATGTGTCAAGCCACAGGACTCAAATGGCCCGATGCCTTACCCCTGGTGCTGATGAGCATAAGAAGCATACCTGACAGAAAAACAGGTCTGAGTCCTCATGAAATAATAATGGGATGAGCAATGAGACAAGCATACGTACCTGTCAACAAACTGCTGACTATAACTGATGATCTCATACTAGACTATTGCAAAGGATTGACTGATGTGGAGCATTCTGTGTTTCATCAGGTTGGGCCGGATGCGACCACTCTTGAGAGAAAACCAGCTCATGACCTGAGTCCAGGAGATTGGATCCGCATAAAAGTCTACAGAAGAAGAAATTGCTTGGTTCCACGTCAAGTGATTCTGGTGACGACAACTGCAGTAAAGTGTGCAGGTGTGAAAAATTGGATTCATGCCAGCCATACTATCAGAGTTCCAGATCCTGAAGCTCGACCTGTAAGTCGACATCTGGAAATATCAGATACCAGTTCGGCATCTGAAGCAGAAACTGAAACAATCAGAATTCTAGATCCTGAAGCTCGACCTGTAAGTCGACATCTGGAAATATCAGATACCAGTTCGGCATCTGAAGCAGAAACTGAATCAATCAGAATTCTAGATCCTGAAGATCGACCTGTAAGTCGACATCTGGAAATATCAGATACCAGTTCGGCATCTGAAGCAGACCAACCTGAATCCAGTGAAAGACAAACAGAAGAATCAGAAAAACAAAGAACTGATATTGAAACAGGAGAAACTGAACCAATAAACAGTGACAGTGAACAGCCAAGTACAAGCTTTGGGGAAATTCCTCCAGAAATTATAGAAATAACTCAAGAAAATTCAGATTCAGACAGGTTGAGGAAGTTGCGGAAGAAACACGAGGAGAATTAGAATCAGAATTACAAACAGAAGAAACCCAAGGAGATTTGAATTCAGACAAAGAGACAGAGATCATAAAGTTCAAAGTTAAAGAAAGTGAAGTGAGATCTGAGACAGAATCTGAAGAAAGTGAAGAAGAAATAAGGCAAAGAATAGGACCAAGAAAGAGGACTTGGAGAGCTGAACGAGGAGAAGAGGAAAGCGAACTGAAAAGGCCAAGAAAAGGAGACAATTGGCCCAACGAAATTAAAAGACTGAAATATAAGCTGATAAATTTGAACAAAGACTGCAGAACAAGTAAATGAAATAACAAGTCAGAAAAGACAAAGAGAAACAAATAAAAGACAGTTGCAAAGACCCAAAAGAGTGAAGAAACCTAACCTGAAATACAAGTCACCTGAATGGGTATACATAGCACTGCCTGACATTGAAGAAGTGGATAGCAGTCACGAAAACCCAGACAAAGACTGTGAACAAGTGGGTGAGAGTGAACTGCACCCATCCTGAAGAGGGGAAAAGAAAACCGGACTAGACACACAAGCTGATAAAGTCAAAGAAAGAATTTCTGAAAGACCAAAAAAATAAAAAATAAAAGTGCGTCAAAAGCAATTGGTTCCAATCAACGATAAAAGAAAGGGTAAAACGGCAAAAAGGTCATTCTGAGGTGTGGAAACACATTTCCTGTACATATATTTAGATTATATTTCAACATGGTAGACACTGAGAATAGAAGATCTGGATGTGAGTTTTTCCGTAGATGGTGTAAAATGTGTTTCTATTGTACAGGTTTACTAATGCTTATCTGGTTCATTTTAGCAATAATAATTCCACTTAGGTTAGTTGGAGAAAACACCTCTGCAATCATGAATGACACTGATAGTGACAAGAAATCTAACATAAAGAACACTGCAACACTAATAGATAGTACTGAATTTCATAGGGATAAGTCAATAACTGATTTCTCCAAGAATGTCTTCACCAAACTTTTATATGAATATGTAGAGACAATGGATGTTAGAGACTGTTATGTATGCATGCAGTTACCTGCGTCTGTAACAGGAGTGACGTATCATCACCTTCCTTTGACGTATGGAATAACCTGTAGTGTTTTAGCTAGTTTATTTTACAAAACAGGTAAATTAGAGTATTACTACACTGACACACATGCTGTTTTTGCTAAAGTTCCCGTAGTCCCTGAACTAAATAAGGTAAAACTTGCAAAGATTTTTGGAGAATTTTTCTTAGAAACGAAAGAATTAACATTAGATTATGCATTTAGACATAACCTTACTTGTAGGTTAAGAAAGGAAGAAAAGGTTTTTCTAGACTTGGTAGAAGACAGAAGGGTTAAGTTTCAAAGAAAAGCAATGGAAGAAAAGACAAAAGCCCCACTTTGGGCGTTTGAAGAGGAAAGTTATGGCAAGAGCGAAACGAATGCAGCCATGGGTTTAGATTGGCCCCAACAGGGAAAATTGTGTATTAGTAGAGATAACACTATGTATGATAACTATTTTGTGGCTTCTAGTGAGTGCCGAGATACATACAACATTTTAGGGGGATGGGGATTCAAAGGAGGAAAAGATCCAGTATTCCCAGGAATTTATTATATTTGCGGAAACCGAGCCTATTATAGGTTGCCGGACCATTGGTATGGAACATGCTATCTAGGCCTGGTCTTTCCAAAGATTTCTCACGTGGAAAGAGGAACGAAAGGAGTTCACGAGATAGGTAAACCATTAACCCGTAGGAGAAGGGAAAGCTTCTCAGAGATAATAGGTGACATTTTTGGAGCATTGATACCAGCAGTGAGTGTATCTTTGAATGCATATAAGATTCGGTAATTGTCTACAGTAGTAGATCGTTTATCAACGAATACTGCTGGAGGCTTCTTGATGGTAAATACCAAAATGGTTGCCATGAGAGCTATGGTAATGCAAAATCGACTTGCCCTTGACATTCTTTTGGCGAAAGAGGGTGGAGTCTGTGGAATGCTGAAGGTACAACATTGTTGCACTTACATTCCAGACAAAAGTCAGAATATACAGACGTATATAAAGAACATTACTGATTTGCATAAAGAAATTGCCCCACTGGAGGTTGAAGGTGCTTGGGAGAAACTTGGTAAGGGTTTTTCCTCAATAAAGAAATGGTTCACCGAAATAGGTAGTTCTCTAATTGGGAAAATACTAATTCCAGTGACCTCAGTAGTAGTGATAATATTAATATTGAGATTAGCATATGTGTGCTTTACAAAGAGACAAAATAGAGCAAAAAGAGAAAAGAAGAAAAATAAGGAAAGAGAAACAAGAGAACGGGAAATGGGAGAGATTGAATTGGAAGAGTTTAAAGAGAACATGTACAAAAGGTCGAAAAGACAAGATGAAAAGAACACAATCGTCTAAAATAACAAATGCAAGTGGACAAGAAACATATTTCTGATAAATTTTGTAGGATAGGTTTTAGTGATGTTAAAAATCACCAAAGGGGGGAATTGATGGAGCAAGGGAAACAAAATATTTTTGTGTACCCCCTTGGAAGTTAATGACCCCATAACGATTAGTGATACTAACTGTCTGAAACGCATGAACTAATCAACAAATGCACCTTTTTATCAAACATTACACGTGGGCAACTTGCTGGCATTGCAAAATTAAATTTATTTACAAATATGAAGCAAAATAACATTAGTATTGTGATTTGCGTAGTAAATAGAGTAAAATTGCATGATTTGTGTTGCGTAGTAGAATTGCACCGTGGCCAAGAATGCAGATGGTAAGTAAAATGGCTTTAAATGTCGCTTCTGCTAGGTAATACCTAACACGGGTCTTTAGAATGGCGGGTAGTAAACAGAAAGGCTTATTTTCCATTTTTTAATTTCTGTTGTGTTTGTTCTTATATTAGTTTCATTCGGGCCTGCTAGGCCATGCTTCGAAAATGGCCACCGGAAAAGGAAGATATTGCGTGTGCTGAATAAAATGGCCCCCGCGCATGTGCAGAGTGAATGGTCCAGTCACGTGTATGCGGCCTGTGCCCGGAGTGAGAGATGTCAAGGCCAGTCTGGCCTGCAACAAGGATCGTGCCAAGAGTTCAGCATATATGCATGGGAACGGATGCGAGAATCGAGCGACAAAGGATGAACTAATGTGTGACCATCGGAGTTTGTTACAAAATACATTAACAAATTGAATTACCCTTGGACATTGTTGAGCACGAGGACTACTGTATGCATTATTGTCCCCAAACCGGTTGGAACAAGGAGGACGATGAGGTGACCATCACCACCCCTCCAATGGACCAATTAGCGTGATTTCTGCCCCTAAAGATTGCAACTTTAAGTGTAGCAAGTCAGAGTAGGGTATAAGAGAGTCTGCTCTTACGTTGTGCATTTCTACAAAAACTTTTTCGCTTCTTCTATCCTGATGCTGCGAGAGACTCTGTCATTTTGGACTTCGGACTTTGACTGGGGAAGGAACGAGACCTTTGCGGGAGTTTCCCGGGAGGAGATTGCGTCCGAGGAGGTTAGCGGGACAGTCAGTCAGTTTGGGAGTCCCATCCTGTGATATGCGGTTCATCTTTCTTTCCTGGTGAACCATTCTTGTTATCGCCCTTTGGCCAAGGGTAATGAGTATTTTCCATCTCTGTTCTTAATCTGTTACTTAAATGTTTACTGATATAATAAATGTATTTGCCTAATTAAGAACTTTACTTATTCGCTCAAAGATTTTAGATAAAATTATATGCTAACTCTAAAATGAGTCTGTGGTTCTTTAAATAACATTGTGATTAATAAGTGTTAAAGGTTTTAAATGTGATTGAGCTGGACTTAATCGCCATCAACTGATTCTACTAGTTGGTCCATCGACCGAATAGCGGAATACTTTGATGTTTAGAACCGACAGGATCCTAGGTAAATGTATATAATGTATAGGTTATAATTCTGTCATTTTAATAAGGTATCCCGTTTGTCCAGCAGCTCATTTTTCCTTAGCGTTTGATCCAGAAAACTGAGTGAATGTATGTATGCGGTGTTATGGGCCCCACCGACGTAGGTTTTATATGATTCAGGTTGAGTAGGTGTTTTCTGGTTTAACGTCATAAGGAAAAAATTTATTTTAGCCGCGCTGGATCACTACGTATTCGCACGTTCAGACCTGTAATATCTGCTTTTCATAAATAGCCGCTGCTGGCCTTCCACCATAACATTAATGTAATTGTAATTGCATTTATATAGCACGTACTACCCCATACGAGGCACTGAAGCGCTTTTTGGCAAGTAGCACGCTACTTTGTTAAATAATGTAAGGAATATATTTATAGACCGCATAATTACAAATCCACCTATTGCTTCGTATGAATTATTGATACTGTACTGATTAGACCAAATTAATGAACTCTTCAAAAACAAAGAAACAGAGGAGAGCTAACATGACGGCAAACGGTTCAGTGTCAGAAATCTTATGAAGGGAGGCAAAAAACGAAATCTGTTACTCTTGAATGTGGGGAGGAGGGTATGGATATAAAAGACTAGAATTAATAATGGTGCAATTTTATGTTGCTCTTCACAGACACCACATTTCTGCGTTACTAAGCACTATTATTAACTGGTGTTACTTTAAACAGTTCAATTGTAGTCGTTGGTTTACTGACCTCAGAAGAATGCGAGGTGTAGTTTCCTATTCCCAGGATTTTAATTTGTGAACTGCAAATCACAGCAGAAGCCAGTGGCGAGCCTTAAAGCAGCACAGCCATCTACGGTACAGGAGTCGAGCATATGCCACGGCTGCGGGTGTTGGAGAGCAATGGCCAAACAGAACAGCATGGAAGAAAGTCTGAAGCACACAAGGAAGTCTCTCCCCAAAAAAGAGTGGGCAATGCGTGGAACTGCCAACCAGCGGGTGTCGAAGAAAAAAACAGTAACAGAAACCAGAGACTGTGGAAACACCAAGACAGTAATAGCAGAAACTAGGCTATGGCGTAGGAGCAATCATGGAGTGACAAGACACTTATCTGCCTTCAGCATCTCTGTATGGGTCTGTCTTTACAAGGCCCAAAATGTGTTCTTTCCTGAAGTGACCAGACAGTTATCACAACAGGAAACCCCCATTCCATGCCTCTCTTCTTTCCACATGCACCGTCTGGGTGTACTTAAGAGGCCTTGGAGGCAGCGTTTACCCTGAGGCACTTTCAGTCTGTAGTTTCCTCAAGTGGATTGTCCGTAGTAAGATTGTTGGGGGCCAACATACCTACCATTTCCGATCACAAAGCATATAATATGCATTCAATAAAAGCCCCTTTCATATTATGTTTGACTGCAACATGCACCATTTCTAAAAGGGCTCTCAGGACTAAAAGCCGTGAATACCTAGAGATACATAAGAGTTGAATAAGAGGCCAGTTAAAGCTGTGTGGCCAACCCCATTGCACCCAACCTTCTCTGTATGATGTCATAAACAGAACGTGCAATGTGCCCGCGGGAATATACCTTTCTGAAGTCACACGCAGCAAACAGGATGTAAACAAACCAGCGAATGGTCAATTCAAAAAAAGACCCGGAGACTTTCAAGGCATGTAAAGAGTCATCCACGCTTAAGAGACACTGTGTTTCTTTCAAAACCGTCTTGGCATCGCTGCCTCTGAGTCTCAACCTTTTCTCACAGAGTACTTTTTCACATGCAGCGACAACAGAGCAGCCACTCACGATGGGCAGGCTGCCAAAAAACACTCATGAAGGTTCCTGCCCCGACAGCTGAGAGGTCACCTCCTGACAGCATATTGGGGAGGAAGTGGTTTGTGGGTGGCGGGTGACTGTGATGCCATGTGTCAGCTGCCTGCGGTCAGCACACAGGGAGGGCCAGTAATTTCTATGGAATATAAACAACAGATACCTTTCAAAAGCTAAGGAACGACGGTCGGCTTACGGTGGGTCTGATAACAAGGAAGATCCGTCCGGAGACCCACGGTGCCATGCAGAGAACAGCCGCCAACGGATGAGCTAGACGGGAGTGGTTTCAGGACACAACTGAGGATGATGGGCTGACCTAAAGGAAAACAAAGTGTGCCAAAAACTCCATAAGTAAACCAAAAAGTATGGGGCTATGTAACCGGGGGTAGTCTCCTGGGAGGGTACGAAAGACCAAAAGGCGGGACTTATTAAGCATGTTCAGCAATGAAAATCAGGCATTTATTGAAGGGCACTAACAAGTGCCAATTGAAAAGATGGGAGGTCCTTGAAGCCATATTCTCAATACAGCATGTCTCGCAGAGTCGCGCATGCGCTGATTCTAGGCTCGACCTAAAAAGGGAGCTGACCTTGTCAACATAACCTGGTGTTCATGTAATGATCCCTAATGCCCTTGGCACAAGTTTCCCTCATACAAAAATGGCATCAATAAAATAGAAATAATAAAGGACTATTGTATAGCGTGAGCCAATACAGCCTCAAGCAAAAGTGTGTGCTAATAAAAAGTATAGAGTAGCAATAAAATAATTAAATTGTAGAGATTCTAGGAACTTAGGGTCACATGCATCAAGCATTTTACCGGTCGCAAACGGGCCGATTCCCAGAATCGGCCCGTTTGCGACCGGTAAAATGCTATTTCCGATGCATCAAGCCCAAAGGCATTCGCAATTAAGGAAATCGCAATTTTTGCGATTTCCTTAATTGCGAATGCAGTTAGGGAATCGCGAATTGCAATTCCCTAATTGCGATGCATCATGCATTCGCAAATTGCGTTTCGCAATTTGGAATTGCAAATTACCATCAACTTCAAGTTGATGGTAATTTGCAATTTGTTGGAAGAAAATGCAATTTCATGCATTTTTCCAACAAATTGCAAATTACCATCAACTTGAAGTTGATGGTAATTTGCAATTCTAAATTGCATGAAAACGCAATTTGCGAATGCATGATGCATCGCATTTAGGGAATTGCAATTTGCGATTCCTAACTGCATTCGCAATTAAGGAAATCGCAAAATTGCGATTTCTTAATTGCGAATGCAGTTAGGAATCGCAAATTGCAATTCCCTAAATGCGATGCATCATGCATTCGCAAATTGCGTTCGCAATTTGGAATTGCAAATTACCATCAACTTCAAGTTGATGGTAATTTGCAATTTGTTGGAAAAATGCATGAAATTGCATTTTCTAAGTGCCATGTGGCACACACATATGCCCTTAGGGCATGTGTGCGCCACATGTGCACACATGCCAATTTTGGGGGTGCAGCAGGGTGGCCTTTTGGCCCCCTAGCACCCTTCAAATTGCATTCGCAATTTGCGAGTACCTAGTTGGTACTCACAAATTGCGAATGACTTCCTATTCATTCCTATGGGCCTCTAGGCCCATAGGAATGAATAGAAAGGCATTCCTTAATAGCGAGTCGCAATTTGCGAGTTGCTATTAAGGAATTTGTAGGAATCGCAATTTTTTTGCGATTCGTACATGCATAAGGAATTGCGATTCCTAAATAGCGATTCCCTAAAAATCGCTATTTAGGAATCGCAATTCCATTCTTTGATGCATGTGACCCTTAGTGTCTATGAGCGTTTTTGTAACAAAAACAAAGGGGCATATTAGCAAGACCGGCGATAAAATTATCGCCGTTTTAGCGGCAGGAAACTGCCGCTAAAACGACGATAATGGGCTTGCTAATATGCGTTATAGAATTCCAATAGAAGCCCAGGTTAGATGTGCAGGACATCTAACCTGGGCTTCTATTGGAATTCTATAACGCATATTAGCAAGCCCATTATCGCCGTTTTAGCGGCAGTTTCCTGCCGCTAAAACGGCGATAATTTTATCGCCGGTCTTGCTAATATGCCCCAAAGTTTCACCTTTTCCGTTCCTCTTCCAAAAATAACCTGCGTTCTGTAGTTATTGTCAAATGGGAGATTCAGAGCTGAACGCAAGAGAAAGCTATCTGAATGCATGCCATGTATGCTTCGAAATGGGAAATGTATGTGAAAAGACCAAATCGATATTCCTATTACTGGCTGTGCTCACATGCAAAATCCCAGTTTGCCCGTGTCACGTCCACTATGGAGATGAGATTTTGAAAGAATTGTCTAATCCCAAAATACATATTTTATCCCGTGTATTTATTACCCTTTAAAGACACATTTTCCTGGCAGGTTTTCTTTCTAAACTGATTTCAAAACATAGGGCATATTAGCAAGAACGGCGTTAAAATTATCGCCGCTTTAGCGGCAGGAAACTGCCGCTAAAGCGGCGATAATGGGCTTGATAATATGCCCTTGAGAATTCCAATAGAAGCCCAGGATCACAGCAGAACATGGGCTTCTATTGGTATTCTCAAGGGCATATTATCAAGCCCATTATCGCCGCTTTAGCGGCAGTTTCCTGCCGCTAAAGCGGCGATAATTTTAACGCCGTTCTTGCTAATATGCCTCATAGTTTTTAAGGCAGCATCCATTTTATAAAGAGTGTCACGATATACGTCTTCTTCAGTACGAAGAGCTTATTTGTCAAATAATATTTCATGTTCAGAGGAGCATGTGTAATCTTGTATGAAAGAAGTCAAGCGGACACATACTCAGCTGCTGGAAAGAAGATGAGTCAGAACACTAATAATACATGCCTCACAGACGTGATCATTCAACAACATTTTCATAGTTCAGTTCTCGTTAGACACACAATGGACCTCTTTGTAGACAGTTGACCATAAATTGTACCTGGATTGTCGAATAGCTAAATTGAGCCTTATATAATCTATTATTGAACTTCTCATCTGCCTTCGACACAGTCGACAATCCCACACTCCTACACAACCCAGAGTCTCGAACAGGATTCACTGGCAATGTCC
Organism: Calotriton arnoldi; assembly: GCA_963921515.1. NCBI lineage: Eukaryota > Metazoa > Chordata > Amphibia > Caudata > Salamandridae > Calotriton > Calotriton arnoldi. Next base: position 403,015 of record CAWUFW010008085.1, read on the forward strand.
TTCGCTGGTTGTTCTCCTGTCTTTCTAGCCAACACCTGTTTGTTCACATGGGCACCTCCCGGTCCCAAAAATTCACTTAGCAGTGAAATCCAGAGTCCCAGGACCCATAACCAGCTCAACCACCTCGACTCAAACAGAGACTAAGCTATGGAAATAATTTAACTCATGAGGCACCAGTGCTGTCAAGCAGCATGATAGGTGTTGACTCATTAGCGTCCTGGGCAACCTGCTCAGCATGAAGACAGCAGCTTATGTTTGTATAACATTGTGGGCACGTGGTGATGGGACGAAAGGACGGATTTGCAGTGAGCAGCATTCTGCACCACAACCATTCTCACTGGGAGATATCACTGCACATTATGAGAAAAGTGGCATTGACTCAGTTTTGTCTCACTACTGTTCAACTGGAAAGTTACATTAGAGAGCTCCACACAGATATACATTGACACATTTCATCTTGCGCTCACCCATTCATGCTCTTTGTCAGAAGCAGGGTCCGGGCTTGCTAAAAGGATTTTTTTTCACATTTAACTTCTGGTTGCTCTTCAGACCTGCACAGTTGCTAATTTCATAGGACCAGGAAGCCTTGACAACATCTTCCTCAGCACACCCTTGGTGCTTCCAGCTGAATTGAAACCGATGCACTGGATCAAGGCAGCCACTGTTTTTGGAATAAGATTATTGGAAATAAAAAATATACCTCTTTGACCTTTAAAATGCCCTACTTTGTCTTTGCCTGATGCTGCTTTCTAACAGGGCAGTGTTTGAAAGAGACAAGCCAGAGGTAGCACTTGCTCCTTCTGGCGACTCCTAAATGATGCTAAATATGTTATCGCAGTGCACTCAGTTCCACCAATTCTTTATGTTTTTATTGTTTATTTATGTGCATCCCAATCGTTGGCGCTGTGTCTGTAGGCGCTATGAGAATTAAAGTAACAGGAATGCCAGTTTTTGAAAACCAGTACCTGGCAGATGAGTGCACTTAGCTTTGAAACTATCAAGTTCCTCATCCAATTAAATGATCTTCTCCCTTCAATGAATACAATCAGATCCGATTCCGTATTATTTGATAATCATTTTAATGCATCATCATAACCCCGAATGCTTCATTTTACAGGTTGTGATTTAAACTGCAATCACTCATTTAACCCAATGCATTTCGGGTCAAGCATGACCCTTCATCAGGGGTCTCTGAAAACGAAATAAATGATGCCCATGTCAAAAGCCTTATAGAGCAAGTCTGAGGCTGATAGTAATGTGTGTATGTGGATATATGTATGCAGTATTTCTATACCACAAACCTAACCAAGCAGATGAGGAGCACTGTACATAGTCAAAGACAAGCATCAAGTCAACGTGTAATACAGGAGGAAGCTGGGTATAGACGGTTAATGCATTGTGATGTAGTGTTCTTTAAAGAGGTAAGACTTCAACTCTTTCCTACACTGGAGCAGTACTGGAGCATTCTGGATAGATATGGGGATACTGTTCTAGAACCTGGAAAAGGCCTGCTGCTTTGTTTTTTCTCTTTTACACTTCTTATGCCTGATTGCTAGTTGAGGCGTTATTTATCGCCCCTGATAAATAATGATACCACTGGGTACGCTATTTATTGGGTGTGATAAATAACACCTGCTATAGGTTTATGGAGAATAGCATGTGCATTTTTGTGTGTAACCATCCACCACGAGGGCCAACTTTCGCCGCGCATAACCAGCGCCGACTGCCTTACACTCAACACAGACAAAACAGAAGTACTGATCTGCAGGAACAACACCTCCCTGTGGAACGACTCCTGGTGGCCTGCTGACTAGAACCCTTACCCACTTCTACAGACCACATTCGGAACCTCAGCATCATCCTGAACAGCAAACTCACCATGAAAAACCAGATCAATGCATTCTACTCCTCCTTCTTCCTCCTTCTTCCTCACTCTTCGCACGCTCTGAAGGCTCTTCGAATGGCTCCCAATCAGTATCAGACGTACCGTCACTCAAGCCCTCGTCACTAGCCGCTTGGACTATGGCAGCGCACTCTATGCAGGAATTACCATGCACCTCCTAAAGAGATTGCAGCCCATACAGAACTTGACGGCCAGACTCATCCTCGACCTTGCCAAACAGACCCACATCACCTCTCACCTCAATAAACTCAACTGGCTCCCCATCCACAAGAGAGGCAAATTCAAGATGCTGACCCACACCTACAAAGCCCTGCACAATTAAGGACCGGCATACATCAACCAATGCCTGAGCTTCCACCAACCCTCCAGACACCTGCGCTCCGCCTCACTCTCCCTCGCTCACACCCCCTGCATCCACCGAAACAGCCGTGGAGGATGCTTCTTCTCCTACCTCACCGCGAAGTCCTGGAACAGCCTCCCCCTCCACCTACGGACCTCACCCTCACTTCAGGAATTCAGAAAGGGACTCAAGACCTGTTTGTTCAACCAATTCCACCTGAGCACATGGCTCTCAGCACCTGAGTACCCTCGTGTGTGAATAGCTGCACTATATAAATCATGTTTGATTGATTCATTCATTGATGAGAACCAGGAAGGCTTGGGCCAAATGCTGAGATGCAGGTTTCCGCTTGCCCATGTCAAGTTCTGTTTCAGTGTTTCTACCAGCTGTGATTGAACAAACGTTTTTTCATTTTGGTGTCTCCAGCAAACAGTGGTGAATTCATGAGTGGTCTTTCTGATAGTTGTCTCAGCTAGGTTTTCAGCTGCTAAAGCCATCACGTGTACAGCAAGTAAAAACAGAGTTGCCACTTTTCCTGGAAAAAATTACAGGCCATCCTGATGACAGGTACAAAACAAATGGCTGCACTAGACAAAGTGGTGGCTGATCAATTTCGAAACAGAAGGGGTGCCAATTCTCTGTGTAATTGCACAGAGCTTGAAAATCAAGTGAAGTGGTACTTTAAGGTGTGGTCCTCAGCTCCCACAACCCAAGAGAGTATAGGAAAAAGTACTGCCAAATAGTGCTTTTTACAGGACCATTGTCTGAAGAAAGTGGATAAAAAGCCATGGAAAACCCATGGCTTTTTATCCACTTTTTCAGACAATGGCAATTATGAAGAGGCACTCATGAAATATTCCAATACTTTAAGGTCTGCCCTGCAAGCATGACCCTCTGTAGTCCTATTGGTTGGGGTTTCCTCCCGAGAAAATGTCAAAAACAAAACAAAACTACAGCGTCTAAATTTCAAAGAAAAACAATTCTAGGTACACAATTTGATTCTATGTTCCACCTTTTTCAAATTCTCATACCGGCCTTTCATTTAGATTATCTGTCATAAAACATGACTAATTCTGTACTTAAAATTGAAAGTTCGAAACATCATAAAATTCTCACAATCTCAGACTTGAGACAGCACTTATTTTGTATATAATCAGGTCCACAAAATAACACTAGGATACACTCCGCTCTTAGATATTATTCCAGCTGAATATTGACTCCAGAATATCATACTACTAGACTATTGTGGACAAAATATAGAGGGATACAATATTGTAAAGGTAAATTTATACAGCTACTTTACTTAACTCCACATGTATGTACCTTGCTTGTATACATAGCTTCAAAATACATAGATGTGGAGTTAAGATTAGCAAATTTATACTTACCTATATGCACTTACCTTCTGTTAGACTTGGCATCTTTGGCGTGGTTTCCCCTGACTTTTTGCCTCTACCTCCTATATTTTTGATGCTGTCCTGGATTTCGTTTTGCTGGCTTAGGTGCTTTAGGCACTTTGTCACTGATCAGCAGTGGCAAAGTGCAAGTGCTCCCTGTGGAAATTGTTGTTAGAATTGGTTCTCCCTGGTTGACACACTTGATTTACTGTTAATTCCCTAGTAAAGTGTACTGAGTGTGCCAGGGCCTGTAAATCAAATGCTACTAATGGGCCTGCAGCACTGGTTGTGCCACCCACATGAGTATCCCTGAAAAGGTATCTCAGACCTGTCACTGCAGTGTCTGTGTGCAGTTTGTTAACTGCCATGTCGACCTGGCAAGTGCACCCACTTGCCAGGCCATAACCTTCCCTTTTCTTACATGTAAGGCACCCCTATGGTAGGCCCAAGGTACCCCCCCGGGCAGGGTGCAGTGTAGGTGAAAGGTAGGACATGTACTGGTGTGTGATATGTCCTGATAGTGAAATACTGCCAATTTTGTTTTTCACTATTGAAAGGCTATCATCTTACAAGTATAACTTCCCATTAAGACAAGATGGAGAAATAACGTTTAGGCTCTCTGAACTCTGAATTTAATAACACATTTGAAAATGCTACTTTTAGAAAGTAGGAATTTTCTTGTTTAACCATTGTGTGTGCCTCTGCCTGTTTGTGGATTGACTGCCTGGTTTTGGAGTGACAGGGGCTGGGGATGTGCATTAACTGTAGACAGCCACTGGGGGGGCGGGTTGAGGTGTGCCTGGCCCTTCCTAGATGACTCAGAGCTGAGCTGAATAGACCTTGGCTGAACTTAGAGTAGTGGGAGGAGATTTCCATGCACCTGAATAGGGCCTGTATCCCTTGCACAATGCTGTCTCCACCCCCTGTGGTCATACTGCACCAGTTAGGGCAGAACTGGTTTGGACTGGGCTCAGAGACCCGTGCACAAAGAGAACAAAAACATTTTGGGGTATAAGTATTAGACCTAAAACCCCAGAACTTTAGATTACTTCTGGACTCAAGAGGACCTTCCAAGGAGAGGCCAAAGACTGGAACTTTGCTTTGAACCTGCTTAAAGAAGATCTCCAAGGGCCTGTGTGTGCTTGCCTCCTGTTCTGAAGTCTCAGGGACACAAAGACTTCACCCCCAGCTCCCCTGAACTCTGCTGCTGAGAGTTCTGACCTGCCAGGAGGTGCTTGTTCTAGTTCTGGGCCTCTGGAGGTTGTTCCTGCTGTTGGGAGCTGGAAGAAACCTAAAGAACTGAAGAACGCGACGCATCGCTCTTCTTGTGGCTGTTTCTTCCGACGCAGCACCTCTGTATGAGAAGAATCTCCATTCATCACTGCCCCACTGCCGAACCGACACAGCGCCTATCGCCGTTACAAGAACCGACGCATAGAGTGATCGCGGCTGAAGAAACCGATGCAGCACCGGCCGATGCTACTGCATCGATCTGACGCATCCCGGATTTCCAAGCATCGTACCTGTGTGGCAAGTTTTCCAACACATCACCTGTGGACCAGAATCGTCTTGGAGTCGACACATCACTTCCCCCTGCAGACTGGATTTGACACATCACTTCTCTTGTGTGCAGCAGAACTGTTGCATTGCCTCCCCATGGTCTTAGGAACTGACGCATCTCTTTGTTTCTCAACGCTTCCCATCTCTGCGGCTGTTTGGCCTTGGGAATTTTGACCTATCTACAGGTACTTTGTGAGAAATCACGCATCCATAGTTTTCTATGGACCCAGTAGCTTGAAACCTTTAAAAAGTCATATTCTTATTACATGTATGTTGGATTTTTGTCGGTTTGGTCTTGTTGAGTTTAGATAAAGATACTTTATTTTTCCTAAACTGGTGTGGTGTCCATTTGTGGTGCTATCACTGTATTACTATAGGTTTTGAATACAAATACTTTACATATTGCCTTTGCGATAAGTCTGTCTGCTCGTGCCAAGCTACCCAGGGGGTGAGCAGGGGTTATCTAAGGTGTGTATCTCCCTTACTCTGATTAGAAGCAAGAGTCCCTATTTGGACAAAGGTACCTACGTCTGCCAACTAGGGACCCCCATTTGTAACATTGGTGGCAGCAGTGGGATTCGACTTCTCAATATTTTTGCCCTGGATATTTTGGCCACAATATTTTGGTCACACAATGTTAGGCAATGAAATTCCTCTGAATGAGTAATGGCATATCGCCCTCAGCAGCAAGAACATGGTGTCTTTGAATGAGAAAATGATGTGTAATATCATCAATAAATGCCACAACCTCAAAAGCAGTGTAACTATGTTGCAACAGTGGCCTCTCAACTGCCTAAATGCCCGAGATCCATGGTACCTTGCATGGTCCCATGGTTCCGGGGTCTCAGGATTCGCCACATGGGGTTGCTTTGCCTTCTGCTCCTAGCTGCTGCGTCTTGATCCTCCAGATCCAAAATGGAAATCACCTGCCTGACGTTTTGCCTATACCTTTTAAATCTGCTCCTCTGCTAGTCCAGTTAAGGTTTAGTTCCCGTTTCTTTACCTTTTCCATCATGGCTGTTTCTTCCTTGATTCCTTTCTGGTTTTCCCAATCCTTTGTGTTTCCTATTGTGTGATGTTTGATGTCATTTTCTTTTCCTGTTTTTTTTTACTATATAAAGGCTTCAGTTTGGTTAGCGGGTGCATCAAACCAAAGACATTTTCCTTCACTTGTTTCTTCTATCCGTTATCCACTATTTCTTCAATCCTTTACATCTTCATCTAGCAAGGAGGTTTTGTACGCCTTTGGCTTTTCACACCTGAGAAGGAGGCAGCTTATCACGGGCATATGGCAACCAAATATTCCAGTGTGTGGTGACATTGTGACTTCCAGAAACAGTTGCCCATACATTGGAAAGTGGAAGACCTGGACCCTGATTACAGGTAAGGATCCAGACCTGAGGAGGTTGCAACACCAACATTCCTGGCTGTTTCCTGCATGGTTTCTGGTGTAGACCTGACCTCTCTCCTTCAGCAAGAAACCCTGGAATTGGACCATTTAAGGACCAATAATTCTGCCCTTCCTCAAGCATTCAATCGGTGCGACATTCCTGCCATCAGTCCTTCAACTTCTAAGTATTCTGGAGATCCTTTAAGATTAAAGGAGTTTTTGGATGGCATGGTGGTTTATTTTGCATTTCGACCTCGGACAGTTTTCCTTTGACAGATCCAAAGTGGGGGATCTGATTTGTTCCTTGACTGGTGTAGCTCGGGCTCAGGTATCTCTCTTAGTTGTCACTAAAGACCTTGGTCTGAAAAAATATGCCAAGATATTTGAGCAACCCATCTGTGAAGCTTCCGCAGAGGGCGCCTTGTGTGAGTATTGCAGGGAAATTCTGATGGATTGCCTTGTATGCAACTTTGTGAGCTTGCGGGAAACCACTGGAGTGGAACACACTAAGATTACCTTATTCTGAAGAGAGTTAAAGAAGAAGCCAAAAAATGAGTTTGCGAGAGTTCCTAGAGCTTCCTTATTTGCTGAGCTCCTGGATGAGGTTCTCTTGATTGAATACCCACTTAAAGGAAGGAGAATTGAAAAACTGAGAAACCAAACATACACTTCCATGCCTCTACCTCGAGTTTTTAGGCAAACTGAGTACACTACTGATCCTACTAATCCTTTGCTTGATGTGCCTGATGAGACAATGCAGCATGGATCCATGCTGCAATGGGACTAGAGGCCCATTGTCTAACGCCAAAAGCGATCAAAGATGTGAGGGCCGTTTGTGTCTGTATGGTGCAAGCTCAGACCATCTGTCAGATCACTTGCTTCAAAACTGCACAGTTCCACCTTCCAGGCCACAGGGAAATTGCCAGATCCCTTCCTTGTAAAGGGAGAAAGGGGTGGAGGATTCGACTCTACCTAAAATTTGTCAGCTCCTCCTGTGGATCCATTTTAAACTTATTCATATCGGATTTCATTCTTCGAATCCATCCTGGCTAGTCCATCTTTGTTCCAGACTGGTTAGATTCCTTTGCGTCCAGAGTGTATATGGATTTGAGTTGTGCTCAGAGACTCATAATTTTGGTCAGGAAGAAGTCATCTCTGGGTCTTGTGCAAACTGTTGTTGGGCACAGATGGGCTTGCCTTTGGCAATGGAGATCCGTCAGTGCCTGCATTGCACCAGGAGCCAGGTATGCTGCCCGTTTTTATACAGGGGACAAAGGTGCCCTGGGAAGAACCTCTTCTAGGTCACAACTTCTTGAGATGCACCTTAAACCGCAGCATGAGGGGTGTGTGGAAAAGCCTAACCTAGCTACAGGGGAGGCAGAACACTGTCAGTACTGTAACTTCAGCCCTATTAATGGTGAGGCCTCTGCCCCAGGCCCTCTCTGGAGGTCCCAGGGACCGAGACCAAAGCTGGGATCAAGCCCAGCTTAATTCGGGGGGCGTTATTCAATGCTCGTTCCATGCCCAAACATAAAACTGAGATTGCCCTGACCATCCAAACACTTAACTTGGACTGCCTCTTTGTCACAGAGACATGGGCTAGGGAGAACTTGGGTCCTGACTTGCTAGATGCTGTCCTCCCTCAATCAATCAATCAATCAGGGAATTATAAGCGCGCTACTCACCCGTGAGGGTCTCAAGGAGCTGAGGGGGGTGGGGGGGTACGCAGCTCCGTTCAGTCAAAGAGCCAGGACTTGAGAGTTTTTTCCTGAAGGTGTTCAGGGAGGGGGCGCGTCTGATGTCTGCTGGTAGCTCGTTCCAGGTCATGCCTGCAATGTGAGAGAACGATCTTCCGCCTGCCCTGGCTCTGTGGAAGCGTGGGGTTACAGCCAGAGCGAGGTTGGACGATCGCAGGTTTCTTTTGGGTACGTGGAAGTTTATCCTGTCGTTGAGGTATTTGGGTCCGCTGTTGTGTAGGCATTTGTAGGCGTGGGTGAGGATTTTGAAGGTGACTCTCTTCTCCATGGGGAGCCAGTGGAGTCTCCGCAGGTGTTGGCTGATGTGTTCGTGCCGGGGGATGCCGAGGACGAGTCTGGCCGCGGTGTTCTGTATTGTTTGGAGTTTGCGGACCAGGGAATTGTTGATGCCGGCGTAGAGTGTGTTGCCATAGTCTAGTCTGCTGGTGATGAGTGCGTGGGTGACTGTCTTCCTTGACTCGGGGGGGATCCATTTGAAGGTCTTGCGGAGGATGCGGAGGGTGTTGAAACAGCTGAAGGTGACGGCATTGACCTGTCGGTTCATGGCGAGTGATGAGTCGAGTACGATGCCGAGGTTTTTGGCGTGGTCTGAGGGGGTAGGGGGGCTTCCGAGGGCAGTGGGCCACCAGGTGTTGTCCCATGCTGAAGGGGTGGTTCCAAGGACGAGGACTTCTGTCTTCTCGGCGTTGAGTTTTAGGCAGCTGTTGGTCATCCAGACTGCGACTTCTTGCATTCCTCTCTGGAAATTGAGTTTTGCGGTGGTGGGGTCTCTGGTGAGGGAGAGGATGAGCTGGGTGTCGTCGGTGTAGGATACGATGTTAAGGCCGTGTTGTCGGACGTTGGCTGCGAGGGGGGCCATGTAGATGTTGAAGAGGGTCGGGCTCAGTGATGAACCCTGTGGGACTCCGCAGGTGATTTCCTTGTGGGCGGAGAGGAAGGGCGGTAGTCTGATCCTTTGGCTTCTTCCGGTGAGGAACGAGCAGATCCAGTCCAGGGCTGTTCCTTGTATGCCGGCGTCATGTAGTCTGGTGATTAGTGTGCGGTAAGAGACGGTGTCGAAGGCTGCAGACAGGTCGAGGGGGATGAGGGCTGCGGAGTGGCCTTGGTCCAGGAGGGTGCGGATGTCGTCTGTGGCGGCGAGTAGGGCGGTCTCGGTGCTGTGGTTGCTGTGGTTGCTCCCTGGCTATACTATTCTTAGATGTGACCGCCCAGATCGAAGAGGAGGCGGGACTGGCTCTGGTGGCTCTGGAATCCTTCAGATGTACCCTTAGCACTGTGGACAGTGACCCTGGCTCTCTAATGGAAGCAGCCTCGTTCAGGATTAAGTTATCTGAGAACTGTAACTGTAACTTCTCAGGCCTTCTGGTATATCGCCCTCCAGGTCCAAGAGCCAAGTTTATGGAGACCTGGTTTAAAACCCTGGAACCATTTGTAACCACTGCTCATTATACCATCCTAGGGGATTTCAACTTTCATCTTGAAGACAAACAGGATAATGACTCGGTTCTCCTTTTAGATCTCATGACAACTTTGGGGATTGAGCAACTGGTTCGCTCTCCTACTCAGACAGCCAGTCACACTTTGGATGGTATTTTCACTAACCACAATAATTTAGTGATCGAGGCAGTTCAGCCCCTTAGTTGGGCTGATCACTGGCTGATTGAGTTTTAAGTTTTTCTACCACGCCCTATCGAGGTAAATAAGGGTCCCTCCCTGAGGCATATAAGCTGTAGGGGACTGAATAAGATCACAGCCGCAAATTGGGAGGCCACCTTGGCTACGATATCTGAAGGGAGGCACGTTACTTACCCTCCCACTGCAGAGGGTTTCCATGATTGGATCAATGAGGCCCTAGACATTGTTGACCCCTTTACAAACTGTCATTAAAAGAGCAAAACCTTCGGCCCCAGGGTTCTCGGAAGAACTCATGTCCCTTAGGTGGGAATGCCGTAGACAAGAACGTAAATGGCGTGCTGACCCTTGCCTCATGGAAAAAGTCAAGCAGAAATCTCTTCTGCGGAAATATAAACATGCCATCTTCCAGGCCAAATCCCGTTTTTTAACTGGAAAGATCATGTAGGCAGATAACTCCTCTAGCATGCTATTCAAAGTCATAAAGAAGATTTCTGAGCCACCAGGGACACAGCTGCTGAACCCCTCCCAAGACTTCTGTGATAGAGTAGCAGTCTACTTTCAGGACAAAGTCCTTAAGATCTTTCGCAAGCTCATCCCTACTGGAGGTGAGAAACCGGTCGCTGGGGAATTCACCCAGGACTCTGGGAAGAATGTCCTTACCACTTTCCCTCAAATCACACTTCAGCAAACAAAGGAATTTTTGCTGGGCATAAAATACGACGCTCCTTCGGACCCTTGTATGCCCTCCATACTTAAACTGGCTCCTGACTTAGTAGCACATTTCCTGTGCAAGGTGTTCAATGACATACTTCTATCTGGTAGCTACCCGGTCATCTGGAAGGAAGCAATTGTTTCACCGCTTCTAAAAAACCTAATGCCGACCCCTTAGATTTGAAAGATTTTCAACCAGTTTCTCTTCTCCCTGCCCCGGCTAAAATCCTGGAGAAATTCATCAACATTGAATTGATGAAATACATTGAATCCCAGGAGGTCTTAGATCTCTCTCAGAACGGGTTCCGCGCCGGTCACAGCACTGTGTCTGCCCTTATTGCGCCACTGACTGTATTTGCACGCAGGTTGATCAGGGTGGATCGGCAGTATTGATTATGCTCGACCTATCGGCGGCTTTCAGCACCGTCTCCCCTGTGCGCATGGTTCATCCTCTGAGGGGAAGTGGGAGTTACAGGAAAGGCCCTGCAGCTTCTCCATTTGTTTGTCAGGCAGAACTCAAATCGTTAGCTGTGGAGGCTTTAGAGCGAAGGCCTTCGGCATTCCCTGTGGGGTCCCCCAGGGATCGTCATTGAGCCCCACTCTTTTTAACCTCTATGTGACCCCTCTGGCTGAGCTGGTGCGGTCGTTCGGATTTCAGGTGCTCTCATATGCAGACGATGCGCAAATCATTGTCTCCATCTCAAATGATTTGCAATCGGTCGCAGAGAAGTTCAATCAGTATATGTCCAGCATTATTTGCTGGATGAAGGGCAACTCACTGAAGATCAATGCAGACAAGACGGAGGTGCTGGTATTTGGCTCACAGAACTCCATCTGGTCAAATGCCTGGTGGCCTGCAGACTGTGGTCCCCTTCCTGACCCTGTTAGGACAGCGAAAAATGTGGTGGTCATTTTTGATGATGGTCTAACTTTCGATTCTCAGGTTAGCCGCACAGTTAGCACTTGTTTATACATTCTAAGAACTCTTAGAAAGGTGTTGCCGTATATTCCGTCTGAACTGCATCGGACTACCATCATTGCACTAGTTACCTATTTGCTGCACTACTGTAACGCTCTGTACCTTAACATTAACCCTGGGCGTAAAACTCTGCTCGCGGAGTTTTGGCAACTCCGTTCCGCGTAGAATGCGACGTTGCTGATAAACTCTGCACTCCGCATCGGAGCGGAGTTTTTTTGTGATCGCGTGCCCGAAATGCGTTTTCGTGTGTGCGGGAGCGACTTACCGGGTGCCTGTGATTGCCGATGAGATTTCCCGAGCCATTCGCGAGCGCCACGAGATTTGCTAAACTGCCGCATGGTCCCACAAGACTTTTGGGTGCGCCATTGGACTTCCGGCAGACGTTTTGTGAAGAACGCGATTCCGAACGCGCAGAATCTACCACAACTGCAATCTAGAGAAGGTTCTCTACCCGAGCATCGAAATGATGATTTGAGTTAAAAAAACTCCTCAAATTGACATTTTGCTGTACTTTTTTGTGCAAGGAGTTCTTTTTCTTTTTTACTTTTTTTTTAAGAGGAAGGAAGTGGCCCAGAGTCTCCAACGTCCTGTTTCTGTCCAACAGGCTCCTCCCAGTGCTTTGTCCATCTCCTTGTCACTTTTCATTTGGATTTGGAGCTGGAAGGATCACTTTGGGCCCGATTCACAAAAGTAATCTGAGACAAAATCCTAACTTTATGACTTTATGACTTTCGGTTAGGAATCCTAACTTTACTACTACTAAATGCCTTTTGTGAATACCGAAAGTCATAAAGTTAGGATTTTGTCTCAGTTTAGTAGTAGTAAAGTTAAGAATCCTAAATTTACTACTACTAAATGCCTTTTGTGAATACCGAAAGTCGTAAAGTTAGGATTTTGTCTCAGATTACTTTTGTGAATCGGGTCCTTTGTGTCTGCTGCATCATATCTCATTGGATTTGAGGACTTTTGAATTTGAGATTTCAAAAGTAAGTTGGAAAATTGGTGTTTGTTTGATTGTGGCCATGCACCTTGATTTATTTGTACTTTTCATCGTTTTTTTAAAAATTGATTGTTGTGGGTGGCCTGTAGTTTCCGTAGGGGCCTAGTTGTTTCTTTGTATGTCATTTTTCTTCTTTTATAAAGGAAACATGTTGCACAGTTCACTACATTTTCTCAAACTTTTGAAATCAATTTGCAATATTTATTTAACTCACTATGTAGCCCAGTAGTCTGCCAATAGACCTTTTAGCCAGCAGGCCCAAACTACACCCCATATGGCCAGGGGCCATTTTGTAAAGTCTGTGTCCATATAGGCCTGCTTGAGTTCATTGTTTTCCAGGCCTCCTGCTTGTTGTTGTTGTGTTGTGTGACTGACCACGTGGCTGACAGCCATTTTGTGAAGGCAGCCAGTGTGCTTTTGCCATAGGCCTGCATTGTCTGTATTCCCTTTGTAGGCTTATTGCTTGTTGTTGTGGCCTGGCCATGTGGCTGGCGGCCATTTTGTGAAGGCAGCCAGTGTGCTTTTGCCATAGGCCTGCAATGCCTTCCCTTTTTAGGCTTATTATTGCTTGTTGTTGTGGCCTGGCCATGTGGCTGGTGGCAATTTTGTGAAGGCAGCCTATGTGCTTTTGACATAGGCCTGCATTGTCTTCCCTTTGTAGGCTTATTATTGCTTGTTGTTGTGGCCTATCCATGTGGCTGGTGGCGATTTTGTGAAAGCAGCCAGTGTGCTTTTGCCATAGGCCTGCATTGTCTTCCCTTTGTAGGCTTATTATTGCTTGTTGTTGTCACCTGGCCATGTGGCTGGTGGCCATTTTGTGAAGGCAGCCAGTGTGCTTCTGCCATAGGCCTGCATGCCTTCTTTGTGGTGGCCATGTCTTCTTGCTGGTTGTTGTTTTGCATGCAATTTTTCTTCTTTTATTCAGCAAAAAAATGTAGCACAGTTCATTTTCTCCATGCTTTTAATAAATTTTGAATATTGATTTGAATTAAGATTCACTATGTGGCCTAGTCTGCCAATGGGTTTTCCAACCAATAGGCCCAGAGCTACTCATGGGTGCATGAAACAACTGTTTCTGTGGTGTCTGTTGAATTTAAACATCATTTACATGAACACATCACTCAACACCTGCGGAACCTCCACTGGCTACCCGTTGAGAAGAGAGTAACTTTCAAGATACTAACCCATGCCTACAAATGCCTCCACAACTCCGGACCCCAATATCTCAACGATAGAATCTCCTTCCACGTACCCAAGAGGAACCTTCGATCCGCCGACCTTGCCCTCACCGAACCCCCACGCATCTGCAGAGCACGAACGGGTGGAAGAACCTTCTCCTACGTCACGGCCAAGACCTGGAACGAGCTCCCGATCGACATCAGACGCGCCCCTATCCTGCACATCTTCAGGAAGACCATCAATACCTGGCTCTTCGACTGACCAGAGCTGCTCTCCCCCCCCCCCCACAGCGCCTTGAGACCCTCACGGGTGAGTAGCGCGCTTAAAACTCCCTGATTGATTGATCATTTAGGGCATGGATGGCATTGGATTGAAATACAAAATGTGTTTTTTGGGGGTATTCCACTTTTTTTTTCATGTGCTTTTGTTGGATGTGTGTGGTTGTAATAACTTGCAAACCTTTTTTTAGCCCTGTGGATTTTCGTTTTTGGCATTGTTGCATTAAAGATGTGTTGTTTAGCATGCCTCCTTTGTTTGGCCAGTGTGTGAGTGTGTTTGTAATAGTGGGCCATCATTTGCCTTGGCTGAGCCTCCCCATGTGACCAGGGGCCATTTTGTAAAGTCTGTGTCCCTATAGGCCTGCTTGAGTTAATTGTTTTCCAGGCCTCCTGCTTGTTGTTGTTGTGTTGTGACCATGTGGCTGGCGACTATTTTGTGGAGGCAGTTAGTGTGCTTTTCCATATTGGCCTGCATGTCTGTCTTCCCTTTGTTCCCCATGGCTTATTGCTTCCATTGTCATTTGGCAGCTGCAGCTTTCTGAGTGCTGCATCCCATGTGGTGCACAATGCCAAATGGTTACATTTGTATTTTTGTTGTTGTTCTTCTTTCCTATACTTCCTGAGTGTACTACTGTAGTGTACACAGTACACCATGGAAGCCCTTGTTGTTGTCAAAGTCTTACAAATGGTTACACTGTATTGTTAATTGTTTTAATAACTGAGATAATAACACTAACAAGTGTGACCACACACACTAAATTATACTGTATTTGTACTAGTAATTGAACCACAACAATGCCACGGTTCACTGATGTTCTTCTTGCTTCTTTGCTTTTAGGTGCACAAAAGAGGAGGAGACAACATCACCCATTGTACTGCCAGACAGAAGGCCTGCGCATGACGTCACGTGATGTGTGACCACAGACAGACATCTCTGCAACTTGTGCCACTGTGTGCTAAATGACATCTTCAAGATGGCCCCAAAGAAAGGTACCAGGTCCAGTACCAAGAAAGTTGCCAGTGAGAAGAAGGCACTGCCACTTACCACCAACGGTATGTCGCTCAAGACCTTTTTTGGGAAACCAAAAATTTTGCCTGCAGCAGCGGTGTCCGGTAAGCAAGCTGGGAGCAGCACCCACTCATCAGTGGACCCACCTCACCAACCTAGGCCCAAGCCCATGTCTGTCGCAGAGGCAGCCAGTCTAATCACGACGCCAACGCCAACAAGCAGTGATGTTGAAATTGACTTATCGTTATCACAAAGTAGTACCCAATCCATGCAGGCAACTCAGATAAGTGGGCAACAACAGCCGCAACCACCCCCAATAGTAGTTGTTTCTCCCAAAGTAGGGGCAGTTCAGGAGATCGAGCTTCGTGCTGAGGAAGAAGAAGAGCAAGCCATTCTTTCAGAAGATCCATTGTCTTCCAGATCCCCAGCAAGGAAAAGGAGGGTTAGTCCATCAACTTCTTCTCCAAGCCCCCCTTCTGATGATCTAGACACCACTTGTGTCCCACCTCAGTCTGAGAGTGAGACACGCCACGAGACAAGGCTAGGGAAAAGGAAGGTTCCAGAAAGCCTCAGAGTTATGGAGGAAGATGTAGAAGAGGAGCATGATGAAGAGCCAGTCATCATGGACATTAGCCCCTCCCCAGTGGAGACCAACATTACCCCATCCCAAATTGTTGTGAGGGATGTGGCACGGATACCACCAACACAGATACCACCAACACCACCTCCAGCTGTCATATTTACAAAGTCCCAGCAGCAACCTACATCAACCACCTCAGTAGAAGTAGGTACTCCAGAGAGTCAAACGTCATGCCCACCTACCAGTTCATCCGACATTGTAAGTAGCACCAGCAGCATCAGAAGGTTGACCTCCCAGTTTGGGACTTCTTTATGTTAGCAGGAAGGAGGTGAACATTGCTATATGCTCCATTTGTTGAGTAGGTGTTAGTCGGGGTAAGCTTGGTACAAACTATGGTACCGGAGGCCAAACAACCAATCTGAGAAAACACCACTTGATCCAGTGGGAGGCGCACATTAGAGGCCAAAAAACTGCAAGTGTTGTTGGTGGAGGGGATGAAGAAGTGTCACGTGGCCGATAGGGACATTGTCGACATCGCTAAGTTAGCATGAGCCCGACAACCAGGATGCTGCTTTTGTGCACGTTACTACATGGCTTTGTTTTTGCAACACTCTGTTTATGCCTTTCACAGGAGAACCATCTGCTTTGTTCGTTCTCTGCCTGTTCCTGGAGTTTAGTCTGAACACTGTGAGCAAGGTCGATAAAAATGCCCCTTGTTATTCTGTTCTGGTCAGTCCCTAGCACCTAGACAAAGCATGCTAACACAGCTGCTGCTGGAAACTCGTACTTTGATATTATGGGGATGCATGTTTGGGTGACACACACTTTGAGAGGGAGCTTTCCAGGGAGAAGAGCCATGCAGTTCCTATGATGTAGATATACCATCTAGGCACTAAGGTATGGGGTCTGCTGACAAAGCCCATATATCTTCTATTATATAATAATACTTCTTCTTACCAAGAGGAGGGTGGTTAGGCCTTATAGGCCTTTATCCACTGTCTTAATATGATGACATCTCCCTTTATGATATATGGCCTTGCTGCAATGCTAACTGTATTAATATTATGCATTTTGCTGCTGGTTGTGGCTCGTATACTGCGTTTTAGAGCACGATAGTTAAAATAAACATTTTAAACTGTATTCGTGTTTTGGTCAGTTCTTATTGTGGACAGGTACGAGAGTGTGAGCGAAAAGGTGTGTCTTGTTACCACGATTCCTGAGAGATCCGGGAGTGTTGTGTTCTGGGGTGTCTAATCATTTGCTTCTTCATGAGTGTGTAGGAGAGTGAGTGAGACACTATAGCTAGTCGTTCCTGGGTTAGTGGGCTTAGCCCCTATACACCGAGGTCCCATATTCCTGCACATAGTTCTGTTTATGTGCAGAATCCCTGGAACAGAAAATCCAATCACAGTGGAAGGTGAACAAGAGGGAGACATTTTCTCCAGGTACACAAAGCAGCCCTGTCCCCAGCAGTGCAGTGATACCGCCCACATCATCATCAGCAACATTGTAATAGCACAAGAGTCAGGCTGAGGCACCAAGGGGTCCAAGGCAAGAGAGTACCGCAATGAAAAAACACGCATTGAGCCTAACATCTGGTGTCAAGAAGTCACCTGCATCAGTGGCACCAGAAAAGAAAAAAAATCCAGGCTACCATTCTCAGCATTTTTAGGTCGGAGGGGCAGTATGAACGCAACCACCCAATGGCATGTTTGTACAATGCGAAGCTGGCTAAAATGTTAGCGCTGGACCTCTTCCCTTTTTTTTGTGTGGAAGGGGTGGGTTTTCTTGAATTTGTGACAGCCATCTGCCCGAAATGGAAGGTTCCCAGCCGGTCCTATTTCGCCAGAGTTGCTGTTCCAGCACTACATCACGACGTGCTGGTATTTCTTGGACAAGCTTTGAAGCAGAGTGCTGGTCACACTATCCACCTGACAACAGACATGTGGACCAGTTGCCAAGCCACTGATTACATGTGCATCACTACACACTGGATCTCTTTTTTGGGGGTTAGAGAAAAGATATCTGCAGGTGTTGACACTGCTGAGATTTTTAATGCTGCTCAGAAACATGCAACAGTAGCCATGTTCACCATGGAGAAATCTCATACTGCTGCAAACATTTTGGAAGACTTTGACAAAAGGTCTTTGAATGGCTGTGACCAAGAGGGCTAAACATTGGTTTTGGTGCCACGGACAATGGCAGTAATGTAGTTAAGGCCATGGCCGATGGTAGCTATTTCAGGGTCCTGTGTTTGGCGCGCTGCACTAACATCATTGTTCAAGACTTTCTGAAAAAAGAAGACAGTCAGCAACTTACTGACCACCTGCTGAAGAATCTGCACACAATTCAGCCATTCTTTTAAAGCCCGGAAGCAGCTGAGGATCATTCAACGTGATAATAGAATGCCATTTAAAGCACTCATCCAGGAGGTGCCAACACGTTGGAACTCAACTTATTACATGCGTGAACATCTTTTTGAGCAGTACAGACCAATCAATGAATATGTTATGCAAAGAGGGGATGCTACTGTGAAGGGCATGATCATTGAGATGGACCAATGGGTCCTAGTTAAATGCCTGACTGAGATGCTGCTTCTTTCGAGGTCTTCACACCTGAAGTTTGCAAGGAGGACTGTACCATTGGCCAAGCTATCCCATGCTACAGGAACAGCTAAGGGAGGTGTCATCAATGTACGCCGGTGTGGAGGAAAAAAAAGAAGCATATGAGCTTAACCCTTCGCTTATCCGGAAATACAAGGGTGTAAAGAGGCATTGTGTCTTCCAACCATTACATTTGTGCCACAATTCTTGATCCACGGTACAAACCATTACTGCACACTTTCATTCCTTTTTCAGATGGGGATGTTACCAGCTACACAACTTGGATAGCTGTGCAAGCCAGTCAGCTAGAAAAAGAACGGCCGGGAATTAGAGGCCGGCTCCTCCAGGGCACAACAAGTACTGCAGGGTGGCTGGCTTCAAGTTCAACTTCAGAGTCTGAGGGCAGTGCGGTTGGCTCACAGCAGCCAAAACCCCCAACAACACCAAGAACAACAAGAACAGGAGCATCAGCCCCAAAATCGGCACATGAATGGTTTCTACAGGCAGGGCTTAAGTCCAGTGCTGAGGCAAAGGCAAAAGAGGCCAAGCAAAGCGGAGCACCCATGGCCATTGAGCGGATGGTCCAGGCCTATCTGGATGACCCAACAGATGTCTACTTTGATCAAAACCCATTGCTGTATTGGTATGGGAAAAGGCACCAATGGCTAGTGCTTAGCAGGCTGGCGATAGACTATCTGGCTTGCCCCAAAGCAAGTGTCTCTGCTGAGCATGTTTACAGTGCTGCTGGTGCCGTTCAGACAGTGAGAAGGACCAGTCTCTCACCCCAAAACGTGGAGAGGTTAACCATGATAAAAATGAATCAGCACTTTATACCACCGGATTACACCATACCTTAAGTAGCACAGCAGGAAGATGATGACGGCGACTCAGGTCATGGAAGTAGTGTGTTAGGTGACCAACTTCTGGGCGAACCACTAGAGTGTGAGGATGAGCTCTACTTCCCTGACAACTTTCATTTTCCAGTTACTTTCTTTCTTTGATGCCCAAACCCCCCCCCAAAAAAAAGATGTAGCTAAGGAACATTATTTACTTTATTATTTGTGTGCATCACTGTCTTTCTGGTTCACAAATCCATCCCCACCGTCTTACTCTTTTTATTGCCGGATTGGAGTTGCAAGTGTGTGCAGACAGTGAAGAAGTAAAGTCCACTCCTGACTCGCCCAAAAGCCATTTCCCTCAAGCCAGACATTGGACGGTGAATTCAAACAAATGCGTGCCTGACTCCAACCCTGGGCCCTGACTATCTATCCTTTCCTAACCTAAAGGGACTGTCCCTGAAGAACAGGTAAATGATGGCATGCATTGCAAGCTGAGTGATTGTTGTTTGTTGTGAATGTCTATTCTACAAAGTGACTCAAGTCAATCTTTCCCTTCTTGTTGTTCAATAACAAAATTGTACTACTACAGGCCGATCCATTTCATTTTGAGTCGGGAGTGGACGAGTCTGGAGGACTCAGTCGGGAGTCAGACACTGTTGGTACGGACTCGGAGTTGGACACCATACTCGCAGTCAGAGTCAGGTCAGGACTCCGGAGGATCAGAGATGATTGATGGAATAACTCAGGGTGTGAGTGTGACTAGTTAGAGAAATGCCACCAGAAGAAGATGGAAGTTTTCAAATTCACTGAAACCAACCGATTTGGATGATTGATGATGATACTGAAGTGGCCTAAAGGTAAACAACGACGCAGACCAGACCTACATGTCTGTGTAGTAGTGGTGGTGGGTGGCGAGTGTGGTGTGACTGACAGCGGTGCATTGATTTTAATATTTTTACTTCATTTTGAAAATGCTATGTTGCTGTGTGTATACTATGTATGTGTGCTCACTGCTCAGTGCTGTCTGGCTCAAATCCGAAGCTAAGTGGAGTTTGGGTGGAGGTGGACTGTTGTTGGAGGTAACTGCCAGAAACAGAGTCTGATTTAGCAATGCTGCCTCTGAAAGTCTTCTTGTTGCACTCCTTATGCAGTTTAACTTTTTGTTTTCTCCTTGATTCTTCAATATCCTTTTTGTTTTTCCATCTACAGGCCCTTTACCCTGCGCCATACTGGAAAAACAACTCACACTTACCATACCAAACTGCATCCGCCAGGCATCCAAGATTGACGGGCGGACAGTCCAATAGGAATGCGGAGATGCAACTCCCAATTTATACAGTGTCTTTTTCTCCATTTCAATCATTACGACTGTGTGTGTTGTTTATGTTTGCTTATTTTACTACTACAGATATTTTAATTGTATTTGCTATCTTTCTAAGCCTGGTACAACAGAACATAAATATAATGTATGTAACTTGGGTCTTCCTGGGGGCAGACAGACAATTGCATAATTAATATACTGCCCTGTACTAGTCTAGTACCACTCATCATCATGCATTCATTTCTTTTTCCTCCCATAACAGATTTATGATGGTCAGCTGCCAAGATGAGTGTTGTCCATGTGTGGTGCTTTTGTCAAACCTTTTCCTCCAACCATTCATCAAACCCCTAACCCTCTTCCCCCAGGCTGTGTGATTTATTGAGGTGTGACTTAACAATTTACACCATTAATTGATCACACTCTTGGTGGGGCGGATGTGTTGAAAGCAACACAACTCAGTGCAGGGTGAGGAGGATCTTATTCTTAAGCTCATATAGCCCACACTGGCAGTAGATATTATATTATCCACCCCAGCAGAGTGTATGATTTTTTTTCAGAGGAACATCTCATTGCCAGCATCAGCATTCAGGCACTGTATTAATTTGCGTCTAAGGTAAAGGTTGTCCACTTCGTACAGTTCGTAGTAGCTCAACATTGTTCTGATTGATTCAATTTTTCATTGCTTATCATACTCTCTTCTTGTGTCTGAGACTAAGTCTGTTCTAGTAGTCTAGTCTCTGGTGACTGTCATCAAGCTTGCATATAATAACAGCATTAACCTAGTTTTTATTTTATTTCAATTTGTTAACTTCCCTTTGGATGAATAGTCCCCAATCCCCGAGTCCTTATCCTACAGTTCTAGTTGGCTTAGGAGGGAGTGGGACCTCGCTTAAGTTCTCATGAGTTTGCCTTCAATATCAAAAGAAACGCTAGCAATCATGCTGCTACTGCTACCACCACCATGATGGCACCTTGGGAATCCATGGAGCCCTTGCCTCATCTAATCAGGTAAGAGAAGTGAACTGTGGTTGATTGATCATTGTTGAACGACAATCATTCTATACAATGGAAATTCACCCCCACCCCCTCCGGGTCCTTAGGGGTTAATAATAATATATAGTAGCAGAATAGACTGCAGAGACTAGGAGGAGAGAGTAGGAGGGCAAGGGAGGGTACCGCATCACTATTTTGTTTACACTATCAGCAGATTACGGCAAAGGTAGGAGTGTGAAGTAAAACAAACAATCAATAACTCCATCAATTTTTTTTAAAATCATTCATAATCATAAAATGTAAAAGTATGAAAAGTTTATTCCCTGAAAAATCTAAACCAAACCCACAACTGGCCCACCCCTCTCCCGAACCCCAACCAATGTCCAAGTAGTGTCCAATAAATTTCCATAAATAAAGAAAAACCCAACAATCCCCCACCTCCCACCCACCGAAAAACAGATTAAAAAAGGGGCTGAAGAGAGCACTAATGGCGGGTTAGGAGCTTCTGGAGGTGCCTGTCGATCTGTTCCTGCTTGGCTTCAATATCCGCCAGCCTTCACATGATGCGGTGCTTAAACCGACAGAAATAAGGGGGGGCAGCAGTGCTGGTGGAATGATGGCGGTGCTGGCGGGCGCCCAATGGACGCGGCGATGTAGTGGTGGGGTGGTTGTTGTGGCCTGGCTGGGGCCCGGAGCATCTGCAGCAGCTTCTGCCTCATCCTTCAAGGCCACCAGCCGCTGGTACTCGGCCCTGATGGCCTCCATTTTCTGCTTCCGGGCTGCAATCTCCTGTCTGCTCGGTGTTTTTGGAGCAGCAGGAGTAGCTACATATCAAGAAAGAAAAAAGACAAATTGTAAACAATGCTCTTAGCAAAGCACATAGAAACTTATGCCATGGGTATGGAGGGAGGCGATTGATGATACATAATGTTGCGCTTTAAAACTACTGTGAGTCCAGGGAGGAGTCTGAAATACCACCTCCTCAACCCTTTGAATAAAAAAAAAACCTCAAAAAAACCATTCCAGGCAATTAAAAGTGAGAAGAACACCACTACAGAGGGGCACTATTCTCCTTCCTAAGGATTTTTCCATTCATCATTGCATTGTTCTTCGAGTATTTTATTTTTTATTCTTCACCCTTGGCTTTGCTACTCACCACCATTTAAGTTTTACATTCCCTCAACCCACTCTTCACTATTGACACTACACATCCATCCATATAGCCATCCATCCAAAGTTCCAAACATAGTGTTAGACCCCAAGCGTCGTGCACGGTTACTTGGAGCCCTTAGAATAGTCAGTGCCTGTTCTACTGAAATTAGTAGCCCTTTTTAGAGAATCCCTTGATGGTCAAGAGAGGTGGAGTTTTGACACGCTCCCTTCACTTAAATACCGGTCATTCGAAGAAGCCGTTGCTTGGCTTTCGGATCCTGACCTGATTTCCACGCCCCCCTCCTTCCGCCCTTGAGAGTTTGACTCTTCACATCGTTGGAGCTATCCTGCAAGTACTAGTTGAAGAATCGGCGATACGTTTCCCGCCTTCCCTCTCCCCTGGCTCTCTGCCTGATCCTATTTCCTTACTGCTGACATCCCGATGCGCAACCGCGCTCGCGGATATTCCATTGCACAGCTGTGTTCTAACTCCCTCGCTACCCTTTGCCATTTCAGCGCAGCACAGCTCCCCCTGTTCTTTTTCTCCTCGTGCTATTGTCGCTAGGTCCCATTTCCAGTTTGTTTGTTTATCGCGGCCGCGTTTACTTTTTATTTTTGACTTCTGAGGGATACATTGTAGCAGACACACGCCAGCGCAGTGCGCAGAGCCCACAACCTTCTTGTTTCTTTCTTTATGCGCCGCGCTTGGTGAAATACTTTGTTCCCTGAGCCTGCTTGATACATTCATGACCTAGGAATCTGGCTAAACTCCATTAAGACGGGTTCCGGTGTTTCCCTTCCTATTCTCTCTAAGTCCCTTCCTGCAATTAACCATTGAAGTCCTTACGAGTGAAGAATTTCACCTACACCCCTTGGTTGCAGTTTGGATCATTTTTACCAGGCATCCGGAGATGTCCAGCCGGTAAGGGATCACTCTGTTTCTGGGGAACAGGCACTGAACAAAATTTTGTTTGCTTTAGTATTGGTACAGAGGGGAGGGATTTTTCTCATATTATTTGCCATTATCTCTCTGTAGGTTACCACTCATCTGATTCCTGTTCGCTCCTGACTCATTGGGACCCGGCTGGGGGATTGAGACATGGTTACGTCTTGGCATCTCATCCCCACATCTCCTTGAGTCAGTTTCAGGATAACAGAGTATTAGTGACATCTTTGTCTTGACCCTGTCGTAGGGAGTGTGGGGAAACAGTCTTCGCTCCTGTGGATTGAGCCTTTACCAGGTTAGTGGCATCGGCAACAGAAAGCCAAGCCCACGAATTAAGTCCACCCGAGCAAAGATGAACGCAGAAGGGGCGTGTTCCTCTATGGAAGACTCTCTTCAGAGTCCCTCAGTAGAAGACCTCGCGGCAGCTATCATAGATCTACAAAGCGAGGTAGGAAGACTTAGGGTAGAAAACCAGCGTTTACATACAGAATTGGTACAGACCAGACTCCAACCTACACCTGATGTTAGTGTGTCTGAATCAGGGCACAGAAGCAAACGCACATATATACAGCCAGCTCGCTTTAATGTTCCTCCTTCTACCGTGAACCCTGGCTCCCCCGGCACAGGAAATCCCCCACCTGTTCAAGTAACAGTTCAGACACAGAACCCAGTTCCTTTGGCAGTACCTGAGAGATTCCATGGGGATAGTGCGAAATACAGTATATTTATAAATCAATGCCATCTTCATTTTTTGTGTAAAGCATCTTCATTTCCTGATGATGCAGCTAAGGTAGCTTTTGTAATTTCTTATTTAGGAGGTAATGCGGCTAGATGGGCTGTTCCTTTAATTGAAAACAATGATCCCCTCCTGTATGATTTTGTCTTGTTCAAAGAAAAGATGCGAGGTCTGTTCACGAAACATACGTTTGTTCAGGCCAGCGATAATGAGCTGTTGAACTTGAAACAGGGAACCAAAGACCTTCTTACATATCTCACGGAATTCAATAGATTGGTAGTAGAGACACAATGGCCAGAGGAGAAGAGGACTTCTTTATTTTACAGGGGATTAAGTGATGACCTAAAGGATCTCCTTTCCCAAATAGTAGATCCCCCTGAAGACTGTCATGCCTTTATAGATCTGGTGGTGAAATTAGATCACCGATTAAATGAAAGGAAAGGAGAAAAATCCCGTGGTAATCTGGCTAGGTTTCTAGTGGTTAGAGGGGATAAGAAAGAAAATAAAGAAAGCAGAGATACCAGCGAACCCATGCAAATAGGTGGTATGAGAGCTCCCTTGTCTCTGGAGGAAAAAGATAAACGACGGAAGAATAATCTCTGTCTTTATTGTGGTAAGGGTGGACATTATGCACGAGTTTGTCCCGCAAAACCTACGAATGCCCCCAAGACAGCTGCTGGAAATCTATACTATCCTCCACTGTCGGAAAACTAGAGAACTTGAGGAAACAGGAGACCGATTCTTCAAGTTGTTGGAACTCTCAGGTCTCGCAAAATCTAGCAAGCATCTCTGCTCCTGTGGCACGGCATTTTACTCTGGCTGTCACCTTAATTGTCACTACTCAACGGAGAAAGACATTGTCCATCCTTTTAGACTCCGGTGCTACTGGTAATTTTCTGGACATTAATCTTGCTCAGAATTTAGGAATCCCTTTTTACCTAAAGCTAAACCAGAGCCGGTGAGAGCAGTGGATGGGTCAGAACTATCCTCTGGTTTAATAACTTATCACACTCCTGCATTGACCATGGTATGTAGCAATGGACATTCTGAAGCACTAGTATTTGATTTGATAGATACACCCAATTTTGGAGCAATACTGGGAGTACCCTGGTTACAAGTCCACAACCCTCATATTGACTGGAATACACGGAAGGTGACATTGAAATCCCCACACTGTTTATTGCATTGTTATGAAGAAGCCCAGGTTTAGGAAAGACCGTTGTGTTGCGCCTTAGATACTCTTGAGAAAGATCTTCAAGTCCCTTATATCTATGAAGACTATGGAGAAGTGTTTGATGAAGCCAAAGCTACAGCTCTGCCTCCTCATAGAAGTTACGATTGTCGTATTGATCTAATACCTGGGGCAGAACTACCTGTGAGCCGAGTGTATGCCCTGACCGAACCCGAGACAGAATATCTACAAAGGTATATTACAGAGATGGTAGACAAGGGGTTCATCAGACATTCCACTTCCCCTGTGTCATCCCCCATTTTCTTAATTCCAAAGTGTGAAGGGGGTTTACGCGCGTGTCTCGATTATCGTGCCTTGAACAAGGTCACTATTAAAAATAAGTACCCTCTTCCTCTTATCTCAGTGTTATTAGATCAAGTGCGGGGGCCAACATATTTACTAAATTGGACCTCAGAGGGGCTTACCATCTAATAAGAATAAAGGAAGGAGACGAATGGAAGACTGCCTTCCGAACTAAATTCGGATTGTACGAATACTGCGTCATGCCATTCGGTCTCTGTAATGCCCCTGCGGCGTTCCAATTCTTTATCAATGACATCTTAAGAGAATACCTTGATCTATTCGTGATCGTCTATATAGACGATATCTTGATCTTCTCAAAATCTGAGCAAGAACACGTTGAACATGTCAAGAAGATACTGCAAAAACTGAAAGACAATCAGTTGTTTGCTAAACTGGACAAGAGTACCTTCCATACCAATAAGGTGAAGTTTTTAGGATTCGTTATTTCACCTGAAGGCATCCATATGGATCCCCAGAAGATCGAAGCCTTGATCAAATGGCCCAGTCCTAGTAGTGTAAAAGAGGTGCAATCCTTTTTAGGGTTCGCTAATTTTTACAGGAGATTTATTGACCACTTTTCAGACCTCATAACTCCCATCACTCGGTTGCTCCGTAAAGGAGTCACATTTGAGTGGTCCCCGGAAGCAGAACAATCTTTTTTACAACTAAAGGACAAGTTCACCACATCACCTATCATCCGGCATGCAGACACCACTCAACCCTACTATGTGGAAGTGGATGCTTCCCAATATGCTGTGGGGGGAGTTTTATCCCAACGTCATCCTGTTACCGGCTGTTTACACCCAGTGGCCTATTTTTCTAAAACACTACTACCAGCCGAGCAAAATTATACTATCGGGGAAAGGGAGCTCTTGGCAATAAAACTTGCCTTTCAAGAATGGAGACATTACCTCTTGGGGTCCCCTCACACTATTACCATTTACACAGACCACCGAAATCTACAATTCTTCAAATCAGCTAAAGCATTAACACCCCGACAGATGAGATGGGTCTTATTCTTTAGCGAATTTGATTTCATCATTACTTATCGACCAGGTACCCAGCAAGGGAAGGCAGATGCATTGTCCCGATTGGGACCGAAAAAAAAATGTCATTTGAATGAGTACCCTCCAGTCATACCCTGCCATAAGATCATAGGAGTGGGAGACAGGAAAGATGAACAGCCTCCTTTTTGAATCAATTGACAACAGCATATTCGGCTATTCCCCCCTTGAGTGGATGAAAGAACCCCAAAATACTATTGTTGATGGGTTGTATTATCATGGTAATAAACTGTATGTACCTTTGGTTGACTTACAGCGACAGATTATCAGATGGTGTCACAATACCTCCTTAGCAGGACATCCCGGAGGAGAAAAAACAGTACAGACTTGTCAACGATGGTTCTGGTGGGATGGCATGAACAAAGACATTATGACCTATGTTACATCCTGTCCTGTCTGTGCTAGACAGAAGTCCTTACACATTGCTCCTGCAGGGTTGTTGCAACCTACTGCTGTACCTTCAAACCCTTGGCATTCAGTCAGTATGGACTTTATTACAGACCTTCCCCGAACACAAGGCTACACTACCATATTAGTAGTTGTAGACATGTTCACTAAGATGGCCCATTTTGTCCCATTAAAGAAGCTCCCATCTTCCAAAGACTTGGTACAGGTATTCATTGAGCAAATTATTCGCTTGCATGGTCTCCCCTCTGTAATAATAACAGATAGAGGGGCGCAATTCATTTCCCGTTTCTGGCAGGGCCTGTGTACCACTTTGGGGATAGATCATAGATTGTCCACTGCTTATCATCCGCAAACCGATGGACAGACTGAAAGAACCAACCAAACACTGGAACAATTTCTACGCTGTTTGCTATCAACCATCACGTCTGATTGGGTACAGGCCCTACCGTTAGCAGAATTTGTTTACAATAACACCACCCATTCATCCACAGGAGTGTCTCCTTTTTTTTTGGCTCATGCACAACATCCCAGGTTCTTGCCCTTCCCCTTGCCTTCCCACCTTGTGGATATTCCTGCTGTCCAACGCCATCATGCTGTCCTCCTAGACATTTGGGAAAAGGCAAAACTCGAATTACAGAGGGCCAAAGAAGCCATGAAAAAGCAAGCTGATAAACATCGTCGTCCTGCCCCCTTATATAAAGTAGGCGATAAGGTATGGTTAGCCACCAAGAATCTAAGACTAGAGGGGCCCCGAAAGCTACAACCTCGTTACATAGGGCCCTTTAGCATTTCCAAGGTTATCTCCCCCATCACAATAAAACTAGAATTACCCGCAGAAATGCGCGTTCATCCAGTGTTTCATGCCTCTTTACTTAAATCATATGTTCCTTCACTGGACCCTGAAAACCCTCCTCCGCCTGTCATAGTGGGAGGTGAAATGGAATACGAAGTGAAACGAATCATGGATTCCCGTAGATACAAGGGCAAACTACAGTATCTAATAGACTGGGTGGGTTATGCCCCGGAAGATAGATCCTGGGAACCTGCTGAGAATGTACATGCTCCTGTCCTAATCCGTAGATTCCATGCCCTATACCCTTCCAAACCTCGTCCTGTGAATAGACCTTTGGGTGGGAGAACTGTTAGACCCCAAGCGTCGTGCACGGTTACTTGGAGCCCTTAGAATAGTCAGTGCCTGTTCTACTGAAATTAGTAGCCCTTTTTAGAGAATCCCTTGATGGTCAAGAGAGGTGGAGTTTTGACACGCTCCCTTCACTTAAATACCGGTCATTCGAAGAAGCCGTTGCTTGGCTTTCGGATCCTGACCTGATTTCCACGCCCCCTCCTTCCGCCCTTGAGAGTTTGACTCTTCACATCGTTGGAGCTATCCTGCAAGTACTAGTTGAAGAATCGGCGATACGTTTCCCGCCTTCCCTCTCCCCTGGCTCTCTGCCTGATCCTATTTCCTTACTGCTGACATCCCGATGCGCAACCGCGCTCGCGGATATTCCATTGCACAGCTGTGTTCTAACTCCCTCGCTACCCTTTGCCATTTCAGCGCAGCACAGCTCCCCCTGTTCTTTTTCTCCTCGTGCTATTGTCGCTAGGTCCCATTTCCAGTTTGTTTGTTTATCGCGGCCGCGTTTACTTTTTATTTTTGACTTCTGAGGGATACATTGTAGCAGACACACGCCAGCGCAGTGCGCAGAGCCCACAACCTTCTTGTTTCTTTCTTTATGCGCCGCGCTTGGTGAAATACTTTGTTCCCTGAGCCTGCTTGATACATTCATGACCTAGGAATCTGGCTAAACTCCATTAAGACGGGTTCCGGTGTTTCCCTTCCTATTCTCTCTAAGTCCCTTCCTGCAATTAACCCTTGAAGTCCTTACGAGTGAAGAATTTCACCTACACCCCTTGGTTGCAGTTTGGATCATTTTTACCAGGCATCCGGAGATGTCCAGCCGGTAAGGGATCACTCTGTTTCTGGGGAACAGGCACTGAACAAAATTTTGTTTGCTTTAGTATTGGTACAGAGGGGAGGGATTTTTCTCATATTATTTGCCATTATCTCTCTGTAGGTTACCACTCATCTGATTCCTGTTCGCTCCTGACTCATTGGGACCCGGCTGGGGGATTGAGACATGGTTACGTCTTGGCATCTCATCCCCACATCTCCTTGAGTCAGTTTCAGGATAACAGAGTATTAGTGACATCTTTGTCTTGACCCTGTCGTAGGGAGTGTGGGGAAACAGTCTTCGCTCCTGTGGATTGAGCCTTTACCAGGTTAGTGGCATCGGCAACACATAGCTCTCTGTCTCACTCTAGTCTCATGATCACGAGTACAAACCTTTCAGCTACATACATTTGTCACTCGACATTTACCCACTTATGCGTCCTTAAGTTTATTTAAATCAAAAGAAACCACCGCAGGATTCCAATCACCCACCCTGGCAGGCATCCTTTCACACATACACTTTCAGCCACCCAGGCAAGTTTCCTACCCGTATACCTTTCAACCATCCTCCACCCATGCATTCTAGCTATCAGCCACCTAAAGTACTACTTATGCATCCGGCGCTTTCATCCAGGCATCCTTCTCTTTCAGTCATATGTATTACATTTCATCCATCCTTTCCCCTTCCATCATTCCCTTTTCCATCAACCCATAGTTAAAGGTCTTGTTCATGAAACGTTCTCTGCTGAGTTGAAAATAGGAGCGGTCATTAGTTACTCAGCTCAACTTCAACTCCTGCTGTGTTCACCTGTTGTTCACAAGTCAACAAGACTACACCTTTACAGTGAGCTTATAATTATAATTAATTGTCAATAAGCAAGCAATATGACTTACCACGGCCCGCCATTGCCGCTGGCTCACCCCCTTCTGCTGCCGCATCTGCAAACTGGCTGGCGCCGTCACTGCTGGCCCCGACACTGGTGGTCGGTGCGGTTGGAAAAAAAAAAAATTACACATTTCTTAGATGCCAGATACATCTCCCCCTATTGATTGTTTTATAGCAAAATAAAAAAACACCACACACATCATTCACTACACTTTGGATACATTACAGGTAGTATCTTCTATCAAAAATATCAGGTTGGGCATTTTGTTGGTGCAAATATTTTTTAAAAGCATGAAGTCAAGACAAGAGACAAGCTGTTGAGGAGTGGCTGGAGCTATTGATAGATGAATCTGATGTTTTGAGAAAAAAATAGCATATGGCCTTGGTTGGCAAATATAATGGGGCCATCCTCCTCGTACTTCCTCCCAGACATAGTGCACAGTCATCAGTTCACCAACTGCTGCTAATAATACTAGGCCTAGCTAATAAGAAGACACAACTTTGGGGTGTCCAACGTGACCATTGCCACTCTCTTATTTTAGTGATTGAGCCTTCTCATCTCAACATACATACATAGAATACCTTACTTGGGCAATGGGCACGCAATCTGCATGGCAGAGGAGGAGTAGTAGTATTAGTATTATTTGACCAATGGGTTCTGAGTCTTAGAGTACCACCACTAGGCAGTCCACAAAAGGGTAGAGGGAAAGCTGACTGAAAAAGCAGAAGAAAGGAAGCTACAGACAGACTAGTAACTAGAGACAGTTTGACTTAGAGAAACTTGAAATATAGAAAATAAGTAATAGGATAATGCAGGGATAATAAGAATTTAGAAACGGATGGATTGAAGAGGATTTGGAAAACTAATATAAAACGGGTAGACCCCACATTATTCAAAAAGGAGCAGAAATATTAGGGGAATAAATATATTTGTTTGAGATTTGTACTGACCCCATTTTTTGTTTGTCTGAGTATAAACACTGAACACATCTCTTTTTGACTTTCTCCCTGTGTTGCAAATATTGTGACTTTCAAGGCCACTCTTTGTGGGTGTATGCAGTGGATGTATCTTCTTCTCAAACGAAAGCTTGTAGCAGCATACAAAAATACCTGTCTATATGATATAGCACAATATGATAACAACCCACTGTTAACAGCTTACTGGCTTACCAAATGCTCTTCACAATAAATAAGCTAGGCCTAATGCCTTTTGTTGCAAATTTTTATAACAAGTAGATCATAACTATGGCATTGGGTACAACTTGTCCCAGTGCACCAATCAGCCTTATAACTGGTTACCAAAGCCAACTCAAACACACCAATTTGAGGGTCCTTGTCAGGTGTTCAGTGTGCATTTACATACAAGAAATCTAAATGAAAATCATGAAAGGCATTAGGCCCGATTTATTTACTATGTAACACGTATGTTAAACTCAATAGGCCTTTAAGGGTGGATTTATTTATTTCGCACTGTGTTAAAGCCTGCAGTTAGGTATTTTATTGCATGAAATGCCACAGATTACCTTTGTAGGGAAGGATTTTATTGTTGGTTAGTCCAATGTGACAAACCTGTGGGCATACGATTTGCACTGTAATAATTCGATTAGCTGCCAAGTCTGCCAAGATCTTGTAAGAAAGAAAAATTAATAAATAATGCCTGCATCCTAATATATATATGTTTATCAATATAGATATATAGAAGACCTATGGATCAGCCTTCTTCTGCCATTGGTCTGTTTCACTGTCACTTACACTCTGCTTCCAGCCATGATAGTGTACTGCAGGTGGTAATGGTTTAGTCTAGCCCTGCGAATTACATTATTTGATCAAATTTGCATAGCCACTTGAAAATGAGTATGCTTCAGTGTCAGGTCTGGTAGGGCAGTCCTTTGGGTATTCCATTTTCTCCTTTTATAGTTCCAATTTCATTTATTTGCTTCTCGTCTTTTCACTTTAATTTTACTTAAGAGGATACTAATCTCCTCGGGCAGTGCTAATGGGATTCTTGCTTGCTGCAAATTTCAGCTGCAGCGCTCTGTACCCCGCATTGCCACTTCCTGTTAACCAGGTGACTGTAATGTTGTTTTCCATAGTGCATCACTGTTTTACCATTCCATGATAGATTATACATTGGTTCTAAATGTAGCAGCCATGCTGAATCTTTAAAACAAGAATAGACGTACCATAACATTGTAAGATGGACACTGGCTGCTATGGTTAGTTTTGTTATTGCAATCATATGCCTGTCATGTTTGGACGGCAGCAGTTTTTTCTTTTTCTATTTGTGTTCTTTTCATTTATGTTGTGTATGTTGTTGAGTTGAGAATTAATCAAGAATGGTATGGTATCTTCCCAAACCTTCACAGGTAGAGGTGGTGGTTCAACTATCGATTTCATCTTGTTTTCTTCCTCTTTATCTCCTTTGGTGTTGGACTCTTTAATTGTGTTCTCTAACCTGAGTGGCCACAATCCTGTCTCACTTTGGGGCATATTCACAAGAACGTGCGCTAAACATCTCCAGAAAATGTAAACGCAACTTTACACATCGCGGTCTATCGCGGGAAAATAACCCTGTGTTAACCTGGAATTCACAACAAGGCAGTACCATGCAATAGTCTTCCGAAAACACGGCCAATGTCCGCGATACAACCACCGCGACGGAGTCAAAAACAGAAACCCCCAGCACCAAAAAACGTGCGATGAGCCCTTTCGCGATGAGGAAATCAGTGATAAGCAGAGCCAGGCCTGCCATACACACACGGCAGGCGGGAAAATCACTACAAAAGGAGAAAAAACACACAAACACAAAATGACCAACACCGAAGCACCATGGAGGCAGCCGGAGCAGGCGCAGAGGACGAGCGCAACCCCACAAGCACCCCGGACGACCAGCCTGGGACCTCGGTGACAGGGAAGGGCAAGGACAAGAAGAAGAGGAAGACGAAGTTCAGTCCGCAGGAGAATAGGATCCTGGTCATGGAGGTGATAGAACACCATCAACAACTGTTCGTCGCCTCCAATGTGTCATTGGGCACCAAAAATGGATTATGGCGGTCCATCGTGGACAAGGTGAATGCCGTCGGAGAGCACAAGAGGTCAATGCACAAGGTCAAGAGGCGATGGATTGACATCAAGCGCAAGACGAAGGAGAAACTCGCAGGCAACCAGAAGGCAGCAATGCAGACTGGAGGTGGGAGCCCAGCGCCACAGCTGGAGCTGGATGACATGGAGGAGCTGGTGTTAACAGTCATCAGTGTGGAGACCGTGGCAGGAGTCGGGGCACCGGACACTGCTCGACATGACACAACACATCAGCAACAGGGTGAGTAACTACCAGGTACTGGGGGCCGGGGGGAGATGGCCACAATGGCACACATGCACAATCAAGCAGAGCACAGTGCACACCCACAATGACTCTGGATCATGGCCCTGATCAACAGCCTGTCACAATGTACATTGCCATGCTGTCTGAATGTGAACATGTACCATGCGGCTACATACATGTGGACACATTGTAACACAGCATCTCCCCTTCACATTGCAGGGGCACCGTCAATACCACCTGCAGAGCAGTCCCAGCCACTCTTCACTGATGACGAGGAGGACACCACCAGCAACGACACCCAAGCCCTCCAAGACATCATTGAGCTCATCCGCCAATCACCTCCAGGACCAGGGCAGCCCAGCTGCATCGAGGAGACCCCACCCACTCCACAAACCACCCAGCAGGATGCACCCAAAACCCCGGCTGTCTCCCAAGACCCCCCCGAACAACACATGGCCTTCCAACGCCGTGTGTTGGAGGTCCAGAGGGAGATGGCTGAGCAGGTGCGGGTGGCGTTCGACCTCATGGCTACCAAACTTGACACCATCCATGGGTGCCTGAGTCCCATCAGGGACCACCTCCAGTCCCTAATGGACACCCACACGCTGCTCCATGGTCTCCAGTGAGCCCTGGCTGACATCGCTGGAGTCATGACTCGGAGACAAGAACACCTGTCCGCACAGAGTGGCTCCAGCGATCTCAGCCGTGAGATGGCACACATGCGGAGGCTCATGGAGGACATGGTGCGGATGGAGGCGGAAAGGATGGCAGCCACCGCTGCACATCAGCAAAATGTAGCTGGGATCTACCATGCCCTGCATGTCCTCATAATGGCATTGCTGCCACAAGGCGTGGCGCAGATGAATGCTGCTGCCCCTACACCATCCACATCTCCGCCACCTGGTGTGTCAGTGCCTCACAGTGCGGCAGGCATTTCCACTCCGGCACCTGATGTGTCACTGCCACACAGTGCGGCCAACAATCCACCTCGGCCCCTGATGTGTCAGTGGCACACAGTGCCGCAGCCGGAACTGCACCACCCACAGGTGGGGCAGAGCACACATCCGAGGACGTGGATGGGCTTGAGTACAGAAGGAGGCACTAGAATTCATGTCCGCCACCTGGCCTTTTTCTGCTTGGTGCCTCACATCGCCCCATGACCTTCCACTGAGTCCCAATACACTCTGCTGCACTCACCTTGGACCGCGACATGGACTGCCATATCCTGTTTGGTGACCAATGACACAGCGATGACACTGCGGACTGTACCCTTCCTCTTCCGCTGTACTTGTCATTCCCCGATGGACTCTGGCTGGCCCTCCACGGTCCCCAAATTGTGAAGTGGGGTTGGCATGGCCCTGTACTGCTCCAGCTGCAAAACTCCACTGGATGTGCATTAAACATTCAGAAACGCACTGCTGTGTCATGTCTTTCATCATTCATGTATGAATGTGTGGATGAATGTACGCTCAGTGATTCCCCCCAACGTCAATGATGCTCATTTAGTGGGAATCCAGTCACAGTGTACTACATTGCCGATTGCGTTCCGGGTGCCGCAGACACCACAACAGGGACACACGCATTAGTCACTTCCTTGTCCGGACATGGACTGAACCACGCCCAGAGCCCCCGAGTCATTGTTGCAAGCCCTGTGCTGGTCCAGCGTACGCCAGGCCAGACCACTCCGCTTACGCTCCGAGGGGGGGCCCACATAGCTACATGTCGCAGGCGTACACGCTAGTCCTTTGCAGGTCGCTGGTCTAGTTGTCAGCATGTCATGGCCACTCCCTGAGGGCAGGTTTGCACGCACACCACACCCATCTGGCACAGGCGTCACAGGCCATGTGACCCCGCCAATATAAGGGGCCGTCAACATCACATTCCCCACTGCCGGTGGTGACTGGATGACGGACGTTCCACGATACTCAATCATAAAGGGCCCATGACTTGTTGCGCACAGGGTTAGTGGCACCCAGAGCCTTGCGGCCGTCATGGGCCTACCACCACGTGGCGCTGACTGGGGTTGCACAGGGTTAGTGGCACCCGGAGCCATGCGGCCATCACGGGCCTACCACCACGTGGCGCTGACTGGGGTTGCACAGGGTTAGTGGCACCGAAATTGCTGAGCGGGTGTGCAGCCTGCGATGATGAAGTGTGCACTGATGTGGTCCCTGCCATTGATGCCTCAGGACTCAGCATCATGTGTGGGACCTGCTGGGCCGCGACGCGGGTCCGCATGATGTGGAGCATGCCATGTTGGCGGGACTTGGGCCTGGAGCTTGCACGGGCACGTGGTGTGCCCACTGGTGGACACACCGTTGGAGGCAGGTGAGCAGTGGGGCCTGGGTGCGCAAGTGCGGACGGCCAGCGCGAGGGGGTAGGGTGCGGCTGCATGTGTGCGCAGGACGGGCAGGCGTTGTTGCCGTGTGCAGTGTGATGGACTCTGCCATGATTGACTCTGGCCTCGATTACATATTGCAGACCTGGTGGCTTGCAGTGTATACCGGCACGTGGTTGGAGACACACCGGTGGCAGCAGGTGAGCAGTGGTGCCTGGGTGCGCGGGGGCGGCAATGTCCCTCCTACTCCCTCTCTCCCTCTCCCTTCCTTTCCCTCTCTCTCTCTCCCTCCCTTCCTTTTCTTCTCCCTCCCTCTCTCTCTCCCTTCCTTTCCCTCTCTCTCTCTCCCTTCCTTTCCCTCTCCCTCTCCCTTCCTTTCCTTCTCCCTCCCTCTCTCTCTCTCCCTTCCTTTCCTTCTCTCTCTTTCTCTCTCTGCCTTTCTATCCTTCTCTGTTTCTCTGTCTCGCTCCTTTGATGTGCGCATGACACACGTTCTGATTTTGTGCTTTATTTTCCAGGCTGTGACATCAGGATTGTCCCGGACGGACCCGACAGGAGTCTTCCGCATTGGTATTTTGTGTTGTATTCAATAAAGTTTTTGGTTGTTACTTCAATGATGAGTGACTGTTTCTCGTTCTTCTGCCCACACGTGTTTCTTGTTGTCATTGGGCAACATCATGCGCTTTTTGTGGCTCTTGTATCGTGCAAGGTATGTGTTTGTCCTGGGGGGGAGGGGCGGGGTGTGGTGGGGGTGGGTGTTGTGGCCCTCTTGGGTCTCGGTGCTGCATGTTCATTGTCTCCATGGCATCTGTGGGTCTTCAGATGTGGCTCTGGGCTGGGCTCCCTTTCATACTGTGGGTAGTCGTCCTGCTTTACACCAGCAAAAGGCAGGTGTTAATTCCCTGCTGCTACCGCGGCTTATCGCCTGTTTTGGGTTCGCATCACAGATCTGGCAGTTCGTTGTGAATGTGGTGTAGTGGTGTTTTCGTGTGTTTTTGCACGGGAACGCCTACTCTGCATCTCATTAGGGTTAGTTGGTGGTGTCACCCGTGGAGGTAAATTTTGAGGCGGTTATCGCAGGAATACTTGCGTTGTCTGCAGTTTGCAACCGCTTGTGAATGGGGCTTAAATATATCTCCACTTTTGTTGCGTTAAGGTGGCGATAACTCGGAGATAAGTCCTTGTGAATATCCCCCTTTGTGTTTCTTTCCCAGACATAGATACTCATCCACCTGTTCCTGTTAGTTCCGCACATTTGCAATACAGCAAAAATAACGGCATCCATTTGAAGTGGAGAAACATGGATCTCGAAGTTCCTTGCAGTCCTAGTAAATGAAAAACGTGAGAATGTGTTGTGTTGTCTCTCTGACATAGTGGAGCCACATACGATACTGGGCAGTTTTAAAACCTTGTGCTTATTTATGTCTGGCCAGATGACCACAAAAAAACAACTACTGTGCCTCCTCGACATCGATGGTTTAATCATGCCAGTACAGCTGCCCTGAAATTGTTGAAACTGATCACCAATTCCTGTCCTAGAAACACTGGGGAAATTAGGCTTACTAGCAAGACTTATAAGACAACATTGGATGATAGGAGGATTGAAATTGGAGAGAAGGTGTGGGAGTATTTACTTAAAGCTTCAACATTAAGGGATGATAAGGCTTACTGGGATGTGATTAATCATCCATTTTTCTCAGATCGCAATAGTTCAAAAATCACTTGCCAAGTTTCCTCAGAAAACTGGTTGTACCATTTTTCTTGGATTTTTGAGGGCCCGTCTACTGAACTAACTGACCCTGGCCCTATTATCACATCCTCCCCTAATTTGAATCATCCCGCCCCCCCTGCAGCCGCCCGTATCCCACTTTCGTTCCCTATAGACGTGAGTTATGTTGTTTCTGCTATTTTAAAGAGCACCCTTGGTAAGGTTCCTGGCCCTGATGGGGTTCTAATCCATGTCTTCCGACATAATACACCTTTTGGGCCCCATTGTTGACAAACGTATTCTGCACCTTTTTTATCACTAAAAACCCTAGTTCCTGGAACAAATTGACCCTTGTCCTGATTTTTAAAAAGGGTGACAGAGGAGATCCTTCATTATATCGTCCAATCTTGCTTCTGGACTCCTCTGTCACAATACTGGGCAGGGTAATCCTCAAAAAACTGGAAGCATGGGTGGAAAATAGGGGCTTCCTTTCCGAAGTGCAGTACGGCTTTCGACCGGGCATGGGCATGGCCAAGCAAGCAGTCCCTCAACCTGCTCCTGATCATGGGGAAGTACGCCAAGGAAGGATCTTTACATGTTGCCTTCATGGACTTGTATAGTGCGTTCGACCTTGTGGACAGGGGCAGGTTGTGGGATCTTATGAGTCGGACTGGGGTAGATGTATTCTTGATTGAACTTCTTCTTCTTATTATTTCATTCCCATTCTGTACCAGAAGTCCCCATCACCCAAGCCCTCAGGGGGATGCTCAGTTCCAGGATGTAAATGGCCAAGGCTGGCCCCAGAATCCCGGACCAGAGATTTGGAGGCAACTATCCCACCAGACACAGTAGATCTCGATGAGGCACATAAGAGGTGGTCAGACTGGATTACTAGTTCTGTGGATAGAAACTTTAAGAAGCCCAGACCGATAAAGCAGTGAAACCTCAATAGATCTACTTGGTTCAGCCCCCAACTAGAAGCCCAAAAGAAACACTGTAAAAAGCTAGAGAGGAGCTGGAGGAAAACTTACGCCCCTGCACGTAAATCTGCATATAAAGCAGCTATCCAGCAATATCACAAGGATATCAGGAAAGCACAGGCAGTCTTCTTTGTAGAAAGAATTGAGAGGTCCTCCAATTCTTCCAAAGAACTGTTCAAGATAGTAAAATCCCTCACTATAATTGAACCAGGCACACACATCCCCCAACCTTCAAAGGAGAGATGCAATGTTTTAGCCACCTTCTTTAAGAGTAAAGTGGAAAACATCTACAATTCACTTCACTCAATAACAGGTGAGACCTGTGAAGAGACAAAGGACTCTGCAGACACGCCAGAGCTCCTTTCAGGCTCAGAACTGCCCAAGCCCACCCCTTCCCCATCTTTGAGCCCATCTTTACTCACCTTCCCTAGGCTGAGCAAAGAACGTGTTGGTTTCCTCCTAAGCAACATCAAATCAGGGTCTCCAATAGATTCCGCCCCCCCTCATATCCTTCTACAAGGGGGTGATCCCATCCGGGACAAACTGACCGATCTCATCTCTCTATCCCTGGAGAAAGGCCTAGTACCCAAAGAATGGAAGCATGCTATTGTAAAGCCTCTGCTAACAAAAAACCAACTGGACCCCGCATCCATGGGAAACTATCGGCCCATCTCATTGCTGCCCATCCTGGGAAAGATTGCTGAGAAACATGTTAACAGTTCCATCTCGCAATTCCTTGTGGACAATGGCATCCTGCACCAATCCCAGATGGGGTTCCGCCCGGAACATAGCACAGAGTCAGCCCTACTCGTGGTCACAGAAAAATTAAAATCCATACTCGATCAAGGAAGAGCATCTGCAATCTTGCTCTTAGACCTAAGTGCGGCTTTTGACACGGTAGACCACGAGATTCTCATCCACAGGCTCAAAGAGATTGCGATTAGAAACATAGCAAACCAATGGGTGGCCTCGTTCCTAAGCAAAAGTTCCTTCCAATGCATGGAAGCAGGTATCCTGTCGCATACCTTTACAGCCCCATGCGGGGTACCTCAGGGCTCGTCCTTGAGTCCAACTCTTTTTAACATTTACTTGAGCCCACTAGCACACCTGGTGCAGGAATTTGGACTGTCCATTGTTTCATATGCGGATGACATCCAACTGGTGGTCTCAGTGGCAGAAACCCCCAACTCCAACCACCGGCAACTAGTCCCCTGCCTGGAAAAAATAGGAGCATGGATGGCCAACTGTAGCCTCAAACTAAATGGGGACAAAACAGAGCTCATGCTACTAGGCAATGGTCCGGGCCCACGCCCTGAGATTAACTGGCCTGGAAACTGTGGATCTCCACCCATTCCTAAAACCTCCATAAAGAACCTGGGGATGTGGTTAGATCAAAACCTAACCATGGAAACGCAAGCCAAAAAACTCGTGGGGATCTGCTTTGGCATCCTTCGGATGATCCGAAAAATCTTGAGCTTAATCCCAGAAAAATCGAGAGACAGTGGTACAGGCCTTGGTAGTCTTGCGATTAGACTACGGCAATTCTTTGTACCTTGGCTTCCCCAAATATGTCACAGACAGGTTGCTGGTGGTGCAGAACGCAGCAGCCAGACTGCTTCTCAAGATCCCCAGACATCAGTCAGTCAGATCATCTCTGAGGAAGCTCCACTGGTTGCCAATTCAGGAAAGGGTTAAATTCAAGGCCCTCTGCCTGGCCCACAAGGCCATGCACGGGAGAGGCCCTACTATGCTCCGATCCTTTGTCTCCCAGTACTCTCCCCACAGATGCCTTAGGTCAAGAGCCAGCTTCCTGATGTATACATCGAAAGTCAAGAGAGCAAGATGGGGGGAAGATCCTTTTCACACTTAGCCCCTAAACTCTGGAATAGCATGGATCTAGAACTAAG
Source organism: Calotriton arnoldi (assembly GCA_963921515.1). NCBI lineage: Eukaryota > Metazoa > Chordata > Amphibia > Caudata > Salamandridae > Calotriton > Calotriton arnoldi. The sequence continues at coordinate 443,427 of CAWUFW010008085.1, forward strand.
GCTAACCAAGAATGAACAGTGTTTCAGGAAAAAACTCAAATTGTGGCTGTTCCCTTAAGACCTCACATGCTGTTTGCTCCTCTCTGTAGTGCTGGGATGCCTGTGGGTAGCCATGTGCTTTATAAATCCCTTAAACTTAAACTTAAATTTAAGTGGCTACACTGGGACACTTTAGGCCAGGTACACTTTGATCATGATGGGGAGTGTCCGTCTACCTTTAAAGTCGACAAGGGGGATAGGCATGGGTGCATTTTAGCTCCTTTCCATTTTTATATTAATTCCGTCGACCTTACTTTACAGCATAAGGGCAAGAATTTGCCTGGGATAGGGGAACGGACCGTGCCCTTATTAATGTATGCTGACGATGTTGTGCTGCTGTTGCGCACAGCCAACGGGCTTCAGTCCTTATTGGATTCATTTAATGGTTTTATGTTGAACTTGAAGTTCAGGGTCAATCATCAAAAATCATTTATCATGATCTTTGGCACCAGAAACACCCCTTCATGTAGGTTCACTATGGATGGCATTGCCATTACTAAAGTTTCAAATTTTAATTACCTAGGGATCTTGTTGGATGTAAACTTCAAATGGGCCAAACGTCTGGAACAGAGAGGGCATACAATGAACAGAGCAGCTGAGGTCATCTTTAGATGTGCTAGGAAACTCAGGCTAAAACCGGTCAAAGACTTCGGGGCAGATTTACAACCCCCTTGCGCCACTTTTGCGTCACTTTTAACATGGGAAAAGTGACGCAGAAGTGGCGCAAGGGGCTTGTAAATCTGCCCCTTCATTTCTCTTTATAAAGCCAAGTTCCTCCCATTGGGCACTTATGGGGCGCGTTTTTGGGAGTATGTAAATTGTGATTCTTTACAAGTTTCTGAAAACAAATTCCTCTCCAGATTGTTGGCAGTTCCTAAAAGCACTGCCTCTATTATCACCCACACCGATGCTGGCTGCGTGTACATTGAAGATGCAATTAAATTAGAACCATTATTATTGTGGGCAAAAATCTGGAGTTCCCCATTTACAAACTTCTCTCACATTGTATTAGCAGATTGTATCAAATTAGACTATGGTAACAATATTGCTTAGCGAGCACATGTTAGAAAATCTTTCTCAGACTTGGAAGTCCCACACCTTTTTCATTCCCCTAGTGAGACCAATTGGAATACATAGTCCCTGATCCGCTCACTTTTCTGGTCAAATAGTAATCTGAAAAAGTATAAGTCGTCTCTGGTTATGGATACTGTATGTTATCAAATGAAGATCTCTTCATCAGGGCAGGTTGAACCCTATTTGGTGTGGATTCCAAATCAGGAACACAGATTTTACTTAGCACGCCTGAGGCTGTGCACCGTTCATTTTTTGGTTGCCTTACCACAGCAGGGTAACTGGGTCCCATGTTTTCCCTGCTGTCCCTGTGACATTAGTCTACAATCCACAATGCATTTTATGGTTTTTGCAGGTTCTTTTCAGTCCCCAAAGCTCACTGTTTACGCCCTATTTTACGAGAAATTAATTGTAGATCGGCTCGACAGTGCCTTAAATTCTTGCAATGTCTGACTTCTGAATTTATTTGTCATGCTATCAGCGGCTTTGTCACTCCTTAAGGATCAGGAGAGATATTAGGATATCGGTGAATCACCAACCCTGAATTGATATTACTGTACCCCTATCTGTTCCTAAATAGCATCTACAGTATGTACGTTTCGGCTTTATTTGTGATAACTAAAAATGCACTTTATTATGTACAATTCTACAAATACAGGTTTTATGTCCGCTTTTAAATTCTTGTATTTTACTATTGATTGTATTTTAATTTGATTTAACCCCTTAACTGCTGGGCCTTTTACCCCCCAGTGCTGAGCCCTTTTTTGGCTATTTGTAGTAGTTCGCGATTAGGCCTCTGTAACTTTTTGACCACATAAGGTATCCACGTCAAATTTGCGTCCTTTTCTTCCAACATCATGGGGATTCTAAAGGTACCCAGGGTTTGTGGATTCCCCTGGAGGGGTCCCAGATTTTAGCCAAAATACAGCTAAATTTTGGTTTTTTGGGGAAAAATGGGAAAAAAGTCCCGCATATGAAAGCGTCTGGGTTTTTCCCTGCAAATGGTATCAAAAAAGGGTTTGTGGGGCTGAAATCTCCATTTTCCCAGATTTTAGGGAATGACAGACTTTTGTCAGAAAACCAAAAAATTTTACACAGTTTTGGCATTTTTCTGGGACATAGCCTATTTTTGCTATTTTTTGTGCTTTCAACCTCCTTCCAGTTAATGGTAGAAATGGGTATGAAAGCAATAATGGATTCTAGAAATCTATACATTTTAGAAAAGTAGACAAAATGCTGAATTCAGCAAGGGGTCATTTGTGTAAATCCATCAAGGTTTCTTTATAGAAACTAACAGTTAAATATAGGAAAAATGGAAAATTAGTTGAAGAAAACAGCCTTTTGTGTCAACGTTTTCACCTGTAACTTCTTCTAATTATGACTGCTCTTTGAAAGCAATATACCGTTACATCCACTGGACCTTACTGGTTGTGGGGATATATAGGACTTGTAGGTTCACCAAGAACCCGACGAACCCAGAGCCAAAAACTGAGCAGCGTCTTGCAATGGTTTTTTATTATGTACCGGGTATATAGCAATTATTCTGGGAAAATGTATACATGGAATATTCGGTATGAAAGACTCCTATGCATTTCTGAAATGGGAACACAATATAGAGTTTAGAAACAGTAGATATTTGCACATTTCTGAAATTGGTAATACTCATACTAGCATGAGAATTATAGGTCATTTTTCAAAATAACTTCTTTTTACACATTGTCTTTCATTTGGAAGGCAGAAATGCATCGAAAGTCAATAGGTAATAACAGTTGCTTTACAAATCTGAATTACCGTAAGTGTCCCGATAAAAATGGTACCTCACTTGTGTCGGTAGGCATAGTGCCCACGACAGGAAACGGCTCAAAACGCAACGTGAACACACCACATTTTCACAATGAAAAATTACCCTTTTTTGCAAAGTGCCTAGCTGTAGTTTTTGAACCCTTGCTCTGCCGGCACCCAGGGAAACCTAGCAAACCTATACATTTTTGAAAACTAGACACCCAGGGGAATCCAGGATGGGGTGACTTGACTGGCTTTCACCAGGTTCTGTTACCCAGAATCCCTTGCAAACCTAAAACATTGTCAAACAAAACACATTTTCCTCACATTTCTGTGGTGGAAAGTTCTGGAATCTGCATGGATCCACAAATGTCTACCCACCCCGCGTTCCCCAAAGTCTTCCGAGTAAAATGGTACCTCACTTGTGTGGGTAGGCCTAGTGCCCACAACAGGAAACTGCACAAAACGCAACGTGGACACACGCCAATTTCGCAGTGAAAAATGACCCTTTTTTGGCAAAGTACCTAGCTGTAGTTTTTGAACCCTAGCTCTGCCAGCATCTAGGGAAACCTAGCAAACCTATACGTTTTTGAAAACTAGACACCCAGGGGAATCCAGGATGGGGTGACTTGACTGGCTCCCACCAGGTTCTGTTACCCAGAATCCCTTGCAAACCTAAAAAATTGTCCAAAAAACCACATTTTCCTCACATTTCTGTGGTGGAAAGGTCTGTAATCTGCGCGGATCCACAAACTTCTACCCACCCCACGTTCCCCAAAGTCTTCCGAGAAAAATGGTACCTCACTTGTGTGGGTAGGCCTAGTGCCCGCGACAGGAAACGGTGCAAAATGCAACGTGGACACACCACAATTTCACAGTGAAAAACGACCCTTTTTTGGCAAAGTGCCTAGCTGTAGTTTTTTAATCCTAGCTCTGCCTGCATCTAGGGAAACCTAGCAAACCTATAAATTTTTGAAAACTAGACACCCAGGGGAATCTAGGATGGGGTGACTTTACTGCCTCTCACCAGGTTCTGTTACCCAGAATCCCTTGCAAACCTAATAAATTGTCAAAAAAAACACATTTTCCTCACATTTCTGTGGTGGAAAGTCCTGGAATCTGCGTGGATCCACAAATTTCTACCCACCCCGCGTTCCCCAAAGTCTTCCGAGAAAAATGGTACCTCACTTGTGTGGGTAGGCCTAGAGCCCGCGACAGGAAATCGCGCAAAACTCAACGTGGACACACCCCAATTTCACAGTGAAAAATGACCCTTTTTTGGCAAAGTGCCTAGCTGTAGTTTTTGAATCCTAGCTCTGCCTGCATCTAGGGAAACCTAGCAAACCTATATATTTTGGAAAACTAGACACCCAGGGGAATCCAGGATGAGGTGACTCTACTGCCTCTCACCAGGTTCTGTTACCCAGAATCCCTTGCAAACCTAAAAAATTGTCCAAAAAAACACATTTTCCTCACATTTCTGTGGTGGAAAATCCTGGAATCTGTGTGGATCCACAAATTTCTACCCACCCCGCGTTCCCCAAAGTCTTCCGAGAAAAATGGTACCTCACTTGTGTGGGTAGGCCTAGAGCCCGCGACAGGAAATCGCGCAAAACGCAACGTGGACACACCCCAATTTCACAGTGAAAATGACCCTTTTTTGGCAAAGTGCCTAGCTGTAGTTTTTGAACCCTAGCTCTGCCAGCACCTAGGGAAACCTAGCAAACCTATACATTTTTTTTTTTTAAGTTTCTTTTTTTTTATAAACCTATACATTTTTGAAAACTAGACACCCAGGGGAATCCAGTATGGGGTGACTTGACTGCCTCTCACCAGGTTCTGTTACCCAGAATCCCTTGCAAACCTAAAATATTGTCCAAAAAAACCAAATTTTCCTCCCATTTCTGTGGTGGAAAGTTCTGGAATCTGCGTGGATCCACAAAATTCCACCCACCCCGCGTTCCCCAAAGTCTTCCGATAAAAATGGTACCTCACTTGTGTGGGAGGCCCAAGTACCCGCAACAGGAAACAGCCCAAAACGCAACGTGGACACACCACATTTTCGCAGTGAAAACGGACCCTTTTTCAACAAAGTGCCTAGCTGTAGTTTTTGAACCCTAGCTCTGCCGGCACCTAGGGAAACCTTTCAAACCTATACATTTTTGAAAAGTAGACACCCAGGGGAATCCAGGATGGGGTGACTTGACTGGCTCTCACCAGGTTCTGTTACCCAGAATCCCTTGCAAACTTAAAAAATTGTCCAAAAAAACACATTTTCCTCACATTTCTGTGGTGGAAAGTTCTGGAATCTGCGTGGATCCACAAATTTCCACCCACCCCGCGTTCCCCAAAGTCTTCCAATAAAAATGGTACCTCACTTGTGTGGGAGGCCCAAGTACCCGCGACAGGAAATGGCCCAAAACGCAACGTGGACACACCACATTTTCACAGTGAAAACGGACCCTTTTTCAACAAAGTGACTAGCTGTAGATTTTGAACCATAGCTCTGCCGGCACCTAGGGAAACCTAGGAAACCTATACATTTTTGAAAACTAGACACCCAGGGGACTCCAGGATGGGGTGACTTGGCTTGCTCTCACCAGGTTATGCTACCCAGAATCCCTTGCAAACCTAAAATATTGTAAAAAAAACCACAATTTTCTCACATTTCTGTGGTGGAAAGTTCTGGAATCTGCGTGGATCCACAAAATTCCACCCACCCCGCGTTCCACAAAGTCTTCCGAGAAAAATGGTACCTCACTTGTATGCGAGGCCTAAGTACCCGCGACAGGAAACGGCCCAAAACGCAACGTGGACACACCACATTTTCGCAGTGAAAACGGACCCTTTTTCAACAAAGTGCCTAGATGTAGATTTTGAACCCTAGCTCTGCCGGCACCTAGGGAAACCTAGGAAACCTATACATTTTTGAAAACTAGACACCCAGGGGACTCCAGGATGGGGTGACTTGGCTGGCTCTCACCAGGTTATGCTACCCAGAATCCCTTGCAAACCTAAAATATTGTAAAAAAAACCACATTTTCCTCACATTTCTGTGGTGGAAAGTTCTGGAATCTGCGTGGATCCACAAAATTCCACCCACCCTGCGTTCCCCAAAGTCTTCCGAGAAAAATGGTACCTCACTTGTGTGGGAGGCCTAAGTACCCGCGACAGGAAACGGCCCAAAACGCAACGTGGACACACCACATTTTCAGCACTGAAAACGGACCCTTTTTCAACAAAGTGCCTAGCTGTAGATTTTTAACCGTAGCTCTGCCGGCACCTAGGGAAACCTAGGAAACCTATACATTTTTGAAAACTAGACACCCAGGGGACTCCAGGATGGGGTGACTTGGCTGGCTCTCACCAGGTTATGCTACCCAGAATCCCTTGCAAACCTAAAATATTGTAAAACAAAACACATTTTCCTCACATTTCTGTGGTGGAAAGTTCTGGAATCTGCGTGGATCCACAAAATTCCACCCACCCCGCGTTCCCCAAAGTCTTCTGAGAAAAATGGTACCTCACTTGTGTGGGAGGCCTAAGTACCCGCGACAGGCAACGGCCCAAAACGCAACGTGGACACACCACATTTTCGCAGTGAAAAACGGACCCTTTTTCAACAAAGTGCCTAGCTGTAGATTTTGAACCCTAGCTCTGCCGGCACCAAGGGAAACCTAGGAAACCTATACATTTTTGAAAACTAGACACGCAGGGGAATCCAGGATGGGGTGACTTGGCAGGCTCTCACCAGGTTCTGCTACCCAGAATCCCTTGCAAACCTAAAATATTGTAAACAAACCCCACATTTTCCTCACATTTCTGTGGTGGAAAGTTCTGGAATCTGCGTGGATCCACAAAATTCCACCCACCCCGCAGGCACCATTTTTATCGGGAGACCTTGGGGAACGCTGGGTGGTAGGAAATGCGTGTCTGCCCGGCGATGCCACAACTTTCCCACACAAAAATGTGTGGAAACAGTGATTTTTTTCAACAAAATATGAGGCTAGCAGGGCATGTTGGGTAAAACAAAACAGTGAGAACCACGCAAGTCATTCACCCTTGTACTTCCCCCTTTGTCTACTACTCAAAAATGTAAAGGTTTGCCTAGGTGACGACTGAGCTAGGGCAGAAAGTCCCCTGCTACCCATTGTGGAAAAAAAAATATCTTACAAAAGGCCATTAAACCGACACAAATATAAATCTAACACTCATTTGATAAAGCTAATCCACCACTTACACAGGTTGGTTTTAGCACCTCCAGAAACGCTGGCTTCAAAGCACAAATACTTATCAAAGTATATAAATATTGAAGCCAAGCCTTCTGAAGGGGAGCCATAAAGCCACATCACGGCACCAACCACTTTATGGTCCATTCACACGCCATTCACACACCACACACAAGACTTCCGTACCGCCAGCCACGGGCCCAAACAACCATATCACTTGCACTCACACAAACATACTGCCGCCATGCAAGGGCCCATCACATTCATATGCCACAAGACATAATGACTTTGACTATATTCTACCACCTGTCAAGTCTCCACCTCCTTCTTCCAGAACGTTACAGAACTCATGCCCAGTGAACCTATACCAATGACTTCCATGACAGTCACATGAGGCTCAGGAAGACATGTCTTTCATGCACCTTTAGTGCACTCACTATGCTAAATCCAACTCCTTCCAGTTTGTGGATGCAAGTTGGGGGTGCTCGAGTATGCCGCAAAAACATTTCTCGAGCTGAGCAAGCATATCTACCTTTGAAACTAAGGCAAACATGCTGGAAATTTTCAAAAGATAACATCATAAACTATGAACGGATGAATGTGAAACAAGGGTAGTCCGTGACAACGTAGCATATGTCCAATCCACCGTTATGTGCAGTGACTGTAATGCACTTATCATACAGCAAACTGACCATCTACTAAGTTCTAACGGAGGATGAACATGGCAAGCAGCATTGACCCATAAGTACCACAGTAAATTCAATGTGAGTGTGGCAGCAATGGATTTGAATCCATGGGTGAAGAAGAAGTCAGGACGTGTATCTATACTACCTTTACTATCTGCCTTCTACCTTTGTAATATTCCTCGGAAAGCGCACCTACCGTAAGCTGTTCTAACCCGTTCGTGTGTCTGTCCTCAGAGTCCTGACTAACCCTGTCCAATTGTTAAGAGACCCTATACTAATGCCTTTCATCTCTAGCTACTTGAAGCTTGAGTGAACATTTCTGTCACGAGCTATCAATGCTCTCACAATGCTCTATCCAACTCCTTCCAGTTTGTGGATGCAAGTTGGGGGTGCCCAGTATGCCGCAAAAACATTTCTCGAGCTGAGCAAGCATATCTACCTTTGAAACTAAGGCAAACATGCTGGAAATTTTCAAAAACTTCCTAAAGAGAACATCATAAACTACGAAGAACGGTTGAATGTGAAACACGGGTACTCCATGACAACGTGGCATATGTTCTGTCCACCAGTATGTGCAGCGTGGGGACTATAATGCACTTGTCAATTGGCGAACAGAACAACTACCACGTTCTGAAAGCAGATAAAGATGTTGAGAAGTCCATGATTTCATGAAGTAGAGGAAGAAATATCCTGCAGCTGCTTGCGTAGTGAAGGAGTGGCCCACAGACAGTAGGTATCCATTCACACCAATTGAAAGGTTATCCTATTGGCAGCTCCACCTCAGTCAATTTCCCAGTATTTTGCTTTAGTGTGATACAACATAAAGCAAGTAGGAAAACAGAAGGCAGGCTTACTTGGGCACTGGGGACAGTAAACACGAGTCTCCTGCCTCTTTCCCTGCATCGAGCACACTTTACAACGACGACATAGTCGCTCCTTTTCGGTGTTGCAGGAATTTTATCTGCAAAGTGTCGCTCCTGCAGCCTTGCCACGTCCTCCAGAACACATGAAGTGGAGGCTTCTGCTTCTGTAGCAGTAAGACTTTCAATCACAGACAACTGAAAGTCAAGGAAAGACATGAGTCTTCCTGTGGTGGTCTCACGATAAACAACATACGCATTGTATGTTGCCATCTGGATCAGGTGCGTAAACAGTTTCTTATACCAAGTGCGAGTTTTACGACTCGCATTGTATGGCTGAAGAACCTGGTCGTTCTTGTCCACTCCGCCCATGTACTTGTTGTAATCAAGTATACAGGTGGGCTTGTGGACTTCGGCCATCTGACCCCAAACCATGACAGGGAAGTGCTCTCAGCATGAATTGTAGTGAGCATGTACACATCACGCCTATCTGAGAACTTAACTGCGAGCAGTTCGTTGGAACGCAACGCAGTGCTCTGGGATTTCTGGAGCTTCTTGCAAACAAGCTCCTGCGGGAATCCTTTGCGGCGACAACGAATTGTACCACAAGCCACGGTGCCAGCTTTGTAGAGCTCACTGAACAGCTCTACTCCTGTATAGAAATTGTCCACATAAAGGTTATAACCTTTGTGAAGAAGTGGCTGGACAAGCTCCCATACAATCTTTCCTGTGACCCCTAGCATGGGAGGGCAACCTACAGGGTTAAGAGTTGTGTCCTTCCCTGTATACACTCTCAAGCTGTACACATAGCCAGTCGAGCTCTCACACAGCATGTACAGCTTGATGCCATAGCGAGCGCGTTTGCTCGGAATGTACTGCCTAAACAGCAGCCGCCCTTTATACAAGATCAAGGACTCATCAATGGCTATATTCTTTCCAGGAGTATAAACCTCTGGAAACCTGGCAGACAAATGTTCCACGACAGGCCGAATTTTGAACAACCTGTCATAGTCTGGATGGTCCCGGGGCAATGCAGCAGAATTGTCATTGAAATGCAGCATGCGCTGCAATAGCAAAAACGATCTCTGCTCATGTATGGTGCAAAGATGAGGGTTAACCAAACCGTGCGAGTAGACCAGTAGGATAGCAAGGTTGGTTTATGCACTACCCCCATTTTAAGTGTGAGGCCCAAAAATATCTTCAACTCCCCTAGTGAAGTGGGAGTCCACTTGCGCGCCCTAGAATGAGGCCCAAGAGTGCCTCCTTGCTCCCTCAGAAATTGTTCGGCACGCAAATTTGTTTGCTGCACAATTTCGTCTAGGAAGTCAACACCAAAAAGAGATGGAAGTAGTCAATTGGCAAAAAATTTGCCGTATCTACTTTACATCCAGCGTCACCAGTGAAAGGCGGAATTTGGGGCTGAACTAAATTGGGAGGCTGCCAAGACAGCACTCCGTCTGTGCTTGCGGCCGCACGTGCCTGCACTCTGGGTTGCTCTAACCTGTTACGGGTGTCCTGCTGCACAGACTGTGCTGGCAAAGGGACAGCACGACTGACATCGTCTCCTTCAGAATCGCTGGACGATGAGTAATCGGATGGAACTGCGCCGACTGAAAAGTCACTCCCAGATTCGGCTCCATTGTCCTCTCCCTCAGATGCTGTCTCAGTATCTGCTGTGTCAGTCTCTGATCCTGCCTCAGAGCTGGACTCCAGAACAAGATTTAGGGCCTGGGCAGCATTAATCCAACGATATGCCATCTCTGCTAGTGCCTAAACTATCCTTTTAAAACACTATCCTACGTAGAAGGCAGATAGGTTGTGGGTTTTAAAGTGTAGGTGGGTGTGTGCGTAAGTGAAGTGTTTAAGTCAATAATGACGAAGTCACCTTACCTTTGCAAAATCCGTACGCTCTCCAAAAAGACTAAGAAAGAGAGAAAAAAAACACAGTATTACTTTACCTTGCCACATACCCATAATCGCAGCCTTTTAGCGCTGTTGGGAGCCAGTGCTACCATCATTTTAGCGCCAAGATGCCTACGGGTGAACGTGTGCTTTACAATTGCACACTATGACCTCCTTTGATGCACCCACTACCATCCTTGCAAACGTGCCCCTCATCTCTCCATAGCCCCTCTCTCACATACATTTAGTCTGTTACAAAGTGTTTCTACTGCGTGGCTTTACTAATCCACTTAGCTGTCTACATAATACCGATCTGTTCGTTTCAGCATACCCTTTATGGCGTCAAAACTGCCACTACACAAAAGTCAGATATCTCTATCTAGCAGAAATGTTGTACTCTGCAGCAGTACCACACTTTACTGCCTTTCAGGTAACTTCAAAGAGACTCATTATAGTTCTTTCACAGTCTCATAATTTCAGCACTGAGAAATATCTCTGTAAATAAATATTTATATATATATAACAATTAATTCCCAATGTCAGCGCGCTCAATACCTGGTGCAGGCAGCAACGGGTAGAATCCTTACACAATATTTAAATTCAGAAACACAAAGGATGCCGCACTCCAGAGACAGGTTTCAGAGTTGCTTTATTTTCACCACCACTACCACCAGTCGTGGTGAAAATAAAGCAACTCTGAAACCAATCTCTGGAGTGCGGCATCCTTTGTGTATATACATGTATATATATATATATATCCATATGAATCATGACGAGAAAAGGTGCCCTTCCAGGTGGGCCAGGGCTTCGTAGCGACATTGCCGCTTTACTATTCCAAATGAAAATCATGCCGTATTATAGCACAAAGGAAGCCCTCCAGTCGAGAAAGGAGGTAACAGCAGTCAAAGAGTACATGTATCATATAGATACATATATATCATTCACTCCAGGGCCGGCATTAGCGCTGGTGGCGCCCTGTGCGACAATGTCTGCTGGTGCCCCACCAATGACCACCTCTGCCATGGATTCCCTCACTAGCACCATTTAACAGTGCCCCTCAAGTCTCAAAAACCACTGTCTCTCAGATTCATTTAGTTTTATAGCAACACTCACACCAGTGTACGGTGTCAGAGCACTTTACACCACACACACACACACACACACATTGCACAGAGACAACAGTACATAGGATATGCTACATCAGACAGGACAAGGTGTAGTGTAGCAGTAACATGCCATCTATACTGGCAGGCAATATAGTTTGAGCCCTTATTCTGGGAAAGCACAAATCCAGAATTTAAAACGTACCATCGTTGGGGGTTCTCTTTCATAATAATAATTATTTTCTACCCAAATGAACCCTTTTCACAAGATTAGATGATGAAAGACTGGGCAAAAAAAACATAAAGCTGGCACAGAAGCAGTAACCCACTAACCTCTTTACATTATATGCACTTTGTTACGTGCATGCCTATGGCTCCCCTGGGAGCAGATTGTGGCCCCCATAATTATGTACATAATTGCCCCCACAGGCAGACATGCCAACCCTCCCGATTCAGGCGGGAGACTTCCGATTTCAAGGCTAGTCTCCCGCCTCCCGATTCCTTCAAGCAAAAACCTGATTACTCGGGGTTTCAGCTGACAGGGCTTGGTATTGTGTAACGTGGTGTATGCACTGCCAGCAACCTGCTCCTGCAGGCCAGTGCACAACACTTGCATCACCCTCTTTCTGCCTGCCATTGCACTCCATTTATTCATTTATTTATGCGTTTTTATATAGCGCGGACTTTACCCGAAGGTGTCAGAGCGCTTCACAATAGGAACAGTAACATTACATGAGGAGTCGGTTACACGTGAGCATAATACAAAAGCAAGCGTTACATTACATGAGGAAAGGTGACAATTGTGCAACTAACAAAAACAAACCAGATACAAAGAGGCATACGTTCCAAGAGGAAAAAGTGACAGGTGTGCATGATACATGAGATACAAATAGAGGTATAATACTGCAAAACGTGTATTTGAGTTTCAAATGTCCGATCCTGCAGCAGCACACTTGCTAAGCCCATACATGACAGTAACCCGATTCAAGGCCCCATTCTCCCTATTTTTTTCTCCAATCTCCCACTTTGCTCTTCTAAAATGTTGGCATTTATGCCCACAGGGAGTCGGCCACTGAGCAGAAGGACCGACCCCCTGCCAATATCGCCGCCATTTAAAAAAAAAAATGCTTAATTTTTTTATTTTTAGGGGGCAATCGCGCCCCCAGGGAAAAACCAGGTAAATAAATTTTAAAATGTGCCCCCGGGGGGGGGGCGACCCATCACCACGAGGGCCGACCCCCCCAAAGACAGCCAGGAAACCCTTTCAGGAAGGCCTCGTTTGAAAGGGGAGACTCTCCCCTTTCAAACGAGGCCTCCCTGAAAGCTGGGGAGGCTGTTTCCAGCCAGATTTCCCCCATCGGAGTCGAGCGCGGCCTTACCTGCTGCTGTCCTCGGCTCCGGTGGGGAAATCAGTGACGTCAGAGCGCCTCGCGGTGCGCTGAGCGTCACAGATGGGCGGGAGGGGGGCGGGGAAGACGCGGAAAGCCTTCCGCGTCTCCCCCAGTAAAAATTGAAAAAATAAATAAATCCGGTGCGATGCACCGGACGATTTATTATTGCCCTCCCTGGTGACGTCCAATGGACGTGCGCAGCACCAGGGAGGTAGTGCTTGCGTCGGCCATTGGCCGACGCAAGCACCAAAAGGGTTAAATTGACTGTTTATTTATTTGTACTCTTTTATGGCAAATTTGGTCGAATAACGTTCTATTGACTGACTGACTGAATGAGTTTGTGTGTGATTCATTCTAGCTGTGCCACTGGGTGAATACAAGAATGAGTTTGTGGATGGCCGAATGGATGCATGAGTGCAAAGATGAGTGACAGAATGCACGTATGGTAAAAAATATACATTGAATAATGCAAACATTTTTCATTGATACATGTAAAACAGTTTTGTACCAAATACGGTATAATAATAGGTTATATACAATATGCGCAAGTTGTTCAAGATGTGTTCAGGAGTCAAATCAAGTAATTTGTCACAGTATAAATAAATCTTGCTGAAATGGCAGGAATTTCAGCTCCTTTTTGAGATTTCCATGGGAAAATATTGTCCTAATTGTGACTAGATAAGAGTGTTCCATGAACAAACAAGTCAACCTCTCATTTACACATGGAGAGCTCCCTGAAATGGTCAAGCCACTCCTCTAATAAAGAAACCATCTGCGGGTGTTGGGGGCCTGTTAGACTTGGCATCTTTTGGCGTTTTTCCCCTGTCTTTTTGCTTTCTGATCTCCTGGTTTTGACTCTGTTTTTGCTGGTTTAGTGTCTCTGCGCACGTTCTCACTGCTGTTCAGTGTTGAAGTGCAAGTGCTCCTGTTGTAAATGGTTATTATGGATTGGTGTTTCTATGATTGGCATATTTGATTTACTAGTCCGTCCCTAGTAAAGTGCACTGAGTCTGCCAGGGCCTGTAAATGAAATGCTACTAGTGGGCCTGCAGCACTAATTGTGCCACCCACATGAGTAGCCCTGAAAAGGTAACTCCGATCTGCCACTGCAGTATCTGTGTGCAGTTTAGTACTGCTATGTCGACTTGGCAAGTGCACCCACTTGCCAGGCCCTACCCTTCCCTTTCCTTTTCTTACATATTAGTCACCCCTAAGGTAGGCCCAAGGTACCCCTGTGGGCAGGGTGCAGTGTATGTGAAAGGTAGGATATGCCCTGGTGTGTGTGGCATGTCCTGATAGTGAAATACTGCCAATTTCGTTTTTCACTATTGCAAGGCTACCTGTTCCCATAGGATAGAATGGGGAGTTTGCTTTTAACATCTTATAAACATAACTACCCCTGGGAACAAGGTAGGAAAATAAAGTTTAGTATGCCTGAACTCAGAATGTTAAAATGCATCTTTTAGTGAGGGTGAGTTTTACATTCTGTGTTTGAAAATACCACTTTTAGAAAGTAGGTATTTTCTTGCTCAGCCATCCAGTGTGCCTCTGCTGGGATGTGTATTGACTGTCTGGCTTTGGGGTGAGAGGGGCTGGGAAGGAGCAATAGCTCCAGAGAGTCTGGATGGGTCAGGGCTGGGCTGAATAGTCCTGGGCTGCATTTAGAGTAGGGGGAGGAGATTTCCTTTCACCTGAATGGGCCTGGTCTGCCTCTGACAATGCTGTCTCCACCTCCTGCCAGGAAGCTGCACCAGAGAGGACAGAACTGGTTCTGGCTGAGCAAAGACACACTCTGCCTCCAGAGGACAAAGGATTTTTGTGGTATAGATATTAGGGCCCACACCCCAGAACGTTAGAACTCTTTTGGACAAATAAGACTGCCAAGAAGAAGAGCTGGAGAAGCTGTGAGGAGGAACTACCACTTTGCTGAGTGCTTTGCTGTGTTGACCTGCAGTGGCTGCTTCTGTCTTGGGCAGTGAAAGGACTGGACTGAACTTTCTGCAACTTCTTTATTGAGTAACTCCAAGGGCCTGAAATAGAGCTTGCCTCCTGTTCTGAAGTCTCAGGGACTGCAAAGACTTCACCAACCTCTGGGTACCCCTTCTGCAACCGCTGTTTCAGAGAAGGGAAATGCAACCGTCTCAGTCACTGACTCTGTCGCTGGCTCTGTTCCCTGATGGCACCGCAGACCGCACCGTCCGCATCTCGCACCACAACCCTGGTCTCACCGACGACGACCACCGATGCCGCCGCCACCGAGCCGCTGCTTGCACCGTGACCTGTGGGCACCGCCTCGCTTCACTTCGCCATCCTGGTCTCACCGATGCTGTCGCTGCTGCTGACCTCGACACCCGTGACCGCATCGTGGCTAGGGGCGCCGCTCATAAGTTTTATGATGCACCGCCTCGTCCCAAACAGCCGTCGGGGCCGACAGATGCCAACTCCTGCTAACCGGCTTGTCGCCTGCACCGCAACCTGCCAGCACCGCATCGAGCACCGTCTCGCCCTGCACCATAAGCCTTGGTCTCACTGACGCCGTCTGGACGATTGTCACAGAGACGCTGCCTGCACCGCATTGAGAGGACACCACACCCTGCACCGCTTCCATTTTGCACCGCAACCGCGACGGTTGCCACGACCGGCTAGCACCACCGTGTCAGTCGCAACAAGAAAGGTACAGTTATCGAGTCTTTCCACGCTTTTGTGGCCTGTACCAACTCTGTCAGCTGGAACTGTTAGACTCTGTTGTTTTCAGCATCGCGGTTGCCCCGGACGGAGCTACCGACTCGTACAAAATGCGTTTTTCAAGTATTCTTGCAAAGTATACCTTTTTAAGTACTGTATTGTGGATTGTTATCGTTTTGGTCTTGTTTTAAGTATATAAAATATTGGATATTTTTCTAAAACTTGTGTGGTGTCCTTTTGTAGTGTTTTCACTGTATTACTGTTGGTTATGTGCAAATGCTTTACACACTGCCTCTGAGATAAGTCTGACTGCTCATGCCAAGCTACCTAGGGGGTGAGCAGGGGTTATTTTAGGAGTGTAACTCCCGTACCCTGACTAGGAAGAAGGGCCCCTACTTGGACAGAGGTGCAAACCCCTGCCAACTAGAGACCCCCTTTTCTAACAGGGCCTCAACAATTTTTGTCCTATTTTGGATGCGATCTTATTTGACATAAATTACAGAGAGTTGTGTTGCTAAGCATCTTACACAGGATATCTCTCACATCTATCACAGTCCAGCACGAGGATGCCCCTGATGGGAAATCAAACATTTTACGAAACGAAAAAACTCAACTAAGCCTCATTTTTTCATTCATTTCAGTTGGGCGTATACAGGGGTGGAGCACTGACCTTACATTAGATACCATGGTTCGCTTACTGCTAACTAGGATACCTAAAGAGTGTATGGGCATGGAAGGGCACTGTCCTCAAATGATTTGTCTTCTACTTCACCTTCTGTACACAGCATATTAAAATTGATAACGCCTCAACTAGTTTGGTTGCTCTGTCACAGAGGGTTCCACAGGGTACTTACTCCCACTGTTTTTAGCCTATTCGTAGAACTTCTCAGCGTCCTACTCAAGAACTCCTCAATCATCAATATGTGGATAATACAGGTTTATCTTTAGATCTGCTCCCTTGATGATGTCTCCCTCCTTGCCAAAACACTGGAAAAGGTGCACAATCCATTGCCGTAATATCACTTGAAAGTTAATTATGTATAAAACATAGTTTTCCTCATCTCGTCCTCCCAACTCTAACATTTTGGACTGCAAACCAGCCATCATGATTTTTCCAGGATAAAAGGCTCGATTTGCAATCTCAAATGAATGCAATGACTTAAATTGCTTGCTTTCAACTGTGGCTTCTTTGCAATTCACCAGTCTATTCCTGAACGAGACATCAAGGCCATCCTAAAATGTCTGGTGTTGTTAAGGGTAGACTGTAGGAACTCTCTTTCAACTGGTCTCCTCAAAGCACACCTCACCCCCTCAAGGTCATTACTATAAGCAGCAGCCCGCTTTGACACAGGAACTAAAAAATGTGATCTCATCCCTCCTGTTGTTTTAATAATTTAATGGCTTCCCTTGCAAACTAGAGCAATCTGCAAGATGGCCTGTATTCCTCACAAGGTTACA
This sequence comes from Calotriton arnoldi, assembly GCA_963921515.1. NCBI lineage: Eukaryota > Metazoa > Chordata > Amphibia > Caudata > Salamandridae > Calotriton > Calotriton arnoldi. The sequence goes on from CAWUFW010008085.1 coordinate 460,633, forward strand.
TATATCTCAACTCTGTATTTAGACTCAAAATCAAAAGTATGGAGCAGGCTTAGATCACTGATCCTGAAATGCTTCTCTTAGGACCAGGAGCTTTCAAAAAGGACCACACTATGTGTAGTCCTCTTCAGGCAGTGCTTCAAGAGTCTGAGCTTTCCCTCTTGTACTAGGAGGAGCAATCAAAGGTTAACAGCGGCGACATAATCAACCATGAATAGTTGAAGGTGACAGGCATAAAGCACAAATAAAATAAGAGCACAATATTGTATGCAACACACCATTATCAATTGACCCAGTGCTTAATTTGTAACAGAATAAGTGTCAGGCCCAGAGATTTTGTCAGAAGTTCACAGCCTATACTATCGAAGGTCGCGGTACCAAATATCAGCACAGTCTTAATTCCTCCTCTTAAATTCAGCATGACACACTCCCCGCAACTTTATACCACTCCTGCAGGTTCTTTCTCATCCCTGCCTTCTTCCTTTGTCACTGTTTTTCCATTTTTCTATTCCTCCTTCTTTCCCCCTTTTATATTCTTCTCTCATTTACTGTGGATCAAAGTTTGTTGAGGAAAATAATTTACGGTCCCAAAGTATGAGTGCCTGTGGGACCAACCTACAACCTCCGGCTCAAATTAACCACTAGATTGACTTTAATAAATAATGAAGGAGAGTCAGGCATGCATAATTGTTGAGTTTGGTCTCCAGTGAAAATATATTTGAACGCTCTATATATGGTACAGTGTAGTGCATTATGCTGCATCACACTACAACAGGCGAGATTTAATTTTGCCATACGGCAATCGAATTGTGTAAAAGTGAGACAGGGGAGGAGAGGTGTAATTTTCAACAGATGGCTTTGGTGTTGGAAAAGCTGGAACCCGTCCTCCTCAATAGCCTGGTCAATGGTTCTTGTTGTGCAGCATGAGAGATAAAGAGAAAACTCCTTTCCACAATATCTAAATTTCAAAGTATCCAAACTGCTATGTAAGAACTCAGGGCGATAACTAAACTCAGGTTAGTTTGCTTATTACAAACTCTGAAACAGATTCATATATACCAATTAAGCATGATAGTATAGAAGTACAGAGTAACTAGGATGAAGACAAATCTCCGGGAACCGATTCATCCTACATACCAAAAAGAAAACAACTAGTTTGATTACAGCCATATAGACAAAAATGTATGTTGGATTGCATCAAAACTTAAAACAGAAAAACCTACAAGTCCCTAACTGTCCCTACACTACTCTAAAGTGGAAATTCTAGTCTAAGACAAGTTTTAATAAAGATGAAAAAAGGTGTCAGCTGTCAGAGCCTTCCAAAGAAGTAAGTCCATCCGGGGCATGTAGCGTAAAGTCTGTACCTCAAGGCGACCTAAAGCAGAAGTGTCAGCTGTCGTTAACTACGTTACAACATAAGCAATCAGTGAATGAAGGCATCTCCCACAGTCCTACTAGTAATTTTCCATTATTCCAACATCCTCCAGCTTCCTTTCTCCGCCTCCATGTTCACACGTTGAGATATATCGTACGTCCGTGGTGCCATCTTTTCCCACAAGAACTCATCCCCCATTCGTTATCGCATTTCTTCTTCTCAGGTATCTCTGTCTAATAGGAACTATAACTCTTTCTCTCAACTAAAAAAGCCTTGTCCACCTGCAGTGAGAACACAAGATACATGCAACATTCCACAATGCAAGCAAAATGTGAATTCAAACGTTAGCTGAAAAACAAATTGGAAATGCATTTCAGGCCTACAGTTAAGCTAACTTAACAACGCACAGGTTACATTATGTGTGCCCTTTTACAAGCTCAGCCGTACTTTCGATATATACCTCAAAAGTTATAAATGGTAAGTCTTAATACATTAGTGTCATGAGTGTAATATTAATCAAATTAGCAACACATTTAATTTGCTATCCCTCTACTATTAATGCACAATCTTGTCAGTTACATTTTTAAAGTTCACATGTGATTTGTGTTAATTCATGAGGATAATTTAACATCTCATATTCCTCTATCTTCTTTTCATACATTAGTCACAGAATATATGTGAGTGCAGACTACCTGTGATTATAACGCACTTACTACCCTTGACGAGGGTTAACGCACTCCTACTGTCAATTAAAAATAAAAGGCCCAAATTACTCTCCTCCAGTATTAACCGCATCAATGTTTATAATTATGTGTAGTATAGATAATTCGGAAAGCCCTACCTATCGCTATCTTGTGACCGGAGGTTTTTTGTCTTGTGTTGTCTTTAGGCACATTTACTTGGAAACAATCTATTTCTGTCCTCGCCACCTGTCTTGCTGCTGAAACTGCAGGGAGCTTGTCATGCCACATTAGCAATGTTGTCCAATTAGGAAGACTGTCTTCTTAACTTAACAACAAACAGCAAAATAAAAATAGGAAGGAGACTGCCTAACAGTGGCGGCTGGTGACATTTCGAAGACGTGTGGCGAGCAAACAGGCTGGCACTCCCGCTCATCCACTGGCAGTTTAGCGCATAGGTGAAGTGTTTTGTAAAGCCAGCGATACATTATTGTCCTCATGGAGACTGTGCAGTGCACACAGTAGGTTTTCAAGTGAATGTGTCTTATTCTAGCGCTTCAAAGCCTCGTCAAGTGTAGTAAGTGCTATATAAATGTAATTTACTGTCACAGCCTTCAGCCTCTAGGCGCTGTAAATAACAGGTTCTAAAATAAAGCTTAGTTGCACCATGTCTATCCACACCAGAAGGATGAAAGGCAGTGTGAATCTCTGGCATTCATACTTCTAACCGGCAGGTTGCACACACACATCAGCAGCAAATGCTCACCTGTCTTTGAAGATGGGCCACTTTTCACAATTCATGTGCGGTCCCTTATGTAGTACTGCAATTGTAAAGCAGTCACCCAATGGCTGGCACTTGGGAGCTTGTGGAAGTACAGCTGAAGCTGATCCAGTGATTGGGTTGTTGGACTACAAGGCCGGACTCACCCTGCCTGACAGCAAACAGTGAGTGTAGACGGTGAGCTTTGCGTGTCATCGAAGGACGGGGCAAAAGTCAGCAGAAATTAACATCACTCGGAGGTCGAAGTGATCTGGAACCGATTTCCTTCACTTCTTACTGTTTAAGTTGAACAGCCCCTTTGCATTACAGTCCCCAAAATGATTATTTTTTTGTAGTAAAAAACGTGCCTCTTTTTTCACAATTGTGCTTCACATTTCTTTCAGACTGCTTCATGTGTGCTCCGAAGTACTCGCCAGAAAGAGGCTGGATATTTCAAGTTCAAAAATTGCTAATTAACATACCCAGGAATAACGCCACATGACCTTTGGCCTCATGGTGGTGATCCAGCGCAACCCTTAATTCATGAACCAGGGACCAGGAAACTCATCACACATAAACCATTTACCAAACAACGGGGCCCATCACACATTACCCATAAATGATCCCTGAAGACGGGCGCTGGATTTTGAGGGGTTTAATTTGTCAGTTTTATATATGTACAGTACTATACTTCACATTAATAACACATTTTATATATTCTTAGCTATTCTTAAATTCAACTGTCTTCTTTTGGTCGATGGACCATTAGTTGACGAGTTGATGGTGACTATGATTAACTAAACAGGTAACACTTTAACTAAATAACCACAGAGTCGTTATCTGGTTAATAATTTTATCTCATTAAAATCAAATGCTCATAATTCAGATTGTCAGTGCACACACAAGACCACATATAAGAGAACAATTTATCAAGCAATGTAATCAAAATGAATCATTTGCATCGACATCAAAGCGTGCGTAGGAATAGGGGAAGAGAAGGTACAGCATAACTACTTTGCAGAAATATTTGCCAAATTAAAACATTTAAGGAGGGTGATACCCACCAAAGAATCAGGAAAACCACTTCCTGGGCCGAGGTTGTGGCAGGAGGTCCCCGAGATAGGTTCAGAGGACAAAGTTAACAGGATAGTTGTAATAAACTGGCAGACAAAAATATAATCTCCCAATTCTATCTACCTTTGATCCAGTTCTCCTCGGACGCAGTCTCCTCCCAAGCACTCCCGCAACGTTCTCGTACCTAAGGTGCTCTCTGTCTCTGTGCTGGTCTGCTCTCTCTGTCTTGGTGCGCTTCTCTCTCGATGTTCTAGATGTTCTCTATGTTCTCTCTCTCGAAGCTCTGACACACCCCAAATTGGGATATCAATTATACCCTAATTCCTAGCTCACTATCTTACAATGTTGCAGTGTCAGTAGAAACTCGGCCTGTGATTGGTTGACACGGATCATGTTAGTATCTCCTCATCAAGTTCTCATCGCAAATCCATCCCATACCGGTTTTAACAAAGGAAGTATTGAGGATAAATACAATCGTATACTACTAATATCAATAGTTATACATTTTGCAACATTCTCGTATTATGACATCCGTTTCACATTCAAATTACACGTAGCGATGGCAGTTCCCACAGTCGCTGTCACATCTTGGCACGTAAACAATAGGACACAGGTCAACATGGCCTTCACACGGATTACATCAGCTGGTGCACTCTGCAGTTTGTAAGCAGGCGGAGCATTCGGCGCATGCGTCTTTCGTACAGACCAAGACAACCACATGCTGGTTCGGACAAGAGGCCATTTTCATGCAGGCCCAATCTCGTACTAAAGTAAATAAACACAAAAGAATATTAATTCATGAAATAAAACCCATTATGTTTACCTCCCACCATACTAATACCCTGTATCAATGATTTCCTAGCGAAAGCTATTAATTTAAAGCAGCTTTTTTGTTATTCATGCACAACATGCAAAATGTGCAATGTACAACATAGCATAAATATGCATTAGTATGATTTTTCAAAGCGCAAACAGTTAATACGTGCTCATGCCATCATGGTTTAGTATATTAGGTAAAATGCGTTTGCCCCATGTGTGAGTGTGTATTCAGGGTTGGTTAGTCCATGCAGTCAATACATTATTATGGGGTTACTTAATTTCAAGAGGATGTCATTTTGCAAACCTCACTCCATCAATCCCCCCTTTGATGGTTTACCATCATAAAATCCCTAAACATACGGTTTGCCAAGTTATATAGCTGTTATTCTGTCTTCCGGCCCTTGCTCCTTACATTTTACGTATAATTTTTCTTTTAAATCCTCCAATTCTATCTCATCTATCTCTCTTTTCCTTTCTTTACGTTCCTTACTTAATTTTCTTTCTTTCTTTTCTTTGCGTCTTTTCTTCACACAAACATATGTCATTCTTATTGTGAATATCATAACAGCTACAGAAACTATTGGTACTATTATTTTTCCTACTAAGGAACTACCTATAGAAGAAAACCAATTGCTTATAGCAGAGAAACTCTTACTTAGACTCTCCCAGACACCGTCAACCTCTAGTTGTGTTACTTCCTTATGCAAATTTGTGATATTCTGAATGTATCCTTCCAGATTCTTACTTTTATCTGGAATGTAAGTGCAACAATGTTGAACCTTCAGCATTCCACAGACTCCACTCTCTTTTGCCAATAATATATCAAGGGCAAGTCTATTTTGCATAACCATGGATCTCATGGCAATCATTTCAGTGTCAATCATCATGAATCCTTACAGCAGTATCTGTTGATAAACGATCAACCACCGTGGACAATTGTCGAATTTTATATGCATTCAGTGTAACTCCAACTCCAGGTATCAATGCTCCAAATATATCACCTACAATTTCTGAAAAGCTTTCTCTTTTTACACGTGTTAGTCCTTGTTTTACTTCATGGATTCCATTTGTGCTTTTGTCTACATGGTAGACTTTTGGAAAGACAATCCCAAGATAACAAGTTCCATACCAGTGATCTGGTAGCCGATATTAGGCTTTCCTCCCACAGACATAATATATGCCTGGAAAAACAGGGTCAGTTCCTCCCTTTAATCCCCAACCACCAATAATTTTATAGATATCTTCACATTTACTGGAACCAATGAAGTAATTGTTGTAATTAGTCTTTTCCCTACGTAGGCATAATTTTCCCTTCTGCGACCAATCCAGGGCCATTGCAGCATAAGTCTCGCCTTTGTCATAGTTGCCTTCTCTGAAAACCCAAGGTGGTGTCTGTAATTTCTCTTCAACAGCTTTTCTCTGAAACTTAGCCCTTCTCTCTTCCACCATCTCTAAAAAGATCTTCTCCTCCTTCTTCAATATACAGGTTAAATTATTCTTATTAGTGTATTCTATATCTAAGGGCTTGGTTGTCAGGAAAAAATCTCCCATGATATGTGCAGGTGTTATCTTATTTAACTCAGATATTACAGGGACTTTAGAAAAGATTGTATCTACATTGGAATAATAGTAATCCAGTTTACCTGTTCTATACAACAAACTCGATAAGACACTACAAGTTACACCATAAGTCAAAGGAAGGTGATGATAGGTTACACCCTCTGAGACAGACAATGGTAACTGTATACACACATAACAGTCACTCACATCCATTGTTTCCACATACTCGTAGAGTAATTTGGTGAAAACATTCAGGGAAAAGTTAATAACTGATCTATCGTGATGCAAACTACTAGCATCTATTTGATTCAGGTGAGTAATAGGAGTTTGCTTAATGTCAGTGTCTACCTTTGGACTTGTCAAATTGTTAGGACGAGGTGTATCTTCTTTTATCAGATGTAAAGGTATTACAATTGTTAATATTACCCAAAACACTATTAGTATACAAAGAAGACACAAACAAGTTCTATCACCTACGCATAAAACTACATCTAGGTCTTGTTACTGGTATATCTGCCATGGCAAAATTAATCTTAGTAAAGTTCTAATGGATTTTTCTAAAATCTATTTCAAATATATTCTACAAAAAAATCAAAAAATGTAGTGTGATCCCACACTTCAAAAGCTTTCTTCTTTACCCCTTCTTTTATTTTAACTAATCCAATTTTCCCAGGACGTCTTCTGGATCTTCAGAAATGTTCTTCAGTCGACAACATGGCACCTTAATTTGTTTACAGTCTCTTAAGGTGGATTTAAATCATTATTTTCTACCTGCTCATTGTCAGTGCTGTCTCTTTCTTTGTTTAGGTCTTCTTCTTCAATCTCTTCCAACACTATGTAGATCCAGTCAGGTGACTTGAACTTTTTGTTTGGTTTTCTCACTCTCTTTGGTCGCAGCACTGATTCGTCATCTGACTCTCCCTGTTCTATCTGACTTGAAACTTCATTTATCTGTTCTGGCCTATTCTCGGATCTTCCTTTCACTACCCTATATTTCAGTCTTTTAACTCCGCTTGGAGATGGTCGTCTTTCTTTGCCCTCTTTGGTTGAACTTCTACTTCTTCTTTGTTCAATTCGTACCTTCGTTTCTTTGCACCTACTCTGAGTTTGCTTTCTTCTTCATTTTCTTTTTCTTCTTCTGTATTTCTTTCACCTATCTCCTTTCTACACTTTCCCTCTTCATCTAAAATTTGTCTTTTTTCTTGTTCAACAGCAGTTTCCTCAGTCCAAGTAGCTGGTGCCCACCTTACTTGACTTGTGCTAAGCAATTCATCATCAAACCGCTCTTCAGAGTCCATTTGTTTAGACTCACCAGTTTCAGAGTCTATTGCTCTAGCCTCACCAGTCTCTTGTACTTCGGCTTCTGATTCCGAGCTCGGACTTGAGATCTCCAGATGCCGCTCTACTTGTTTTTCAAGTGGACTTGGGACTCTCTGAGTATGACTGGTGTGGATCCAATTTGGTAAACCAGCACACTTTACTGCTGTAGTTGTCACCAATATGACCTGATATGGTCCTTCCCAGCGGGGCTCTAGGCAAGTTTTTCTTCTATGCCTTTTCACGTGAACCCACTCACCAGGGCTCAGGTCATGGGCTTGAGTCTGCTGTGTTGTGGTCGCGTCTGCTCCAACCTGATGAAACACAGAACGTACCACATCAGCCAACCCTTTGCAATAGTCAAGGATGAGATCATCAGATATATTTATCAATTTGTTGGCAGGTATAAATGCTTGTCTTATTGCTCTTCCCATCAAGATCTCATGAGGACTCAATTCTGTCTTTTTGTCAGGAATGCTTCTGAGACTCATCAAAACTAGGGGTAAATCGTCAGGCCAATTCAGTGCTGTGGATTTACACAGTTTTCCTAACCTATTCTTGATTTTGCCATTTATCTGCTCTACTATTCCAGAAGCCTCTGGACGATAGGCACAATGAAGTTTTGGTTGAATGCTCAATGCCTCACAAATCAGTTTGATTGTTTCACTAGTGAAGTGTGTTCCTCTATCTGTTTCCATAGTGACTGGAAAACCATATCTAGGAATGTATTCCCTCAACAGAAGTTTTGCCACTGCCAAACTATCATTCCTCCTTGTGGGATAGGCTTCCACCCAACGGGAAAACAAACACACAATGACTAACACATACTTGAGCTTGTTACATGGGAGCAATTCAATAAAATCGAGTTGTAGTCTGGTAAAAGGACCTCCTGCTCTTCCTATTGTTCCCAGACTAACTGCTGTTTTTCTTCCTGGGTTTTGCTGTTGACACGTCAGGCATCTTTGGCAGAGACTTTCTGCAATGGTCCTAAACTTGGTATTAAGCCACGTTTGTTTGAATGATCTGACCATAGCGTCTCGGCCGATGTGTGTCATTCCGTGATACATCCTTGCCATGTGAGAAAGAAAAACTATCTGGCATGACTGGTCTCCCATCAATGTACACCCATACACCATCATCTGCTCGTCTCCTACATCCTGCCTTTTCCCATTCCTGTTTCTCTTCTTCACCTGCCTCTTCCTGCAATTGTCTCACTTTATCCCATGTTTCAATAGTGTTAGTAAACATAAGTTGACAAGCCGTATTTTCTTTTGTTTTTCCCCGATTTATGGAAGTCTGATTCTTTGCACAATATTGTGCTACTTGGTCAGAAAATCTGTTGCCTTGAGTCACATAATCATTTCCTAACTTATGTGCGGCACATTTGACCACTGCAATTCGTTTTGGCAATTGTAATGCTTCAAGCAATTCCTTTACAAATTGACTATTCCTGATGGGGGACCCCGAAGAGGTCAGGAATCCCCTCTGCATCCATAGTTCTCCAAAGTCATGCACAATGCCAAAACCATATTGGCTATCTGTAATTATAGTCACTTTCTGACTTCTTCCCAATTTACAGGCTCGAATTAGAGCCACCAATTCGGCGACTTGTGCAGATTTTACCCCTTTTAGACAGGATGCTTCCAGGATTGCCGCTACAGTACAGACTGCATAGGCAGAACTTAACATTCCTGTTTCAGTTCGCAAACATGAACCATCAACAAACATCACACAATCAGATTCTTCAAGAGGAACATCCTTAATATCAGGATGGGGCATGGTGCAAAATTCAGTCACATTCAAACAATCATGTTCTGCTTCATCCCTCACTTCTTCATCCCAAGCATCTGGAAATAAAGTGGAAGGATTCACATTTGTACATCTCACTATTGTCACATTTTCTGCACCCAGAATCACTCTCTCATACCTAGTCAGCCGGCTATAGGTGAGGTGCTGAGTCCGTGTTCTTGTTAAAAGGATTTCAACTGAATGTGGCACATACACTCTCACAGGAAGACCCATTATGATGCCTTCACTCTGTTCCAGACTCACACATGTAGCAGCTACTGCTTTAAAACATCCAGGTAATGCGGCAGCTACTGAATCTAAAGTAGCAGAAAAATAAGCCACAGGACGTCTCGCCATTCCATGTCTCTGAGTTAAAACTGCAAGCGCACACCCATCTCTTTCACTGCAATACAATGCAAAATCTTTTGAATAATCAGGCATCCCTAATGCAGGTGCTTCACACAGACTGTCTTTCAATTTAACAAAAGCTTCCATGCTCTATTCATCCAATTTAATTGGGTCTTTCACATCATTCCTTGTCAGCCTCTATAGAGGTTTTGCAATCAGTGAAAAGCCACTGATCCACTGTCTACAATATCCAACCACTCCCAAGAACATTCGCACTTCTCTCTGAGTTGTGGGTGGTTTCATGTCTTTGATCACACGGATACGCTCTGATGTTACCTTTCTGACTCCCTTCTCAATCTTGTGACCTAAGTATTGGACTTCTCGCTGACAGAATTGTAATTTTGCAGGGAACACTTTATGTCCACCTTCTGCCAAATGGTTCAGTAAGGCAATAGTGTCTGCAATACAGGCCTCTCGAGTCTTTGATGCCACCAATAGGTCATCAATATACTGAACCAGAACCGACCCTTCAGACATTTTCAAATCTTCCAGACACTTTTTCAAGATCTGGTTAAAAATTGAAGAACTCTCAGTGTACCCTTGAGGAACTCGGCACCATGCCAAAACACTGTCTCCGAACCGGAAAGCAAATAAATACTGGCTATCCGGATGCAAGGGAATCGAAAAGAATGCATGACATAGATCAATCACTGTATACCATTCCGCATCATGTGGGATTTGATAGAGAATCACTGCTGGATTTGGCACAGCTGGGCAACAAGGCACAACAATTTTGTTCACCTTTCTCAAATCTTGCACTATTCTATAGGTTCCGTTTGGCTGTTTGAGTCCCATAATAGGTGAATTACAAGGACTACTCATTATTTCTTTCAAAATTCCTTGCTCAATCATTTGATCAATTACAGGAGCTATTACTCCTGGCTTCATTTTATACTGTGGTGTATTTGGATAGTTAGCACCGTCTTTCACTGTAATTTTAATCGGGTCTACCTTTCTCATTAACCCAATCTCTTGTCCTGTGAAATCCCACACATCTGAATTCACTACCTTCATCAATTCTTCTGGCACACTTTTATCTGTAAGAAGCGAAAATAACTCATTCACTTCTGTCCCTTGCTTTGCTAGCACCATTTTAAAGGTGACATCCTAATCAGGTGTCTGGAATGCAATACCATCCGGTGTGCAGTAAATAGTGCAGTTCATCTTGCATAACAAGTCTCTCCCTAACAAATTTACCGGACTTGAGTCACACACTACGAACCGATGCATGTCTTTAAATGGACCAATACGCACTTCGATTGGTTTAATAACTGGAGTACTAATCTGTTTATTTGAGACTCCTACTACTTGGATAGTTTCTCCCGAGAGGGGTAGGTTTGGAATTTCTGCTGCTCTCACAGTAGAACGGGTAGCACCAGGGTCCACAAGAAAGGTGATATCATTACCTTCCACTTTTCCGTCAACAAATGGACCTGACTGATCTACCTCTAGAGTAGCGCCAAGCACGCACTCTTCCTCCCCCTCAGGCAGCATCATTGATTCGACTCAACATCACTTCCATCACATTGCATCCAAAATTGGGGAATCACATTCGTGTTAGTATTTTTACCAACCTGGTCTCCTCCGTGGAACCCTGTATCCGCACTGTATCTTTGAGCATTTACATTGTGTGGCAAAGGTGGTTGCGGGACCTGATACTGGGTAGTAACTACCTGCTGCTGCGGTGGCTGTTGCACACCTACCTCACTCTGCACCTGTGGAGTTCAAATTTGATTTCCTCCATTAGTTCTCTGCACTGATCTACACTCATTCTTTCAGTGTCCATACTTTCTGCACGCATGACAAGGAAATTTCTTTTTCGCCTCTTCCCTGCTCATTTGTCCCCTACCTCTACCTCCACTGGGTCTTTGAGCATTCTGACTAACTCCTCCCATCTGGTTTATGGGCTGAGAATTCAACTGGGCTTCCTGCTGCTCTGCTACCTTTACCTGCGCCCACATCATTTTTTCTTTTAATTTGCGATGGCAGGACTCAATGTCATCGCTACAATACTTCGCATACCTTAGGATCTTGTCAATTTTCTTAGATTGCCAACACAACATGTGTTGATGTATCATCCGACTAATCTCAGGTCTCAATCCGTACACAAATCTATAGACAAAATGACCCATATCTGTGTCTCCAATGTTCTCAAAACCACTATACTGCTTAAAAACCTGTAATAATCTCTCATAATATGCATGCGCAGATTCTTTCGGCTCTTGGGTGGTTCTATCTATTTTTACCCAATCAGTTTCCTTAGGGGAAATCTTACTTTTCAAGAAAGTAATCACCTGATTGTACTTTTTTTTATCACCGCATCAGAAGGTGCTCCTGTTTTAGGATCTCTGGGATATTCTTCTTTTGGCCAATCAACTTTAATCTTACATTCTGTCCATAAATCTGCAGGGACAACAATTTCAAATAATCCATCTAAATCTTTCAGCAACACTTTCGAGGCTTTCACAAACCTCTCAACTTGTTTGTACCATTCCACTGGCTTTTCTCTCAACCTGGGAAACTCATTTGTAAAGGACAATATATCCTGTCTAGACCACGGAACATGCACGTAACCTCCTCCTGGAACTTCTCTCATGGGACATTCAAGAGCTACATTTTCTGCTTCTCTTACTGGATGTAAATATATTTCTTTAGCAGCTGTTTCCTCTTTCTTCCTCATCCATCTACACTTCCATCTCTCCACGTCTCCCCATTTTCTCAAAACAACCATTAACTCTTTTATCTGCAATCGTCTACCAGATGTATTCATATTTTCTATATCCTTTTCAGTAAAATCCACTCTATATGTCTTATCCAACACTTTTGATCTCCCTATGTCTACTCCTAATTCATCCGCAGCTTCTACTAACCTCTCATGCAGATTTCTCACTTTCCAAGAAATACTCTTACACAGATACATCAGTTCATCATCCTGATAAGTCTTTAGCCTGTCTGGACTTATGATCCCAAGGATCATTTCTTCCAGATCCACTCTCAACTTACACACATCTATAGGTTGTGGCTGTGTTTTTCTCCTTTGTAACCCTTTCACCCAATCATCTAACTCTTCAGGTGTCGGACCTATTGAAACTTCACTTTTCGGGTTTTCCTCCAGCTCTATTCTTTTTGGATGTAACTGCATTATTCCTCTAGGTGTTTCATTTATTGTTAAATTAGTCGGAGGTGTTGACCTAGTGGCAATAGTGTGCTGTTCACTTTGAACACTTAGGGGCATATTCACAAGGAAGTGGCGAAGTGAGGCGTTAGCCGTCGTGGCTTAACGCCTCACTTCGCCACTTTCAAGCATGAAGCTGCACCATATTCACAAGGATATCTGCAGCCTTGCGTATCCCCCTGCTCTGGCGCTAAGTGTAGCAGCTTAGCGCCAACGCAGGCACCCTTGCACCATGGTGAAAGGGTGTCTGCGTGCAAGGGAAGATTGTGTATGTACAGGAAGGTCCCCCTTCCTGCACATAAACAATCTTGAAATGCCGTTTTGTGACTTCTATGTGTGCTGCTTAATGCAGCACACACAGAAGTTGCAAAACGGCATTTTCAAAAAATGATTGTTTATGTGCAGGAAGGGGGATCTTCCTGTACATACACAATTATTGGCCTTTTGCTGTTTTCATATGTGCTGCACAACACAATGTTGAAGCATTAGTCTGAGTTAACAATGATCTATTCCAGATCCTCATATGATAATCGTTCATTCCCCGAATATTCTAGTCCCTTATAGCTCAACGCAAGACCCATCGGAGGACCTAAGTGGTAATGGTAGTAGCTGTTTAGAGGATTCTAGTTATCTTGATGGAAGAAACGATGTGAGTTAGAGAAAAATGGGCCTGATGATTTGCGTTTATGCTACTGAAGTAAAAGATCATTTGTTTTATCTCGTTTCCGCAGGAACACTATTAATGACATTACTCATACTTCTAAGTGACCTAAGTAACTCATTTCAAGTGCAACATCTTTCGTTCATCGGTTATGACTCTATGCATCATTGAAATCCTAGGGGCATATTAGCAAGAAGAGGCGATAATCATCGCTAACCCTGCTTAGCGTGATTTCTTTTATCGCCGGCTATCGCTGGAATATATCGCCACGCTAACGCTGTATTAGCAACGATTAACGCTATGGCGATGAATATTCCAGCGATAGCGGGGGAAATGGGCCAACATCGCTGAAAAACCAGCGATGTTGCATGGAGAAGGGAGAACACCTTGCTGATACGACCCTGTGGTCGTATCAGCATAATCCACCCCCATGTTAGGTATGGCTAACACCTGCTAATTGCAGGTGTTAAATAAATAGCGATGACCCCGGTTAGCGCGACTTTTCACGTCGCTAACTGGGGCCATGGCCACCTTGCTAATAGGCGATAGGCCTGTTAGCGGGTGTTTCCCAGGTTTGTTCGTCGGGAACGCCCACTTTGCATGTCATTAGCGATAAATATCGGCTGACATGCAAAGCGGTAAAAACGAGGCGCTAATGCCCGCAAACTGTCTCTAACTGCTGTTAGAGACAGTTTGCTGATAGGGCGATATGAATATCGCCGCTTTAGCGGCAAAAAGTGCCGCTAAAGCGGCGATAGTGCCCTTGCTAATATGCCCCCTAATTATTTGCACATGTTGCATTTTTGAAAATGCTGCAATGCAGTATGCAGGAAAAAAATGTGCTGAAGGGATGTGATAATTGTACTCCATTTAGAAACTGCTTCACAGGAGTGTCCCACGAAAACCTGAGATGTACCACCACAAAGGGGGAGGGGCAGGAGCGAACTGCAGGGCCCCCAAGGGGAAAACTGCTGCCTGAAAAAGGAGTTCCAGGGTTGTTGTTCCAAAGACAGTGAAAGCATAGCTTTATCACTGTCTCTGCAACGGAATCATCCACCTGGCCCAAGAGGGATGGTCTGAAGACTGCACGATGGTACGTACAGGGTCTGATTCTGCCACTCTGAAGGTGTCTTTAGTGCCTTCAGTGGACAGAAACGTAGAACAGTGGTTTGAAGCAGAGCTTTGTGTTTCTGTGCTTTGCTCTCTGCAGTACATTTGCTCACTCTGAAAGTTAGCACATGCACTGAAGTCCGCAATATTCTTTTAGAGATTGGAAGCATAAGATTGGTCTGCACTGGGCATATCTAAGGAGGGAGCATACCACCATAAACAGTGGATACGTGCCCAATTCTACAACACGTCCCAGGACTCCAGAAACAAACAATTGACTTGTTAAAGTAATCTTTGCTAGCTATTTGATAGCAAGTAGTGCTGTCAAGTGATAGAAATTCGAGTGTGTCAAATTCAGCCAGCCTGGCATGTTAGCCAACAGTAGTTTTCACTTTAGGACATGCATTCTCGATGTTTTTCCATAGGTACGATTAGTGCTTAATTTGAGCAGGTGGTTACAGGTAGGGCTCACCACGTTTTTGCACCAGCTCTTCTTTTTCCTCACCAGACTTTGACCCACAACAAGAGAGGGAAAAGCTTAAAAGAGGTGAAGGAGAAGGAAGAGAAAGATGGAACAACAGTGACAGAGGGAGAAAGAAGGGACGAAAAAGTACATGCAGGAGTAAGTTTGAGGGGCAGAGAGTGTCTGGTGATGGATTAAAGATGAATGAGGGAGAATCAAGGCTACGCAAGTGTGGTGTTTGGCACCCGAGCTTCTGAACAAAAGTTTGGGTCCCAGCACTTAATATTTTATTAATTAAACACTTGGTATGGGCAGCTATGTCCCAGAATGCAATATATCCTTGTGTAGAAAGGGAGGACTTCTTAAAGTGTTGTGCATTGCATGTGGCTACTTTAAAGCCACTAACAAGCCACTAAGAAGTTAAGAAATAAAATAGGCACTGTGCAGATATGCAAATTCAGTAACATATTGTAGAAAGCTGGCTCTTTATATGGAATTCCAAAAAGAGGTATACCGTGCAAAGAGTCCAGGTATTCCCTTACTAGTGGACAGGGGCTTGCTCTAGCAATCCCAAGGTGCTTTTTTAGGGGTTAGTGTGGTCGAGCAGCCTTTAGCTTATCACAGAGGAGTGTTAGACATCTGCAAATGGACACAATAGTCAATAAATGATGCAAACGACTCAATAAGGAGATCCACACCAATTTTTTAAAATAGCAATTATCTTTATACATGTTTAGGCACCAGGATCAATACGATTAGGTAAGTATGTTTTTCAACAGAAATACTTTTGCATTTAAAAAGTCAACACTGCATTTTTCAGAAGCTGCAATGTTATCCTATGGGAGGAAAAACAAGTACGCCATTCAGTTACAGTACAGCGACTTACGAGACCAATCTCCGGGACTTAAGGTGAGTATGGGGCAAGGTTCAAGTCAGCAGCAACAGGTCACCTCGGGCGGCACTGGGGAGGCCGGGTGCAGAGGTGCTTTTTAGCGTCACAGGAGTTCCTGAGTCTTGGAAGAAGTGCTGGCAGTCCTCCCTAGTTTTTGGAGGCACAGCAGCTTGCAGGATGAGTCGACTTAGGGGAGTGGACCCTGGACCTACCAACAAAAGTCGAACAGGCTCGGACGGCCCCAAACAAAACGATCAGCAAATAAATGAAGCACCAATCCTACATTGGATAAATGGGGCATATCCCACCTGAAATGAATCATCTAGCAAGGGGCCAGAGAAGGGGCCAAACACACTGAATGAGAAAGTTCTGAACCAACCAATAGGCATTCGACCTAACATCCCCCCAGAATGCACTCCGTACATAATTGTATTAGAAATCGTTCCTACCTTGGTTCATCCCCAAACGGAATCACATACGCCTCTTCTGAACAAAGTGTCACACTGGCTACGAAAGCACTCTGGATGGTCCAGTGACCTCTCTAAAAACATTATTTCAACGAGGAGGGTCTCTTGGATTGGACTACAACCTAAGAGCTCACAGGAGGATTGAATAATCATTAATTTTAACAGACCAAGCCTGGTCAGGCAACTATTACATTCACTCAGCCAAATTCTATCATCCCCATCAATTGTAAAATGATTCCCTCATGCATGAGTGACCACAACCCACTAATACTGAATTTAAACTTACCTCTATGCAGGGACATCAAGAAAACCCCACCGTATTTATTGGATTTCAATAAAAATAAAGGTTTAAACATCAGATGGGGCCAGATTGATAAGGAGGACTTTCATAAAGAACTCTTCACTCACAAACAATAGGAGATTAGTCAGGTCTTTGGAGAGGACTCAAGTCCAACAGAGGTAATACAGGCCTTTACCTCGCTCACAAAGTATATGGCAGATAAATTGACCAAAAAGCTGGTAAATCCCATACTGGCCCAAGGTGGTTCAATAGTACCTGCTCTAAAGCTTATAAACTCCTATGGAGTGCTCTCAGAAAACGTCCACGGGACACAATAGGAGTAGCGATGGCCAGAAAAATCTATAAAGCGACCATCACAAAAATGAAAGTAGAAATAAGAGAGAAGGCTGGGATGAGTTAATAGCTGCTAGTGAGCTGAAAGATTCTCGAGCTTTTTGGCAGGTAGTAAATTCTCAGACCCTTTTAGGTGAGCCCCTCCCAAAAATTGAGTGTGTCATTCCAAGTGATTCCTGGGTAAACCACTTTTCAAAGATTTTTGGCCCAAAGGCACAGACACCAACACAATTTTTAGACACCATACCCATCAGTACTCCAAGCTCTAATTGGGAATTAAGCGGATCTATTGAGGTCTCTGACGTTTCTCTAGCAATTGAAAGTTGCCTGTCCCCAGGACCCAACAGAATTCCCACAGATATTTTTAAATCCCTACCACAGTTCTGGGCTCCTTTAATAACTATTGTCCTAAGATCTGCAATTATTGGGCCCATGGTCAAAACCTGGGAAGATGCCACTATTATTCCCATCTTTAAAAAGGGAGATAACAGCCAGTGGCATTGGTATCGACCAATTTCACTCTTGGATAGCACAGTGAAAATTCTAGGAAGGGTCATATTGACCACATTAGAAAGCTGGGCTGCAGAGACTCAGGGGCTATCAGACTTACAGTTTGGGTTTCGGCCAGGCCTGGGAACAGTGGAGCAGACTTTAAACCTGTCCCTCATAGTCCAAAAATATACAAAAGCACAAAAAGGATGTGTTCATCTTGCGTTTATGGACCTAACAAGTGCTTTTGACACAGTGGATCGCCCCAGATTATGGTCAATAATGACTTACCTAGATGTAGCTAGAGCAATAATTTCTTTGCTGCATAGGCTCCACGCACATATCACAGCTAGAGTGCGTTACGCTATGAATGGGGATTTCACAAAAGACTTTCCGTCAGTAACAGGGATTAGGCAGGGCTGTGTCCTGGCCAGTGTTCCCAGTAACGTGCGCCAGCGCGCGCGCGCACATCTGTTCCCCCGAGCGCTCAGTGCTGCGTGTGGAGCGCGCACCCACAGCACATCCCGGGAGAGCATTCGCGCCGCCGCTTTTATAACGCGAGCGGCGTAAAAATTTTAATTTCCTGGTTGCGGTGGCTCCTGCATTTGCTTCTGTTTTTCCTTCTTAATGAAGCGCGGCTGGGGGCTGTTTGTGGGCCTTTGTGAAAATATTTGTTAATTACAGCACCATAATGCTCTGCAATTAACAAATATTTTCACAATGGCCTACAATCAGCCCAGCTGGTACTCCTCTAAAAGAAGAAATTCAGTTTTGTCGCTGTTTGTCAGAGGCGGTTGCATCGTTGTACTTACCATCGCATCGGGGACCTGTTCGGCAATGGACGGCATTGTCTCTGATGTTGCAGTTGGTGTGAAGAGAGGATCAGACGAACTGCTTTCAGAAAGTGTGCTTAACGGGCCAAATTCTAATATGAGCAGCATTGTTGTTACGGCTAATGGTAATGATAGCAAGAAATTTAAAGGTGATAAAATAGATGCTGCACCTTCCCGTGTCCTCCACATTCGGAAGTTGCCCGGTGAAGTAACAGAGACGGAAGTAATTGCTTTAGGTTTGCCTATTGGCAAAGTTACCAACATCCTTATGCCGAAGGGAACAAATCAGGCGTTTTTGGATATGGGTAGTGAAGAGGCAGCAATCACAATGCTTAATTACTACGCAACAATGACTCCCAATCTTCGTAACCAACCTGTCTATATTCAGTACTCTAATCATAAGGAGTTGAAAACAGATGGTCCATTAAATCAGCGAGCTCAGGCTGTTCTTCAGGCTGTTACATCCGTACATACATCGAATTCCTCTCTAGCTGGGACAACTGGCAACATTTAATTTTTTCTGGCCAGAGTCCAGTTTTAAGAATAATTATTGACAACATGTACTATCCTGTGACACTTGATGTCCTTCACCAGATATTTTCAAAGTTTGGTGCGGTCTTGAAGATTATTACATTTACTAAGAATAACCAATTTCAAGCTTTGCTGCAGTATGCTGATCCATTAAATGCACAGCAAGCAAAATTAGCCTTGGATGGACAAAATATATATAATGCCTGCTGTATTCTGAGGATTGCTTTTACTAAATTGGTGAATTTAAATGTGAAGTACAATAATGACAAAAGTAGGGACTACACTCGCCCTGACCTACCATCTGGAGATGGACAGCCATCATTGGATCCAGCTATTGCTGCAGCTTTTGCCAAAGAAACGTCTCTTTTAGGGCTTCCAGTTACAGCTGTTCCAGGAACTCTAAGTCCCATGGGTATTCCTAATGCTGCTGCGGCAGCTCATGCTGCTGGTCGTGCTGGTATGGGTGGAATGGCACCTGGAGTCTATACTGTACTCTTGGTTAGCAATCTAAATGAAGAGATGGCTTCGCCCCAAAGTCTGTTTACCCTCTTCAGTGTTTATGGGGATGTGCAGCATGTGAAGATTTTATACAATAAGAAAGACAGTGCTCTCATACAGATGGCTGATGCGAACCAATCTCAACTTGCAATGAGTCATCTTAATGGTCAAAAAATGTATGGAAACATCATTCGAGTAACTCTCTCCAAGCATCAGACAGTGCAGCAGTGCAACTGCTCAAAGCCTTTGGTGTAACTTCAGAGGACTTTTTATAGTTTTTTCACAGTCTGATCATTTCAGAACTGAGGCATTTTCAATATTATATTCAACGAAGCCATAGTTGTTGCTTATATATCTTATGCAACTAACAACCATTGGGTATAATGTTACTTGTTGTATTATATATCTGGATGCAATGACAGAGGCAGCACAATAACGGCCGGGTGGCACACTATGCTAAGCACAGATTTTTAGCTTACGTGTTTTTAAGTCACGCCCTTAATTACATCAGGCATGCCCCTTTGAGAGACCCCCCAGTTTTTTCATCCCACTTAAAGCCCTGAGCAAGCCTAAAAGCACCACGTGTGTTTTCAGAATCACTAACATATATTAGTGACTCTGAATGCACACATGCGTATCCAGGAAACCATCTTCAGAGCTGATAAGTGAACTCATGATTATCAGTTTTAAAGAGTGGAGTAACCCCGCCTTGGTAGAGCCAGCTCTGTTCTGCAGATAGTCTTGCCCTGATGACCTTGAATAATTCTTAAACAGATTATTGCAAATAGCATTTTCCCTTCATTTATTTTTAATCTGGGTAATGTGTGAGATTGTATTACAGACATTTTATGACAAATGTGCCCTTGTTTCATGCAACATCCATAAAAAATGTTTATTTTAGATCCAAACAGGATCTCAGATATGAGAAATGGGAGGATGTCACAGTGATTATTTGCAGTAGTATTAGTGGGTTTCTACTGGGTTACAATGTTGGAAAAATACATCACTATCCCTGAATATTAACTATAAACACATTTGGAATTTGAACCAGTGTGTCTGTGCACTGTTTGTGATCTGGCCAAAAGGACACAAGAAAGGTGAAACTGGATCATAAATTCAAAGCTGATCCGCACAGAGGCCCCCAAAATACGTTTGGCCTAGGGTGCTCAAAGTCCTTAAGATGTCCCTGAGCCACCGCTGTGTAGTTAGTTAGGAAAAAAGAGGTTCACTGGCACTGTGGAATGAGGCCGGTTGCCCTGGTTTACTAATATATATTAGTGTAGCTTTGTCGTGGTTGCAGATGCTCTGCACTGCACTTTCTCATTTCGAACATGACACAACCATTGTACGCCAGTCACCAATATGAAGGCCATCCCCCTGGCTGGACTGGCCTTAGCAGGCATTGGGCGTTTGCCTGGGAGGCTGGAAGGGTGGGGGTCGGTTTTGGAGCAGTGGGGGCCAGGTTTGTTACTGGGGGCAGTTTTGCAGTGATGCTGCAATATGGGCCCTAAGTAACAAAAGCACCAGTGCTGGGGACCGGTTTTAAGCAGTAGTGCTTGACACTTGCCCCCCCCCCACCCCACCCCTGGTGGGTGGGAGCCGGTGCTGCAAAATTGCCAGGGCTACTTTGGGTTCCCAGTCCGGCCCTGCCTACCCCATCAAACAGGCCTCCTCCGTTCCAGTACCTAGGTCATTTATCTGCACAATCAAGCAGGAACCCCAGTGTCAGAACCCCTGTCGCTGCACCCACACATGCGGTCGGGTTCTTGGCACACATTGCTGTGGCTGGAGCGCACAAAGACCTCATACTGCCGGAACAGAGAGGAAAAAAATTAGAGGGAACATTGGTCCTGGCCCCATTCCTCTTTTTAATTTACATAAATGCCCTTGGTGACCACTTAGTGAAGGACGGAAAAGATATCCCCAAAATCAATTCATGAGAAATTCCTGTCCTGCTCTACGCAGGTGATGCTGTCCTAATTGCTCGAACAGCAAATGGCCTACAATCCTTGTTAGATGCTTTTAATAATTTTATGGATAACCTAGGACTTAGAACTAACTGAACCAAGTCATTTATAATGAAGTGTGGCCCAAAAATGTCGAAGACCAGAAAGTTTTTGCTCGGTGGAGAAGAAGTGGAAAAAACTTCCACTTCACTTACCTGGGCGTTCCTATTGATACTGATTTTAATTGGAGGTTTTTAATGAATGTCAGAGTTTTACAATTTCAAAGGGCAATTGATGTAGTTTTTAGATGTGCAAAAAGGCTGGGACATAAACCCAAAAGTGAGCTGCTATGTATTTTTTTTTTTTAACACTTTATTTTTCAAATACGGTCTCACTCCGAGCTGTAATGCTAGGGCAGTCAATGTATTGCAAACACCCTGAGCAGTGGCCTCGCATCGTGGTCCCGCCACGCTGTGTCGTGCAGCTGCGTGGCCAGCACCTTCCCCTCAACCCACTCCCTCCGGCACTATGCCGTTATCTGCCTGTGTGCTGGAAGCCTGCTTAGCTGCGTCCAGGTGTGCCCTCAGTGGTCCCCATATGTCTTTGGGGCGGGATGTCGGTGGCATAAGACTGGCATATAATTCTGCGTTGGTGTTGCAAAATACTAAGCTGCACAGCCAGTCTTGTAGTTTGGGGGCTGTCTTCCTGCCCCAGTGAATGGCCACCTCCCTCTTCGCTAGCAATAGCCCCAGGGACGCCAATCTCCTTACTTTCTTGGGAATCTGAACTGTATAGCCCAAGAGGGCAATTTCAGGAAGGGGGACAAGTGGAATCCCAATTATTTTCCCTAGTGTCTCATGCACCGCTGCCCAGTAGGTCTGTAAAAGAGGACAGGTCCAAGCCAGATGCAGAAAGTCAGCATGTGGGGAGGTGCATTTTAAACAATTGTGTGACTTAGTAGCATCAATCTTGTGGGCCATGGCTGGTGTAAAATAGGCACGTCGGAGAAATTTGAAATGTAATAACTTATGGCGGCTGTTAAGCGAGACGTCCCTGGTGACCATACAACACTTCTCCCATTGTTTGTCTGTGATCGCTCCACCCGTATCTGCCTCCCAGTCCTGTCTAATCTTGGAGTCATCTACAGGGAGCAGTTGGGCGCAGGTCTTGTACATTTTGGAATTGAGGCGTGCGCCACTCGTGCTCTCCAGGACCAAACCAAGCGGGGGAACGAATCTGGTTCAACCGGGTATGAGGGAAACGCCGCACGCAATGCGGATTTCATTCTGCTCATTAGGAAGCGGGTCATAAAGCTGCATTCAGAGAATCTGTCGTCTTCGTCTATGGAGAAAATATTACCCCCAGGGAACAGATCGCCCATCTTAACTATGTCTGCTGCTGCCAGTGTACGCTGTACTATTCCTTCTCCAGTGAGTGGGAACCATCTAGTATTGGGTAATGGTAGGGCAGAGGAGTATAGAGATGCAGCACCCATGCGCTTTATCAGCTTGTCCCAAGCCCAAGCAGTAGTTGACACCGTCTGAATGTCCCGCCTGTCCCGTGGGTAACCACCCGGCAGTATTTCACTCAATTTGTCCGGGAGAACCAGGTCCGCCTCTGGTCTTAAAAACGGGATACGGGCATCAGGGTGAAACCAAGCGTGCGCGTAGCGGCATTGTGCTACCAAGTAGTACAATTGGAAGTCTGGGACGTTAAAACCCCCTCTGTCGTATGGCAGGGTCAGTATGGACCAGCGCACGCGGGCCGTTTACCACCCCATACCAGTCGGATCATGAGTGTCCGTAGAGTGCGAAAGAAACTGTCCGACAGGGGCACAGGGATATTATTAAAGAGATATAAGAATTTGGGGAGAACCACCATTTTTAATATGGCCACCCTGCCCGCTAGTGACAAGGGTAGCCTCAACCATCTGTCTACCTGTTCTTCTAGTTTTGAAAAAGGTCTGTCCATAGTTTAAGCGTATGATCTGAGTGGTGTCCAGGTGGATATGGATGCCAAGATATTTCACCGAGTCCTGGCACCATTCAAGAGGGAATTCGCAATCCCATTTGACTGTGCCCGCCGTTAGCTGGGAATATGATGGACTTTATGTCAGTTGATGCCCAGTCCCGAAAATCTACCAAAACGGATAATTTCACGAATCAGAGGAGCCAGGCTTAAGTGGGGCTCACGGACATACAAGATGGTATCGTCCGCGTACAGGGAAGCTAAAAGGGGGCCCGTTTTGAATTGTAGCCCTCTATGTAGATGGTGTTCTTGGAAATGCCTAATTAGCGGGTCCATTGCTAGAATGAACAATAGAGGGGACAGCGGGCATCCCTGTCGGGTCCCACGGTATAACCAAAATGGCCTTGACAGAGTGCCATTCAAGCGGAGTCGTGCCGAGGGGCCGCTGTATAGCAAGGAAACGGTTGCGATGAAGCCATAAGGTAGACCTATTCGCTGCATCACCTCCACCAGGAACGGCCACTCCAAAGAGTCAAACGCCTTCTCTGCGTCAAGTAATACCGCCGCCGCCGGCACCTCAGGCTGTATTCTGTGCAGCACAGTGAACAGTGTTCAGAGGTTCAAGGACGTGGAGCGTTTGGGGACAAAGCCAGACTGCATTGGGGAAATGATATACTCCATCAGCTGTGAAAGCTTGTTGGCGAGTACTTTCGCCAAGATTTTGTAGTCCAAGTTCAATAAGGACAGCGGCCGGTAAGAGCCGCATTCTTTGTGGTCTTTGCCTGGCTTCGGAAGGAGGATAATCACAGCTTCACGCATTGTGGGGGAGACTTTGCTTTTCCAATGCCTCCGCATACACCTCAATTAACTGGGGGCCAAAATGTCTTTGAACTCTTTATAGAAGTCCCCGGTAAAACCATCTAATCCCGGGGCAGTAGATCCCCGCAGGGTGTCTATGGCTAGAATGACATCAGCGACGGATATTGGTTCTGCCATAAAGTCTAACATGTATTTCTCCAAGAATACCAATGCGATTTCATCTAGGTATGCAGTCTGGACCATGCCGTCGGGGTCTATTCTAGATGTGTAAAGTGTAGTATAATAATCTAAGAATTCATCCCGGATATCCACCGTGGAAGTGAGAGTGGTGCCGGCTGCGGAGTGCAATTCGGTGATATAATTTTTACTGTAAGGTGGTCTCAGCATTTGCGCCAGGACTCTGCCAGGTCGTTCGCCCTCCCGTATCGTCTTGCCGTGTGGTATTTACCCATGTACAGAATCTTGCGATCCGCTGTGTCCCTGTATTCAGTCAGTAGGGCAAGTCTCGCAGCCTGAGCCATTGTGTCAGGGAGGGTCGCCAATTAGGAGTCTATCGCAGCTATTTCACGCTCAATGCGGGTCATTGTCTGTCTAAGCTCTTTAAGCACCCCCGCCTGTTTGGCGATGCACACTCCCCTGATAACGGCCTTAAATCCCTCCCACAGGACAGCCACTGTGTCCACCGAGCCGGCATTAAGTTAAAAATAGTCCTCTATCGCTTCCCGAACCTCAGTCTTGAACAGGTCGTCTTGGAGGGCTCTCCCAGGGAAACGCCACTGCCTCTCGTACCCTTCCGGTCGTGGGAGCATTAAATGTAAAACTATTGGTGAGTGGTCAGAATATGTGCAAGGGAGCGTAGTATGGGAGTCAAACCAGTTCGCAACAACGGAAGAAATCTGCCAATAGTCTATCCTGGACCAGGTTCCGTTTGGGCCAGAGTGATGGGTGTATTTGGTGAGGGTGGGGTTGTGTCTTTGCCAACTGCTATGTATTTTTAAAAGCAAATGTCTATAGGTTGCAACATATGGGGCAGGTATCTGGGGACATGTAAATTGTAAAGCCCTCCAGACAGTACAGCACAAGTTTATAAGAAGACTCCTGGCTATTCCACACTCCACCCCAACATCATTTTGCCACAAGGATGTTGGGCTAAACTACCTGGGGGATTATATCAAATTACAACCCCTCTTACTGTGGCAGCGTATTTAGAAAAATCCAGAAGCCCAATTATGTAGATCAGTGCTCTCACATTGTATGAATCTGAACAGTTGCTTAGACATCCCTTGGCTTAAATCTGTTAAAAAAGGGATTCAAAAGTCTGGGCATCCCAGCTTTTTATCATAGCCTCGCTCTTTTATCAAACGTTTCCTCAGCACACATAAAAAATCTTTTTTATCAATGTGCGCTAAAAGCACGGCAGGACGATAGCCGGGAAGAGTGTGGAGTTAACCTTCAGGCTCCACTATTACACCCAGCACTTTACTTACAGTTTATTGTACATGAAAGACAGAAGTTTCTACTCACAAGGTTTTGACTACAAACCTTACACTTTCTTGTGGCTTACCCCACTAAAGGTACTTGGTTTTCATCTTTACCTCTCTGTCATTGTGAGATCCCTGCAGAACAGAGCACTTTGCACTTTACATTATTTTGCACATTTTATCTACATCAAAAAAGGCAGTTTCTGCACCCCATATTGCGTGCCTTGGACTCAAGATCCCACATAGCAGCCTTTTCTTACTTGCAGTGCCTGGGAAATAAAACTGTTATTATTGCTGTTTTAAATTACATCTTAAGTTCCCTGAGACTACGATCTAAATATTGAAACTTTTCGGTATTCGGCTGCTATCATATTATTTAATGGATCTTATCTGAAGTTTTTATGGTGTGTTAGCTGTACTGTGTATTTTAATATATGACTTTTATGGCTCGTTAGAGCCGAATAAAGAATTTGATGATGATGACTCGACTTTGGCGTGATGGTCGGGAACAGCTGACACGCCTGCAGGGTTGGTGCCAAGTCAGTTGTTTCTCTCACAGTTCTTGCTTTTCGCGGCTCTTTGGTCCTTCTTCTTCTTTTGGTCGCAAGATCCGATTTTCTGGTGCCAGGGTTCCCATAAATTCTGAAGTTAGGGCTGTTAGGGGAGTGCAGGGTAGTAGCCAATGGGCTACTTATCCCTGGGGTCTCTACGCCTTCTATATGACCACTTCCTGGGGGAAGTGGGTATAACACTGTCCCAGAAAGCCTAAATTTGCCATCATCAGGAAGGTCACTTCTGAAAAGTAGCATCTACTTCAGGTGACCCAGTTCATGGGTGGTGCTCACCTCAATGTGAACACACCGGTCTTTCCTAGTGAATTTTCCTGCCTGTCCAGGTGTCAAAGGGCTCTGGACAAAGGAGGCCAGTTTCCTCTCCTGTGAGAGAAGCCAGATTCGCATTGCAAAGGCAGTGGGCCTCTTTGAAGCTCCCCGGCCCTGGAATGCTAATTCGCAGGTGATCCTGTAAGCGGGGGTGCAAAGCACTCTCTGCTCAAGCAGGCTTAGTTTATGGCCCCCGGAGAGGAAAGGCCCTCACCCTTGGGGGCAGCAACTCGTCTCTGGTACGAGAATCAATCAGTCAGCACACCAGGGGCTGGTAGGGTTTCTGGGGGCACCTCTGAGGTGCCCTCTGGGTGCATGTATTACTAAACCTGCTATTGGAATAAGTGTGGGTTTATTAATACCAGATGTTTGATACCAAACATCCCTATTTTCGATGAAGCCATCATGTAGCTGGGGAACTCGTTTTCACCAGTGTCCAGCACATGCTTTTAAAATGGCTTCCCTGATCACTCATACTGGCAGGAGTGGAACTGACCAGTAAGGGGGCATATCCGCTCAGGCATTTAGGCCCTCACATGTAGTATAGTGCTCTCTGCCTTAGGGCTGTAAGGTCTGCCGTAGAGGCAACTTACCTATACTGCATGCAGTGTTTGCAGGCATGGCACACAGGCTGTGTGCCATGTTGTGTTTTCACTTTTGTCTGCACCAAGACACGCAGCCTGCAGTGGCAGTTTACATGAGCTTGGTAAGAGGTCCCTTAGGGTGGCACAATTCGTGCTGCTGCCTGTAGGAAGCTGGCTCTCTATTTAGTGTACTAAAATGAAGTACACTGTGCAGAGAGTCCAGTGAATCCTCAAAAGGTATACAGAGGTAAAAGCAGCTAATTATAATGCCCTTTTTACGGTAGTGTGGGCAAGCAGTTAGGCTTATCAGCGGGTAGCGCTAAGCATTTTTCGTACTCTTGCAATAAATGAGACACACACTCAAGAATAAATCCGAGACCAATTTATAAAAATAATGTTGATTTTTATGTAATTTTTTAGACCAAGAACACAGTTCTAAGGTAAGTACTGTTGGAGTTGCCATTTTCCAAAGTTTGGAAAATATATCACTTTTGTGCGCAATTAAGGACCATTGGAAACATTGGGGGAAAAGCTGAAAAATGCATATAAAATCAGGCAATGCGTTCACGAAGTTCACCTTCTCGTTTTAGGTCAATGTCAGGACCAGGTCCATAGTTCCAGCAGGAGAAGTTCAGAAGCATCCCGGATCGACCAGGAGAAGAGTGCTGAGGGTCTTGCAAAGCTGGTGCGCAAAGACGAAGGGGGCCACTTAAAAACACGCTGCACAGGAGGACTTACAGGTAAGTCTGCTGGGTGTCCTTGGAGGGAGGAGGTCACAAAGGCTTGGGGACCATGGGAGCACAGCCAGTTGGCCGGTGCCCGGGCCAGTGGGGCCGGGTGCTGAACGAACAGGTCAGCCGGGCATTGTGCATCTTGAGGTCCTCACAGTCAGGAGTAGGCAACTTGGGGGGCAATCTTGGGGTAGCTGGGCCACTCAGGAAGTGGATCTCTGGTGTCTTGATGTATCTCAGTGGGTGCTTGCTTCTGGTGCTTTGGGAGTCCGGTGTGGATTCTTCTTTTTGGTGTTAGCCATTGGGGGTTTAGTACCCCAGGTATTATGTGCTGCGGCTCCAGTAGGTCCTGGTGACTCCAAACCTGGTTGGGAGTCAGATCTGACCCTCTGGAGCTGTTGTACATGTTCTTACTTCGGTGCTGCATTGAGGTCATCAGGGAGCAGCAAGTTGACAAACCGGACTTCACAAGATCGTTGCCTGCGGGGTACAGGGGAGTGATACTTTCACTCCAAGGGAGCTTCTCAGTGATTTCTTGAAGGCTGGAGGTGCTCCGGGGTTCTTGGAGTCCTTTCAGGTTCAGGACAATGCAGCAGGCAGTGACTGTCGGGTCCTTGAGGCAGCAGGCAGTATTTGGCACCTTTTTCTTCTCCAGCAGTGCTTCAGTTCTCATGCAGCTAGTCTTCTTTGGCCTGGTCTTCTCTGTCTGTCAAATCTGATGTTCAGGTCTCGGGGGGTCACCTAAATACTGAATTTAGGTGCGTTACAAGGGAAAACAGGTAGTAGCCAATGGGCTACCTAACTTTAGGTTGTCTACACCCTCTAGGGACCACTTCCTTTGGGAAGGGGCACTACCCTAGCCCTGATAGGTTGTTTCTACACCATCCCAAGATCGTGAAATTTCATGAGAGGGGTTCACATCGCCTGCCCTGCCTAAGGGGTGATGTAGGCTAAGTAGGGACCCTCCTCCTAATCTAACAAAATTTCCGGCCTTTTCTCCCACCAAAAGTGGAGCAGGAATGGGGGCTTGGCCTCCCCCACTATCTGGAGGTTTCTGGGTTGGATTTCAAAGGTGGAATCGCCTTAAAAGCTTCCTGTCCAGGAAGGCTTTGTCTCTGTCCCCTGAGAGTGCTGGCTCTTACCCCATAAGGTCAGAAACATGTCTGGTGGTGGTGGCAGGCTGGCGAAAACAAGTCAGAGACCACACCAGTGCTTGGTAGGTTTTCAGGGATCCTCTAAAAGGGTCTCCTGTGTGAATTCATTAATGAATCTAACACTGGCATCAGTAAGGATTTATTAAGACAAGGTGTTTGGTACCAAACATCTTAGAAATCAGTAAAGCCACCATGGAGCTAGGAAACCTGTGCAAAGCTGGTGCGCAAAACGAAGGGGGCCACTTAAAAACACGCTGCACAGGAGGACTTACAGGTAAGTCTGCTGGGTGTCCTTGGAGGGAGGAGGTCACAAAGGCTTGGGGACCATGGGAGCACAGCCAGTTGGCCGGTGCCCAGGCCAGTGGGGCCGGGTGCTGAGCGAACAGGTCAGCCGGGCATTGTGCATCTTGAGGTCCTCACAGTCAGGAGCAGGCAACTTGGGGAGGCAATCTTGGGGTAGCTGGGCCACTCAGGAAGTGGATCTCTGGTGTCTTGATGTATCTCAGTGGGTGCTTGCTTCTGGTGCTTTGGGAGTCCGGTGTGGATTCTTCTTTTTGGTGTTTGCCATTGGGGGTATAGTACCCCAGGTATTATGTGCTGCGGCTCCAGTAGGTCCTGGTGACTCCAAACCTGGTGGGGAGTCAAATCTGACCCTCTGGAGCTGTTGTACATTTTCTTACTTTGGTGCTGCATTGAGGTCATCGGGGAGCAGCAAGTTGACAAACCGGACTTCACGAGATTGTTGCCTGCGGGGTGCAGGGGAGTGATACTTTCACTCCAAGGGAGCTTCTCAGTGATTTCTTGAAGGCTGGAGGTGCTCCGGTGTGCTTGGAGTCCTTTCAGGTTCAGGACAATGCAGCAGGCAGTGACTGTCGAGTCCTTGAGGCAGCAGGCAGTATTTGGCACCTTTTTCTTCTCCAGCAGTGCTTCAGTTCTCATGCAATTGGTCTTCTTTGGCCTGGTCTTCTCTGTCTGTCAAATCTGATGTTCAGGTCTCAGGGTGTCACCTAAATACTGAATTTAGGTGCGTTACAAGGGAAAACAGGTAGTAGCCAATGGGCTACCTAACTTTAGGTTGTCTACACCCTCTAGGAACCACTTCCTTTGGGAAGGGGCACTACCCAAGCCCTGATAGGTTGTTTCTACACCATCCCAAGATCGTGAAATTTCAGGAGAGGGGTTCACATCGCCTGCCCTGCCTAAGGGGTGATGTAGGCTAAGTGGGGACCCTCCTCCTAATCTAACAAAAGTTCCGGCCTTTTCTCCCACCAAAAGTGGAGCAGGAATGGGGGCTTGGCCTCCCCCACTATCTGGAGGTTTCTGGGTTGGATTTCAAAGGTGGAATCGCCTTAAAAGCTTCCTGTCCAGGAAGGCTTTGTCTCTGTCCCCTGAGAGTGCTGGCTCTTACCCCATAAGGTCAGAAACATGTCTGGTGGTGGTGGCAGTCTGGCGAAAACAAGTCAGAGACCACACCAGTGCTTGGTAGGTTTTCAGGGGATCCTCTAAAAGGGTCTCCTGTGTGAATTCATTAATGAATCTAACACTGGCATCAGTAAGGATTTATTAAGACAAGGTGTTTGGTACCAAACATCTTAGAAATCAGTAAAGCCATCATGGAGCTAGGAAACCCGTGTTGACAAGTATCCAGCCCATGTACTCTTTATGGCTTCCCTGTGCACTTACAATATCTCAGAATAGACTTGACATTGTAGGGGCATATCTGCTCATGCCGATATGCCCTCACATAGCATATAGTGCACCCTGCCTTAGGACTAAAGGCCTGCAGGAGGGGTGACTTACCTATATCTTATGCAGTGTATGGGTGGCATGGTACACAGGGCTGTGTGCCATGTTGACTCTTCAGATTTCTCTGCACCAAGACACGCAGACTGCAATTGCAGAGTGCATAGCCTTGCTAAGGGGTCACTGGGGTGGCAAACCAGTGCTACTGCCCCAGAGGACCCTCTTCGGTACCCATGCCCTAGGTACCAGGGGTACCATTTACTAGGAACTTATGGGGTAACTGAAGTTGTGCCAATCATGCTACAGTGTTTGGGAAAGAGATCTGGCACTGGGAACCTAGTGAGCAGGAACCCAGTGCACTTACAGTTCAAAATCACATAAGGCCTCAGGCAAAATGTGGGGGCTAACCATGCAAAAAGAGGCACTTCCTACACCGCCCATGGGAACCCTCTTTAGTACCTCAGGCCCTAGGTACCAGGGGTACCATTTACTCAGGACTTTCAGAGGGTACTAAAGGTATCGCCAATTGGGGCAAACAATTGCACAGTTTTGGGAAGGAGATCTGGCATTGGGGACCTGGTTAGCAGGAACCCAGTGCACTTCCAATTGAAATCACATAAAATGCCAGGCAAAAAGTGTAAGGTGACCATGTCAAAAAGGGCACTTCCCTACACATACATTTTATAAAACTAGAGTAGTAAAGAAAAAGCCTACATCAATAGCGGTTTGTTTCCTTTCTTTGCAACATTTCATGAATGTTGAGAAAGATTGCTTCAACAATGTAGTTAAAGCTGCCATCATGAGGCGACAGCAGCCATACAGAACATTGTTTAGCAAACATCCCAGGTATATGCAAACAAGAAACATGTGAAGTACAAACCAACAATTGTATCATGGATGACAAAAGGAGCATGGGTAGGTTAAGGGAAGGGGGTGTGAGTGGGGCAAAAAGGGGCCGGCGTACTAAGCTTAATATCATTATATCTCCTTCATGAAACAGGCATAGGGTGTTTGGCCATAGCCATAAATTCCTTCATATCTGCTGAGTACAGTGGCAAGGGTATCAAAGGGCCTTTGCTTTAAAGTGGGTTCCGTCCATTTAATTTTCCTGGATTTTTCATTTTTGACTACCTGCTTTTATGTCTTTTACAGCGAGTGAGTCTCATTATCTGAGTTTCACTCAAGGTAAATTCAAGGTAAGGGACTGAGAGTGCTAACCACCAGTGTCCGTCTTTTAAAATAAAGCCTTTGCTGCGCAGCTCAGGTATGATGCTCTGGGCTGGTTACACGTGAACACATCAGCACATACACATGTGCATGTGTGCACGCATTTATGACTACCTTCTTATGTAACCTGGTATCTCCGCACAGGTAGCCTGTTGCAGAAGGGGCGCTTCGTGGTGTAGTACTGGCCTGAGGTAGGCCTTATAATGTAAGTGGGCATTCATAGAACAGGTCTTTAATGCTTATTGAAGGTCTGTGGTGCTCACACAATATTACACATTAAAGGCAAAATCTGCCCTAAAGTACAGTTTTGCCCCACTTAAGCCTACAGGGTCCTAGTGAGGTGCCAAACTAGGGGTAGACATGTACCCCACATGTAGATTTGCAGTCCCTAACATCATATATACACACCTTATGGCACTATAAGAACCGTCATATTTCCCTGCTTCAGCTCATAATCAGATTCCAGACCTTTGGTCCCCCCATACTGGGGCCAAGTTAATTACTCTACTCCTCAGTAGAAGTATCAAAGAAACATAATAGAGCAATTAGCAGTGCGTGAACCTGGGAAAGGAGGGGGTGGGGAGGAAATCTGGATCTGTTAATTATCTTGTCACACTGTATCTGAGCTGGGACAGCCCAGGCCCACAGAAACAAAAGGAGGAGGGCCAGACCTCTGGAGCCAACATGGAAGTGGCTGATCTTTGAATTTTTGGTGAGAAAGAATCAGGCAGCTGTGTCAACTAGAGGCAGAGCTGAGGCTCTCAGGGAATCACTTTCCACAGACTTGTTGAAGTCACCACATTAGATTGTTCCAGAATGCTGTGCAGGAGGGTTGGGACAGCAGCGTATTAATCATGTGGCACCCTCGGATTCAGTTCAGTTCAATAAACTTTATTTTGGTTGTCAGACCATAAAAGTGCAAAATCCATGAATACAATCCAGTAAAATTTACATATACAAAAATTCATTGTTCTCACTTAAAAGAATAGTAACTGACCAGTTAATATAACTTAATACATAAAAATACAAGCCATTTTAAAACTATACCAATAAAAAGTTCCCATTTAGTTAGTGAAATAAAACTTCAGCCTTCGCTAGGGACCTGACATTCAGTTCTAAAGGGATTGCTCTGTTAACTACTCTTCATAAAAGCATAAATAAGTTTCCCCACTAGTAATGCCTAGTAAAAGGCACACTATTTCCCTGTTGGAAAGGATAACAAATGTGACTTTTGAGCCTTCCTTCTGATTCCCCACATATGGCCCAAAAACTTTGCAAGTGCGCAAACAAACAGAGGTCTTGTATCTGATTTTAAAATACGCACAGCTACACCATGGTCTCTGGTTCCAAGCAGTTTGTAGATAGGGATTAACCATTTTCTTCTAGGCCCAGTGTGTACAACCAAAAAGAACGTGGCCAATAGATTCAATTGGAGCAGAACAACAGGAACATCCCTTGTTCAGAGCAGCATTACATAGCCGTGAGTTTGTAAATGAGTTCAAGGGTAGTGAGCCATGCCTAAATTGGATATAAAGCTTTCTATCTGCTGGGAGCTGAATAAGATCCAGGGAATATGACAGTTTAAAATCCAGAAATTCCTTGGTTAGTCTGCCCAACTTACTACCCCTGATATCATTCTGGGCTACCCAATCCCAGTACATAAGTTTCAGTAGCTTTTTTTGTGCAGTTCTGGGCAATTAATGCTGCCCCATTGGCCTTTTACCCCGATACTATCAAGTAGGTTTTTGATGTTCCTAATCCAGCCTATCTTCTTAGATGTATCTAGGGAGCAAACTTTGATAAAAGCTAAGGCATATGAAGACAGTTCAGGGGTCGAAACTAATCTCTGCCAGAAGAGAAGCGGGCGGAGTTTTACTAAGGGCCATATGTATCAAGCCCATTTCCCGTTCGCAAACGGGCCGATTCTCAGAATCGGCCCATTTGCGAACGGGAACAAGCCTTTGGGATGTATCATCCCAAAAGGCATTCGCAAATAGAGAATCGCAAAATTGCGATTCTCTATTTTATGCGAATACATTAGAGAATCGCAAATTGCGATTCCTTAAATGAAATGTATGAAGCACCTAAGTTGTGCGATTATGGCTTAGGAATCGCAAATTACCACCAACTACAGGTTGGTGGTAACTTGCGATTTCTTTGAGAAATGCATTTTTTTGCATTTTTCAAAGTGGCATGTGGCGCACATACATGCCCCTAGGGCATGTATGTGCGTCACATGTGCACCCATGCTCATTTCAGGGTGCAACAGGGTGTCCTTTGGACACCCTTGCAACCTTGAAATTGCATTCTCAATTTGCGATTCTCTAATTGCTAATCGCAAATTGAGAATGTCCTCCCATTCATTCCTATGGGCCTCTAGGCCCATAGGAATGAATGGGGAGGGTTTCCTTAACTGCGATTCGCAATTTGCAGATCCTAATTATGAATATGTAGGATTCGCAAATTTTATTGCGAATCCTACATACATCTCGTTTGCGATTCTCAAATAGCGATTCTCAAAAATTCGCTATTTGAGAATCGCAAACACAAACTTTGATACATATGGCCCTAAATCTTTAACAGATTTGACACCCATATCCAAATTGAGAGGGTAGAGTGGTGTGCTTAAAGGAAGTGACACTAGGTTCCTAAGGAACTTATTCTCCGTCACAGTTAGATCATTCACTTTTTCGAAACCCCACAACTGAGCCCCATAAAGGGCACAGCTTACGG
Source organism: Calotriton arnoldi (assembly GCA_963921515.1). Lineage (NCBI taxonomy): Eukaryota > Metazoa > Chordata > Amphibia > Caudata > Salamandridae > Calotriton > Calotriton arnoldi. The sequence continues at coordinate 495,431 of CAWUFW010008085.1, forward strand.
CCTTGCTTTTGTAAATCTCTAGAGATGGTGCGACCGGTTTTGTGTACGAGCAGCAATGTTCCTTCCTTAGGGCCACAGTTACCTGCATAAACTTTAGGTTTGCCTTAATTAGATGTTGCTTCCAGGACATACCTTCTGACAATTTAATGCCCAAATATTCAAAACTGCTCACCCTCGCTAAGGGAATATTATTTAGAGTTAGACGCCCTTTGAATGATCTGCCGGGATTCAGCATCATAAGCTTTGTTTTAGTAGTATTTATTTCTAGGCCTCTCTCATCACAGAAGGCCTTGAATTGGTTTAATAACGTCTGAAGCCCCCTATGTATTTTACAGACAAAGAGCGTTTCATCTGCAAAGAGAAGTGTTGCAATTTTCTCATTAGAAATAAAAAGAGAGGGACCCCTTCGCCTCACCAAAGGAATAGGGTACTATTGACAAGTTAGAAGTAAGTTTATCCTTTGGTTTCTACACACTTACTAATCTATGCATAGTTTACTCATGACCCATAGCATTCAACCCAAAGATTCCACACAATAAACAATATAGCCCAAGCAGTAAACACAAAAAACGGTCAAAGTAGAAATTTCATACAGTAATATTTATTAAAAAGGGTTTTACACAATTATTCTTATAACATCAGTTCATAAAAACTCTTAAAAACTTTTTGTGCAAAAATGACTATTACCATGATACACAAGTAATTAAAAACCAAATTCATATACAATGTATACTCAAACTGTCCACTTGTGCTCATTGGGTGAGGGAAAAACCCTGTGGACAAACATCGATACACCTAATCTTTCGAGAGACAAGAAAAGACAGTATACTTTGTCATTTAGTTGGACACATTCGTAAGAAAAGAAATATTGACTAGGACCCGATACGTTCACTTTCATTCAGTATCTATGGTTCCAGTCAAATAGATGAATTGTGTAGAAGAAGCGTCAACGCGTTTCGATGGTGTTTGTAATTTATACCATCTTTTTCAAGACACAATTATATACTCTCGATGTACACCTCAAAGTTGAACATAGAACAAATGCCTGTATATGAAACAAATATATGCTTGTATCAGTAACCTTTATATTACACAATTTCTAAATACATAAAACAAGTGCATGCTCTAAAACATTTTTTACATACATTCTAAGCACTCTATAAATAAAAACCATTGGATACAACAAACCCTAAACAATGGCGATAAGAAAGAGTTCTTTCAATAATTTCATACTAGAGACAGGAAAAATTGGCCTACTGGATGGGCTCAGAAAGAGACACGCTTTATGCATTCACTCATACACCCTACTATCTCTCTGCTCACCATTTGATTCTACCGATATGTACTATTTATCTCATTTTTCATATTTATTCACTAAAAGTATAATTAGATCTCGCAAACCACTGCGCATTATAATAGCGCTACAGCTACATTTCTAGGTGAGCTCTGCTGGTTAATGCTTCACCTCGTCTATATTTTATTATTGAAGACAACCTACCTGATTGCAGTGTCCAAATTGATTTTCTGCGCTGTATGGCAAAAGAAGTAAATGTCCTAGGCTACCCTCGGTGCCCAATACAAATCTGTATTGTAGAGGAAAGGTAGAAATACTATAAGTCCTCTATTCCTACTCATACATGGCTCTTATTGTTTTTGTATAAGTTAGAATAATATTACCTTGTTATTAACTGGAACGACAGGGCAGTCGTTTTGTTAAAGTAATATATAATATGATATAGCCGCATCTATTAAAAATTTCCTTAATACGATCTGTAACGTATAAGAATCGCTTTTAACTATCTTTCCGTTATTCTAAATTCTAATACATTGTGCCATCGTAAAGGCTTGCCTACCTCAATATAATGTGCTGGGAGCCGACACTTTGTTGATTATAAAATGTCGGCTTCTACACTCTATTGGAGATATAGAAGTTCAAGCGATGTGTGCGTAACAACCCTTCATCAATTGGGCCTGCAACACAAAAGAAAAAGGGAAAGGGCATTTTATTGCTATGAATTGTCCCGAAGGAAAGGGTACAATTGTAATAACAAACCCCCCCCACAAAAACATCTGCGCTATCGTGAATACGGAACGCATACTAAACGCAGCCGATCATACCTCTGCACGTCCTCGTGGAAAATTCTACGCGGCTCTCCTGGCTCGAATATTCACCCGATCAGTCAAATTGGCTGAATGCCGACTTTAAATACTCAGCGTGAGTCAATTCAAATTTCACTTCACTTCCTGTGTACGTCCGAGCGTGTGCCTCGAATCGCAGCCCGGAGTAACTATGACCTCGTACTCGATGTACCCGGAGGTGAAAAAATGTTAAGAGGAGAAGACCGGCTCCGACCTCTAAAATAGGCTCCATCTTGAAATGTGTCTTTAATATAACCTCACTACTGATGCTCCATGGAAACGAGCGAGATATTACCATATATTAACGTTCTCTCTTAATTACAAATGGAACTGTCCTCTCATAAAGCAGTTCCATAGTAAAATTCGAAAGTGTTCATATTCCGGGCAAAATCACTCTTCAGATGGCATACTTTAAAGGACAGCAAATGGTTATACCTCAAAACGGTTAAAAAGAAGATAACAGGGATAAATAATCCTATGTTATTATGCAGTTGTTTATATAATCAATTTCATCCATTCTTCTCGAGACTTTAATCCGTTTTCAATGGTCCCTAAAGTGCACATGAACCACTGCTCTCTTCTTTTTCTCTTCAGATCCACATCCCCACCTCTTCTATCAATCATGATCTTCTCCAAAATAAACCAACTAAACTGAGTGCAGTCGTGGTTTGCTTTGGAAAAATGGTCAGTCAGAGGAGCATTTTCCTTCTTGGTCCTCAAGGCTGATTTGTGTTCCAATAATCGTAGTCTAAGTTCTCTACTGGTTTCCCCAACATACCCTAAACCACAAGGGCAAATAAGGAGGTATATTAAATTTTTACTTCGACAATTGTTAAGAGTAGAATCTAACAGCGTTTTGCCATTGAATTTTAAAGTTTTCGTCTCTATACAATGATCGCATATCGAACATGTGCCAAACTTGTAATTTCCTATAGCTCTCTTGTTGTCTAAGGTGGTTTGTCTATTCTCATCAGCACTTCTATAGGTTTTCACTAGTGAATTACATAGATTTTTATTCCGTCTGAACGAAAAGAGGGGTTTCTCAATCTGTGTAGTTTGTCCGCTGTTGAGGATTTTCCAGTTCCTATTAATAATGTTTTTTATTTTATTGCTTAGTCCAGAGAACTGACTAACGAACACTAACCTGTTTGTTTTATGTTTCTTATCTCTTGACATATCAAGTAAATGATCACGATCATAAAATCTCGCTCTTTTATACGAGTGACTAATCAATTTAGTGGGGTATCCTCTATCTTTGAATTTTTTCTTTAAAATCTCTGAATGCTGGTAGAAGTCAGAAAGAGTAGTACAATTACGTCTAAGATGCAAAAATTCTCCGAAGGGGATGTTGTCTTTTGGAATTTGGGATGATTAAGCCCATAATGCAGAAAAGTGTTTCTATCAGTAGGTTTTGTAAACAACTCCACCTGTAGTGTACCTTCAGTGCGCAGAAAATCAATTTGGACACTGCAATCAGGTAGGTTGCCTTCAATAATAAAATATAGACGAGGTGAAGCATTAACCAGCAGAGCTCACCTAGAGATGTCGCTGTAGCGCTATTATAATGCGCAGTGGTTTGCTTGATCTAATTATACTTTTAGTGAATAAATATGAAAAATAAGATAAATAGTACATATCGGTAGAATCACATGGAGAGCAGAGAGATAGTAGGGTGTATGAGTGAATGCATAAAGCGTGTCTCTTTCTGAGCCCATCCAGTAGGCCAATTTTTCCTGTCTCTAGTATGAAATTATTGAAAGAACTCTTTCTTATAGCCATTGTTTAGGGTTTGTTGCATCCAATGGTTTTTATTTATAGAGTGCTTAGAATGTATGTAAAAAAATGTTGAGAGCATGCACTTGTTTTATGTATTTAGAAATTGTGTAATATAAAGGTTACTGATACAAGCATATATTTGTTTCATATACAGGCATTTGTTCTATGTTCAACTTTGAGGTGTACATCAAGAGTATATAATTGTGTCTTGAAAAAGATGGTATAAATTACAAACACCATCGAAACGCGTCAACGCTTCTTCTACACAATTCGTCTATTTGACTGGAACCATAGATACTGAATGATAGTGAACGTATCGTGTCCTAGTCAATATTTCTTTTCAAACGAATGTGTCCAACTAAATGACAAAGTATACTGTGTTTTCTTCTCTCTCGAAAGATTAGGTGTATCGATGTTTGTCCACAGGGTTTTTCCCTCACCCAATGAGCACAAGTGGACAGTTTGAGTATACATTGTATATGAATTTGGTTTTTAATTACTTGTGTATCATGGTAATAGTCATCTTTTGCACAAAAAGGTTTTTTAATAGTTTTTATGAACTGATGTTATAAGAATAATTGTGTAAAACCCCTTTTTAAAATAAATAAATATTACCGTATGAAATTTCTACTTTTGACAGTTCTATGTGTTTACTGCTTGGGCTATATTGTTTTGAATCTTTGGGCAATTTTCTCATTCCCTAGGGATGGCGCATTTGCTGGGATTCTGGCAAAAAAATCAACAACCTGATTAATATATCAAGAAAATAGCGTAGGGGCCAAAACACAGCCTTGTCAGACCCCCCTGCTGGTTTTAATGGGATCAGTGACTTGGCCCTGGCCACCCCATCGCCACTTGGCATGATTATCCACCTGAAGGCGAACGACTAGTGACAGGATTTCTAAGGTTATCCCCATATCCTTCAACACCAGTCAGAGCTTGTTTCGAGGTACAAGGTCAAATGCTGACTTCAGGTCTATAAAAGCTACATATAGACTCCCCTTGCCCGGTACAACCACCTTCCAGTAAGGGAGGAAAAAACGAAAAACCTGATCAATTGTTCCTGTTTCCTGTCAGAATCCTGCTTGTTGAGGGGACAATATATTATCCTCAGCCATCCAATCCTGAATCCTCACCAGAAGAGTACAGCAAAATACCTTCTGAATACAATCTATAAGGCTAATAGGCCTATAGTTAATCGGATTAACTCAGGGTGCCCAGCTTCTAGAACTTTCCAACCCCACTTACAAGCCCCTGCACAAGGGAGAGACAGATGAAAAGACACTGAACCTGGATGCTACAACGGCGAAAGTTCAGCTGGCAGGAGAAGCTACCTGATGCCCAACAAGGTTGGACTTTGAACTTTGACTCCAACTAACCCAAAGGACTAGGATGGGTTTCTAAAGGGCCATTGGTGGGGGCCCACTTATGCTCCCTGGGGGATGGACTTTCTGGAGGGCCCTGGAGAATTTTCCTTGGACCTCTCTGGAGTGGCCCTTGACTCTGCTGACACACAGGGCAGTGCCCTTCAAGAAGCCAAGAGCTTCTGGGACCCGGGTCAGCAGTGAAACACGGCCAGGCACATTGCCTGCCCCCGTGCCTGTGTCTTATGGGGTGGGGTGTGCCAGCCTTCTTCTGCCATGTCCATGGTGCAGCCAAGGGGGAGTGTACTGGTCCCGCCAGCATGGTGGAGCACACAAAAGTGTGCTGGTTCCCACATGGCACCGAAAGGAAGGGTGCTGCATACTGGGAGCAGGCAGGAGTTGTGAGGGCCATCTCTCTGGCAATAGGAGCACCTCATAACGCCCTTGTGAGGGGGCTAAAATGTACTTACACGTTTGCTGTGGTGCCCCAAGGAAGGACAGGGGCACCACCAACACTACAAGTGGATGTTCCGGGGCTGTAGGGAGTGGAGTAGCAACCCAGAAATGTTTTGAAAAGAAGTCACCCTCTGCCTCCCATAGCATAAAGTACGTGACCTGGGGACACTGTTTTTCCATTTTTGAGCTCTCCCTGAGCCTGTGCTTACACATGGGCTTGTGAGGGAAGGGACCTCTAATGGATGGTACTAAGACTGCATTTTGTGACCTATCATGAGTAAAAGAAAGACTCTGAGATGCATGTACTGAATGTAATGCTGTTATTTACAATGTTGATGCTGACAATGCAAGGTTTAAAAGTTTAATGAAAACTATTGACTTTTGGTACTACTCTCATTGACGGATAATAACATGTATTGCATATAGGTACTATCCCTGATGGTTTCAGTGATGTTCCAATTGTGAATCATAAAATGCGGCTACTTTTACTGATGTGGTGACATCACATCACAAAGCGCCAATGGTTGTTATCTGGTTGCGCTGGGACAAAGTCACATGTTGAGGCCAACCGCGATGGAGCGTGGGCAGGATACAGGGACCAAGTTAGGCCAGATGAACAAAATACCTTAACTCTAGGATGCGGAGCATTGCAAGACCCTGCAGGAAGGATGCATCACGCAGCAGTGGTTCCGATGGGCTGCGATGTGAGATCCTGCGTTGAAGATGCATCTCTCAAGAGCGGTTTCGAGGGTTTGCAGGGCTGGGATGCGAGGTCCTGCGTCAAGGAGGCGTTGCGATTTTGAAGAGCTGCGGGGTCCTGCATCGGGGATGCGTCGCGCAGTGGCAGGCTAGATGTGGGGCTGCTAAGCGATGTGTCCCACTGGAACAATTCTGCTTGGGCTACAGCTGGTCTGGCAGAGCTCATTCAGGCCCACTTACAAAGGTCCAGGACTGGGGTGGCACCACTTGGGGGAAAGCCTCACAGTAGTTAAAGACCAGGTGCTGAGTTCAGCCTTTTCTGTCCCTGAGGCTCTGATCAGGAGGTCAGCCAACTAGCCCTTGGAATCACTCTGGTGGTCCTGATGCAGGTTCAGTGCTTTTCACTCAGGCAGCAGGGCAGCAGAGTACCAGGGCACCAGAGTAGCAGTCTTTCTTGCAGCAGGGCAGCACAGCTGTCCTTCGGAGATTTCCACAGGTCCATAGAGTTGGGTCCAAGGTTCCAATATTTATACCTAGTGTCAGCTTTGAAATAGGAGAAGATTCTTGAGATTTCTATTTCCAGAGGTGCTTGAAATTCCCTGCCTTCCTGCCCTGTGCCCAGGTTGTCTAGGGGCACAAAAGACTAGCAGCAGACCCTTTGTGAGTGTGCTCAGGCTGAGCCTTTGTGATGCTCAAGTATAGTATTGTAGGTGATAGCTCCTCCTCCTCATCAAGTCATTGATGGCCAATCCTGCCAACACCTAGTACCCCTTTGTCTCACTGTCTGGGAGCAATATACAAGGGGCAACAGCCAGCTACACCTAGTCATGCAACCAAGGATACAGGCTGCAGGCACCAAATGGTTAGGACAAGAAAATGCCATCTTTCTAAAAGTGGCATTTTCAGAATTGTGACTTAAAATCCATTAAAGAAGGTTTTAAATTACAATTCTTTAGACACCAAACTCGACATTTCTACCTATTCCCAATCGAAAGTTATTACTTATGAAATGTAATAAGGTAATCCCATATTATCCTATGGGAGAGGTAGGCGTTGTAGTAGTGAAAAACAAATTTAAGAGTTCTTCACTACCTGGATGGTGTAAAACTTAAAAGTACATATCCAACCTTTTAAATACACTGCACTCTGCCCTATGGGCTGTTTAGGGCTTAACCTAAGTGTGACATACATCTATTAAAAAGGAAGGTTTAGACATGGCAAAAGGTTTATGTTGCCAGGGAGAAATGGAAGTTTAGAACTGCACACACAGGCTGCAAAGGCAGGCCTGAGACATGTTTAAAAGGCTACTCAAGTGGGTGGCTCAATAAGTGCTGCAGACCCACTAGTAACATTTAATTTGCAGGCCCTGGGTACATGTAGTACCACTGTACTAAGAACTTGCAAGTAAATTAAATGTGCCATTTGGTTGTAAGCCAATGTTACCATGTTTAAAGGTAGGAGCACAAGCACTTTAGCACTGGTTAGCAGTGGTATAGTGCACGGAGTCCTAAAGCCAGCGAAAATAAAGTCTGCAAAAACAGAAGGATCTAAGGCAAAAGTTGGGGGGAAACCACAACTAGGATGTCAGGTGCAACATGTCCTTCCTAGCTGAAAGCAGATAGAACTACCCATCCTTAGAGGAGTTCTCGTCACTATGGTGGAAGAACCTGGAGAGACCATCAGCATTGGCGTGGTCAGTTCCAGGGCAATGCTCCACCATAAAGTCCATTCTCTGTAGGGAGATGGACCACCTCTACAGTTTGGGATTCTCACCCATCATCTACATTAGCCATCTGATGGGTCTGTAGTCTGTCTGAGCCCAGAAGTGAGCCCCAAACGGGTATGGTCTCAACTTCTTCAGTGCCAAGACAACAGCAAATACTTCCCTTTGTATTGCACTCCACCTCTGATCCATGGAAAGTAACCTCCTGCTGATGAAGGATACTGGTTGATCTATGCCCTCTTCATTTAGCCGAGAGAGCACGGCCCCTATGTCATGTTCTGAGGCATCTGTCTGAACGATGAACTCTTGGGAGAAATCAGGGGCATTGAGCACAGGTGCCTTGCATATGGCTTTCTTCAGTGTGTCAAAAGCAGTCTGGTACGCCTTTATCCAGATCACCTATCTGGGCTGCATCTTCAAAATCAGCTCTGTCAAGGGAGCAACAATGGTGCCATACCCCTTGACAAATCTGCTATAGAACCTGGTGAGTCCTAGGATGGCCCTTACCTCTGTCTGGGTCTTGGGGAGTTTCCAAGCCAGATTGGTCTGAGTTTTGGACTGGTGGGGCTGTACCTTTCCCCCTCCAACTTGGTGACCTAAGTAGACCACTGAACCCTGCCCTATCTGGCACTTACTGGCCTTGATAGTTAGGCCTGCTCCCTGAAAAGCCTAAAGCACTTCTCTGAGATGGCACAAGTGGTCCTCCCGGCTAGAACTGAAGACCACAATGTCGTTTAGGGTGGTGGCTCTGCAGTTCTCCAACCCAGACAGGATTTGATTGACCAACCTCTGGAAGGAGGCAGGGGAGTTCTTCAACCCGCAGGGCATCACCCAAAACTGAAAGTGGCCTTTGGGGAACAAAACGCAGAGCTCTCTTTCGCCCCCTCAGTCAAGGCTATCTGCCTGTACCCAGACATCAAATCGAACATGCTGAGAAACTTATTAACAGCCCCTAACTGATCAATGAGCTCTTTAACTTGGGATGGGGTGAACGCCAGTTTTATTTACTGCATTGAGCCCCTGGTAATCCATATAGAACTGGACATCAGGAGTGGTACCTGGAGGGGCAACCTTAGGGACCAGCACCACTGGCCTAGACCAAGGGCTGCTTAAGTGCTCAATTGTCCCTAGCTTCACGATCTTGGAGACTTCCTCCCTTAAGCTGACTCTGACCTTGTATGATAGCCTGTAGATCTTATTCTTCGCAGGCATCCTGTGCCCACTGTCAATGACATGGGTACACAATGTAGTGAGCCCTGGGGTTAGAGATAAGAGATAGACGAACTGCCCAATACTTGGTGACAATGCCTCTGCTGCTCTAGGGTCAGGGTAGGGGAAAGCTTGACACTCTCCACTGACCCATCCTTCTCCTTGAAAGATAGGAGGCCGGGAAGGGGTTCACTCTCCTTCTCCACTAAATCATCTGTGACCAGGAGCATGGTAACCTCAGATCTCTTTAAGTGGGGTTTGAAGCAATTGAAATGCAGGACCCGTGAAGAGTTCCTGGGAGTTTTGAGGTCCACCAGGTGGGTAACATCCCTCTTGCACTCCTTTTACCTCTTAGGGCTGGTCTATGGGTCTTGAAGGGCCCTGGGCTCCATCACCCACACTTTTTGGCCAGGCTGAAACTCGACCAGAGTGGCCTTCTGGTCATACCAGAGCTTTATGACCTCCTGTCTGACTTCCAAATTTTCCTTCGCCTTCTTCCAGAAGCACTTCAGCTGGGTGCAGGAGCCAGGACGTACCTGACTCCATCCTGAGGGGTTTTCTTGGGAGCTTTCTCCCAGCACTTCTTCACAAGGCTGAGAGCCTCATGATAGGGTGCCCATGCAGAAGTTCAAAGAGCAGAATCCAAGCCCTTTGTGTGGTACCTCTTTGGGTGCAAACAACAGGTATGGCAAGAGGATGTCCTACTTCTGCCTCAAGGGCTCTGAAAGGTCCATTACCATGCCTTTAAGGGTCTTGTTGAATCTCTCAACATGCCCATTGGTTAGGGGCAACTTGTATGTTCATTCATTATAACTTAATTCGGTCATTATGACCATTAAAGTGCGAGTGCTTACAGTACAATGACCCGTCATTATACATAAGATAAACATCATTTAAACGGTACACATATGTTAAAAAGATATTAAATCATCGCTGTTGTAATAAAACAATTTTTAAAAGAATAAAATCTGATAATATTTTTAAAACATGTGCCACATTAAAAAGGAATCTGCAGAATATCAGAATTTGATCGGTTTACAGGTTATAACAATACATGGCTGTTACAAAGCATGGAATAACTATTTTAAGACAGTTACAAAGGGCAGACTATTGCGTCTTACACTCAAACCTTCTGATAATCCACATTGTACCAAGAAACTTTGCAACGCCACATGCTACAAAAAGCCTACAATCTGATTTTAGGATCCAGAGCGCTTCCTGGTGGCAGCGGGTTCCTAGTAACCTACAAACAGGGGTTAACCACTGGTGTCTTGGGAAATTGTAGAGAGGACAAGCAAAGAAGATGTGGCCAATTGTTTCAATCATTGTGGGGCAGCCCGGACAATGATGTATAGTGGACAAGGGCTGATGCCAAGCAGCTGTGAAGGAATTCACAGGAAGACAACCTAGTCTGAACTGGATATAAAGTTTTCTATCCTGCGGGATGGTGATATAATCCAAGTAGGCCTCAAAGGTGCTTTGCGGTTTGAATTCCATGAATTCTATCATGAGGCGACCCACTGATGATTGTGCAACAAAAGACTGTGCTACCCAACTCCAGTATTGGGTTTTAACCACTTCTTTGCTAGGCAATTGGCCTACATCTCTGGTTTCCCAAGAACTTCCCAGGCCTATCGCTATTAGTAGCGATCTAACTTCATTGAGCCACCTAATCTTTTTAAAGCGATCAAGCTTGGAAACCTCATCAAGGGCTGCCATATAATGGGAAAGCTCGGGGGTTAACCTAAGACGCAACCAAAATAGTAAGGGGCGCAGCCTAGCTTTGTCCACAATTGTGCGTCTACCCATATCTAATCGCAAAGGATGAAGTGGTGTGCTCTGGGGGAGTGAACATAAAGATCTTAAATATTTGTTTTCTGTGGTAAGCAGACTTTCAGTGTTTTCGAATCCCCAGAGTTCGGCCCCATAAAGGACTCACTACCTTCTGATCATAAATCTGCAAAGGAGCAGCTATTGGCCTAGTTTGGGAAGTTCTATGTTCCCTAATCAGCGCTCCAATGGTCTGTCTCTGCTGAAGGTTCAGCTTCAAAATGGGATCTTTCCATACCATTTTCTCAGATAGGGTAACACCCAGATATTTAAAGGTAGCCACTCTCTCAAGCGGTATCCCCCCAGTAGTATTTTGCCCTTGAATGTTCTGTGTGGATTCATTAACAAAAGTTTTGTTTTTGAGGTATTAACCTCAAGACCTCTTTGATCACAAAAGGCCTTGAAGCGATTCAAGAGCAATTGCAGACCACTGGGCGTTTTGGACACTATCAATGTGTCGTCCGCAAACAGAAGAGTAGTTACTTTTACTCCCCCCAGCACTGGTGCATCCGCTGGCATGTCTTCTAAGTATCGAACAACACCATTAATAAATAATGAGAATAAAGTGGGGGCCAGCACACACCCCTATCTGACCCCCTTTCCACACTGATCGGGTCCAACAACTGCCCCTGGTCTCCCCAGCGGACCCTGGCGTAGTTGTTCTCATGAAGTCGGACAACCAACGCCAGGAGCTCTGGGGGAAGGCCCAGCTCCTGCAGGACACACCACAACTTACACCTGGGGATGAGATCGAAAGCAGACTTCAGATCTATAAAAGCAATATATAAGCTCCCCTTTTCAATACACACGGTTTTCCAGGCCAATATGCTAAAACGAAAGACCTGATCGATCGTGCTAATCCTCCTTCTAAACCCTGCCTGGAAAGGGGACAGAATATCTTCCTCCTCCATCCACGCGGTGATTTTTACTAAGAGTGCCCGAGAAAAAACTTTCTGTGTACCATCGATCAGACTTATGGGCCTGTAGTTGGTTGCTAGTGTCTTAAAAACTGGGATCACCTTGGCTCCCTTCCACAGAGGTGGAATGGGAGCCCCTGCAGCAATGCCATTTGCCAGAGCCCAGATGTATTTGGACCAGTTGGGAATATCGCTTAGAAAGACATCACCAGGGATGCCATCAGGCCCCGGAGCCTTACCCCTTACAATGGATTTTATGCTAAGTGTAATTTCAGCTAAGGAGAATAAACTTGAGGTCCGATGGCTGCTATGGTCGACTTGTATGTTACCCCACACTTGTCCCACTTGGACTTCACATACGCCGACATGAAGTTGGTACCACGGTCAGATACTACCTCCTTGGGGAACTGCACATGGGCAAATATCCCCATCAGTGCCCTGGCCACTGTGAGTGCATTCACTGCACCTCAAAAGGACAGCCTCTGGGTACCAGGTGGCATAGTCCACCAAGACTAGGATAAACCTGTTGCCCAGGGCTGTCTTGGGGTCCAGAGGTCCAACAATGTTGATGCCCACCCTCTAAAAGGGGTTGGCAATGACTGGAAGGGGAACCAGGGGAGCCTGACTTCCCACTGGCCTGGAGGGTCGGACATGTCCTGCAGAACACATCTAAGGCCATCTTCATTTGGGGCCAGTAAAAGTGGGTGTCAAGCCAGACAAAAGTCTTATCCTGCCCTTAAAGACCTGCCAGGGCAACATCATGAGCCAGCTCTAGTAGGAAGGCCCTGTAGCACTGGGGAATCACCAAAACATGGGTTGCACCAGGCTCCAGAGCCATAGGCTTGCTGTACAGGAGACCATTTTCCCAGTAAACCAGGTGATCACCAAAGATGTCACCAGCTGCCTGGCCCTCGGCCTGCCGCTGTAGGCCCTCCTCTTTTACCTGTGATCAAGTGAGGGGTCGAACCGTAAACTCAAAGAGTTGAATTTAAGACAGTTTTAAGGTTGAGCTTTTCTAGTACAGCACCCTAGACAGCTTTCTTAAGAGTACTCATGAAACGTTCGACAAGGCCATTGGCCTTTGTTCAAAGAGGTGTGCTTTTCTGATGCTTCACATTAAGATGACTAAGAAAGTCTCTGAATTCTTGACTGTTGAAAGGTGGGCTGTTGTCTGACTTTAAGATTGCAGGAGCACCCCATGTCATGAAGATGCTGTCTAATCTCTCGATGACTCTTTCTTGAGTGATAGAAGAGAGATCTTCTATCAATGGAAAATGGGAGTATTCATCAGCGATCACCATCAGGTGATGTCCATTGTCAAGAGGACCAAAGTAGTCAACAGCAACTCTTTCTGATGCATGCGTTAGCAACTCTGACATGTTTACGGTGTGTTGAGCGGTTTTCGATGAAAGGCAATTGCATAGATGACAGGCCTTCAATTATCTTTCAACTCTCTCATCGAGATGTGGAAACCAGACTCAGTCTCGGAGAGCTTGTTTGGTGGCAACAATTCCACAATGTCCTTCATGGGTCACTTCAAATATATGTTGTCGCAGGCTCTCCGAAATGACAATTCTCGATCCTCTTAGAATAATGCCTTCCTGAGTAATGGGTAGTTCATCTTTGACACTTTTGAACTTCTTGTATTCACTGTTACTGGTAAGAGGTCAAGGGTGCTGGTACCCAGACTGATTTGTAATAATGTCTTTCAGTTTTAGCATGCCACTATCTTGACTTGTGGCGGTGACAATTTGTTCCAACGAAATAGCAACTGGAGTGCTTGATTTTTACAATAAAATTAATGATGGCTTCAGCCATCTTAGAAGGGGTGCCAGAGCACTGTAGAGGCACTCATGAGAAGTAGATGGCAGGGTTTTGAATTTTCCCTGAACGATGCATGATGGTGTAGTTGTATTCTTGCAATTGCAGACCCCAAGTTCAATGCAAAGAGGCATTTTTGCCTTTGGATTGTCAAAGATGGTCAACAATGCATGATGATTTGTCACAAGCGTGAAGGGCTTCCCAGACAAGAGTACTTGGAAATGTTCATAAGCCAACACCATTCAGTTTGGGACAACAAGTGAGCACACAACACACTTGTGCGAGAGCTTTATTGTGCTCCTTCTGTGTAGCTCTGAAAACCAATATGTCATCATTATAATTGAAAACATTCATGACAGGCTGTATGATACTTCAAATGACATCTTGAAACATCTCGGCAGCTGATGACTCATCGAAACTTAGTCTTTTGCAACGGAACAGACCAATATATACAGAAAAGGTTGTAATCTACCTGTAATTCTCCTTGAGTTCCAACTGATGATATCCTTTATTCAGATCAAGGCGAGAGAACACCTTGGCACCATTTAATTGTATTATCATATCGGCATAGTGAAGACCTGGATGCCATTCTCTTTCGATTGCCTTGTTCACTTGACGCATATAAACGCAGATGCGTACAGCTCCTTCACTGTCGTTTTTGGGCACTTCCACTATGGGAGAAACCCATGGAGTTGGAATAGTGGAACGCTCAATGATATCAAAAGTAAAGTCAAAAAAATGTATTTTTAAAAAAAATGCTTTCAGAAATATTGCACATTTCCCAATTTATTAACATACACAATAAAAAAAATCACATCAGCAATACATAATAGCACTCAATGATATCATGTTTGAGCGAGCATTCAAGTTCTTTTTCAACAACTCCTGTAAGAGAAAGGCAATCATCTGTGTCTTTGAGCAATAGGACGGACCTCATTAATGTGTAATTGGAGTTTCATAATCTTGAGTTTTTCCCAACCCATGAAAAAACAAAGGGAATTGACTTACTATTTTGTGATGAGCATTCATGTTATAGTTCACTGATACCTGTTCCATATTAGCAGCTGTGCTAAAGCTGATTAAACAGGTGCTTGACACCTTACCTAGAAATACATGAATGGGTGCTTGTACTTTTGTTTTCTTGTGTTTCATCATTGCTACAAGTGAACCTTGGCTTTTTAGTGGCGTCGATGCAGCCCACTTATGCACTTTAGTTTTCAATGGCATAAATGGGGGCAATGGAGACAGTTTTTTATATTTCTCCGCAGGCACAATATTTATTGATGCACCACTATCGATAATGAAAGGTATAGAATAACCGCTGACTTTTAGTGTGATTTTCAGACAATGTTTTAATGACTTTGGTGCTTTGTCGTGCCGACTTTTCTTGAACCGATATTTTTCCTCACATGTGACTAGTCCAATATGCACACGTTTTTCTTTGGTAAACATCGACATGGCACAACCACCTTCTTCACTTTCATTTGACATTGATACTGAAGAACTGTTTGACGGATATTTAGAGGTCGATCAACTTTGTTTGGTGCTGAATTGCCTCAGCTGATGTAGTTGCTTGGCCTTATGGGTGTGCGTTGAACGTCGCCTCTGGAATGTTCAGGCAGCCATTTTGTCTTCATGCTGCGATACACTTACTTTTTCCTTCACCTTGCAGACTATTACAAAATGGTTCTTCTTTCCACATCCTTTGCCCCACCTTATAATTACTATTATTATTGTGTCCATCCACCCCGCTTAAAAAGGAATATCTGGGTGTGGATGAGTCATTTTTAGATTTACCCCCCAGTCACCAGAAAATATATCCAAAGAGCTCCCTGGAATACGGTGGAGACAATCCTGGCATTTAGGAGCTGGATGAACCCGATGATGAAGCATGTCACTATTAGAGTGAGTGAGGGTTGTATATAAAAATAGAAATAGTCCCTCGTAGCTTGAGCTAACCCAGACGGTAATCATCTTACATGTGCACTGGATGTATTTTTGTGTACTTTATTTGTTTTGTAGTTCACATTTCGGGAGAATGTATCCCAGTTTTCCTTAGCTTCTACATGATTCCCCTCTTCTGGGTGGTCAATCCCTCCTGTATGGTCTACTTCCTGTTTGTTTAGAGATATACAATAAATATACCTTCTCCAACTATAGACAGCAGCTGGGCACTTCTTAACTCACAGTATGGGATGGCACGTTGCTGCCACACAAGTGGTTTGAAGAGTTACATATGCCACAATACAATGTTCCAATACAATTCCTTTATTACCACTGAAATTGATGCACTGGCCTGGCTTTAATGTGTAGTCGATGTCAAGTCAACAAAGTCCAGTGCCACCGCAGAAGAACAAAACTGTTGCCATGCTGGTGAAATGCTCAAAATGTGGCAGACCTTTTCCTTTTGGTATGTGACGGGGTTCTATCTTTGCTACATCATTGAGACAGTGGATGGACTGTTGGGCTGTCATTTGTGCTGATTCTTTAGTTCTTATAAAATTGTGGAATTTTCTTCTAAGCATCAATTCTAATTCAGAATCTGAAACTTCTCTTTGCTAAAGACAACTAATGAAGAAAGTAACCTGATCCATCTAGCTCCTAATATTAAATTATTATGAATACATACTTTTACAGTCATATAAATAAAATCAAACAAAACAAGCATTATTTGTTTAATGACTTTTCAATTTACTAAAAGATATCAATCCTGAGGATATTTGGAGATTACAAACTATTTTTAATTTTGAACACGTCATAATGTAATACTCCTGTATTCAGTAAAATAGGAAAAAATAGTGTGGAGGTGAGATTTGCAAATGGGAAACTTTGCATTATGAGATCCCACACCACTGATAGTTTTCATCAAAAATATTTAATAAGTGAGATAATTACAATAGCGCTCTGACTTACCATGTACAGAAAATAAGTTGAATTTATGATGAAATAGGAATGTTGCAAGTGAACTTTTTCATACAGGAAAATAGACTGCGTTTAAAAAACATTGAATGTTTTGATAACATTTTTAAGAGTAGTGGTCCCATGGGCTACTCAAAATTTTCTTTTTTTTACCATCTTTTAGAGGCCCACAGGGCACGCAGGGGCTACTGGGCCCAGCCGTGGAGGGTGAAGCCTTTTATGCCTGATGTCCCAAGGCCCAACCTACTATATGGGTCCTGCTCAAGTGGGCCAAGTACCCCTTCTACACTTGACTCTCAGTGGTAGCTGTGGTTGAGCAGTTAAGGCTCCCTCGGTGTGGATGTAGATACAGGTCAGTTAACACGACTCATAACTCAAAATGCAAACAGTACGAACAATAAATCAATGTCCAGCCAAATACTTGCCTTTATAAGAAAAAAAAGTATTTCATTTCTAATTCTACACATGCAAAGGAATATGACATTCAGAAGCCACAACACAATGCCCCTTTGAGGTCGGGGCTCTAGTAGTTGTCAGGCGAATCTCTGTCCCATCCTCCTTCATGTAATGTGTCCAGGGTTATGCCCCATTCAAAGGTAGCTGCATCAGGGAATGCACACTATTAGGCCATACTCAAGAGCTCTTTTGACCTTTTAGGAACTTTGTCAGAAGTGCCTATGGTGCTTCAGCATCGTTAGCAGCAAGTCCCCCGGGGCCCTAAATGCCCAGTTCCAGTCTTACCCACTCCGGCAGTATGGCAGTGTTCAACGCTGCAGTGATTGCTGACTCATCGAGGGCTTCCAAATCCAGATTCTTTACGGTGAGGTCGGGCAGCTCATGATGGACACTGCAGCACCCAGCGGCACTGGCTCTTCCTGTCGAGCAGAGCTGCTGGTTGGGTTCCGGTGATTGGAGCTGCTACCGCTCAGCAGACATAAAAGGTAAGTTGCTCTTCCCCCTAGCCGGGAGGGATACTAATGTGATTCTCTGGCTGGTGACCGGAGCTCCAACTAGGACCTGACGCCCTGGGATGCGTCTCAGCGAACCTCGGGGACTTAGTCAGAAGCAGATCAAGGCATGCAGGCTCGATTACTACAGGTGCTCCGTATTCCAATCAAGCATACCTCACATCCTAATTATAAGGACATAAACTTGAATCTATTATAAACCACCCCCGGACACCATCATTGAATTTTTGTTTTTGTACTGTTGTGTAACATATGTAATGTCTTGTGGTTTTTAAATGTTTGTGTCTGTGAAAACTCTGCACCTATTTTGTATCTTGTACTCATTTTGCTCGTATACTGTTTATATATATGAAACCTATGGCCATGCATGCTAGTGTAAGCACTCATGCTATATGAATATTATTATACCCCTTTATTCTTTAACAGTTTCTGGTGTCCATGACTTCTTATATACCTACATTTGTGTATTTATTTAACTTTCTTTTGAAATTCGCCAAAGAGGTGGTGAGACCAAATTAATTAAGGAACCAAGTGTATTAGCAAAGAAACACCCTACAGAACCAATTGTTTTCTCATACCAATCCTCTGGTCACAGCAGTTCTTCTTCAGCGCAGGGCGTCGGCCCAAACTCTAGGCCAAAATGGTACTGCCAGCCCCTCCTGGCCTATGGGGTTGCTGTGGTACTCAGGATCAGCTTGCTTACTCTCCTTAGGTGATCGCCCTCCCCAGGGCGGCCCCTCCTGGCATACCGGGTTTCCAATCTTGGCAGTCACACGTCCTGTGCACCTGGCCCAAACTCAGTTGATACAGCGGTGTGGCTTGGTGCTTCCCACCCAGCACTTCCAATATGGGTCAGAACAACTCAGCCTTCTCCTGGCATACGAGTGTCGCAGAGCCAATACTGCACACAGGCAACAGCCGTATCGGTGCACAGTCTTACACTTTGCTCAAGAAATCCTTGTGCACAGCTCCCCACTGGACCTTGCTCCCTTCAACGTTCTCCTCTCTCTCACAGGACACACTGGTCTTAGCATGCAGGCAGGTGATGGTGCTCCAGACTCCAGGGCAGATGATCTCGGTGTCCTGGATGATGTTCCCTCACCCAGCAGGGAGAACAGCATGCCTTTTCCCCTAATGTTGGTCACAGTCAGAAGTCTTGCAGAACTTCCTCTTCTCACACACCCCATCTAGTTGCTTGGCAGATGACAGATTTTTGGGGACTCTTTTAGACTGTTCCTATGAATTAAGGAAGACTGTGTATCTGGACTACATAATCTTCAGAATATGGAAACTCAGTTCACACATAGCATTAGAAAATGTTGGCCCAATCCTTAGCTAGCTTAC
This sequence comes from Calotriton arnoldi, assembly GCA_963921515.1. Lineage (NCBI taxonomy): Eukaryota > Metazoa > Chordata > Amphibia > Caudata > Salamandridae > Calotriton > Calotriton arnoldi. The sequence continues at coordinate 514,596 of CAWUFW010008085.1, forward strand.
AGTGCCCAATCTGAATTCCTAACCATACCAGGATACCAGATGGTATCAACAACCTCATACATGACCACTCTTATCAAAATCTACCCTTTTGTTGTTATTTTGCCTGCCTAAGGTAAACACAAGAAAGATACGAAGGTGGCTTTTCAAAAATTTATTGAAATAATTGTTTTCTTGTATAGAAAGTTGAGCTACAATTATTAGGCAGATGAAACAAAGCATTGTAACCAGCATTACAAGAGTGATGAAAAAGATAAACAGTTCAACGATGATAACATTACTATGTGATTATACTCCAGTCCAATACTACCCATACTATCGAGAGCATAGTAGGAGTACCTTCTGCCAGATCCATTGAGATAGCTAAACCCCCATACCTGAGTATGATGTGCCAGGAAGCTGGTCTGATGTAGAGCAGGCTACCATCCTTTGCAGGATAGAGTTCAGAGTCAGCAGGGCTGCATCTCAGTCACAGTGCATGGTGTTCCAGGACAATCCCAGCAGAAGTGCTTCTCTGCTGAATGTAGCACAGAGGCTGTTTATATAAAAAAAGCCCTGTTCCAATCGCACTGTGTCAAAGGTGCAGAGCTGATGCAATGGTTTGTCTGGAGCCTTATCGCTGTCTCCAACAGGACAACCAAATACAAGGGCATCGCGTTCTTTGGGCCCGATTCACAAAGGTGAACGTACACTTTTGTGTAAGTTTACTACATTTCGGTGTTCACAAAGGTAAACTTAGACCAAAAGTCTAAATTTGCTACTTTTCGGTAGCCGCTGGAGGAGCCGCGGAACAGCAGAGCCGCGGAAGCTTTGATCCACCCGCGGCTTTGCCCGGTTTCTGCTTTCCTTTAGCTCGCGGCTCCCCGCGGCCCACCGCTAGCACTGTTGTCGGCCGTGGGCGCAGGGAATTAGCGTGACTTCACCGTGGAAACTTCACAGCGAGCCTGCGGCCAGAGGAGGCTCGCCTGGTTTTCACCTGCGAGCGTCTGTGTGCCTGGACCCACTTGCGAGTGCGGCCGCCGTCAGACGGCGCTGAGATCGTGCCCCGGGCAGTCACGGAGGCGGCCCGGTTAGTTCCGGGTGCAGCCTGCGCGCCTGCCTGTAGAGCCCACTCGCCCCCGAACTGCGTTTTTCCTTCTGCTGCAGCTGGAAGAGAGCTGTTTTCATGAGAACTGTTGCAGCTCGACTCCTGAAAACTAGGAAGACAAACGTCGCGCAGCGCCAGTGTCAGAGACAACATCGGCAGCAGCGCGTAAAGCGCCCCATCTGGCCAGCTCCACTCTGTCCTGCTCAGCACTTCCCTTAGAGGTAAGCCGGCCTCGACCCCCTGGCCCCCTTCACCCTCTGGTCCTTGTCCCCACGGTGCACCCAGTGGCTGGAGCTAAGGCAGGGGAGGGTTTAGGGAGTGAAAGGGTGAGACCGGGCCGGAGAGTGCGAGCAGTAGGCTGGGGGGGAAACAGTAAGGACTGTCAAGGACTGTTAGAGACTGGGAGCCTTTCACCATCCACGCCCGGTTTTGTACAGCATTTGTTTCTCTATAGAGAGCAACTCCTTCTCCAAAGACAATCCAGCCAATAAAAGAACGGTTCACACCAGGCGTAAAATTGGTAACCCAGCGTAACGCCAACGATTAAGTTTAAGCCACTTAGATGTCCACCTGTATTCTTCTTCTTCCTTTTCTCACTATGTCTTACAAGAAATTAAGATCACGAACGATCCATATGAAAAGACTGGGCACACAACAAACAATGCGAAAGAGCTCGGGCAAGGCGGCCCATATAGGACTTTTTTCAGGGAACGCAGAAATAACAAATTTTTTCACAAAAACACCTAAAATGGATCAAGTAAATTCACGAATCGAACAGGAAAAAGTGCAGAAAATATGAGAAGATAAAGTAGTGAATATCAGCATTCCCCCACAAAGCAACAAAGGTTATGCTGGAGAACTGATAACCGATATCACAAAATCAGCACCACCAAAAATTGATGAACACCATGAGCGCCTCGACTCACCTCCTCGTCCAGTAGAATCTAAGATACTTCAAATTTCAGAAACAGACTTCACCTTACCAGACATAAACCTAAATGGTACCCTCCTTCCCCAGGCTGCCAAAACAATAACGGAGTCACTGCAATTATACAACAGTACTCCACGAAAAACACCTGACTCAGCGGGGAACCTTTCTCACTCACCGGAATTTCCGCTGTTTAATACTATACAATCTCTTAATGGACAAACCCCTGTTTCTGGTTCTTTATTTACTCTCCAAAGAATCCTGGACTCAGTATTGACTCTCTTAGGGAAAATAATGGAAAATTCCGACCAGATTCTGGAAACACAAACAGGTATGCTGCAATACCTAGTCGACAGAACTCTTTATCTCTAGAACAGAAAACTCCAGAAAAAGAGCAAATTATAAAATCTTTAAAAATTCCATATAACAACAGCCGTTGTCACTCAATAATTAAAGCAAGAGAGAATTATAAACAACTAAATCTGCTGGCCCCAAGTTTTTCCACGGCTTTGAATGACAATCAGCTACCCTCACTGTCTCTTGAACAACCGACTGAGCAGATCTCTGGGGCCAAAATTTTACAGGAACAGCAGGTCCAAACACGCGTTTTAGAAATCACTGACTTATTCCCTACAGGAAATGATCAATTAAACCGAGGGAGAATAGCGAATCTCATCCGTAAGATCCATCCGCTACAGTCACTAACAAGCTTGGAAATAAAACTAGTGGCCTTTCCGATCAGGTCTAAAACCACGGTGGCCATTGTCGAATTTTGGTCTCATGTGACTCCCGCCATAATTCTAAAAGAAAGCGAGATCCTCCATAAAAATGGATATGACGTCGCAGTCGTAAACAACATAGAAAATCAAACATAGGAAAAATCCAAGGAGCACAACGAAATGAAAATCCATCACTATGACCAATTACCCAGTGGCACCAAAAATATCGTCAGAATCACCAACAAAAACTTAGCTATCTCGATAAAGAACAGAGAGAGACAGATCTGGAATAAAAACTCAGTCAAAAAGGAGATAACACCAAAGGAAAATCACTGGTCCTGGATTTCGGGGAACCTAAACAGTCACAAACAAGGAAGGGAAAACAAACTCCCATTTTTAGCAGAAGCTTGAGCATCGCGTCCTGGAATATATAGCAGGGAAAAACCCGGAGAAGCTAGCACTAATTTTGGAAAACACTCTGGCGATGGTGGCCCTACAAGAAATCTGGACAACAAAAACCTTTGACCAAAACGATTACTTCGTATACGATGTACCAGCAGAACCTGTTAGCCAGGGTCACGCTAAAGGTGGACTCCCAATCCTTCTACGTGAAGATTTCTTTTGGAATCCGGAAGTCATCACTATGCGTCTGACGGTTAAGGTTAAGCACTGGAATGAAAATATGGACATTTCGCAAGATCTAATCATTTTTAATGTCTATATCTCCCCAGCTTTAAAATGGACGCTCTCATGATCGAAATACTCGAGGAAATTGAAATGGTGGTTGAAGGAAAAGGATTCCCCTCTGTTTTTCTAACAGGAGACTTTAATGGGAAAATCTCTAACGTTCTCTTAGAAAAATGGGAATATGGTGAACAAGAGGAAGCTCTCTCAATCCCAATACCACTATTTCCCCCAGGGATAAAAGCTGATAAACGCGGGAAAATATTACTTTCCTCTCTTCCAGTACTAAATGGAGTTATCCTAAATGGATGCACAGAAGGAGATATTCCCGCAGCCTGCACGAGAAAAGGAAAATTTAGCTCATCAATTTTAGACTACATGATTTGCAGCCAAGATTTATTTGGGAGAGCATTAAAATTGAGTACCAAATTCACACAGGAAAGGGATCATGCAATATTATATCTCAAAACAGGAATAATATTGCAACCTATCTCTCCATGGTCTATCACGCACTTGCACAGTACCATAGTTGTGAACCAGGCTCAAGGGCGGTTGACATGGAATTCAACAACAATCAATAATTTAAATTCTGCAATCGTCACTGCCCAAGTATTACAGAGTGTCAATTCCTCAGACCCAATAATACATTTCGAAGTAGTCCTTAACAAAATAGTACCATCCCTGCAGGATATTCCAAAATGTTGGAAATTGCAAGTGGGAAATTGGAAAAGTAAGAACCTAGATAAAGGATCAATTGCACTAAATAAACTAATTTGATTGCCATATCTACACTTTTCAGAGATCAGACACCAAGAAATCAAAAATATAAAGAATCTCCACAGGAGGGAAAAAGAAAAATACTGAAAAGCTCAACAGGATTAAAACTGGGTCGATATCCAGATAACAGCCAAACAAAAAAATAATCTGGCATACTGGAGCTTAATTGCCAAAGAAACAGGAACAAAGAAATTCCTGCAAGCCTCACCAGTTCCCCCAACAGAATGGGAAACATATCTACATGATTTATATAAATTAAACTTGAGGCAAAAAAGCTCGAACCAAGCAATAAGCAAAACAGGAAAAAATATCCAAGACATCCTCGCCCCTGCAGCTCGGCAAATAGAACACCACATAAAGAATGCCAGATCTTCTGCTGCAATGGGTCCGGATCAGATCCCGATAAAGGTACTTCAAAGCAACCTAGAAGAATGGAGTAAGTTTTTAGCCCCCCTATATTCTCATTGCTATGCTACTGGAGAAAGCCCTAAATCATGGCTGGGGAGCATCGTGATCCCAATCTTCAAAAAGGGCTCTAGGTTGCTTCCCTGCAATTATCGTCAAATTGCCATGTTGGATGCTACAGGGAAGAACTATGCGGCAAGCGTCCTGGAACATCTGAAGGACTCGGCTTTCTCATGCGGAGTGATCCCTATATATCAAGCTGGGTTCTGGCCAAAACACTCCGTAACTGACAACATAGCGGTGCTACAGACAGTAATAGATAAATATGTTGTGTCAAAATTGCAGGTCGTCTATTGTGGCTTCGCAGACTTTGCGACAGCGTTTGACAGAGTAGATAGACCTACACTCTGGAAAAAATGTAGAAAATTAGGAATGCCGAACAAACTTCTTAATATTATTATATCATTACACTCAGCAACATGGTGTCAAGTACAAATGGGGAGAGAGAAGGGACTCACCTGACCAATAGCTACACCGAACGGTCTGAGGCAAGGCTGCCTTTTAGCCCCCCTCCTTTTTTCTTTATACATAAGTGATCTCCCGCACTGTCTTACACAAATTATTAATTTCCCTCCAAAAATATCATCTTGTAAAATCCACATTATGATGTACGCCGATGACGTGGTTATTGTAGACCTTACCCCATTCGGCCTACAAAGGAATTTACAGGCTTTAACCAGATACACAGAAGAAATGTTTTTAGTCCCAAACATAACCAAAACGAAAATTGTTCCGTTCAGAGGAAGAAAACAATACATAAAATGTAACTGGTCATTAGGGGGAAAACCTTTAGAGGTGGTTGAAGAATATACTTATTTAGGGTGAATTTTTACACAAACATTACAAAATTCCCCTCATCTGCAGCATTTAGGCCGCAAAGCAGATGTATACGTTGGGGCTCTCGAACGCTTATATTCCTCTTCCGGGCACAGGCACTTTCATTCCCTTTTACAGGTTTATAGTTCTAAAATTCCACCCATTTTATCGTATGCATTGGAATACATTCCAATAAAACAGTGGCAACAAACACAAACTAAAGAAGGGAAAATACTTTGCAAATTGATTAAAGTCCACCAAGCAGTTCCTGCATAAGCTCTGAGACTTGATCTCTCTCTAGTTAGTTCATATGCCAGAGCTATCACTAACATCATAAGATGGGCTTACAATCTTATACACGCAAAACAAGGAACTTTAAGATTTTTATTAACAACTGAGACTTTTGAGATCGAATCATCGCATCATACTTTTAGACAAAATCTAATTACAGCTTTTAAATTATCGAACTGTACAACTACACTATTGAAATCTTAGACTCCTGCGCACTTGAGGCTCTTTTCAAAACTTTTAACGCCGAGGGTAAGTTACGACCTCGACATCAAACATTGTTCTCAATTGCATCATTATGAACATTATGCAGAGTCAATAGAATACAAATATCTGCAACAGTACATTCGCTTCACCTTAGGGCACGGAGTCTGGCGATGCATTATTTTCTTATGGCTTGGGATTCTTCCCCTAAAAGCATTTACGTCCAGATGGAACCACATTGAAAAGGCCACCAGTATTTGTGATCTTTGTAACGGAGGAGTGCAAGATTTACAGCATGTTCTGTCTGTATGCCCAAATTTGACATTAGTCGAGGCCAGACACTGGTACTTAAAAACTATTCGAACCAGATGTAATATTACTTCAGTGCAAGGCATTATTTTGCTTCTTAAATCGCCCCCTGATGAATTTGTGTGTCATAATTTGTTCAAATTTTTTAAGACTTTTTTAAAACTGTACTGAAATGATTATCTTCTTAATGTTTTATAACAAATGCATTTTTAAAATTTGTAGTTCTCAGTAGAGAACTAAATCAAATAAAAACTTGAAACTTGATTTGGTAACCAGTTACTGAACCACTAAATTTGGTTAGTACATTTGAAAAACATTTACTGGTCACAAACCCTGCAACCAGTAAATGTGTTTGTACATCTGGCTCAATAGTCACTGCACTAACAAAACTTAGTAGATCCTCTCAAAGACATCTTTCTGGAAGTGAACTACTCTCTTCCACCCATCAAACAAATGTATCACGTCACTGCCAGGATGATTACAAGACCAACAAAGGTTACTGTCACACACCACGAATTTGAAAGGTTTCAGCTAAATCCAGCATTTTCTGAGAAAGATTTTTATGAGGGTTAGCCCCAAGTCAACTGAAATGCTGAAATGTAAGCTAAGCAATTTATCCCAAAAAGCATATGTCATTTGTTTCTCATAGCTCACATCCCAGGCATTCGTCAGCTACTCTATGGAAATATCAGTTGAGTTTTAGAGTTTTTAAGCAGTTTTGTTGATAACTTAAACAATGGCAGCACAGGTTTGAGAGCTGTTTTTTTATAGTGCGGACCAAATAAATATTCTGCACCGCTTCTTAGGCACATTAACCCACCATGCTGCACTACATGAAGTGACTTAAGAAATTGGGAAGTTGAGGGGGATTCTTGTCAGAGGAGTCACAAAAGTCACCAAGTAAACCTATGCTTAGCCCCCTGTTAGCTATGGCACAGAGTAACCAGGTCTAACTTAGAGGTAATGTGTAAAGTATTTATGCAGCACTCAAACGGTTATAAAGTGAAAACACAAGAAAAAACCCAAACCAATTTAGGAAACTAGAGAATATTTTATAAATAAAGTGACACAAAAACAACAAAAATCAAATCCATTCAACTGGAGTTATGAATTTTTTAAATTTGTATATATAAATAGTGGCAAAAAGCACTACACACCAACCGAGGGCAAACAGTCACGCTGAACTGGGACAAGGGTAAGATTTAAGGCTGGCCGGGATGGAGTGCGTGCCGGATACAAGGAACTTGGTTCGTCCTGGTCACAAAGTTACCTTCTCACTTTAAAACTTTTATGGAGGTGTAAAGTCTTCCGCTGAGCCACACATGGCAGGCAACGATGATGGAGAGCCGCTGCGTGAGGTCTCTGAGTCTATCGGATGCTGCTTAGTGTTGGACCCAGTGAAGTCATCAATGAAGATTGTCAGTGATGCTAAGATGCTGTTCAGCGCTGAGTCTGGTGAACAAGTTGATCGGGTGCTGCTCATTGTTGAATCCTTTGAAGCCATCAACGAAGATTATTGGTGTCGATGCTTGGCGGCAAATCCGGTAAAGCTGTCAGTTGGGCAGGTAGGAGTACACTCTGACCACAGCCAAGAGTCCAGGACCATGGGGACAGTACTAGGAAGGGGTACCAGGTAATGTCCATGTGGAAATGGTCACCTGGGAAGCATGAAAAGGCATCCGGAAGCTTGATGGAGCCCTGTAGCTCAATCTACTGCCAACCGACCCTTGGAGTCGCTTTTGGGGTTCCGGGTTTAAGGCAATAAGGTCCAGTTTTCCTTCAGGTTCCTCATATAGCAGAGCAGTCCTTCTGATTGTTCTCAGGTCCAGAAGTATTCTGAGGAAGGTATTAGGGATGCCACATTTATGCCCAATGCCAGCCTCTGGGTGGGGGCAACCACTGGTCACATCCTAGCTAATGAGATACGATTTCCTAGAGATGACCCTACCTATGTTTACAGCACTTCCTGTGTGTTCTAATGTAAAGGATCCCTCAGTGTCCCTCTCTATCTAAAACTAAGATGGCAGGACCTTTCTTTCCTTATTCAGAGCTCCAAGGGCACACCCAGAGGCGTGGCTGTGATAATGGGTAAACCCTCCCTTGTGGTCATTACAAACCAGTTCTGGGGCAGATCCCCCACCCACTGGGTTTGGAGTCATGCTGACTAGAGGGATAAAGGAAGGGGGCAGGCCTGGTGTCCCGTTTATCAGTTTGTGATTGGGTAGGTCTCTTTGAAGTGTAACTAGCCCTGGGTCACAGCCCCCAGCCGTCCTGTCAAGGGAAGGCCAACACCTCCCCTTACCCAAACCCTTTGTCCTCTCTCTGGGAGCAATCCACGTCTCCACAGGGGAGCCATTAGCAGTCAGGTGACAGTTGAATACTGGCAGAAATGCCTCTAGAGGTTTAGACAGGTAGAGGTAGCTTTTCTAAAAGTACCTTTTCTATGATAGTTTGTCAAAATTCGATGACACCATTACATTGGTGTTTGAATACCTATTAAAATGAGTCCTTGAATTAAATGCTTAGCTGCTTTCAAAGATTTTTTAATGTAATTCAGTGTTTTCCTATGAGGCGGCTAACCTTGACCCAGTGAAAAGGGCTTTTGTGCCCTTTTTACTGTCAGGATATGTGCAACTTTTAAATGCCATGCACGTTGTTTTATTAGTCAATAAGGCTTACCCTAGGGGTGACTTATAAATATTTAAAAGGGAGGTTTAGGCCTGTCAGAGGGGTCATTTTGACAGGTTGAATTGGCAGTTTAAAAACTGCACAGCGAGGCAGCAGTAGCAGGCCTGGAGACATATTTTACAGTGCTACTATGGTGTATGGCACAATGAGTGCTGCAGCTCACTAGAAACATTTAATTTATAGGTACTGGTACATGTAGTACCATATACTTGGGGATTATAAGTAAATTAAGTTTGCCGATCAGGATGCCAAATTCAGCATGTGTTTTGGGAGAGCCCAGCCCTTTACTCCTGGTAAACAGGAGTAAAGTGTGCAGTCTTAAAGCCAACAAAAACTGTTCAAGCAAAGATTTGGGGGAGTACCATGCAAAAGAGGGCCATTTCCAACAGGGACTGTTAAAAATTGGGTTGTTGGGGACCGGGGTGTAAGTCTTGGTAAAGCAGCAGCCACAATCCTATTCAGGGTAAGAGCAGGCAAACCCTAAATTAACCTCTGCTCACTCTCTGGTAGCTTGGCACAGAGCAGTCAGGCTTAACTTCAGAGGCAGTGTGTCAATTATTTGTGCAACGTTTCAAACAGTAAAACAGTGAAAACATCACTCAAAAAGATCCCACACCAAGTTAGAAAAATAGATCTGACTTCTACTAAATAAAACAAGATCAAAACAACAAAAATCCAATTAGTAGAACTGGAGATGTAGATTTTTAAAGTTTATAGTAAAAACTAGCGGCAAAAAGCACAAAGCACTGTTGGGGATATCTGGTCGCACTGGACCGGGACAAAGTCACAAGTTCAGGTCGACCGCAATGGAGCACGGGTCGTCTATAGGGACCCAGCTAGGCCTGCTGAACAAAGTACCTTAAATCCTGGCTGCGTAGCATTGCATGGATCTGCGTCGAAGATGCGTCGCGCAGCCAAGGCGATGCGTCGGTTCCCAGATGTGGCGAGGGTGCGGTGTGAGGTCCTGATGCATCAACGTCGAGGATACTGTTGGCAGGGCTTGCAATGCGAAGGCCGGTGTCGAGGATGAGAGGCACAGCCAAGTCAAAGCGTTGGTTCTAATGAGCTTGCACCGTGGAAAACATTGCGCAGCGGCAGTTCCGAAGGTTATGTGTGGGTCCCAAGATGCGGGTGGCGGCGGCAATGTGAGTCTTTTAAAACAAATCTAATCCACCAAGAAGTGGCGATGTGACAGTTCTGCTCGGGCATGCCCCGCTCAGCCAAGCAGATGCGTTGGTTATGATGGGGACTGCGTCGCTCAGCAGAGAAGATGCTTTGGTTTTGCTGGCAAGTATCTTAGGCCAAGGGTCCAGGACTGGGGTGGTATCACTTGGCAAGGTAGACTCACAGAAGGCAGAGTCTAGGGGCAGCGGTTTGAAGCCTGTTATGTCCCTGAGGTTTCAGAACAGGAGGGCAGCCAACTAGCCCTTGGAGTCACTCTAGGTTCCAATTAGGATTCCAGAGACACCAAACTTGAATCAGTGATATCTTTCCATTTGGAAATTATACTTATAAAATGTAATAAGGTAATTCCAATGTTATCCTACGAAAGGTATAAGCCTTGCTGTAGTGAAAAACAAATTTAAGTGTTTTTCACTACCAGGACATGCAAAACCTAAAAGTGCATGTCTTGCCTTTTAAATACATTGCACCCTGCCCTGGGTTGTCCAGGGCCTGCCTTAGGGGTGACTTATATGTATAGAAAGCGAAGAGTTTATTTTGCCAGGTCGACATGGCAGTGTATACTGCACACACAGGCTCTGCAATGGCAGGCCTGAGACATGGTTAGAGGACTTCTTAAGTGGGTGGCACAATCAGGGCTGCAGGCCCATTAATGGCATTTGATTTATAGGTCCTGGGTACAGGGAGTACCACTGAACTAGGGACTTATAAGTAAATTAAATATGCCAATTGGGGGTAAACCAATATTACCATGTTTAAGGGATAGAGGACAAGCACTTTAGCACTGGTTAGCAGTGGTAACGTGCGCGGAGTCTAATACCAGCAAAAACAAGGTCAGAAAAAGGGGAGGAGGAAGGTAAAAGGTTGGAGGGGAAAACCACCCCAATGCAGAGACACTGTAGTGCAGACTAGGATCACTACCAGGGGAAGCAATGTCCAGATTTTCCTAGTTAGACTGAGCTGTAAGGCACACATTTTGATTCCTGTTACATCACAGTAAATTAATTAATATGTGACAGTGAGGGAGCCATTAGATAGATAGGAAAGGGTGGTTGTGAATTTAGGGCACTATGCCACAGTTACCCCAAAAACACAGAATTTAGCTATTCATAATCAAAAGTGACACATTGACTCAATACATCAGGAGTACAAAGTGAATCGCCTTAACAGTAGGGAGAACACATAGTGCAAGACATCAAAACAAAACAAACATATTAAAAGGCAATTGTGTTTTATATTGCACTTCATACCACATGTCGCATGTCTAGGCACAGTAAATTACAGATGTTATTTGTACCATATTTAATGATATGTAATTTACCAACTTCATAAGGATAGAAGGCTGAGTTGACCTTGCCAGGATTTGAATTCATGAGCTGCAGATCAGTGCAGATGTCACTCAACAGAAGAGTTTAAGCCCCACAGCCATCTCGCACACTACACAGTGAACTAAAGTCAGCCAGATCTTGGACGAGAGCTCACAGAGCAGGGAAGAAGATTAAAGTTTATTAAAAAATACATGAGTTTTTTGTATAGATTACACTCTGAGTGCAATCATAGGTTCTCGGAAATGTGTAGTAATGGACAATGGGGCACATTAATGTCAATGGTTTGCTCCGATCGCACAAAGGAGAAACAAATATGTTTCAAAAGCTCTGCACCCCAGGCAATAAAATAAACGAACAGAAGGTCAGAGCAGCTCTCCTACAACTGAACCATCAGCATTTGTAGCGGTACTCTTAATCCTTCCAACAAGAAATGAGGCGGAAAGGGTCACTGCTCTCTGTCTCCGGTAAATGTTCTTTCCCTAGAGTACTTTCTGATTTAGACTTCCCGGCTAGTACGTATCTGGTATGGGGCATCATGATATATAACAGATCGTGGCGCATTTATGCTGTATTAAGCTGTGCGGTTAACCGGGTCTGTTAATTCATTTAACAGTGCTCGGCAGTCAGGCCATGTGCATCTATTTGGTAGCTGCTCACACCTGACTTGGAACAAGCTGCGCTCTCTAAAATTATTCATTATCACATCAGCGGCGTTTAAGCGAAAGCATTCTGATCTATTATACAAATAGACATCTCAATTTGCAACAAACACATCATGCATGCAGCATGCGCTGAGATTTAGGGAATTTTGGATTTGCCATCAGGCGGAATGCTCTGAACTCCCAGACTGCTGCATGCCAAACCTCCCAGATGAATGCCTCTATGTCCCCTGGAAGCAAAGAGCAGTAGGCACAGTTACCCTGCGATCGGGTTGTAGAGAAAAATATTTGGTATATTTTTTGTCTTTGGCCACAGCTCCACAAGCTAGCTACCAGGGTAAAAAGGTGCTGGAGATAATGCCCAAAGTTGGCTTCAGACCTCTCAGAGATCCATTAGACTCCGCTTACTCAATACATCTTGACACTCACAAGGCACTATCCAGTCAAGATTGATAGCACAAAATATTGCACCCTGGCCCTAATCCACCATACTAATCCTTCAGACACTAGAACAAGGCACAGTAATCAAACACGATACACCCCAGAGACACTATCCCATCATGTTCTATTGCATTCTAGTGCAATTAACCTGCCATCCTCAACCACAAAGAAGAACACTAGACTATCACTTGCACCAATTGCACTGGGCATTAGGGAAATTGACTGCATCATTGAGCCACTGACCACCACATTGCACTGTATACTAGTGACACTATTAATGTGCATTACATACTCCTGATGGACATGCAGTGGCAAACTTTCGGCCAATACTAAGCCCCTTGGATTCACTCTTGATAACGTTCCTTTTAGAAAGCTATTTCAGAACTGCTGTTCAAGCCCTTGGCATCCTACACGCTGAAGCAAACCTCAAGTGTCATCAAGTATCTAAAAAAATATGATTACTACTCTACTGACTTCTTCCCTTGCCGTCCCACACAACCTTCATGGTCAGCTACATCCTGTTTATCTGTCTTACAGGCTCACTATCTCCACAGGCTCCTGACACATCTGCAGCCAGTACACCATCAGACTGGAGTCATAACAGTGCAAGGAAGAAACAAATGGGCAACTGGCCTCATCTACACACCCAGAATCTTGACCAACATCCCCATATCCATTGAAGCTTCTCTTTCTCTTCTTCAATTTAGGAAAGAGTGGAAGACTCACCTCTTTGAAGAACACTATACAAGAAGGCAGTAATTCACCCACCTCCCCTTCTAGGGCTCAGCAAACTCTGCCTCGATTTACACTCTGATTGAATCTCTAACCTTGACCCTGGGCGGTGCTCCACTGCCTTTCAGCTAGGATCTTCCGGTACAAATATCACATATGTACATATAGTGCCTCTCCACACTTCACTGCATCCTAGAAACACCATCCTCGCATACTGCACTGCAGCCCAGAGACATTTGTCAATGCCACAGCAGGAAAGCCTAGGGACCCCGATCACCACCCTGCACGGCTTCCCACCATAACATTATACAACAGCTGACATTGCACTCACTGGCCTCCATGCCATTTCATTGGGACTAATAGCAGATGTTTATTGTTTACCCGATGGTGCTGTTTTTTATTAAACTCAGAGGGATGAAAGACTGAGTGGACTGGTACAAGCCCATAACCACCTGGTGAAACAGGCCCCTATTGTAGATATTAAACTACACCAAGCCGCTAGACCAAACTCTACCGCACCACATGGCACTGAATTGCAGGGGCACTGAGGATCCGCTCAGTGATAATCTGGGTGACTGCAGCTACCACAAGCACAAAAGCATCTGCTTTAATCATCACCTATGAAATACTCACTTTAAATTGCAGTCTTTCCTTCAAGCAGCAGCCATGAAGCCATATAATATGATACTGAATGAGAATCCTCAGACCCATTTAAAGTTCCCATTTATTTTGTAATCACACAGGCCCTGTATTTGCTATTGCTTTCTTTCATTGTCTTACTATCTTTTAAAAGTTTATTCTTTCTTCAAATTAAGAAGTAGTATTCCGAAAAGTGAGTTTCCTTCTTCAGACGAGTTTAAAATGCTTCCTTACAAGTGCCACTCTAATGTGACTTTAATCTTGATATTAACAAATCCTGAAGAAATATCTATATATCTATATATACTTATCTATATATATATATATCTATATATAACTATATATATATATATATACCTGACATGAAACACTACTGTTTACAAAATGTATTCCCACGCTTTAACACTTTGTAATTTTGCATTTCATGCTTCCGGTAGAAGTTGATAGTGGACTAAACCAAAATACCTTCATTTTGTCGATCCTTGTTTCATTTAATGTCTTACCCTCTTGTTTACTTTTATAACCCAGAAGTAATTTCGTGGACTGTGGATCTGACAGCAATAGAAGTATTTTCTTTTTATCTTAAAGTCTTTGCAGCTGTTCGCACATTAATATTTAAAAATCCCGAGTTTTTGGACATTTTGTGCTTATTATTATTAGCATAATGTTTCAAGCTCTTTCTCTGCTTGAATGTTTGCAGAGGTCTGAAATCTGAGTGGGAGACGCATTAGTTTCAAACCTCTAAGTTGCTCTTCCAAATAAGGACTAGCAAAGCCAATAAATCTCACCTTTGGGACCTATTAGCTTTGGTAATTGTTTTTTGCCTTGCTGAACATCATTCCCTTTGCTGTCTAGCATGCTAAAAAGTAAACAAACAAGCATTGGTAACGCATTAGTTTCACCTATGTAATGAATAAAGAGCTATTTTCATCAATCATCGTCTGGGAAAAGGAAAGAGCTCCCTGACAGAAAACACGGGAGTGGAGTGCATGTGGCGCAGCGGCAAGAGCTGCTGACTCGAGAACTGGGGATCCCCGTTCGAGTCTTGGCGGCACCGCGCAACATCCTGTGATTCTATGCACATCACTTAATCTTCCTGGGTGATAAATTGTTATATAAATATGCTGCAAGAGTAAAAGGCAAAACTTAATGAAAATAATGGTCCACTGAAGCAGATGTTAACAGTATTTCAGCGGCAAAAACCTGATAAGAGAAGCAGATGAGGAACAAGCATTGGTAAATGCATGAAAATATGCTACAGCCAATAGAAACGGAGGAAAGGTAAGTGGCAAGCACAGGAACCAATGAGAAGCCAGGAAAGAGAGGAGGCGGGATGTAAGTCCCTTTTAAGCTTATATTAAAAACAATAGATTTCTCAAGCACAGCACAAGCACTGTGCAGGCGAACCCTAAAAAACGGTGCCATGATGTGTTCGCCTGCATCATTTTGTAGATGGGAACAACATGCATGCATGCACATACAAACTGACAATGGTGCTTTTTATTTATTTTTACTTACCAATCCAAGTTTGATTGGTAAATAAAAAATAAGCGCAAAAACATTTTTTGTGAGGTGTGGGTGGGGTGAAGCAACAGGGAGGGCTGGATGGGGAAAGAAGCAATATCGGATGGGGAAAGAAATAATATCGGGAGGAAAGCAACACAGCGGGCAGCAGCAACACGGAGGGCAGAAGCAGCACAGAGTGTGCAGGAGGTAGAAGTAATATGAAGGGCTGGGGAAGCAACATAGGGGAGAGATTGGGATGTGGAGTGTGGGGGCAAAGAGAAGCAAGCAGGATAGACAGAGGAAAGTGGAGCTGTTGGGGGTTGGAGTGTTAGTCCATTTACATTCCAGATGGCCAATAGTTATGAAGGTTGGCAATATCAGTTCATCCAGTGTTATTAAGTTTTGGTAATGTGTGTTTGATAGTAAGGGGTGACCGCTAATCCTTTTGATGGGCAATGGAGTTTAGTTTTGTTTGTTGGAAATGCAAAGTTTTCTGAATGACTCTGGAATTGAACACAAATATGTGCTTTGCACTACCCTGAGACTAACACAGTTGTAGAGCGATTTAACAAAACTCTGAAGGAGGGGATTCAGTTGGCTTGGGCGAATAGGCTTGATTGGCGCAATAGTTGCAGAAGAGTGTGGTTGCATGTAGATTGTATGCCCATCAACCAACAGACAAAATTGTGTTCAAGCCCTTTAGAGGGAGGAAGCCGGGTTGCAAGTTGGTACTGGGTTGGATGAAGTGGAAGAAAGGTTGATGTGTTTCAAGTTAGCAAGAATGACGAAAGAAGGAAAAGAGGGATTCTCTGAGCTGGAAAAAAGACTATGACAAAAGAAAGTGTGCCAAAGAGCTTGAAGCATCTGTGGTTGATTTGGTAAATGTGAGGGCTCCCACTGGTACAGCAGTGTGGCCGGAATTGACTAAATCTCTGAAGGTAGTAAAAATGTTTTGTAATGCGGTGAAGAGCATAGATCGAAAGAATGGAATGTGAAGCTGAATGGAAAATTTTAACAACTGAGGATGGTGGAAGCTCTTGTGATGGGACCAGCAAGAAAACGTCCAAGATGCATTGATGAACTCAGACTCCAAGATCAACAGGTCCACCCAAGGTTGTCAGGAGACTTACTATCTGAAGACCTAGGTTTGCTGACTCATTGCATGTTTAGAGTGTTTTGTATAAAGTTAATCATTCTCTAGTCGTTTACCATGATTTCTCCTATCTTTAGTAATGACTTTTGCTTGTGTAGAGTAAGATAGAGTTTTGTGGCCTGGTGTTCGTTTTGTGTTTTCTTCTGAGGGAAAGGTTTGTGATGTGTTTTCTGTTGTCTGGGTTGCATTCTAGAATGTTTACGCTCAACCCGAGAGGATATTGTAGGGAAAATGGCGATGAGTAGTCCCTTAATGCCAGAAAATAAATGTAGCTTTTTACACTACTATACCCTGGTTTCCCCATGTGTGACATCTGGCCACAGTATTACCTCACCTACTTCGCAGCCTGCTATAATTTGCTGTAATTTGGACAGCACTATCACATACTTTAGGGTCAGATATAGAATTCCCATCTGCAAATAAGGAATGTACAATTTGCATGACTCGTTTGCGGATAAGATTGCGATTTGAGATGCACCCTATGTACTAATAGGTCGCATCGCAAATTATCGATTTGCAGGGGGGTTGCAAAATGCCCTTCTTAATAAATATTAATCAGGCAGGTAGCAATTTGCAACCCCCAATGATTGGCTGTGAACGCAGGGATAGAGTCCTACAAAGAACAGCAGAAATCTGTCTGTACATTTGCTTTCCAAAGCAGGAAATATGTTTTTTTAAAAACAGTCTGTCTCCATTAAAGGCACAGGTGCTGCTTTAAAAAAAAAACTTTCTGAAAACTTCAGAGAGAGCAGGCAGTGGTTGTTTTAACTGTGGTTTTAATTTTCACAGAACAGTGCCAGGATCAAGCCCATTACCGTCACCTGTAGCATCCAGCAGTCATTTGCAACTCCCAAGTGATCTTCAACTTGGGTCCCATGGCAGTCCTCAAAGCCAACAACCACCTCAGAATGCACTAGCGAGTGAATGATACGTAACTGTATGTGAACGTCTTATCTGGTAATTACCTTGATCAGCTGAAGGTTTGCCTTACTATAATAAAATCCTGGATGTCCAAGACCGTTCTTAACCTGAAGCCCACCAAGATGAACATTGTGCTCATTGCCAGTGACTGCAAACAACAATTGTTAGAATGTTGGCTCTATGAGATTCATGTTTATGGCTTCACTCCTTCTTTAATAGTGCCAAGTTCCTGGGCTTTAACAATGAGACCAACCTCAGTTCTAAAGATCAGATTTTGTATAACACAATAATTACCTTGAAACCACTGGCATTTCTCCAAAGAGTGAAGCTCTTCCAACTGAAAGCAGACTTCAAAAACATCATCAATGTGTTGGTATTTTCCAACCTGTGCTAGCGGGCATCCCTGTGATCCATGGTACTCCACATTAAAGTACCGTACGCCATCATAAGTCCTTGCATTTATGACTGGATGACAATGACCCTCAGCGAACTTAACTGGCACTCATCACCAGCCCATATCATACTGAGTACCCGCTGCACAGTATACAAGACATCCAATTCGGTCATTTCACTGTACCTAATGAGGCAGATTAAGACCCTCATTGGATGACAGATGGTGTGAAATGGCAACATCTCTATACTGGAAATCAGGAAATGCAGGAAGGAGAAGATGATATGCCAGGCATTCCTTGGTTTTGCTACCAGAATCTGGACACAGTTCCAGTCCATATCAGCTTGACTTATTGGTTCTGGGCTTTGTGAAAAAGCTGAAAACCAATCTTTTCAAGCAAGAGTGCATTAAAAGGCAACCATCCAGAAACTGGACCACACTTGAAGATTTCCTACTTTCGCATCTTCCAAATCTCCAGTCCAATTCACTCTCCTACATGCAGCTCATCAGCTCCCTTCACTTTACAAACTCTGTCTGTAAACCCCACCCCAGTGCACTTCCCCTCTCCAATTTAAGCCTCAGCACTTGATGATGTATCCCCAGTCCCCTGCTCTCCTTCTCCATTTGTCTATATCACATGCTGAAAAAATACATTGTGCGCAACGCTCTTGCTTTGGAGTGAGGTATGGACTATATAAGTCACAAACATTCTCCAAGACTTACATAAGCATCAATGTTGTACTTATTTGGGGTATGGGGTTAAGGGTTTGTGGAGTAGTGATACAGGTTTTGGGTACAGGTTTCAAGTGTAAAGATATGGGTCCAGGAATTTAGTGGTTGAGGGGGTAAGGTTTAGGGCTTTAGGGATAAGGATACTGGTTTAAATGAAAGGGCTTCTGGAATGGGGTGTAGCCTAGAGGATTATATGTTTGGGGTATAGGGTTAACATGTAAGGGTTTGGGGTAAAGGGTTAATAGTTTGAATCTTTGGATACAAGTTTTGGGTCTACTTTAAGGGTTTTGGTATAGGGTTAATGCTTTTGAGTATGAGGTTAATGAAATAAGGTAACGTGTTAATAGTAAAAGATTTAGGATAAAGCTTTAAAGGCATGGGGTAATGGTTTGAGATACAGGGTTATGCTTATGGTGTCGGTATATGGATTAAAGGTTAATAATTCATGGGACAGGTTATAGGTGTTCAGGCTATGGTTCAAGGCACTAAAGGTTAATGGCTAAGGGTATAGTGTTAAGGCTATGAACTACAGGTATACGGCAAAAATGGTTAAGCGTTTGAGGAATAGGGTTAAGGGTTTGGGGTAAAGGGATTGGGGCTTGAGGTGTCGCATTTGGAAATGTGTTTAATTTAAGCACACTTCATTGAAACCAATAGCATCCTAGACACCTCTCAATCTGGATTCCGCTGCAACCACAGCACCGAGACCGCCCTCATCGCCGCCACCATAACATCCGTGCCCTCCACGACCAAGGCCACACAGCAGCCCTCATCCTCCTGGACCTATCAGCAGCTTTTGACACCGTCTCCCACCGCACACTAGCCACCAGGCTCCACGACGCCGGCATCCAAGGAATAGCCTTAAACTGGATATGATCTTTTCTCTCAGACAGAACACAGAGAATAAGACTCCCACCCTTCCTCTCAGAACTTACAGAGATCAGATGCAGAGTACCCCAAGGATCCTCACTCCCTCAGACCACACTCTTCAATGTCTACATGGCCCCCCTCGCAACCATCGTCAGAAACCACGGACTCAACATCATCTCCTACACCGATGACACCCAGATCATCCACTCCCTCACCAAGGAACCCAATATCACCAAGCGTAATTTCCAAGAAGGGATGAAAGCCTTTGTGACCAGTTTGATCAACAGCTGCCTGAAGCTCAACTCAGAGAAAACAGAATTCCTCATCCTCAGCTCCACCCCCTCCGCATGGGACAACACCTGGTGGACCCCCGCCCTCGGAAACTCACCCACCCCAATAGACCACGCACACAACCTCGGCATCCTACTCACCTCTTCACTCACTATGAATCGCCAGATCAATGCTGTATCCTCTGCATGCTTCAACACCCTCCGTATACTTCGCAAGACTTTCAAGTGGATTCCCCCCGACTCCTGGAAAACAATCACCCACGCATTCATCAACAGCAGACTGGACTACGGAAATGCTCTCTACACCGGAATCAACAAACTCCAGACCGTCCAGAACGCCGCAGCGAGACTTATCCACGACATGACCACATCACCCAACACCTCCGTGACCTCCACTGGCTCCCCGTTGAAAGAAGAATAACCTTCAAACTGCTCACACACACCTGCAAAGCCCTCCACAACACCGGACCTCAATGACCGAATCTCCTTCCACGCCCCCAAGAGAAACCTCTGCTCAGCCGAACTCACCTTAGCCACCGTCACCCGTTTCTACAGGACCGGAGCAGGTGGAAGATCCTTCTCCTACCTCGCAGCCAAGACCTGGAACGAACTCCCCCTTCACCTCCGACGAAGCCTGACACTGCACCAATTTAGAAAGGACCTCAGGGCCTGGCTCTTCGAATGACCCCAACAGAGCTGCTCATATCCCCTCTCCCAGAGCCTTGAGACCCTCACGGGTGAGTAGTGAGCTCTACAAAACCTTGATTGATTGATTGAAGGTGTATTGGTGAGTATTACCATTCTCTTTGAGCTTATCTGTATGTGAAAAGAATAAAGAGTTATTTTTCACAGTAACCCTGCACGCAATTAAGTTAAAAGAAAGAGGTGCAAATAGAAGTGTCAAAATCGAACTGATGATATTTTTCAGCAAATTCCAATTAACTATGTACAAGCATATTTCCAATCCTCTTCAAAAATGCTGAGCTCTGTTTCACAGCTCCTGAAAGTCGACATTTGACTCCTTATTAAAGCAAGAGCCAATACGTCTCAGGGATACCACGTTTTCCCTTCCGGCAACCTTTCATGAACCTATGGCACCTGTGACTAGGTGTCAATAATAAAAGATTTAGCTTATCTTCTATATTCAGCACCAAGAAAAGAAGAGCCATCCAGGCCTTTGTAGATAAGGCATTCTAGATGAAGGGACAGAAGCTCCCTTATTACCCAGCAGAATTGATCAAAGGTCTACTAGAACTATGCAAAAATCCCCCAGTGGCCCTGACTAAAAGATCTCACAGGATATAAGATAATAACTCTTTATTTATTTTGGCTGGCAGAGAAATAATGATGCAGGCAGCAACGGACTTTGCTGTGAACACGTACCAGAGTGTTTAGTGCCATGATCTCAACTACAAATAAATTAAGGAGCTTGTGAATAATCTTTGACAAATGTGATGTTTGAAATAAAAAAAACCACAAAACATGTTACTGTATTGGCTGTAATCAGCCACGCATACAAGGCCCTTCACAACACCGGACCCACATACCTGAACAGCCGCCTCTCCTTCCACGCACCCAAAAGACACTTCCGATCAGCCCAGCTCTCGCAGCCAAAGCCTGGAACACCCTCCCCCTCCAACTCCGGCAATGCCTCACATTGCCCCAGTTCAGGAAGGACCTCAAGAACTGTCTCTTCGGATGACCCCAGCACTCAACGGAGCCGACCCTCCTTCTCCCCCAGCACCTTGAGACCCTCACAGGTGAGTAGTTGCCCTTCACCAACCCTGATTGATTGAGCCTTAATAAATACATACTACTTCACTCCAACGTTAGCGCTCACAAAACCTATCTATAACCCGCTGTTACAGTTCACACATTACTTGTAATTAAAATATAATAGATTTCACTTTTTATACATCAGGCACTTGCTGTAGATGGCTGTAACATTTTGACAACCATCCTAAGATGTTTGCATAATGTAGAATCACAGTACACCTGACTAAGTGATTGAAACACCGTTTTCACATAACTGTAGCCTAGATCCAGATTTGCTTTACTATTTTTTCATCCTTGTTTGCTAATGTCTGTCTCCAATTGATTACATTTAAACTTAAATTGATGCCATCTTTTTCCTGAGCAGTTAAAAAACAGAAACCCCCATTTTTGGAGAACATTTAAATAGATATTTATATCTGTTTAGCTGGTGATAATCTGGTGATATCGCATTCAGCAATGCAACATCTGTCATATACAAATATTTTGCTTCCTTTCCAATAAAGTGATAACATTCAGCTACAACTCTTTATTCATTGCACCTATAAAATCAATTTGTATGTGAGATAGTGCTGTATTACATATTTTCATAGGCACTAAAATATGATGAAACTGTTTTTCTGCCACTAAGATTCTGTTAGGAAAGGAAGGTCCCCTTGATGGTATATGGTGTGTACCTCTGCCTTGAGTTGCTGACTTTGTGCGTATCTACGATTCTGACTTTACTTCTTCATGTGCTGTCACACTTAGTTAGTGGGTGCAGAAGCCGAGGCTTGTCCATGACAATGCGAGGTCCTGGACCTGTCCTGAGACCTGATGGGCCACACCAAGGGTACACTTAGAGTGGACAGAGGACTACTGTCCTTGCCGTGGGTTTACCACAAAAGACAGTGGTGGCAGCATATCAATTTTTATCATCTCTTATAGTTAACCAGACCGTTTAAGCTGTGTCAGTGAGGTCATGGGCTGCTCTCAACATAAGGTTTTGATGTTATGTGAAAACTCAGCACCTTGCGCTGACAATCTGTGTGTTTGTGAAGAGCGTGTGTGTGTCTGTGAGTGTGTATGTGTGTGCGTGCATGTGTGTGCATGTGTGGGTGTGTGTGTGTAAAATATGTGTGTCGCACATGTGTACTAGTAAGACTCTGTGCATGCATGAGTCTGGGCACTAAAACCAGTGACAGAACTTGCAATGAAGTCTCCAAATGTCTCTTTTACCAATCACAGAGAAGTTTTCTCTTCCAATGAGCAGGCCATATACTTTACAAATATTTAGTACAGAAGAGACTCAAACACAGCTACAGTAAAATTCGGCACATGGAGCTATTAAAGGAAAGAGGGAGCTGATTATGGGGACATCTTTGCGTTGATGTAATGCTTGTGATAAATTGCTGTAAGAAACTGTATTATTAGTTGAGCATCCACCTCAAGTAATAATCACATTCCTTGTCAGGGTGAACCACTAAAGTCACTAAATAAACCTGAGTTCAACCCCCTGTTAGCTATGGCACAGAGCAGACAGGCTTACCATGTATAGTGTTTATGCAGTACTAAAACTGTAATAAAGTTGAAATCCAAAACAATGAAAATCTCAAAACAAATTAGAAAAACAGTGAAAAAAACAATAAACAGAATGACACCAAAATGATTAAAAAAATCGAAAAAGGGGAACAGGAGATACAAATTTTTAAAGTTTCAAGTAGAAATAGTGCCAAAAATACCTATTGCCACTGATCATCAATGGTCACAGTAGAACAGGAAATAGGAACAAGTCAAGTCAGAATAAAGTTTATTTAGACCACAGATCTTTAAACCACATAAAACACACATTTTTTTTTTTAAATTCTAAAAATTGTTACAAAATCAACATCTCATTCCATTATGAACTACGAATTTTCATATCCTCCATCATAGTTTTATTAAAAACAATTCCATACAAATGCTAAAAAACAATCAAGTACCCCATATGTGATCCAACTATACTAAAAACCTGTTTTAAAACGTTAAAAAGGATAAATCTTAAAGTCTCTATTCCTCATTACTCAGTCTAACCCTCCATTCCCTATTCAATAAACAACCTTTTGACAGCCTGGATAAACTTTGCCACAGCTATAGCGATATCAAGCTGATGCATGTCTGTGAGGAGCTCAATTGCTTGCAAACGGGACCTAATACTATATTTTAGGAAAATCGGTCGTAAAAACTGTTTTCGCTGGACTACCAATTTTTGACAATCCATTAAAATATGCAAGCAATTGCATTTCATACCGATCCTGCATGTGCATCTGCTATCTTGATACATCAATTCCCTTTTTATTTTGTCGTTTGACCGAGCGGGATTGATACCAATTCTCACCCTTAATAATTCCATTCTAAGCCCTTGATTTGGTAGGGTGTCTAAGTAGGGATACCAATTTTCTTTCCTCCAGCTATTTATCATGAATTGCACAGACTCTTTCTTTAACAAGTACTCCATATCATTCAGTCTAGACAATTCCTTCCCTAGAGTTTTAAGCTCACTTTCGATTCGACAATATGCAGGGACTGCGGGTCCATTTTCACCTTTAACTTATCACAGATGGAACAAAGTTTCTTTCTTGTTTCTTTCGCCCACTTTAGTTCACTCCGCAGAATCTCCTCCATACACCATCGTGACACTTTCATCTCTTCTCCTGTTCCCAACCGTTTCCAGAATCTTAGCAAACCCACTTGCACCTGGACATTCCATGAGGTCACATCTAGCTCCAATCTAATTGACTGTAACATTGATGAGCTAGGTAATGACATCAGTGCTTTTAAACATTTCCCTTCCTCACTGTTCCAGGTACTTTTCCCTCCTAGACATAACATTTCTGCACCGTACTGCATTTGTGGGGGATCATTGCATTGAAAGCCTTCAGCAATGGTCTGTGGGACATGGCACCATAACTACGATTGAAGTTTTCAGCCCGCACACTGAAGCTAGGGCTTTTACTTTCTGGGCCTCCAGGTGCGTACTCCCATTTTAGAGACTTGTCAAACCATATTCCAAGATATTTATACTGGTTGACAGTCTCTAATTTCGTTGCCCCAGAGACTAATTAAACTTTTGATTTCTCTTCCCAAAGCACAGGATTTTTGTTTTATCTATATTCACTGTAAGACGTTTAGTTGCACAATATGTGCTGAACGCATTTAACTTCCTTTGCAGACCCAGCTCTGTTTGGTCAAGGATTACTAAATCGTCTGCATACAGTAAACAGGATAAATGCTTCCCATTTAATTTTGGACTTGCACTTCTATCGGTCATCAAAGAAGATGGTAGGTCTGCGAGAAAGATTGAAAAAATAAGCGGGGCCAATACGCAACCCTGTCTTAGGCCATTATTGATCGCTATTTCCGGAGTCAAACCCCCTATTGTATCTTTAATGACCTGTGCCCAGTTCTGTCTATGCAACTCTTGAATTATTGCTAGGAGATCCTCCGGGATGTTATAACTTCTTAGCGTCTCCCAAAGGCACTCCCTATCTACTAGATCAAAAGCTGCACGAAAGTCAACAAAACAGCAGTATAATCTGCCCTGCTGCTCCATGGATTTCCGCGCTAATGCCCATAAGGCAAAGCAATGGTCTATTGTTGAGTGCCCCTCCTTGAAGCCTCCTTGTTCCACCGGCACGATCGAATGTAACTCCACCCAGTCCTTCAATCTGCCAAGTATTATTTTTGAGAACACTTTCACTCCAATATCTAACAGATTAATTAATCTGTAGTTCTTAGGAAATAGGAGCAATTTGATGCTGGAGTGATGGAGTGCGGGTTGGATACACCAATAACAATCGTCCTGAGCAAAAAGAAATTCCCTTCTGACTCAGGGCTTGATTTAAAGTTTGGTGGAGCGGGTACTCTATTGCGATGTCCCGCCTGCCTCATTTAGAGTCAGGTGTAACTTCAGTATGTAGATGGCAGAGACTACTCCATCTCAGCTGCCTTTAAACACCTTTGACGGGCCAAAGGAGTAAGGGCTATTGGAGGTTTGACCAATTGTCTGCCCACCGTACATAGAGTGGGTGAACACGTGGCCTTGTTTGGTTTCAGCTACCACCATACAAAACGTGGCGGTATGTGAAAACAAAACCCTTTAAATTACCCTCATTCCATGGGAGAAAACTCCCATGGTGAGGGGTCATTGCTTTTTTTTATTCTCAAAAAGGAAATCCCGCTTTAGAATAAAAATGCAAATAAAAATAAAAAATGTTGAAAGTTGTCTATTTGTCAGTCAAACTTTCAATGCATTTACAGAAAGCGGCAGGATGGCG
Source organism: Calotriton arnoldi (assembly GCA_963921515.1). NCBI lineage: Eukaryota > Metazoa > Chordata > Amphibia > Caudata > Salamandridae > Calotriton > Calotriton arnoldi. Next base: position 540,470 of record CAWUFW010008085.1, read on the forward strand.
GTTCCTGGAAATACAAGAAATGCCTGCTGGACTGGCAAACATTTCTAAGTTTGCCCAGTGGAGTACCCTCACCATGGCTGGAGTAATGTACTCCTCTGTGGTGAAGGTACATACTCCGTCCGCCAAAGTTTAAATCAGGTCCTCTATCCTTTAAGTCTCAACCCATGAGAGGAGTACGCTTCAAAGACCTCCAGGACCTCCAGGGAGGCACTTAGAGACTCACTGGACAGACGTCAGCTTTATGACCCTCGCAGTCCATTTCTTGGTCCGGCCCTTTAGACCTCTTCTCTTGCCTCAGACAGCAGGTTCAGTCCTCTTCTGATACTCCAGAGGTCCGGGAGTGTTCTGAAATGGGTGCCTAGAGGTGCCACATTTATTCCTGACATGAATTAGTGGGTGAGAATGACCCCTCAGCATGCACTAACCAATGGAGTAAAGGTTCCTGGGGCTAACCCTACAGAACTTTGGGCATTTTCAAGATGGGGAGGGTCTTCCGCCACACTAAAGTTGGGCTCTGAGCGTTGGGGTGTGTATGGTAATCCTAGTGTCCTCCCACATCCAATACATAAATTCAGTTTGAAGCAGACCTTTTGCCCACTACAGACTCAAAGACAGATATCTAGTAGAGCAAAAGCTGAGTTTTCCAGCAACAAGACAGTGTATAGACAAAAAATGTTTTGCCATCCTGTTCTCACCCTTTGAAGTGTGCCTCAAGTGTTATATGTAAACTCCCAGCAGACCTGTCTTCCAGGTTTTGACATTCTAGCAGTTTTTGACTCTCTAGCAGGGTTTGACACTATAATGTCGAAAAGAGGCCCACTGTAATTGGAGCCTCCTTGGCTGCTGGGACAAAGAAACGGAGCAGTCCTCGGTGTTAGCTACGTCTGCTTGTGACAGGGGGAGGCCTCTTTGAAGTTAATAAAGTGCCTGGGTCCAGCCCAAAGGCAATCCTGTCAAGGACACAACAACAACAACTCCTCACACTCAAGGCATTTGTCCCACCTCTGGGAGCAAGTTCACTCCTCATCAAGGGGGGTATCCAAATGCTAATTACATGCCTACAGAAGCGACAGAACAAAATGCAGGTTAGCTTCAAAAACTCATTGTCAGGGAAAAGATAACTTTCTAAATTGGATTTTAATAACTATTAAAATTAGTTCTTTAATTATCTTTTTTGTTAGCCCCATTCCCAGGATGCATATTAGTATGTCATTTTCCATCCCAGTGTTTTCCTAAGGAACAACTAGTCTTGCTACAGTGAAAATAACTTTTGGGGCCTTTTCACTGCAAGGACATGTGTAACCTTTAACATTTATATGTCATACTTTTAAATACCATACACCCTGCCTTAGGGGCAATAAGGCCCACTTAGAGGTGACATATAAATATTTAAAATGAAGGTTTAGGCCTGTCAGATTATTTTAACAGGTCGAATTAGTAGTTTAAAACTGCACGACCAGGCTACAGAGGGCAGACCTGCTGTCATGTTTACACTGTCACTGTAGTGATTGACAAAATGGGTGCTGAAGTCCACTAGTGACATTTAACTTACAGGCCCTAGGTATACTTTGTACCATTCACTAAAGACTTACAGATAAGTTTACTATATTAGCTAAGAGCATCTCCATTTCACCGTGTTGAAAGGAAGAGCTCAGGCAATTAACCACTGGTTAGTGGGGGGTTAAGTGCACAGAATTGTACAGCTAGCAAAAATATAGGGTCCTGCAAAAGGTGAAAAATACATGGTGACCAAACAGAACATGTGGATTTCCTACAATCGCCAATGCTAGCAAATTTTCTGGGCCTGCTGTTAGTGTGTCAAATTCATTGAGACAATTGTTTCCTTGATACATGAAGGAGGCAAAAATACTGGAATCTAACACATAGCCTTTAAAATCATGTTGTTCTGTTTTTAATCTCCTACTCAGCCATATAATTAAGTCAAATACTGAACCTAGATGTATGTGGAAGTGCACATTCAAGGAGAATTGGATTAGCGGGTCAGCACCGATTAACAATTTTCCAAAACCGTTGTGAGCCACCATAGCAACACCTCAAACCTTATTTGCCAGCTGTGAGAGTAAAAGGAAGATGTTCCAGACTATTAACTTATGCTTCCCCTCTAATTACTTCAACAATATACACTCAGGGCCTGATTCACAAAGGGCCTCCGCACTCGCAGAGGAGGCCCCATAGTTGTTGGGAAGTCTCCGCACTCGGGGTGGAATCCCACAATGAGAACTCTTATTGCGGAGATTCTGCCCCGAGTGCAGAGACTCCCCTATTACTGCGGGGCCTCCGCCACGAGTGTGGAGCCCCTGTGTGAATCAAGCCCCCAGTCCTTATTTTCCGAAACCTTTGAAGTTTTACTTGAATAAAGCTTTTTAGGACTATGCACTCCTTATTGCACCAATAGCTTTGATCTTCTTTCCTCCAGAGCTTTAAAAATATTCCCAAAACTTTAAGATAAACCACACATTGTCGATAGGGTTATTATTCCAACCTAAAATATTTTCATGCAGATGAGCCATTGGAAAGACAATAAACTGAACCGCTGTCAGATGCCCTAAAATATTTGTGTGTTTAAGAAAACACATAATCCTTGAAGGAATAACACAGGGATTGGGTGTACCTGCTCAAATTGAAGTATATAGTGATTGTGGCATTCAATAGCAACCCACGGTTGTCCTTAAAAGTCTGAAAATGCCCTTAAAAAAAACAGATAAAAGACATTGTGCATACCCCAGTTCATGTGCCAATGCCACAAATGCAAAAGCATTCCAAATGAATAGATTTGCATTACAACTATGCCTTGCTATTATGCATAGTCATTAACAGCTTTGTGCAATAAAATCCCTGTTGTAAAGGATTTTTTTATTTGTTTATTCGGTGTTTACAAAATAAAGTAATAATACCACAGGGGGAGAAAACACACACAGCATGTGCATATCAAGCTGGTTACAGTAGGACAGGTTAAATGACAACACAATGAACGGCATAGCTGACAGCATAGTTAACATTAAAGCTCAGACCCATTTGCCTTGATAGAGAATAGATAAGGTAAAGCAGGAGACCGCTTGTATAAGCGGGACAACTCCCTCTCCATAAACGGGCATGTGTAGTAATAGAGGCGTAGCCAATCAGGTGAGTTCAGCTTGTCCCCTGGGGCTAGGTGCTTCCCCGTGGGGTCTAGCCTCTGTTTGTAGAGCAAGATAAGTGATCAAGAGGGTCCAAATATATTTGGGTCTTGAAAATTCTGGCATCATCACCATATAGACCTACAAATCTGGTGTGACCGGATAAGGACCTAGCTGGGATGTAGACTTTCACTTAGTACGAGCTTGAAAATCTTAAGGAAGGAAAACTTTCCTTTCTTGAGTCCCCTCACTCACCAGGGTTTTCCCACGGTGACATGCTTCATCATTGGGGCCATCTCAACCCGCTGCGGGCTGAGGCGTGCTACGACTTGCGATGAGACGTAGGAGCACTAATCGTGAGGAGCTATGTGTAGTGCAGTGGTGTGGTGGAGTGGAGTGTATTAAAAGTACCTAACTAGTGGGCAGAAAAACTTTATTCGGGCTCCTAGTTGGTCTATTAAAACCGGGGTGAGTCTCTAGTGGGCCTATCCAAATGCGTTAGGGGTCCCTAGTAGACGTCAACATGTTTCGAGCTTCCCACAGCTCTTCTTCAGGACAACACAGGGTCCCGCCTGTGTGTACCACTCCAAAGTGATCTACAGTGAGATAAGTGAAAAACCTAAACGCTGCAAAATAAAGCAGGTGTTAGTAATACATACGGTACACAATTGTCACGTAGTATAGGTACATAATAGTCCCGTAGTATCTGCAAAAATAATAAAGAAAGAACAATGGTTAAGGTAACCCAGCCCCCTCTTGGGGGTGGGTGGAATGAGGCGTAATACCCAAGGGCTCCTTGCATGCGTGCTTTCATTCTGCCAAAATGTGATTAACCATGCAGAGCTGCGAAATAACATGCTAGCCTAAAGTTATGGTGGAATTTAGGCGTGTTAAAGAAAAAGGTAAAAATGTTAAAGAATGCACCTGGTAACTAGACCGTGGACATGACAAACATATAGACAGACCATGTAACGTAAAACATGAACAACATACTGTATATTAAGCAACAATGTGCCTCATGGTCTCAATCGGGGTGAGAGGGTTCCGTCTGGAACTCTAGATAAAACGGAGGAGAAACGTTGTCATTTGCCGTTTTTCGATCGAGGATCGTGTTGGGGACGAAAGATGCAAAAGAAAACTAAACGCACCGAGGGCAGGCCCGCAGTGTGCTCGGTTTCCGTATACAGCCTGTAATGCAAATCCACTTACTTGTGTGATGTCCTCTCGGTCAGTAGACCTAGTGATCCTCCCTCGAGACCGCATATTGGCGTCTCTCGCTGGGGAGCTGGGTTAAAAGGAAGTGTTTCCGTCTAGTCATACTAGGATGACTAGAACGCAAACCTTCCCAAAATGGCCACCCAGTATCGTGCTAATGGCATAGCCCTGTTGGGAATGAAAAATATGCTTGCTTCATATATGGAGAAGGGGCTAAAATACGTGCTATAAGGTAATACAAATACAGAGACACAAAACAGTGGTTAGACAAGTGATGTATTGGTCGTTAGCAGTGTGCAGCCAAACATGCGGTTGTAGATGATCGTGATAGGCTGAGTGCGCTACTCTACACTGCGTGCTTCGTTTTCACGGGGTATTCTTCAATGTTGCAGTATTGCTACCAATGGTGGACGTAGGCTGGCATGCGTAGGAATCAATTAGGGTTAATCCCCTTAGAGGTGCTCAATTAATGGATCGGCCTCTGATGGTGGTGGATGAGGGAATGGTGTGTTGGGCATAACAGTGTGCCGTAAGACATGCGGTTAGCCAAGCGATCCTTTAATGCCTAGGAGGATAGTGTGGTGGTTAATGTGTATTGCGTGTAATAACACGGAGCTGATAGTACCCAATCAAATAATGGTTTTTGACCGGGGGTATATGCCGCACATCCTGCGGTTTGTCAGTAAATCCATGAATGGTATGTGTTATAACACAGGTTAATCTGTTCGGTGTCTCATCATCAGCTAGGGAATTCTGTGTTAGAGTGGATGTATTGGGCAAACACTATGATCCTAAAGAGTGAGTCATTGGGTGAATTGGCCCCACGGGATATTGTCATTCAAGCCCTGACTGTCTGCCCGTAGTTTGAAAACCCAACGTTGTTCTTTCTCGTGGAGTCTATGTTCTTTGTTCTCACTGTGCTTGATGTGTTCTAAGACCACCCACTTCATGTCGTTGGGTGTGTGCTTAGTTTCTATGAAGTGAGATGTCATTTTAGTAGTGGCCCTCTGACACCTTATGTTGCTACGGTGTTCCACTATTCGGGTGCTGACTTTTTTTGGTAGTCATCCCAACATAGTGGAGGTTGCAGATGCAGGTGATCAGGTATACGACTCCTGTGGTGTTACAGTTAGTGAAGTTCCGTAGTTCCCAGGTCATTTTGTTTTTGAATTCCACTTTCTTGGTGGCAGTAGTCAGGTGGCAAACGCTGCAATTGCTGCAGGGATAGTGTCCTCTGGTAATGGTTGAAGCACCCTTTGTGGTCCATCTGGGTTCCCCATATTTCTCGGGCGTGTGTGGACAAAATGGTTTCTCAGGTTTTTGCCTTTTTTGTGGCTGAACATGGGTTTTGGTATGTCTAAATCACCACTATTGAGTGTCCGCCAATGTTTGTTCACTATTTACGTTACTTTATTGGATGCAACGTTGTAGGTGGTTATGCATATTGGTCGTTTCTCCTTCATTGCTGATTGTCGAGGTTCAAGGAGGGCTCTCTGTGATTATTCAGGGCTCTTTTGGCTTTGGAAACTAACTGTCTAGGATATTTCCTTGCTATAAGTTTCTCTGCCAGGTCTCTAGCTTGAATATTGTAGTCATCCCTTTCAGTACAGTTACGTCTTAAACGCAAAAATTGTCCGAAGGGAAGATTCTCTTTCAATTGTCTTGGGTGGAAACTGTCGTATATTAGGGGACAGTTTCTGGCTGTAGGTTTGAAGTGAGTGGTGGTTGTTAAGAGACCATTGTGGGCTTTGATATTCAGATCAAGGAAAACCATTTGGGATCTGCTCATGGTGAAGGTAAATTTAAAAAAGGGTCTTGCAGGTTTAGCCAGTTGATGAAGTCTGTTGCTTCTGCTTCATTGCCTCTCCATATTATGAACACATCGTCAATGTAACGTTTCCATAGTTGGAGGTGTGCAAAATGTGGGTTTGAATCATGCAATATCTTTTGCTTCTCAAGGTAGTGGACATAGAGTCTTGCTACACTCGGCGCGAAAGTGCTCCCCATGCTGGTACCATGCTGTTGGCGGAACAGTGTGTCTTCAAATTTGAAGTAATTCCTGATTGGCCTGGATGTGGAAAGCCTATATACCAGCCTACCACACAAAGCTACACTAGACATCCTTGAAGAAATACTATTCCAAGAATGATGGCAGTACCCCAGACATGTAGTTCTCGAATGTTGCCGGCTGGCCGTCACAGAGAATTACTTCAAATTTGAAGACACACTGTTCCGCCAACAGCATGGTACCAGCATGGGGAGCACTTTCGCGACGAGTGTAGCAGGACTCTATGTCCACTACCTTGAGAAGCATAATATGGAGAGGCAATGAAGCAGAAGCAACAGACTTCATCAACTGGCTAAACCTGCAAGACCCTTTTTTAAAATTTACCTTCAACACGAGCAGATCCCAAATGGTTTTCCTTGATCTGAATATCAAAGCCCACAATGGTCTCTTAACAACCACCACTCACTTCAAACCTACAGCCAGAAACTGTCTCCTAATATACGACAGTTTCCACCCAAGACAATTGAAAGAGAATCTTCCCATCGGACAATTTTTGCGTTTAAGACGTAACTGTACTGAAAGGGATGACTACAATATTCAAGCTAGAGACCTGGCAGAGAAACTTATAGCAAGGAAATATCCTAGACAGTTAGTTTCCAAAGCCAAAAAAAGAGCCCTGAATAATCACAGAGAGGCCCTCCTTGAACCTCGACAATCAGCAATGAAGGAGAAACGACCAATATGCATAACCACCTACAACGTTGCATCCAATAAAGTAACGAAAATAGTGAACAAACATTGGCGGACACTCAATAGTGGTGATTTAGACATACCGAAACCCATGTTCAGCCACAAAAAGGCAAAAACCTGAGAAACCATTTTGTCCACACACGCCCGAGAAATATGGGGAACCCAGATGGACCACAAAGGGTGCTTCAACCATTACCAGGAGGACACTATCCCTGCAGCAATTGCAGCGTTTGCCACCTGACTACTGCCACCAAGAAAGTGGAATTCAACAACAAAATGACCTGGGAACTACGGAACTTCACTAACTGTAACACCACAGGAGTCGTATACCTGATCACCTGCATCTGCAACCTCCACTATGTTGGGATGACTACCAGAAAAGTCAGCACCCGAATAGTGGAACACCGTAGCAACATAAGGTGTCAGAGGGCCACTACTAAAATGACATCTCACTTCATAGAAACTAAGCACACACCCAACGACATGAAGTGGGTGGTCTTAGAACACATCAAGCACAGTGAGAACCAAGAACATAGAATCCATGAGAAAGAACAACGTTGGGTTTTCAAACTACGGGCAGACAGTCAGGGCTTGAATGACAATATCCCGTGGGACCAATTCACCCAATGACTCACACTTTAGGATCATAGTGTTTGCCCAATACATCCACTCTAACACAGAATTCCCTAGCTGATGATGAGACACCGAACAGATTAACCTGTGTTATAACACATACCATTCATGGATTTACTGACAAACCGCAGGATGTGCGGCATATACCCCCGGTCAAAAACCATTATTTGATTGGGTACTATCAGCTCCGTGTTATTACACGCAATACACATTAACCACCACACTATCCTCCTAGGCATTAAAGGATCGCTTGGCTAACCGCATGTGTTACGGCACACTGTTATGCCCAACACACCATTCCCTCATCCACCACCATCAGAGGCTGATCCATTAATTGAGCACCTCAAAGGGGATTAACCCTAATTGATTCCTACGCATGCCAGCCTACGTCCACCATTGGCAGCAATACTGCAACATTGAAGAATACCCCGTGAAAACGAAGCACGCAGTGTAGAGTAGCGCACTCAGCCTATCACGATCATCTACAACCGCATGTTTGGCTGCACACTGCTAACGACCAATACACCACTTGTCTAACCACTGTTTTGTGTCTCTGTATTTGTATTACCTTATAGCACGTATTTTAGCCCCTTCTCCATATATGAAGCAAGCATATTTTTCATTCCCAACAGGGCTACGCCATTAGCACGATACTGGGCGGCCATTTTGGGAAGGTTTGCGTTCTAGTCATCCTAGTATGACTAGACGGAAACACTTCCTTTTAACCCAGCTCCCCAGCGAGAGACGCCAATATGCGGTCTCGAGGGAGGATCACTAGGTCTACTGACCAAGAGGACATCACACAAGTAAGTGGATTTGCATTATAGGCTGTATACGGAAACCGAGCACACTGCGGGGCCTGCCCTCGGCGCGTTTGGTTTTCTTTTGCATCTTTCGTCCCCAACACGATCCTCGATCGAAAAACAGCAAATGACAACGTTTCTCCTCCGTTTTTTCTAGAGTTCCAGACGGAACCCTCTCACCCCGATTGAGACCATGAGGCACATTGTTGCTTAATATACAGTATGTTGTTCATGTTTTACGTTACATGTTCTGTCTATATGTTTGTCATGTCCACGGTCTAGTTACCAGGTGCATTCTTTAACATTTTTTACCTTTTTTCTTTAACACGCCTAAATTCCACCATAACTTTAGGCTAGCATGTTATTTCGCAGCTCTGCATGGTTAATCACATTTTGGCAGAATGAAAGCACGCATCACAAGGAGCCCTTGGGTATTACGCCTCATTCCACCCACCCCCAAGAGGGGGCTGGGTTACCTTAACCATTGTTCTTTCTTTATTATTTTTACAGATACTATGGGACTATTATGTACCTATACTACGTGACAATTGTGTACCGTATGTATTACTAACACCTGCTTTATTTTGTAGTGTTTAGGTTTTTCACTTATCTCACTGTAGATCACTTTGGAGTGGTACACACAGGGCGGGACCCTGTGTTGTCCTGAAGAAGAGCTGTGGGGAAGCTCGAAACATGTTGACGTCTACTAGGGACCCCTAACGCATTTGGATAGGCCCACTAGAGACTCACCCCGGTTTTAATAGACCAACTAGGAGCCCGAATAAAGTTTTTTCTGCCCACTAGTTAGGTACTTTTTAATACACTCCACTCCACCACACCACTGCACTACACATAGCTCCTCACGATTAGTGCTCCTACATCTCATCGCAAGTCGTAGCACGCCTCAGCCCGCAGCGGGTTGAGATGGCCCCAATGATGAAGCATGTCACCGTGGGGAAACCCTGGTGAGTGAGGGGACTCAAGAAAGGAAAGTTTTCCTTCCTTAAGATTTTCAAGCTCGTACTGAGTGAAAGTCTACATCCCAGCTAGGTCCTTATCCGGTCACACCGGATTTGTAGGTCTACTATTGCATTAGGAGGGTGGACCTAGCCTTGTCCCTCTTCCTCCCCCCTTTTTTCTGACTAATCATCACCATATAGGCATCCCATTGTAAACGATTTGTCTGCAAAAGTTGTATTTGAATAGAAATACAAAAATATCTTTGAATCTACCAGAGGAGACCCAAGACTCAAACTTCCTTTCCCTACAAAACTATTCCTTTCCCTACAAAAGGATCTTGTCATAAAGGTAATCTGAGGCTTTACAAGAACAGAATACAACGTAAGCTTTATCAAATGTCTTCCTTAGAAGCAGGTGAACCCAACCCATTTTTGGTTCACTAAATGCCAAAATTTGGAAGGAGGTGACACTTTTACATTTCCTAACAGTCTGGAGTGGTTAATTGAGAACAACTTCCTAGTTTTCTTGTGTTTTCCCTTCACATCAAAACAGAAACAACCAGGTTTGTGAGATGGGTGTGAGATAGTAGAGTGGATTGAAACTTACCTATTACGAAATGGTGTTTCTGTACCCCTTGTCAGGGAGAGCTTTTATATTAGAAGAGTGCTTAGTAATATTTATAAAATTATGTTCCATAGAGTTCTTATTGCAATATATAAACCTAGCTACAGTACAATTTACTGATGCTTTAAATGGCGAGGCAAATTCATGCTGAAGCCTGGAAGGGAAAAGCTTGGTCCGAAGAATGTTGAATTGCATGCAGTGAGCTATAAGTGTGAAAGTTGAGTGCTGTGCGTGATGGACCAGAGAGATACTCTTATCCACACTGCGCCTAAGCATGTAGTGTGGGAAGCATAGGATGCATGCATTTTACATGGATTTCATTGTTGTGCCTGGATGTAACGGTATCTATGGGGTTCACCAAGCATGACAGATCAGCATCCCACTACATTCATTGGATGCAAACAGTCATGGCCGATCCGTGTGACCACCTCACGAGCATCAGGTGAGTGACACAGAAGCATGAGCTCGATGCTGGCAGCTAGGGTGAGAAGGTACCCACTGGCAGGAACCGGATTCTACTTATCAGAGTCACGTCTAGGAAACATACAGCCGGAGTAACAGCTCCTTAAAGAATAAACGGCAATGACAAAGCATATTCAAAATGGCTTCCTAAAGCACACATGAAGCCTTACAATTTTGTACCCCACTATACCTGGCTCAAAATCTAACCAGGTCAGGTGTACCCAGCCTCTTCACAATCCGGAATCCCTAATCTAGAGCCACCGAAATTTAAGAAACAACAAACCTTTCTCTGGAGTGCACCCAAAATATGGAACTCGACCCCTCCAGAGATATGCACAGACCTTTGGTTTGTCACATTCAAAAAAGAAGTCAAAACTCTTTCTGTTCCAGAAATACCTATTAAATTAACACCTTTTATTTCTCCATTAACGTGTTTTATTTCTTTATCACTTTGTGATTAGAAACGAGTTTCCGTTCCACTAGTTGTAGCAGTCTATACGTTGTGCAAAAATATACATGGGTCTTCATTGCTGTAGCGCTCCTAATTAATATTGTAAAGCCCTCTGATACTTCTAGGTTGTGTAGGCGGTATATAAAACTACAAAGATATGTAAATGTTGAAATAAATCCACATTCATGTCTCGGTTACTGGCAGCCATGGTGACATGATGTAAAGCAGTCATCCGGGAGTGATGGAGGGGTAACTGTCAGGTGAAATGATGTAAAGCAATCATCTGGGAGTGATGGAGGGGTAACTGTCAGGTGAAATGATGTAAAGCAATCATCCGGGAGTGATGGAGGGGTAACTGTCAGGCATGGTCGATAGAAACGCTGCCACTGTAAGGTCATAACAAACTATCCATGAGTGACCGAGAAGCAGCCCACAGTCATGCACTGGTCACAGACAGCCAGGAAAAAGTGATCTAAAGAACTTGATCCAGCGCTATCAATAAAATTTCTTCTCCTATATGCTTTGGACGTCCAGGTACAAATATCCCTTTTCCACAACTATATCCATATGACGGTGGGGCCCATAACACCGCATAAACATTCACTCTCTCATATATTCCCTGGATTTCATCCGTTTTTACTTAGGAGAAAACAGTTAATGATTTGCTGGAAGGAGACGGGATACCTTTTAAAACGACATAATACTTCTCAAACTTTAAGGTATTCCGCTCATTGGTCGATGGACCAACTAGTAGGAATCAGTTGATGGTGATTAAGACCAGCTCAATCACTATAAACCTTTTAAACATTTACATTTATCATTGAGCTAAAGAACCACAGACTCATTGTTTTAAAGATAATAAAGTTTATCTAATTTTTAGAAGCATGAATAAGTTTCAAATTTATTATTCAGATTAGTACATTTATCATCATTATAAGAATAAATTGAAATTGCAATGCATACCTATTAGATGGAAAAACAAAGTTCGTCACAGCAATGAATTCAGATCACAGCATAGAACTCCCGAAAAACTGTCTATCTGTCCTGTAAAACAGGCCTTCTCGACGGACCACCTATATGGTGTTTCCGCCACAATCCCGTTCTTTTCCCCTTTAGTATTTAAGAATAAAAAGGCCTAATAATATTAAAAATGGAAAGTCTATTAAAAGCAAAAAGTTTCCCCAGCAGCAGCGTTCCGTGCTCAACAAAAATATAAAACAGCAGCTCCCCCTCCCTAAGAGTAGGTCTTCTTATACCCTAATACTAGCTTACTAAGTGAAAATGTTACATCTTTGTGGGCGAGATTCTCTCTAATTGGTCCATTTGGGGTCAGTATACATCTCATTATGAATATCCTTGCTCCAACCAGTTCTTTGTGGAAAGTTCATACGTCTGTCATTTCTCACGGGTTCATGACATTACCCATCCGCACATTGGTCTCTATCTGTATCCTTTTTCTGATACTTTAAATTGAACAGTTCATTGTTTATTCACGTATTCACTGCAACTTCTCACGCTTTTCGCTATGTCCTTCTTTGTCACACGTTTGTATAATAAGGTCATCGTAGCCTTGACCACGCTTCCATCCTAGGCTTTGGGACAGTCACATGATCCCTTTGTTCACAGCTTTTCTCACTCTCGGAAACCATCTTGCGCCTGCGTACTCTAGCTTGTTTGCCTCAGCAGCCATTTTTACATCACGGTACAACAGGCCTAAGCGAACTATTATAAGGATAAACAGAACATAGTTAAGAATAAAGAATATAAGCCTTTTCGTTTCCCTCCCGTCATTCTACGTACCCCAATTAAGTGTTACCTAGCAAAAGCGACATATAAAGCTATTTCTTACTTACCAACCGCTTTACTTTGCCACCACACAGTTTATTTCCAAGCACAAATCATGCAATTATTATTCTAATTAGTACGCAAATCATTAGGTTTACGTTATCCACGTTAACAATTGTAAGTAAATTAGTTTGCACGGATATGGCGTGTTACCCATAACCCTTATCATGACACATACATGGTTGGTTATTTACTGAGACGAACCTGTGTGTTAATTATTCAACATAAATATTAGGAGGTTAACATTTTTTCGTTTACCCTGCTCCATCAACTCCCCCTTTGGTGATTTTTAATATCACCACAAAAACCCATGTTACACAATTTTGTCAGATAGCATATTTCTTGTCCGGTTTGTTTTTGTTAGTTTACACAACTGTATCCCTTTCATCTTGTCTCTTTGTTTTCTTATACATGTTTTCTTTTATTTCTTCTAGCTCTATTTCACCCATCTCTCTTTCTTTCTTTATTTTTCTTATTTTCTTTTTCTATTTTATTCTGTCTTTTTCTTCTCTTTATACATACAATAATTAATTTCAATACTAGAACTATTAGTATTATTATGGTCGCTATTATTATGATTTTCCCTATTATTAATCTACTCATTCTAGTAAACCAATTTATTACTGAGGAAAAACTCTTACCAAGTTTTCCCAATGCATTTTCAACCTCCAGTGGAACAAGTTCTTTGTGCAAATTGGTAATATTCTTAATATACTTTTGTATATTTTCACTTTTATCTGGAATGTAAGTGCAACAATGTTGGACTTTCAACATTCCACAGACTCCACCCTCTTTTGCCAAAAGAATGTCAAGGGCAAGTCGATTTTGCATCACCATAGCTCTCATGGCAACCATTTCGGTATTTACCATCAAGAACCCTCCAGCAGTATCTGTAGATAAACGATCTACTACTGTGGATAACTTCCGAATTTTAAATGCATTCAAAGATATTCCCACTGCTGGTATCAATGCTCCAAAAATATCACCTACTATTTCTGAAAAACTTTCCCTTTTTCTACGTGTAAATGTCTTTACCATTTCGTGTGTTCCCTTTTCTGCTCTATCTACATGAAAAATCTTTGGAAAGACCAGGCCTAAGTAACATGATCCATACCAATGGTCCGGCAACCTGTAATAAGCTCTGTTACCGCAAATATAATAGATCCCAGGAAATATTGGATCTTTTCCCCCTTTGAATCCCCAACCTCCTAAAATGTTATAATTGTCTTGGCAATCACTGGAACCCACGAAATAGTTGTCATATCTTGTTCTATTTCTTCTAATGCACAACCTTCCCTGTTGGGGCCAATCCAGAGTCATAGCTGCATTTGTCTTTTTCTTGTCATGATTTTCTTCCTCAAACGCCCAAAGAGGTGTTTTTGTCTCTTCTATCACTTTTCTTTGAAATTTTACTCTTCTATCCTCGACCATTTCTAAAAACACCTTTTCTTCATTCCTTAACTCACAGGTAAGGTTGTTTTTAACTATATCATCTAATGTTAGAATTTTATTTTCTATGAAAAATTCACCAAACGTTCTTGCCTCTTTCACCTTGTTTAGTTCAGAAACTATAGGAATCTTTGCAAAAATCTTATCTATATCAGTATAATAATATTCTAATCTTCCTGTCTTGTAAAATAGACTTGCTAAAACACTACATGTTATTCCATACGTCAAAGGAAGGTGATGATAGGTCACACCTTCTGCAACAGACGCAGGCAATTGCATACAAACATAACAATCTCTCACATCCATTGTTTCTACATACTCATACAATAATTTAGTGAAAACATTTTTTGAAAAATCTGTTATTGATTTGTCTTTATGTAACTCTGCACTACTTTTTAATATAGCTGTTTCCTGCATGTTAGCTCCTTTTTCTTTCTCTGTGTTATTCTTTAATATAGACGTTTCTTCTACAGCTAATCTAATTGGAATGGTGATTGCTAAAATAATCCATACGGTCATTAATAATCCTGTACAAAAGAAGCACATCTTACACCATCTACGTAAGAACTCACATCTACATGTTCTATTTTTAGTATCTACCATTTTGTTCTATTACCTATTTTATAATATGTACAGAAAATGTGTCACCACACCTCAGAAATGACCTCTTGGCCACCCTACGCTCTCACTTTGTCTTGTTTGGTACTTTCTTTAGTTCTTTTCAGAACTCTTTCTTGTCAAATCCAGTGTTTTGTCCAGTCCGGTAGAAATTTGTTCAAATTTCTTTAAATTTGTTGCACTTCACCTTCACCCATTAGGTTGTAGCTTTGTTCCGGGTTCTCGTGAGTGATCTCTTCTTCTTTGATATCAGTCAACGCAATGTATAGCCATTCAGGCGATTTATACTTCAGATTAGCTTTCTTTACTCTTTTTGTTTTCTGCAAGTGTTTTCCTCCTTGTTTTTCTTGTTCCTTTTGACTTGTTATTTCATTTACTTGTTCTGCATTCTTTCCATCTAACCTTATGATCTTGTATCTCAATCTTTTAACTTCGTGGGGCCAATTGTCTCCCTTTCTTGGCCTTTTCGGTTCACTTTCTTTTTCCTCTCTTTCTGTTCTCCAAGTTCTCTTTCTTGACTCTAGTTTCTGGTTTCTTTCTTCTCCACTTTCTTCTGACTCTGTTTCAGTCCTTTCTTTATTGTCTCTTATCTTAAATTTTAGAATTTCACTTCCTTCATCTGTTTTTGATTTTCCTCGTGTTTTCCTTTGATCACCTACTTCTGTCCCTCCTCGAGGTTCTTCCGAATTTGTGTCAATCTCTCTATCTGTTTCTGAATTTCCCTGTTCCTTTGTTCGTCGATCTGTCCCTACTGCTCCTCGGGAGTCTTCCGATTCTTCTACCTTTCTATTTGAAACTATCCCTTCTTCGTCTATTAATATAATTTCTGAAGGATCTTCACCATAACTTGTACTTGGTTGCTCACTGTTACTGTCTTTTTGCTCAGTTTCTTCTTTTATGATATCAAATTTCCAATTTCTTTTCAGATTTTCATCACAATCAGAATGCTCTGTATCAGATGCTGAACTAGTGTCTGATATTTCCAGATGTCGACTCACATGTCGATCTTCAGATTCTGGAATTTTTGCTATTTCCTCCTCTCGTTACACTTGTACTTGGGTCTTCCAGATGTCGACTTACAGGTCGATCTTCAATTTCTGGAGCCCTGTTTGTCTCTTCCTCTGCATCAGATGCTGAACTGGTATCTGATATTTCCAGATGTCGACTCACAGGTCGAGCTTCAGGATCTGGAACTCTGATGGTATGGCTGGCATGTACCCAGTGTTTTACTCCTGCACATTTGACTGCAGTTGTTGTCACCAGGATCACTTGTCGTGGTTGGTCCCAGCGAGGAACCAAACAGTTTCTTCTTCGGTGGACTTTTATGCGGACCCAATCTCCTGGATTCAAGTCATGAGCTGGTTTTCTTTCAAGAGTGGTCGCATCCGGTCCAACCTGATGAAACACAGAACGTACCACATCAGCCAATCCTTTGCAATAATCCAACACGAGATCATCAGTTATAGTCAGTAGTTTGTTGACAGGTACATGTGCTTGCCTCATTGCTCGTCCCATGATTATTTCGTGGGGACTAAGTCCTGTCTTTCTTTCAGGTATGCTTCTGATAGTCATTAAGACCAATGGCAAGGCATCTGGCCATTTGAGTCCTGTGGCTTGACACATTTTCCCTAGCCTGTTCTTTATTGTTCCATTCACTTGCTCTACTATTCCAGAAGCCTCTGGTCTGTATGCACAGTGCAGTTTCTGTTTAATACTAAGTGCTTCACAAATCAGTTGAATTAATTTGTTTTGAAAATGTGTTCCTCTATCTGTTTCAATCGTTACTGGAAAACCATACCTTGGAATGAATTCTCGCAGCATAAGTTTTGCTACTGTAATTCCATCATTCCTTCTGGTCGGGTATGCTTCCACCCAACGGGAAAACAAACAGACGACTACAAGAACGTATCTTAGTCTATTGCTGGGGGGCATTTCTATAAAATCCATCTGCATTCTCGTGAAAGGACCTCCCTCTCGTCCTATTGTTCCTAGACTCACTACTGTCTTTCTTCCTGGATTTAGCTGTTGACAGATAAGACATCTTTGACAAAGACTCTCAGCTATGGCTCTGAATTTTGGATTATACCATGTTTGTCTAAAAAGTCTGATCATTGCATCTCTTCCAATATGTGCTTGTCCATGGTACATCCGTGCCATGTCAGAAATCATGCTATCAGGCATAACTGGTCTTTCATCTCTGTAAACCCAAACATCATTTTCCTCCCGTTTTCTGCATCCTGCTTTTATCCAGCTATCTTTTTCCTCATCATCTGCTGCTTCCTGCAATTGTCTCACCTCATCCCATGTCTCGACAGGGTTAGTAAAAAGCAAAGGACATGAAATATGCTCTCTCTCTCTGTTTCTGTTTAATGAGACTACATTTTTGGCACAGTACTGAGCTATTTCATCAGCAAACTTATTGCCAACAGTTATGTAGTCTTCCCCATTTTTATGTGCATTGCACTTTACCACCGCAATCTGTTTAGGCAGCTGTATCGCCTCAAGCAACTTTTTCACAAATTCACCATTTCTTATTGGGGTTCCTGCAGACGTCAAGAAACCTCTCTGGGACCAGATCTGCCCGAAATCATGAACCACTCCAAAGCCATATTGGCTATCCGTGATTACTGTGACTCGAACATTCTTTCCCAATTTGCATGCTTGAATTAGAGCAATCAACTCCGCTACTTGGGCAGAACGTATCCCTCTCAAACAAGATGCTTCCATTACAGCAGCTACTGTGCAAACTGCATATGCTGCACTCAGAACTCCATCATTCGTTCTCAAACATGAGCCATCCACGAACAGAATATAATCTGATTCCTTTAAAGGCTCATCCCGTATATCGGGTCTCGGTTTTGTACAATACTCAAGTACATTCAGACAATCATGGTCAACTTCATCCATTTCAATTACACTCTCTTCATCTGGCAATGATGTTGAAGGATTCACATTTATGCATCTGTCAATGGTGACATTGTCTGCACTCAAAATTACTTTTTCATACCTAGTCAGCCGACTATGTGTCATATATTGGGTTTTGGTTCTTGTCAAAAGAATTTCCACAGAATGAGGGACATATACTCTTAGTGGATATCCCATCACAATGCCTTCACTCTGCTCCAGACTTACACAAGTAGCAGCAACTGCTTTCAAACATCCAGGCAACGCTTTTGCTACTGGGTCTAAGACAGCTGAAAAATATGCAATGGGTCTTTTCATGTTTCCGTGTCTCTGCACTAGGACTGAAAACGCACACCCATCTCTTTCACTACAATACAACTCAAAATCTTTTTCATAGTCAGGCATTCCCAATGCCGGGGCTTCACACAGTTTTGTTTTTAGTTCTCTGAATGCTTTCATTTCCTCATCATTCATTTCAAAAGGATCTTTAACATCCTTCTTTGTCAATCTCTGTAATGGTTTTGCAATTAATGAAAATCCACTTATCCATTGTCGACAATATCCAACCATTCCTAGGAACATTCTTACTTCTCTCTGTGTCATTGGAGCTCTCATTCCTTGAATTATTTTTATCCTTTCAGTCGTTACCTTTCGCACTCCCTTTTCAATCTTATGTCCTAAATATTGGACCTCTTGTTGACAAAACTGTAATTTTGATGGGGACACCTTATGTCCTCCTTTTGCTAAATGATTCAGCAAAGCAATTGTGTCAGTAACACATGCTTCCTTTGTTTTTGATGCCACCAATAGGTCATCAATATACTGAACCATCACAGATTTTTCTGGCATTTTTAAATCTTCCAATGATTTCTTTAGAATCTGATTAAAGATCGAGGGACTTTCTGTATACCCCTGAGGAATTCGGCACCATGCCAAAATACGCTCTCCGAACCTGAACGCAAATAATGGTTGGCTATCTGGATGTAATGGGATAGAGAAAAATGCATGGCACAAATCAATAACTGTGTACCATTCTGCTTCGCGTGGAATCTGGTATAGAATTACCGCAGGGTTTGGTACTATTGGGCAGCAAGGCACAACAATTTTGTTTACCTTTCTCAAATCCTGTACAATTCCATATGTTCCATTCGGCTTTTTCAGTCCCATTATCGGTGAATTACATGGACTGCTAATTATTTCTCTCAGAATCCCTTGTTCAATCATTTTATTTATTACAGGTGTTATTCCTTCAATTATTTCTGGTGTCAATTTATACTGTGGCGTATTTGGGTAACTTGTTCCTTCTTTAACAGAGATTTTAACAGGGTCTACTCCTTTCATTAACCCTATATCTTCACCCGTAAAATCCCACACTTCCTGTTTCACTGTTTCTTTCAGTTCAATTGGGATTTTCTCTACGTCAAACACAGGGAATAAATCACTCACTTCTGACTCTAAATTTACCAATGTCATTTTATATAGTACATCTTCATCTGGGGTTTGAAATGCAATCCCATCTGAAGTACAATAGATGGTGCAGTTCATCTTGCAAAGTAGATCGCGTCCTAATAGGTTCACAGGACTGCAATCACACACCACAAATCGGTGCATATCACTGAATGGTCCAATTTTTACCTCCACTAATTTGGTAAGAGGCGCCCTAATTTGCTGATTCGAAACACCCACGACTTGGATATGTTCACCTGAGAGAGGAAGGTTTGGAATTTCCACTGATCTAACAGTAGAACCTGTAGCTCCAGTGTCCACAAGGAATGTTACATTTGCACCATTCACTTCTCCATCCACAAATGAACCTGCTTGATCTACCTCTAGAGTTGCGCCAAGCACGCACTCTTCCTCCTCTCCTAGGCACCGTCATAAACTTTCATCCGACTCATTCCCATACTGTCGTAACCAGTATTGAGATATGGCAGCTGCGCGCGGCAATTGTGTTACCTGCTCTCCTCCGTAGAATCCTGTTTCTGCACTGTATCTCTGTGGATTTACACTCTTGGGAAGTGGTGGTTGAGGCACCTGACTTTGCTGAGTAACTACCTGTGGTTGCTGTAGCTGTTGGTAACTCACCTCACTCTGCACCTGTGGATTTAATGATTGATTTTCCGCATTAGTTTTTGGAGGGAATTTACACTCGTTTCTCCAATGTCCTAACTTTCCGCAGTTGTGGCATGGCCACTTTTTCTTTGCCTCTTCTATACTCATTTGACCTTTTCCTTTACCTATATTTGGTCTGGATTTCGTCTGTCCTGCCTCATTAACTTGATTATTCAATTGAGCTTCTTGTTTTTCTGCAACTTTCACCTGTGCCCACATTGCTTTCTCTTTCAATTTACGCTGTCTACTCTCAATGTCATCACTGCAGTATTTAGCATATCTCAAAACCTCATCTACCGTGCTGTTCTGGCAACAAATCATATGTTGCTTAATCATTTCACTTATCTCTGGTTTCAACCCATAAACAAACCTATATACGAAATGGCTCATGTCCTTTTCATTTAATGTCTCATAGCCACTATACTGTTTAAAAACTAACAGTAGTCTTTCATAATACGCGTGTACAGATTCTTTACTTTCCTGTGTGGTTCTGTCGATTTTTACCCAATCCGTTTCTTTGGGTGGGATTTTATTTTTCAAAAAGGTAATAACTTGGTCATATTTCCTCATCACTTCTGGTCCTGGCGCTCCTGTTTTAGCATCTCTTGGATATTCTACAGTTGGCCAATCAATAGTAATCTTACATTCTGTCCACAAATCACCTGGTACTACTATGTCAAATAATCCATCCAAATCTATCCATAACACCTTCGAAACCTTAACAAACCTCTCTACTTGTCTGTACCATTCTACTGGTTTTTCTCTCAATTTTGGGAAGTCATTTGTGAATGACAGTATATCTTGTCTAGACCATGGGACATGCACATAACTACCTCCTGGAGTTTCTCTCATCGGGTACTCCCTTACAATTGATTCCTTGTCTGTCACCGCAAAAGCCAAAGACGCTTTATCGGTCGTTTTCTCATTCCTTCTAGTCCACCTGCTTCTCCATCTATCCACATCTCCCCATTTTCTCAGCAAAACAATTAATTCTTTTATTTGGGTTAACCGTCCTGATGTATTTAAATTTTCTATATCCTTCTCGCAAAAATCTACTCTATATGGTTTCTGCAAACTTCTCACTTTTACAAATTCTACTCCTAGTTCATTAGCTGTTTCTTCTAATTTGTCATGTAAATTTCTAGCTCTCCATGTAATGCTCTTACATAAGAACATTATCTCATCATCCTGGTAAGTTTTCAATTTTTCTGCACCAATTGTCCCTAAAATTAATTCTTCCATATCTATTTTTAACCTAATTACATCTAACGGTTTTGGTTCTGTCTCTTTCGTTTTCAGGGTTTTCATCCATTCATTCAATTCATCCGGAGTCGGACCTACAGGTGTACTATTTAATTCTACCCAATTTCTACTCCTTTCTGGTGTCTCTGACGCAGACTCAGTTCCCATAGGAATCCTCCTAAACTCATTCTCATTTATCGTCAAATTAGTAGGTGGGCTTGTTCTATATGTACTGACCAGTTTTCTTGCACCTTCATTGTCTAGTTCCATCCCTTCTTTCCTTCTTGTAAATTTGAATTCATAGGAATGACTAAAGAATGCTCTTCTATCTTCTGATTCTCAAAAACTGGTATTACTGGACCTATTGTTACTGGTACAGTTACAGCTTCCATATTCATTGTTAATTCTCTTATCTTTTCAGTCAATTCTCTTGTGGTTTTTGCTAATTCAGTTGTATTGTCACTTTCAACCTTCTCGCTTTGTGGGGTTTTCAATTGATCTTGTGACCTATTTATCTCATATCCCCGTTCGGGATTTTTATTCCTCCCGGTTTCCATTGGCGAAGCATTAGGTGTCACCACTGCAGAATTCTGTTGGTATGGAGGTGGGTTTCTATTTAAAATATCTTCCAGCAATTCATCTTCCATCTCACTACCACCATACCCGTACCTTTCAGTAACCAAATGTTTCTTTTTCTCTGTACACTTTCTCTTTGCTTCTTCCTCAACTGTAAAAGCTGGAAACAAACCTCCTGTCATATTTGCATATCTCCAATGCTTTATTCTGTCCTCATGATTCACTCCCCACAGCCCTCCGGGCACAAAATCATGATTCTTTAATCCTCTGAATCTTTCTCGTTCATACATCTCATCTTCCCATTCACTTAGAGCTTCAAACTGTGTTGGTCTAGGTTTAGGCTCAAGCATCGTCATCTTCTCCCTCAAATTCCGAAGTACCGCTACACTAAATGAACCATTCTCAGGAAATGCTAATACTCCCTCATTTTGAGTATATTTAGTCCAATTTTCTAACCATATGCAGGTATGATATCCGTATTTCAGCATCATATGCGAAGCTGGTGATTTCGGCGGAGGAATTACTTGTCCTTCTCTAGTCACTACCTTTTTGCCTTTCTTAAAAAGTTCTTAATTTTCGCCATCCACAATGTTTTCTCTCTACCATACTCATAATAAGCCATAATTCACGATCTCTTTCCTTTCTCAAAGTCCGCAACTCAACACTATTCTCTATGCGTTATTCGGACCTATCACAGCGCGACTCACACCAACGCTCCAATCCGAAGCTTCTACGTCACAGCTTATTCAACCAATCCTAGCGCGTCTCACACCAACGCACCAATGAAATGAAATGAATGAAATTTGTACTTGTAAAGCGCACTTATACCCCCAAAGAGGTGTCCTGGCGCTGTACGCATACCGCTGTGGAACCCTTCCTGGATTTTCCCTGTGAAATGTCCACTCCTGGGCACCCCCAGGGTGAAGCCAGGCATCCCAGCGCTGTTGGGGCCGTTCAGAGCGTCTTCTGTATAACTAGTGCACTGTCCAATCCCAGCGCGGCTTTTGTCAACTTCAGTTCTGCTCCTGACCCCTCCTTTACAAAATTTATCGGCAATTTATTTTTCAACTGTTCTTGTATAGTTACGACATTAAAAACACATTTCCATTGTCTGATTTCGCTAACAAAAGTGACAGTTTTATTCTATTTCGCAAGAATACAGTTTTGTTCGATAAGTGTAGAACTTCCCTCTACCTTACCCTTCTTTCAAGCAAGGGGTAAACCCGTTTCTCTGGGGATAAAACACATGTGGAGACTACACTGCTCCTGAGAATTAAGGCCAGAGTTTCACAAGAAAACCGGTTGCTATTTCACTCACACACCTTTTATACGGAAAATGTCCCTATCATAACAAAACCTGTGTTATCACCAATATGAACTCAGACAATGCACTATTCCATGTGACTTCTCTTGCCACACGTGTCCACTTCCTACTTCCCGGAAGCTTCAAAACCTTTGACTTAAATATAACGTAATACCATACAACATGAAGTGTTATACATAAAAATAACCAATAATCAATAATCAATAATCACCAAACTAATCTATAGTAACCATAACTCTGCTACCAAGAAATCTGATCCAGCGCTATCAATAAAATTTCTTCTCCTATATGCTTTGGACGTCCAGGTACAAATATCCCTTTTCCACAACTATATCCATATGACGGTGGGGCCCATAACACCGCATAAACATTCACTTTCTCATATATTCCCTGGATTTCATCCGTTTTTACTTAGGAGAAAACAGTTAATGATTTGCTGGAAGGAGACGGGATACCTTTTAAAACGACATAATACTTCTCAAACTTTAAGGTATTCCGCTCATTGGTCGATGGACCAACTAGTAGGAATCAGTTGATGGTGATTAAGACCAGCTCAATCACTATAAACCTTTTAAACATTTACATTTATCATTGAGCTAAAGAACCACAGACTCATTGTTTTAAAGATAATAAAGTTTATCTAATTTTTAGAAGCATGAATAAGTTTCAAATTTATTATTCAGATTAGTACATTTATCATCATTATAAGAATAAATTGAAATTGCAATGCATACCTATTAGATGGAAAAACAAAGTTCGTCACAGCAATGAATTCAGATCACAGCATAGAACTCCCGAAAAACTGTCTATCTGTCCTGTAAAACAGGCTTTCTCGACGGACCACCTATATGGTGTCTCCGCCACAATCCCGTTCTTTTCCCCTTTAGTATTTAAGAATAAAAAGGCCTAATAATATTAAAAATGGAAAGTCTATTAAAAGCAAAAAGTTTCCCCAGCAGCAGCGTTCCGTGCTCAACAAAAATATAAAACAGCAGCTCCCCCTCCCTAAGAGTAGGTCTTCTTATACCCTAATACTAGCTTACTAAGTGAAAATGTTACATCTTTGTGGGCGAGATTCTCTCTAATTGGTCCATTTGGGGTCGGTATACATCTCATTATGAATATCCTTGCTCCAACCACTTCTTTGTGGAAAGTTCATACTTCTGTAATTTCTCACAGGTTCATGACATTACCCATCCGCACATTGGTCTCTATCTGTATCCTTTTTCTGATACTTTAAATTGAACAGTTCATTGTTTATTCACGTATTCACTGCAACTTCTCACGCTTTTCGCTATGTCCTTCTTTGTCACACGTTTGTATAATAAGGTCATCGTAGCCTTGACCACGCTTCCATCCTAGGCTTTGGGACAGTCACATGATCCCTTTGTTCACAGCTTTTCTCACTCTCGGAAACCATCTTGCGCCTGCGTACTCTAGCTTGTTTGCCTCAGCAGCCATTTTTACATCGCGGTACAACAGGCCTAAGCGAACTATTATAAGGATAAACAGAACATAGTTAAGAATAAAGAATATAAGCCTTTTCGTTTCCCTCCTGTCATTCTACATACCCCAATTAAGTGTTACCTAGCAAAAGTGACATATAAAGCTATTTCTTACTTACCAACCGCTTTACTTTGCCACCACACAGTTTATTTCCAAGCACAAATCATGCAATTATTATTCTAATTAGTACGCAAATCATTAGGTTTACGTTATCCACGTTAAAAATTGTAAGTAAATTAGTTTGCACGGATATGGCGTGTTACCCATAACCCTTATCATGACACATACATGGTTGGTTATTTACTGAGATGAACCTGTGTGTTAATTATTCAACATAAATATTAGGAGGTTAACATTTTTTCGTTTACCCTGCTCCATCAAACTCATCCAGGAGTCAAGGACATGTAATCCACTACATAGATCACAGAGAGCCAGGGACCCCAGGTCATCAACTGCAGCATGCAGGCCCACACATAAATGAAAGAAAACTAGCCTTGCTCTGTGAATATAGGATATATACTAATTTACACTGCCTTATATCAGAGCACTAATGTCAGAGAAAAGTGGGAAGAGTCTGAAGGTTCTCTGGTGAGAGAGGTGCATCGTCAGAGCTGTACAAATGCAGACTCAGGGCAACTTCTCAAATGAGGTGCATCATCAAATGTGTGGGAATGCAGACTTCATGGCTGGTGTGTGAATGAGGTACATCATTACAGCAGTGTGAGTAGAGGCCAGGGGCACACCTGCAAATTTAGGCACATCATCAAAAGCGTGTAAACGTCCACTGGAGGCAGCTCTGTCAATGAAATGGACAGCCAGAGGTGAATGAATGCAGAAGTATAACCGGTGCTGTGTGAACATGACAGTGGGTGGTCCTGTGACGAATGTATGTCAGAGCTGTGTGAATGACGAGTGGAGGCAGCTCTGCGACTGTTAATTTAGCAGTGTTTTCTGACCAATACACTGAATTGGGTTCTATTTGACCCTTCCGAAAAGAGAAATATTTCCGGTCTCATGTAATTAAGAGTCGCTATAGACTCAAAAATTATAACCAGTGAATCAGGACTCATATACAACATGGCATTCACTGCTATGGGGATGCTGTGAAGCAGTTATAACTTAAACAAGCACTGGCAATGCCAATAGATCTGGCTTGTGAATGAAAGTGCTTCCTGTGCAACTGATGCGTTCATACACTCAATAGGTCATCATACACGTGCTCTGTCACCCATCTTCGCACTCATACATCCAATTATTCATCCATTGACTCCACCTTGCATTCATCCTCTGACTCAATCGCAATAAAACACACAAATTTAACATCATGTGGAATGGAATACATTCCTGATTGTTACCCTCCTCCCATATGTGCTGCTGTCAGAGAAAGGCAAACACCATACATTATCTAGTTATCTAAGACTCTTTTACAGCATTACAATATCATGTGTGTGCCCCTGAAACATCAAGCTCAGGCAGCTGGATAAATAAACAAAATGACCAAAGCTCTGTGGATGGCAAGAACTTTATGTGGATGCACCCAACCTCTCCCCAGTCAGAACATGTACTCCTTGCTCATTTTCTGTATTTACTGTATTTTGCTGATTGTCTACATGCCACAATGGAAAATGGTAGCTGTTTGTAATAGAGCACAAGATGTGGAAAAGTATATGTTTGGGTAGGAAAGCTCAAAAAGGTTTCAGAATGAAAACGAATAAAGACTAGGGCCTAGTCATAACACTCAAAATCTTCAGAAACCTTCATATATGGATGACAAAGTAGAGAACCCAGTTCTCCTAAGCATCTTGACATTTTGCCACTAATAAGAAAATGTAAAATATTAAAACATTTTATGTAACACCTGATAGGCATTTTATTGAGTTTTCATTTGTGCCTATAATTATGGATACCATCTCTTTCTTAAATGAATGCAACTATTGACTAATAGTCCTTAATCGGAGAATATAAAGCATACGTGCCATAGATTTCAGCGTTCGTAACTAAAGTTACACTTGCGTGAGCCTTCTTTAAAGTAGTTTCATCTCTCCTGTCCACTATATCTGAAATTATAGGTTAGAAGGCATGTGTGAGACTACTTCATTCAATTCTTCTTTCTGTATATATTTTCCTTAGGACCAGAAGTAACTCTCATGTATTTCCCCTACATACCATGTTAGTGTATTATAGTATCAAGCCATTTGACCAGTGAGACATGAATGTGCGCCAACAGGCCTATTCAGCTAAAAGGTTTCACTGCTCAAAACCCGGAATCATGAACGCCAACACCCCGAGCGTTCTACATGTGCATGTGTGCTAGGATTTATAGTGTGCCAGGCATGAGTGATATAGGCCTGCAGGTTTCATCTTGGAAGCCCACAGACTGGACCAAAGTCCAAAATAGAGGAGAGGTTGCTTTCCTGATACATCATATGTGTATTGCTGGTGTCTCCTAGAAGGGTGTGGTATGTAATTAGTTGCCCCGCTCTTCGATGAGGCAAGCGTACATGGTCTCCTCGAGGTCAACATTCTATTGTTATGATTCTTGCTCACTTTTAACCGTTGTTCCATGCTCTGGCAGTGGAACAGCATCTGCAGGTCTCTCGGCAACTTGGTCAGTTGCGAGGGAGACTTGTGGACGTCGAACGCTCCTGGTCGTGGGTGTGTTCTACAACCAATAAATATTCTCCTTTGAACGTTTTCCTGCCTACGTCTGGATTTCTACATATTGGCGACGATTTGGCACACCCACTGACATACTTAATTTTTTTTTCCTTCTTGCCTCCTCAGAGGGACACCCTTCAACTTTCCTGGTCTGGATTTCGACCTCATTCCTGCAGTAAGGATCTCTCAGTCTATTGACAGAGTTCTGGTACGCTTACTACAACTCGCTTTGGTATAGCGAGATTTCATGTTGGTGCGTCGCATGTCACCAGAGCGTGCGTGCACCCGCTACTTTACGTTTAGCCTTCAGCGCGTGCTCCTTCCAGCACGTACAAGTGCACAGCATTTTGGGAGCTCCACAGCCGTCGACAGGCAAGTGCACACCACATCTTCCTAATAACATGTGTGCTCGCATTTCCGCCCTGTTACCCTCAGCGTACCCCTCTGAATGCACACATTCATCGGCACAACAAGTCTTCCTGCCTACATTTTATGGAAAACAGGTACATTCTCCTTATTATTCTTCTCTGTTTATAGGCTGGAGGTCCTTGAATTGCTTGCTTATTCAGACAGTTAGAAAGACAGCAGGTATTTATTCAACTATTTTTCAACTGGTTCTTTAAATTGTATTGATCCAACTGTTAAATTTCTGGCTTTACTCATTTCCCACAAGTACTCTGTTGTTTTTCTTTGTCAACTTGCAATTTCTTCAAGTCAATTCAATTTAAATTTAAATTATGGCTTCAACACAACAGATCACTTTGCCACCACCTTTTCTACAAGCACCTGGCAAGCCCAATGTTAAGTGGCATCAATGGGTGAGAATATTTGAGAATTATTTGGTGGCAATTGACGCTACACGTTTTTCTCCTGCACATAAAGCAGCAGTTCTGTACAGTTGCATTGGGTTAGCAGCTCAGCAGGTTTTTGGCAATTTACCACACTTTATACCACAAGGGGTCTTAGGAGATGACTGGGATCCATACATGGAAGCTTTGGCACGAATGGGCAAACAATATGATGAGGAACCTAGGTATCATGCTCGAACGCCACAGTTTTTTAAAAAGAAAACAAAGTGCTGATAAAACTGTCAAGGAGTATGTATCAGCGCTAAGAATCCTAGCCTCAACTTGTGAATTTGGTGCAAGCGTGGATATTTCCATACAAGATCAATTTGTTTTACATGCTATTCTCAAAGAAATCAAGAAAGACTCCTGAGTTGCAGGAATTTTACATTATCTGAAACAATTGATCTGGCAAAAGGAATAGAGCGTTAAATGATCTCCACTAGAGCTATTCAGGAGGGTCAATCGGCCAGCTCAGTCAGACTATGCAGCGAGGATACCATTATTCTAATAAGTACTGGCAATAATCCAGGAAAACAACCTTTCAATGAGTGTCTAATATACTTTAGATGTGGGTCAAAATCACACATAGGCAATTCTCCTAACTTTCCTGCCATTGGCAAGAAATGTATGCCCTGCAAATAAATGGGATATTTTCAAGCTGTTTTTAAAAGCATAAAAAGATCAACAAAGGTTAACAGCACTGATGTCCCTGAAGATGTTCACAGTTGTTCTGAGTTATGTAGTTTTAACGATTGAATGTAACACTGTGTTTGGAGTACGCAATGCAAAGGGTCCATGGTGTGATGCCATAATTGGAGCTGTACCACTTCAAGTTATGGCTGGTTCTGGGTCACCAATTACAACTTATCTGATAACACTTTTCAGGAGAAATGGGAAGGTTCCGTGGTATTTACTCAGACAGATGTCAATCCCAAAGCTTTTGTTGAAACTGAAATCGACATGCTTGGCTATTTTAATTCAGAAGTAGTATGCCTAGGCCGGCATACCATTACTAAAGTGTACATAGCAATCAAAGGGAGGAACATATTAGGCTGGCAAGACCTAGCAAGAATGGGACTTTATCTAAAACCTGGGTTGGATAATCCTGTGGTGCAAGGTAATGTTCCAGAAGGCTATCTGGTGGATGACAAGTGTACTGTAGAGCTTGTCATAGATTCTAACAAGCCTCCTTTCCAGGTACTTCTTCAGATATTGATGCCATCATTAGCCAGTTTCCCACAGTGCTTTCTGAAAAGGTTGGTACTGTGTTTTGAACACCATATTCATTTAAAATCAGATGCTCAACCTGTGGTACATAGGGTCCGACCTTTGCCTCTAAGTATAAAAGATGATTTGAAATAGGTTTTGAAAAATCATTGCTCAGAGGGAATAATTTGTACCTTGTGATTCTTCATCATGGGGATCTCCCATTGTAGTGTACGGAAAAAATCTGGGGAGGTTAGACTTTGTGCTGACTTGCGCTCTCTCAACAGCAATATTCTCATAGACTGCCACCCCCACCCCAAAATTCATGACCTTTTTACCAGTCTGGGGGACTCCAAGTTTTTCTCTATAATAGATTTGCGGTCAGCCTATCACCAAATTCCTCCCTGCATTGAGACTCAGGAATGTAAAACTTTCATGACTCCGTTTGGTGAATTTAAGTACCTCAGGCTGCCAGTTGGTATGGCCACTGCTGCTAGCATGTTCCAGAAGCACATGGACACCATTCCTGAAGTCTTATCTAAACAAGATGACATTCTGGTGTGCGCTAGCAGTCGCGAGGCCCACAATGACACCCTATCTAAAGTTCCTTCAAAGTTGTGCAATGCTGGGATGACCATTAGACATGAAAAATGTAAGTTTGGTGTGAAGGAACTTGAATATTTAGGACACACCTTTTCACCAGAAGGTATCAAACCCAAATTTTCTTTAATCAAAGTAATACGTGGTGCTGCTCATCCAAAGAATAAAGATGTTTACGATCGTTTCTTGGGTTGGCTGAATGCTATGCTCAATTTGTGCATGGGTATTCTCAGATAGTAGAACCTTTGAGAGGGTTACTCAATAAGGGGGCTAAATTAATTTGGAGCAATGACATGTAGAACACATTTGACAAGGGCAAACTTATTATTGAGCAGGCACTAGCCTTGCAACCTTTTCAGGATGAATGCAAATGCTTTGTGAATGTGGATGCACGTTTGTCAGAACTTGGTGCTGTACTTGGACAATGGGTTGGCGGTAAGGAACATACCGTTACATTTGCTTCCTGGACACTGCAAAATGCTGAGACACAATACAGCACTATCGAACGAGAGGTACTCATATGTATTTGGGCAATACACAAGTTCAGTGTCATCCATTTGGAGAAGCGAGTTTGAAGTGTATACAGACCACAAGCCTTTAATGTACATTCTTAATCGTGGAGGAACTAATAAGGAGTCTGCCAGGTTGGTGCATTTTTTATCCACATTAAAAGAGTACCATTTTGTTATCAAACATCTACCTGGTGGGAAGAACTTTAGAGCAGATTGCTTATCGCATATGTAATTTGAGTGAGAACAGAGTGAAGGAGAAGGTACAGAGTGTGTTGTAGCGGCAGTGGATGCTGTTCTGGAGTGTGCTCCCATTTCTGAAGGGACTTGGCAGGAGGCATATTCCAAAGATTCTAATCTCATTAAGATCAAAGAGTTCAGTATTTAGGGCTTGCCAGAGAGTAGAACTCTTCCTGGTGAGATGAAAGGTTTCTCTTTTGTGGCTTCTGAACTCTCAATTGTTGATGTGATGGTATTGCGAGCTCGAAGGGCGTGGGGACACCAGATGCTTTTGATGGAGCAAGGACTCATAAATGAGACTTGCTCGAGAGCAATCCTCTCGTTTTAACTCGTTAACAAATTACTAACTGTGTGTTTGTAATTAATAATTCGCATTTTAGAAAAGACACGCGGGACAGTGAAGCTTGCATACGTGTTTACTAACCATAACAACATGAACGAAGGACTAAAACGCACTTTAACAAGGGATCTTTACTGCGCATGCGTCTACTGCATCTACGTAGTATGACGTACTAATGCTTGGAGGGAAAATCTTGCGCCTGCGCAAAAGATATTAAAATGGCCGATTGAAAGTTCACATGCATGGCACCTGCTTCGCAGAATAGAAAATAAGTTTTATACTAACGCAAATGCAGAAAAGGGTAATAATAATTAAAGTGGGTTAGAGTAGAAGTTGGTGGTATACAGTCAAACCATTTATTTTAGAGAATAACATTTCTTCTTTTGACTTTATTATTAGTACGCATTTGGGCCTTCCAAACTTGTCTGAATTGAGCTGACTGACTTGACCCCACGCATGCGCACCGGAGAGAGAACAAGGAAGGATGAGTAAGGACTTGTCACGCGTCCAAGGCCAGAGAAGATGTGCCCTGGGAACATGAGGGTGAAGAGTTCATATGAAGAAGAGTTATTCATGAAGTTGAAACATTTTGTATTAATAAAGTTTGGAAATGTATGGGAAAGGAAATGATTTAATAAAGTTTGAGGGGATGGGTTTAAAAGACAATGGTTCAAAGAAAATAAATGAAATGTAGGCATGGTGTGACGATCATCCCCCTCGCCTGACCAATCAGAAGTTAGTATTTTACGATATTGAAACATTAATGGGTGGTACTGGAATATGGAAAGGTATAATTGAGCTAGTTTTAGTTAGTAAGGGAGCTGAGAAGAGCAGAGCGCATGCTTAACGGGAGCACAGAAGCAGAGCTCGGGATGCTGTCGGTGCTGGGGTGGTGCTGAAGCTGTGAGACGCTGATGAAGAAAATCGAATGCAGAACCATCTATTTAACTTAATTGGGTTAGAAAGAAGATCGCGGAAGAACCACGAGGAGAAGAGAGTGTCAGAGAGGGGTGCGACGCAGTCGTCAGTACTTAGAGAGGTGAAGTATCCTGTCCTCATTCCTGATCTGAAGTCTTTGTCTCCTGATCTATCCCGGGGGAC
This sequence comes from Calotriton arnoldi, assembly GCA_963921515.1. Taxonomy (NCBI): domain Eukaryota; kingdom Metazoa; phylum Chordata; class Amphibia; order Caudata; family Salamandridae; genus Calotriton; species Calotriton arnoldi. The sequence continues at coordinate 572,591 of CAWUFW010008085.1, forward strand.
CCTTACCAGCCCTTTGGACAGGGGGTTGGTCTTCACACCATTCTTGGTAACTTTAAATTCATCGTCTTGATAAATATTCTTCTCTCTCTGTCCTCTCCTTTCCTAGCATAGTTATTGTGTGAATCTGAATTATTAGTGTTTATTGAGTTTTGATTGAATTGACACTCTTGCGAATGAGGGTGTTTGTACTGAAACTTTGAGATGGTTCACATGCAATTAATTTAGATAAAGATTTTAAAACTTCCCGAGTCTGTGATTATTTCAATTTTAATCAGGAAATGTTTAATAAGTTACTTTAATTATCACCATCAACTAGTTCCAACTAATGGTCCATCGACCAGAGGAAAGAACTTTTTGATCAGTGAAACGTTTAGTTAGAATAAGAAATATAACTATTTCTGAGACATGAAATCTATAAACTATAAGCTCCAGCGGTCTACTTGGTATTAGTGTGAGAAGTTATATGGGCCCAGGTGAGTATATGGTAGTGGAGTATCAGTTGTTAGTACACCGCTGGATCAGTTTTCTGGTAGCAGAGTTATGGTTATTATTGACTAGTTTGGTGATAAGTATAGATTATTGATTATTGATTTATGTTTAACAAAAAGAGTTAGCGTCCTGTTTTATGTCGTCTGGAAAATTCCCGGGGAATGAATAGCGGGTGGCGATAGAAACCACACTGCAGTGAGGTTACTCGTCTGTTGGAATAACACTGAAAAGCTAGGTAGGGCTGGCAGTGTTAAAATAGGTACTATTTTCTGCGTAAAAGTGAGAGTGATTGATAGCAAAGAGTTCGCTAGTGAAACTTTAGGCGTTATATCACCTAGAAAGGGTAACCCTGAAGGAGTAGCAGGTTCTTCCAAGCTTGATTGACAGCAAAAGGAGTTCGCTGGTGAAACTTTGGTCTCAAATTTCCCAAAACAGGTGACACCGGAGGAGTAGCAGTGAAGGGTAAGCGGAAGGGTTTTTACTCGCAGTGGAAAGAAATAAACTATCCTTTGATTTAGTGGAACAGCCAGAGTAGCGAATGTTTTTATGTCGTTAATAACAAAGAATTTCACAAAAAAAATTGAGAAATAAGTTTTCGTATTACCTTGTAAAGGGAGGGTCAGTTGCTGGAGTTATACTGACGTCACAGTGAGCCGTGCTGGGATTGGTAGAAACAGCGGGCGTGTGACAGGAGCAGCCTTGTAAAGGAGGAGTCATTAGAAAGGAGCCGAACTGACATCAGAAAAAGACCGCGCTGGCATTGGTCAAAATCACGAGCGTAAGCCTGATTTAATTGGATAGCTAGTTAGAAGCCGCACTAGGATTGGTGGAGAGAAAGATTGTATGCAGGATTTTGATTTGACTGTTAGTGCAAGGCGTACAGGCAGAAGATTTCAAGGGTTTGCAGAATACAATTTTATACATCGTTTCTCAAGGATGTATGGAGAGAAAAGAAAGATATCATTTATAAAGAAAATTAATAATTTCTTTGTAAAAGATAAGCCTGTGTTGACCAGAGAGGGAATTCCTAGTCCGCCACCGAAAACACCAGCATCTTTTATGATGATGGAAAGAGGATATCATACTTGCGTGTGGTTAGAAAACTGGATAGAATATACGAAGGATGATGGAGTGCTAGTGATCCAGCGCTAACAGTAAAAATTCTTCTCCTATATGCTTTGGTCATCCAGGTACAACTATCCCTCCAATACACAAACTATATCCATATGACGGTGGGGCCCATAACACCGCACATGCATTTACTCACTCATTTATTCCCTGGATTTCCTCTGTCAGTAACCTAGGAGAAAAACAGTAAAACGATTCGCTGGAAGGAGACGGGATACCTCTTTTTAACACAACATAATATTTCTCATTATTTTAAGGTATTCCGCTCATTGGTCGATGGACCAACTAGTAGGAATCAGTTGATGGTGATTAAGACCAGCTCAAACACAATAAACCTTCTAACATTTTACATTAATCATTGAGCTAAAGAACCACTGAGTCATTTGTTTAAAGATAATAAAGTTTATATAAAGTTTAGAAGCATGAAATAAGTTTTAGGTTTATTATTCAAATTATTACATTTGTTATCATTATACGAATAAATTGAAATTGCAATGCATACCTATTAGATGGAAGAATAAAGTTCGTCACGGCAAGAACTCCCAAAATCTCTAACTATCTGTTCTGGAAAAGTCTAATAGTTCTAAATGGAAAAATCTATCAAGAATAAAAGTTCTTCAAAAAGCAGCATCTTATGCTCAATTAAAAATATAAAATAGCAGCAGCAGCCTCAGCTCGTCAGCATCAGCAGCAGCCAAAAACGGCAAAAAGCAGCTCCCAGCAGCATCATCCTCCCTCCCCACCAAGAGTAGGTCTTCTTATACCCTAATTCTAGCTTACTAAATAAAAATGTTGCATCTTTATGGCGAGATTCTCTCTAATTGGTCCATTTGAGTCCATATACATCTTTTATCAAACTTCCTTGTTCTAACCAGTTCTTTGTGGAATGTCCATACTTGCATCGTTTCCCACAGTTCGTGACATTACTCATCCGCTTCGATCAGTGCAACTTGTATCACTTTCCGATACTTTTTAGGTTCAACAGTTCTTTTTGTCCATGTATTCTTTTTGACTTCTCACGCTTCTTGCTGACCCATCTTGGCACACATTTATTCAGTAAGGTCACAATAGCCTTGACCATACTTTCAGCCTAGGCTCTTGGAACGATCACGTGGTCATTCTTGTTCACGGCCTTTCTCCTTGTCTACATTTCTCCTCGCGCACGCGTATTCTAGCTCATGGCGGCCATTTTATATCGCTGCTCAACAGGCCTAAGCGCACTATTTACAAAGATAAACAAAATATAGTTAAGAATAAAGAATATAAACCCTTTCGTTTCCCTCCCGTCATTCTATGTACCCCAATTAGGTATTACCTAGCAAAAAGCAACATATAAAGCCGTCCCTTTCTTACCATTGCTTTATTTTGCCACTACACGTTTTATTTTCAAAGCACAAATCATGCATTTTATTATTCTATTAATATGCAAATATTAGGTTATGTTAGCCACGTCAACATTTATAAGTAAATTAGTTTGCACACAAAATAGCGTGTTACCTTTAACCCTTCACATGTAACATACATTGTTGGTTATTTACTTAAACGAACTTGTTTGTTAATCATTTTACGTAAATTATTAGGAGGTTACATTTTTCTTTTACCCTGCTCCATCAATTCCCCCTTTGGTGATTTTTAATATCACCACAAAACTCAAGTTACACAATTCTATCAGACAGCATATTTCTTGATCCGTTTGTTTTTTGTTAGTTTACACAACTGTATCCCTTTCAACTTGTCTCTTGGTCTTCTTGTACATATTCTCTTTTATTTCTTCTAGCTCTATTTCACCCATTTCTCTCTCTCTCTCCTTGTTTATCTTATTTTCTTTTTCTATTTTATTCTGTTTTCTTCTTTTCTTTATACATGTAATTACAAGCTTCAGTACTAAAATTATTATTATTATCATGGTTGCTATTATTATGACTTTCCCTATTATTAATCCAATCATTCTAGTAAACCAATTTTTACTGAAGAAAACCCTTTACCAAGTTTTCCAAACGCACTTTCAACCTCCAGTGGAACAAGTTCTTTGTGCAAACTTGTAATATTCTTTATATACTTTTGTATATTTTCACTTTTATCTGGAATGTAAGTGCAACAATGTTGGACTTTCAGCATTCCACAGACTCCACCCTCTTTTGCCAAAAGAATGTCAAGGGCAAGTCGATTTTGCATTACCATAGCTCTCATGGCAACCATCTCGGTATTTACCATCAAGAACCCTCCAGCAGTATCTGTAGATAAACGATCTACCACTGTGGATAATTTCCGAATTTTAAATGCATTCAAAGATATTCCCACTGCTGGTATCACTGCACCAAAAATATCACCTACTATTGCTGAAAAACTTTCCCTTTTTCTACGTGTAAAGGTATTTATCATTTCGTGTGTTCCTTTTTCGGTTCTATCCATATGAAAAATCTTTGGAAAGACCAGGCCTAAATAACATGACCCATACCAATGGTCCGGCTACCTGTAATAAGCCCTATTACCGAAAACATAATAGATCCCTGGAAATATTGGATCTTTTCCCCCTTTGAATCCCCATCCGCCTAAAATTTGATAATTGTCATGGCAATCACTGGAACCCACGAAATAATTGTCATATCTTGTTCTATTTCTTCTAATGCACAACCTTCCCTGTTGGGGCCAATCCAGAGTCATAGCTGCATTTGTCTTTTCTTGTCATGATTGTCTTCCTCAAACACCCAAAGAGGTGTTTTTGTCTCTTCTATCACTTTTCTTTGAAATTTCAGCTCTTCTATCCTCTACCATCTCTAAAAATACCTTTTCTTCTTTCTTTAACTCACAGGTAAGGTTGTTTTTAACTATATTATCTAAGGTTAAAATCTTATCTTCTATGAAAAATTCACCAAACGTTTTCCCTCTTTTACTTTGTTTAGTTCAGGAACGACAGAAATTTTCGCAAAAATCTTATCTATATCAGTGTAATAATATTCTAATCTTCCTGTCTTATAAAATAAACTTGCTAAAACACTACATGTTATTCCATACGTCAAAGGAAGGTGATGATAGGTCACACCCTCTGCTACAGACGCAGGCAATTGCATACAAACATAACAATCTCTTACATCCATTGTTTCTACATACTCATACAATAATTTTGTAAATACATTCTTTGAAAAATCTGTTATTGATTTGTCTTTATGTAATTCTGCACTACCTTTTAATATAGCTGTTTCTTGAATGTTAGCTCCTTTTTCTTTCTCTGTGTGATTAGACGTTTCTTCTACAGCTAAACTAATTGGAATAGTGATTGCTAAAACCACCCACACTGTCATTAATAATCCTGTACAAAAGAAGCACATTTTACACCATCTTCTTAAAAACTCCCATCTACATTTTCTATCTTTAGTATCTTCCATTTTGTTCTATAACCTATTTATATTATGTACAGGGAAAATGTGTCACCACACCTCAGAAATGACTTCTTAGCCACCCTGCACTCTAATTTTGTCTTCGTTTGGTACTTTCTTTTGATTTTTTTCAGAATTCTTTCTTTGTCAAATACAGTATTTTGTCAACTCCGGTAAATATTCGTTTAAATTTCTTCAAGTTTGTTGCACTTCACCTTCACACATTAGGTTTCTTTGTTCTGGGTTCTCGTGAGTGTTCTCTTCTTCTTTGATATCAGTTAAAGCAAGGTACAACCACTCAGGTGATCTATACTTCAGATTTACTTTCTTTACTCTTTTCGTTTTCTGCAAGTTTTTCCACTTTGTTGGTCTTGCTCTTTTTGACTTGTTATTTCATTCACTTGTTCAGCACTTTTCCATCCAGCCTTATGATCCTGTATCTTAGTTTTCTTACTTCGTTGGGCCAATTGTCTCCTTTTCTTGGCCTCTTCGTCTCACTTTCTTTTCCTCTCTTTCTGCTTTCCAGGTTCTCTTTCTTGACTCTAGTTTTTGTTTTCTTTCTTCTCCACTTTCTTCAGACTCTGTTTCTGTTCTTTCTTTATTGTCTCTTATTTTGAATCTTATAATTTCATTTTCTCCTTTTACTTGTGGTTCTTTCCTTATTTTCCTTTGTTCACCTACTTCTGTCCCTCCTCGGTGTTCTTCCGAATTTGTGTTAATTTCTCTATCTGCTTCTAAATTTCCCTGTTCTTTTGTTTGGCTATCTGTCCCTATTGCTCCTCGGGGATCTTCCGATTTTTCTAACTTTTTGTTTGAAACTCTCCCTTCTTCATCTATTAATATTATCTCCGAAGGATTTTTACCACAACTTGTACTTGGTTGCTCACTGTCACTTTCTTTGTGCTCAGTCTCTTCTCTTATGCTTTCAAATTTCCAATTTCTCTTCAGAGTTTCATCACTATCCGAATGATCTGTATCAGATTCTGAACTGGTGTCTGATATTTCCAGATGTCGACTCACATGTCGATCTTCAAATTCTGGAACTTCAGCTATTTCCTCCACTCCTTCTGTCGTTGCACTCATAGTTGGGTCTTCCAGATGTCGACTTACAGGTCGATCTTCAGGTTCTGGCACCCTGTTCGCTTCTTCTTCCACTTCCGATGCTGAACTGTTATTCAACTCTTCCAGATGTCGACTCACATGTCGATCTTCAGGTTCTGGAACTCTGATGGTGTGACTGGCATGTATCCAGTTTTTCACTCCCGCACATTTGACTGCAGTGGTTGTCACCAGTATCACCTGTCGCGGTTCGTCCCAGCGAGGAACCAAACAGTTTCTTCTTCTATGGACTTTTATGCGGACCCAATCTCCTGGATTCAAGTCGTGAGCTGGTTTTCTTTCAAGAGTGGTCGCATCCGGTCCAACCTGATGAAACACAGAACTCACCACATCAGCCAATCCTTTGCAATAATCCAGCACCAGATCATCAGTTATAGTCAGTAGTTTGTTGACAGGTACATGTGCTTGTCTCATTGCTCATCTCATAATTATCTCATGGGGACTGAGTCCAGTTTTCCTTTCCGGAATACTTCTGATTGTCATTAAAACTAATGGCAAGGCATCTGGCCATTTGAGTCCTGTGGCTTGACACATTTTTCCTAGCCTGTTCTTAATTGTTCCATTCACCTGCTCTACTATTCCAGAAGCCTCTGGTCTATATGCACAATGCAGTTTCTGTTTAATACTAAGTGCTTCACAAATCAGTTGAATTAATTCGTTTTGGAAATGTGTTCCTCTATCTGTTTCAATCGTGACTGGAAAACCATACCTTGGAATGAATTCTCGCAGCATAGGTTTTGCTACCGTGATTCCATCATTCCTTCTGGTCGGGTATGCTTCCACCCAACGGGAAAACAAACAGACGCCTACAAGGACATACCTTAGTCTATTGCTCGGTGGCATTTCTATGAAATCCATTTGCATTCTAGTGAACGGACCTCCTTCTCGTCCTATTGTTCCTAGACTCACTACGGTCTTCCTTCCTGGATTTAACTGTTGACAAACAAGACATCTTTGACAAAGACTCTCAGCTATGGCTCTGAATTTTGGATTATACCATGTTTGTCTGAAAAGTCTGATCATTGAATCTCTCCCAATATGGGCTTGTCCATGGTACATCCGTGCCATGTCAGAAATCATGCTATCAGGCATAACTGGTCTTTCATCTCTGTAAACCCAAACATCATTTTCCTCATGTTTTCTACATCCTGCTTTTATCCAAGTATCTTTCTCCTCTTCATCTGCTGCTTCCTGTAATTGTCTCACTTCATCCCATGTCTCAACAGGGTTAGTAAAAAGCAAAGGACATGAAATATGCTCTCTTTCTCGGTTCCTGTTCAAAGAGACCATATTCATTGCACAGTACTGTGCAATCTCATCAGCATGCTTATTGCCGACAGTTATGTAGTCTTTCCCATTTTTATGTGCATTGCACTTCACGACAGCAATCTTTTTAGGCAGCTGTATCGCCTCAAGCAGTTTTTTCACAAAATCTCCATTTCTAATCGGCGTTCCTGCAGACGTCAAGAAACCTCTTTGTGACCAAATATGACCAAAGTCATGCACAACTCCAAAACCGTATTGGCTATCCGTCACAATTGTAACCCGTACATTTCTTCCCAACTTGCAGGCTTGAATCAGAGCTATTAGTTCTGCTACCTGGGCAGACCGTATCCCTTTCAGACAAGATGCTTCCATTACAGTTGCTACTGTGCAAACTGCATATGCTGCACTTAGAACTCCATCATTTGTTCTCAAACATGAGCCATCCACGAACAGAATATAATCTGATTCCTTTAAGGGCTCATCTCTTATATCTGGTCTCGGTTTTGTACAATATTCAAGCACATTCAGACAGTCATGATCCACTTCATCCATTTCAATCACACTCTCTTCATCTTGCAATGATGTCGAAGGATTCACATTCATGCATCTGTCAATGGTCACATTATCTGCACTCAAAATTACCTTTTCATACCTAGTCAGCCGACTATGTGTCATGTATTGGGTTTTCGTTCGTGTCAAGAGAATTTCCACAGAATGTGGGACATATACTCTCAGTGGATATCCCATCACTATGCCTTCACTCTGTTCCAGACTCACACAAGTAGCAGCAACTGCTTTCAAACATCCAGGCAACGCTTTTGCTACAGGGTCTAAAACAGCTGAAAAATATGCAATAGGTCTTTTCATAGTTCCATGTCTCTGTACCAAGACTGAAAACGCACATCCATCTCTTTCACTGCAATACAACTCAAAGTCTTTCTCATAGTCAGGCATTCCCAATGCTGGAGCTTCACACAATTTCTTTTTCAACTCTCTGAATGCTTTCATTTCCTCATCATTCATTTCAAAAGGATCTTTAACATCCTTCTTTGTCAGTTTTTGCAAAGGTTTTGCGATCAAAGAAAAACCACGTATCCATTGTCGACAATATCCAACCATTCCCAAAAACATTCTTACCTCTCTTTGCGTCATTGGAGCTCTCATTCCTTGAATCATTTTTATTCTCTCGGTCGTTACCTTTCGCACTCCTTTCTCAATTTTATGCCCTAAATATTGGACTTCTTGTTGACAAAACTGCAATTTTGATGGGGACACTTTATGTCCTCTTTTGGCTAAATGATTCAGCAAAGCAATTGTATCATTGACACATGCTTCCTTCGTTTTTGATGCCACCAGTAGGTCATCAATATACTGAACCATTACTGACTTTTCTGGCATTTTTAAAGGATTTCTTTAAAATCTGATTAAAGATCGAGGGGCTTTCTGTGTACCCTTGAGGAATTCGGCACCATGCCAAAATACGCTATCCGAACCTGAACGCAAATAATGGCTGGCTATCTGGATGCAATGGAATAGAGAAAAATGCATGGCATAAATCAATTACTGTGTACCATTCTGCTTCACGTGGAATCTGGTATAGAATCACAGCAGGGTTCGGTACTATTGGGCAACAAGGCACAACAATTTTGTTTACCTTCCTCAAATCCTGTACAATCCTATATGTTCCGTTTGGCTTTTTCAGTCCCATTATTGGCGAATTACATGGACTGCTCATGATTTCTTTTAGAATCCCTTGTTCAATCATTTTATTTATTACTGGCGTTATTCCTTCAATTATTTCTGGTGTCAATTTATACTGGGGCGTATTTGGGTAACTCGTTCCCTCTTTTACGGATATTTTAACAGGGTCTACTCCTTTCATTAACCCTATATCTTCTCCTGTAAAATCCCACACTTTCTCTTCCACTGTCTCTTTTAGTTCAATTGGGATTTTCTGTGCATCAAATACAGGAAACAAATCATTTACTTCTGGTTCCAAATTTACCATTGTCATTTTCATCTGGGGTCTGAAATGCAATTCCATCTGGAGTACAATAGATAGTGCAATTCATTTTGCACAATAGATCGCGTCCTAATAGGTTCACAGGACTGCAATCACACACCACAAATCGGTGCATTTCACTAAATGGACCAATCTTTACCTCCACTAGTTTAGTAAGAGGCGTCTTAATTTGCTGATTCGATACTCCAACTACTTGGATATGTTCACCTGAGAGAGGAAGGTTTGGAATTTCCACTGACCTAACAGTAGAACGGGTAGCTCCAGTGTCCACAAGGAATGTTACATTTGCACCATTCACTTCTCCATCCACAAATGGACCTGCTTGATCTACCTCTAGAGTTGCGCCAAGCACGCACTCTTCCCCCTCTCCTAGGCACCGTCAGAAGCTATCATCCTGTCGTAACCAATATTAAGAAATGGCAGCTGCACGCGGCAACTGTGTTACCTGCTCTCCTCCGTAGAATCCTGTTTCTGCACTGAATTTCTGTTGGTTAACACTCTTGGGAAGTGGTGGTTGTGGCACCTGACTCTGTGGAGTAACTATCTCACTCTGCACCTGTGGATTTAATGATTGATTTTCTGCATTAAGTTTTGGAGGAAATTTACACTCGTTTCTCCAATGCCCTAGCTTTCCGCAGTTGTGGCATGGCCACTTTTTCTTTGCCTCATCTATGCTCATTTGTCCTTTTCCTTTGCCTATATTTGGTCTAAATCTAACCTGTCCTGCTTCATTAACTGTATTGTTCAATTGAGCTTCTTGCTTCTCTGCAACTTTCACCTGTGCCCACATGGCTTTCTCTTTCAATTTACGCTGTCTACTCTCAATATCATCACTGCAATACTTTGCATATCTCAAAACCTCGTCAACTGTGCTATTCTGCCAACAAATCATATGCTGCTTAATCATTTCACTTATCTCCGGTTTCAATCCATACACAAATCTATATACAAAATGACTCATATCCTTCTCATTTAGTGTCTCATTGCCACTATACTGTTTAAAAACTAACAATAGCCTCTCATAGTAAGCATGCACTGATTCTTTACTTTCCTGCGTGGTTCTGTCTATCTTTACCCAATCCGTTTCTTTAGGTGGAATCTTATTCTTCAAAAGGTAATTACTTGGTCATACTTCCTCATTACTTCTGGTCCTGGCGCTCCTGTTTTAGCATGCCTTGGATATTCTACAGTTGGCCAATCAATAGTAATCTTACATTCTGTCCACAAATCAGCTGGTACTACTATATCAAACAATCCATCCAAATCTATCCACAACACCTTTGAAACTTTAACAAATCTCTCCACTTGTCTGTACCATTCTACTGGCTTCTCTCTCAACTTTGGGAAATCATTTGTAAATGACAGTATATCCTGTCTAGACCACGGAACATGCACATAACTACCTCCTGGAGTCAATCTCATCGGGTACTCCCTTACAACTGGTTCCTTATCTGTTACTGCAAAAGCTAAAGATGCTTGATCTGTTACTTTCTCATTCTTTTTCGTCCATCTACTTCTCCATCTATCCACATCACCCCATTTTCTCAACAAAACAATTAATTCTTTTATTTGGGTCAATCGTCCTGATGTGTTCAGATTCTCTATATCTTTCTCACAAAAATCTACTCTATATGGTTTCTGCAACGTTCTCACTTTTGCAAATTCTACTCCTAGTTCAATCGCTGTCTCTTCTAATTTGTCATGTAAATTTCTAGCTCTCCATGTAATACTCTTGCACAAAAACATAATCTCGTCATCCTGATAACTTTTCAATTTTTCTGTACCAATCGTTCCTAATATCAATTCTTCCATGTCTATTTTTAACCTAATTACATCTAGTGGTTTTACTTCTGTCTCTTTCGTTTTTAGCGTTTTCATCCATTCATTTAATTCATCTGGAGTTGCACCTACAGGCGTACTATTTAATTCTATCCAATTGTTACTCCTTTCTGGTGTCTCTGATGCAGACTCCGTTACCATAGGTATTCTCCTGAACTCATTCTCATTTATTGTCAAATTAGTAGGTGGGCTTGGTCTATAGGTACTAACCAAATGGTGTGCACCTTCATTGTCCAGTTCCATCCCTTCTCTCCTTCTTTGCAAATGTGAATTCATAGGAATCACTAAAGAACGTTCATCAATTTTCTGATTCTCAAAAACTGGCATTACTGGACCTATCGTTACTGGTACAGTTACAGCTTCCATATTCTTTGTTAATTCTCTTATCTTTTCAGTTAATTCTCTTGTGGTTTTTGCTAATTCAGTTGTATTGTCACTTTCTATCTCCTCATTTTGTGAAGTTTTCAATTGATCTTGTGACCTATTTATCTCATATCCTCGTTCGGGATTTTTATTCCTCCCAGTTTCCATTGGCGGTGCATTAGGTGTCACCACCGCAGAAGTCTGTTGGTATGGAGGTGGGTTTCTGTTTAAAATATCTTCCAGCAATTCATCTTCCGTTTCACTACCACCATATCCATACTTTTCCGTAATCACATGTTTCTTTTTCTCTGTACACTTTCTCATTGCTTCTTCCTCCACTGTAAAAGCTGGAAACAAACCTCCTGTCATATTAGCACATCTCCAACGCTTTAGTCTGTACTCATGATTCAACCCCCATAACCTTCCAGGCACAAACTCATGATTCTTCAGTCCTCTGAATCTCTCTCGTTCATACATTTCATCTTCCCATTCACTTAAAGCTTCAAACTATGTCGGTCTAGGTTCTAGTGTTATCATTTTCGCTCTCAAATTCCGAAGTACAGCTACACTAAATGAACCATTCTCAGGAAAAGCCAATGCTCCATCATTCTTAGTATATTTTGTCCAATTTTCTAACCATATGCATGTATGATATCCGTACTTCAGCATCATATGCGAAGCTGGTGATTTCGGCGGAGGAATTACTTGTCCCTCTCTAGTCACTACCTTTTTGTCTTTCTTAAAGAAGTTCTTAACTTTCGACATCCACAACGTTTTCTCTCTACCATATTCATAATACGACATGATTCACAATCTCTTTTCTCCTCAGAAGTTCTGCAATTCAACACTGTTCTCTATGCGTTATTCCAACCAATCCTAGCGCGACTCACACCAACACTCCAATCATAAACTTCCACGTCACTATTCTATCCGTCCAATCCTAGCGCGACTCACACCAACACTCCAATCAGAGCGGTTTCTGTCTACAGCGCACTGTCCAATCCCAGCGCGGCTTTTTCTTTACGTCAGCTCTGCTCCTGTTTCTGTATGACTAGCGCACTGTCCAATCCCAGCGCGGCTTTTTCTTTACGTCAGCTCTGCTCCTGTTTCTGTATGACTAGCGCACTGTCCAATCCCAGCGCGGCTTTTGTCTACGTCAGTTCTGCTCCTGACCCCTCCTTTACAAAATTTATTGGCAATTTCTTTTTCAACAATTCTTCGTTAGTTACAACATTTAAAACATGTTTCCATTGTCTGATTCAGCTAAACCAAAGAAATAGCTTTGTCCATTTACACAAGAATTCCGGTATTTTCCAGTAGGCAGCACTTACCTCTACCCTACCACAGAATTTTTCTGTTTCGCCGATAAAGTAGCACTTCCCTCTACCTTACCCTTCTTTCAAGTAAGCGGTAAACCCGTTTCTCTGGGGATAAAACACATGTGGAGACTATACTGCTCCTGAGAATTAAGGCCAGAGTTTCACAAGAAAACCGGTCGCTATTTCACTCACACACCTTTTATACGGAAAATGTCCCTATCATAACACAACCTGTGTTATCACCAATATGAACTCAGACAATGCACTATTCCATGTGACTTCTCTTGCCACACGTGTTCCACTTCCTACTTCTCGGAAGCGTGAAAACTTCGACTTACATATAACATAACGCGACGCAACATAAAGTGTTAGACATGAAATAATCAATAATCAATAATCACCAAACTAATCTATAGTAACCATAACTCTGCTACCAAGAAATCTGATCCAGCGCTAACAATAAAAATTCTTCTCCTATATGCTTCGGTCATCCAGGTACAACTATCCCTCCAATACACAAACTATATCCATATGACGGTGGAGCCCATAACACCGCACATGCATTTACTCACTCATTTATTCCCTGGATTTCCTCCGTCAGTAACCTAGGAGAAAAACAGTAAAACGATTCGCTGGAAGGAGACGGGATACCTCTTTTTAACACGACATAATATTTCTCATTATTTTAAGGTATTCCGCTCATTGGTCGATGGACCAACTAGTAGGAATCAGTTGATGGTGATTAAGACCAGCTCAATCACAATAAACCTTCTAACATTTTACATTAATCATTGAGCTAAAGAACCACTGAGTCATTTGTTTAAAGATAATAAAGTTTATATAAAGTTTAGAAGCATGAAATAAGTTTTAGGTTTATTATTCAAATTATTACATTTGTTATCATTATACGAATAAATTGAAATTGCAATGCATACCTATTAGATGGAAGAATAAAGTTCGTCACGGCAAGAACTCCCAAAATCTCTATCTATCTGTTCTGGAAAAGTCAAATAGTTCTAAATGGAAAAATCTATCAAGAATAAAAGTTCTTCAAAAAGCAGCATCTTATGCTCAATTAAAAATATAAAATAGCAGCAGCAGCCTCAGCTCGTCAGCATCAGCAGCAGCCAAAAACGGCAAAAAGCAGCTCCCAGCAACCAGCAGCGTCATCCTCCCTCCCCACCAAGAGTAGGTCTTCTTATACCCTAATTCTAGCTTACTAAATAAAAATGTTGCATCTTTATGGCGAGATTCTCTCTAATTGGTCCATTTGAGTCCATATACATCTTTTATCAAACTTCCTTGTTCTAACCAGTTCTTTGTGGAATGTCCATACTTGCATCGTTTCCCACAGTTTGTGACATTACTCATCCGCTTCGATCAATCCAACTTGTATCACTTTCCGATACTTTTTAGGTTCAACAGTTCTTTTTGTCCATTTATTCTTTTTGACTTCTCACGCTTCTTGCTGACCCATCTTGGCACACATTTATTCAGTAAGGTCACAATAGCCTTGACCATACTTTCATCCTAGGCTCTTGGAACGATCACATGGTCATTCTTGTTCACGGCCTTTCTCCTTGTCTACATTTCTCCTCGCGCACGCGTATTCTAGCTCATGGCGGCCATTTTATATCGCTGCTCAACAGGCCTAAGCGCACTATTTACAAAGATAAACAAAATATAGTTAAGAATAAAGAATATAAACCCTTTCGTTTCCCTCCCGTCATTCTATGTACCCCAATTAGGTATTACCTAGCAAAAAGCAACATATAAAGCCGTCCCTTTCTTACCATTGCTTTATTTTGCCACTACACGTTTTATTTTCAAAGCACAAATCATGCATTTTATTATTCTATTAATACACAAATATTAGGTTATGTTAGCCACGTCAACATTTATAAGTAAATTAGTTTGCACACAAAATAGCGTGTTACCTTTAACCCTTCACATGTAACATACATTGTTGGTTATTTACTTAAACGAACTTGTTTGTTAATCATTTTACGTAAATTATTAGGAGGTTACATTTTTTCTTTTACCCTGCTCCATCACTAGCATTTCCTAAAGATGGTATGTTTAATGGGAGGATTCTTCAGAATTTGAGATTGAAAATGAATGATTTAGAGCCTAGACCTAGGTTAACTCAATATGAGGCTTTGGAAGAATGGGAGACTGAGTCATATGAACGAGAGAGATGCAGAGGTGGGAGATATAGAGGATTCTTTCAGAGACACTTGCATGAGACACGCAAAGGGCAGATGAAACAATGGAGGAGAGCTATGGTATCAGAAGGTTTATATCCAGTGTTAATGGCTGAGGAACAGTCTGGAGGAAAGTGTAAGGAGAAAACGAAACATATGAATACAGCAGGATATGGTGAATCAGATGACGAGTTGTTAGAGGATATTTTAATTAAAAATCCACCGCCGTATCAAGAAGCAACTAGTAAAGTTACCCCAAGTGCACAAGTAATGGGAATGCCATTGACCCCACAGATTTTACATGATACGTCATACAACAGAGTATTGCAGGATAATGAAAGAGATGTTTTAAACAAAACTAGAGAAGAACTAGTTTAGAAGATAAGTCAATTAAATTTGAATACTGATGCTTTGACAGTACCAGTGACCATTGGTCCAGTAATCCCGTTGTATGGAGAAAAAAAGCTTTGCCAGAAACCACAACCTGTGACGATGCCATTAAATAGTCCTAGGAAAGATAATAATTACAGATGATCAGGTTAGCGAAAGTGAGTCAATTATTTCATTAATGGATCTCCCTAATGTGGAACCTTTGACGGAAACTCCAAAGAGAGTTACGCCCATGAATTTGAGAGAAAGAAGACCTTTGGTTCATACTAGACCTGGAGGCGCAACAGTAGTTACCTCTGAAGAAATAGAAAGATGGGCACAGGAAAGAGTTAATCAGAACCCAACACCAAGGATTTTAGACATCAGCAGATTGAAAGTGGAGTTCGAAGAGATGATGACAGGATGTGTGGGCACAGAAAGATTGAATGCTTAAAATGAAGAAGAATTATTATTTGTATGTAAGAGCATAACCAGGAGAGCAAGGGTATTTCATGAGAAATTGACTGAAGTTGCTTCAGAGATTGGAATAGACATAGGGAAATCAAAGTTGTTACAGAATCCATATCGAGTGGACTTTACTGATAAGGATTTAGAAAGTGTAAATGCTTCTGGAAAGAGACTACAGATAAAGGAATTAATGAACATTTTGCGAAAATGGGGAGACATTGATAAATGGAGAATTAGATGGATAAGAAAGAAAGAAGAAGTACAAGCGAGAGAAGCAGCAGCTGCATTTCCAGTAAGAGAATCAAGCAAAATGGAAAAATTGTGTCCAATGAGAGAGGTTCCCGGAGGAGGATATGTTCATGCTCCTTGGAGTAGACAAGATATTTTGTCATTTACAAATGATTTTCCAAAGCTGAGAGAAAAACCAGTTGAATGGTATAAACAGGTAGAGAGATTTGTGAAGGTTTCAAAGGTTTTATTGAAGGATTTGGATGTTCTATTTGATATAGTGGTACCTGCTGATTTATGGACGGAATGTAAGATCACAATTGATTGGCCTAATGAGGAATATGCTAGAGACGCAAAGACAGGAGCACCCTCGGAGGAGGTGATGAAAAAGTATCACCAAGTGATTACGTATTTGAAAGGGAAAATTCCTCCAAAAGAAACAGACTGGGTAAAAATAGATAGAACAACTCAGGAACCAAATGAATCTGTACATGCATATTATGAGAGGTTATTACAGGTGTTCAGGCAGTATAGTGGTTTTGAAAATATCGGTGACAAAGATATGGGACATTTTGTGTATCGGTTTGTGTATGGTTTGAAACCAGAGATTAGTCAGATGATACAGCAGCACATGCTGTGTTGGCAAAGCAAGACAGTGGATGAGATTTTAAAGTACGCGAAATATTGCGGAGATGATATTGAGGCCAGGCGTAGGAAGCTAAAAGAGAAAATGATGTGGGCACAAGTAAAACTGGCAGAACAGCAAAAAGAGAAACCAAATGCCCAAACAATAATCAAATTAAAGAAAAGAGTCAGAATGATCAAGGAGCGAATGGTAATAAATATAGGGGACGAATGGACAGAGAAGAAGCGAAAAAGAAGTTTCCTTGCCATGCGTGCGGTAAGCTTGGACATTGGAAGAACGAGTGTAAGAGTACTCAGAATAATAAGAGTAATAATGGGCCAAATCAAAATTTAATCCCACAGACGCAGAATGAAGTACATGTGAATCAGCAGCAGCAGGTAGTTACTCCACAATATCAGGTGCCACCAGCTCCTATGTCAAATTTTGTGAATCTTCAAGGTTTCAGTGCAGACACCGGATTTCAAGGAGAAAGTGGTAAGAATAATAGAACAATTACACAATATTTGTTGCAGAATGATGAGGAGAGTTCGAGTTTCACACAATGACGGTGCCTGAGGGGGGAGGAAGAGGAGTGCAAGCTTGGTGCATCCTTGCCGGTAGATCAGTCAGGTCCATTTGTTGATGGGAAAGTAGAAGGTAAAGACATTACTTTCCTATTGGATACTGGTGCTACCAGATCTACTGTGAGAACAGCAGACACCCCAAACCTACCCCTCTCGGGAGAATCAAACCAAGTTGTAGGTGTGTCTAACCAACAGATTAGAACCCCAATCACAAAACCAATGAAGGTACACATTGGAAACTTCAAAGAAATGCATTGGTTTGTAGTTTGCGGTTCCAGTCCTGTAAATCTGTTGGGAAGCGATCTATTGTGCAAGATGAACTGCACAATCTATTGTACACCAGATGGTGTCGCTTTCCAAACCCCTGATGAAGACGTTGTATACAAGATGATGTTAACCAAACAGGGAACGGAAGTAGATGAAATGTTTTCACTAGTGACTGAAAATGAATTACCAGAAGAGTTGAGAGCCACAGTTAATCCAGAAGTGTGGGATTTTACAGGAAAAGACATTGGGTTAATGACAAATATTGACCCAGTTAAAGTGACAGTGAAAGAAGGTGCAGTGTATCCAAACACCCGACAGAACAAGATGAGTCCAGAAGTAAAAGCAGGAGTTATTCCAGAAATTGAACGAATGGTTAAACAAGGTATTCTAAAAGAAGTGATGGGTAGTCCCTGTAATTCACCAATAATGGGACTGAAAAAGCCTAGCGGAAAGTACAGAATAGTGCAGGATTTACTGAAAAATAAATAAAATTGTAGTGCCATGTTGTCCAATAGTGCCAAATCCAGCAGTGATCCTTTATAAGATACCCTGGAATGCAGGTTGGTTTATGGTAATTGATTTATGCCAAGCGTTCTTTTCTATTCCTTTGCACCCAGACAGCCAGTATCTTTTTACGTTTAAGTTTGAGGATCGTATTTATGCATGGTGTAGAGTTCCTCAAGGGTACACAGAGAGTCCCTCAATTTTTAATCAGATTTTGAAAAAGTGTCTAGAATCATTGATTATGCCTGGAAAATCTCTTCTGGTTCAGTATATTGATGACCTACTGGTGGCATCAAAAACACGGGAAGACTGTGTCACAGACACAATTGCATTACTGAACCATTTGGCTGAAGGAGTACACAAGGTGTCTCCAGAAAAATTACAGTTCTGTCGACAAGAAGTTAGATACTTAGGGCATAAAATAGAAAGAGGAGTTAGAAAAGTGACCCCGGAAAGAATAAAAATAATCAAAGAAATGCAATTGCCACAGACCCAGAGAGAAATGAGAATGTTTTTGGGAGTGGTTGGGTACTGTAGGCAATGGATTAATGGTTTTTCTATGTTAGCGAAACCATTAATACAAATGACCCGGAAAAGAGCAAAAGATCCGATTGATTGGAATGATGAATGCATAGAGGCATTTGTGAAAATGCAAAATTGTTTGTGTGAGGCACCTGCTTTAGGCATGCCTGATTATTCAAAAGATTTTGCATTATTTTGTTGTGAGAGAGAAAATTGTGCACTTTCAGTCTTAACACAGAGACATGGATTGAGTCGACGTCCAGTGGCATATTTTTCAGCTACATTGGATCCAGTGGCTTCAGCATTACCTGGCTGCTTAAAAGCAGTAGCTGCTACTTGTATGAGTCTGGAGCAGAGTGAGTCGATAGTGATGGGACATCCGGTAAAGGTTTATGTTTCACACTCAGTTGAGATTCTATTGACAAGAACAAGAACACAACATCTCACCCCTAGTCGATTGACTAAGTATGAAAGAGTGATTTTGGGAGCTGAGAACGTGACAGTGATAAGGTGTATGATTATGAACCCAGCTACCCTACTGCCAGACCCATGCAATGAAGAAGTGAGAGATGAGAGTGATCATGATTGTTTGGATGTAACTGAGTTTTGTACGAAGCCCCAGCCTGATATAAAGGAGACCCCTTTGAAAGAGGCTGACCATGAGTTATTTGTAGATGGATCCTGCCTCAGGACACAAGAAGGAGGATTAAGTGCTGCATATGCTGTTTGTAAGATATCTGGGGTAATTGAAGCATCTTGTTTACCTGGAGTCAAATCTGCACAAGTAGCCGAATTGGTAGCCCTAACCATGGCATGCAAATTGGGGAAAAATTGGAGAGTAACCATATTTACGGACAGCCAACATGGGTTCGGGGTTGTGCACGACTTTGGCCAGCTCTGGATGCAGAGGGGATTTCTGACTTCTTCAGGATCTCCTAATAGAAACAGCAAAAATGTGAAGGATTTATTGGAAGCATTGCAATTGCCAAAAGAGATAGCAGTTGTAAAATGCGCTGCACATCAGTCAGGAAATTACTATGTGACTGCTGGCAATAAATATGCTAACCAAGTGGCTAAATACTGTGCCAAAAATACAGTGGCCATTAACAGAAAAATTGAAACGGGTGAAACCAGATACCAACTTATGTTTTTCTCAGTACCAGAAACATGGGATGAGATTAGACAATTGCAGGAAGAAGTTGAGGAAAAGGAAAAGGAAATTTGGATAAAGGCAGCTTGTACAAAGAGACCACATGATGAGGTAAGGGTGTATTTAGATGGAAGACCAGTCATGCCAGATTGTTTGCTTTCAAATATGGCAAGAGTGTATCATGGAGCAACACACATAGGGTGAGACTCAATGATCAGACTATTCAGAGTTGGTACAATCCGAAATTCAGGGTAATCGCAGAGAGCCTTTGCCAAAGATGCCTAGCCTGTCAAAAGCAAAATCCAGGTAGGAAGACAATAGTTAGTTGGGGAAAGATTGGAAAGGCAGAAGGACCCTTCACCAGATTACAGTTGGATTTTATAGAATTGCCACCTAGCAATGGACTGAAATATATACTTGTCATAGTATGCCTCTTTTCAAGATGGGTGACAGTCTTACAGTTGCTAAATTGTTGTTGAGGGAGTTAATTCCACGTTTTGGTTTTCCAGTCACTTTGGAATCAGATAGAGGCCCTCATTTTAATAATGAAATAATTCGATTAATCTGTGCTGCATTTAACATTGAACAAAAACTGCACTGTGCTTATCGTCCAGAGGCTTCTGGAATAGTTGAACAGTTAAATGGCACAATCAAGTCAAGACTAGGGAAGGTGTGTGCATCCACAATGCTGAAATGGCCAGATGCATTACCTCTTGTATTGATGAGTCTCAGAAGTATTCCAGACAGAAAAACAGGAATGAGCCCACATGAAGTTCTCATGGGAAGAGCCATGAGACAAGCATTCATTCCTGGGAATAAATTAATGAATATAACTGATGATCTGGTATTGGACTATTGTAAAGGATTGGCTGAAATGGTGCGTTCTGTCTCTCACCAGGTTGGAGAAGATGCAGTTGAAAGTCAGCCAGAAGAAGCACATGATTTGAATCCTGGAGACTTGGTGCTAGTGAAGAAACACGCAAGAAAGTCGTGCCTAGCACCAAGGTGGGATAAACCGCGTCAAGTCATACTAGTCACTACCACAGCAGTGAAGTGTGCAGGTTTGCCCAATTGGATTCATGCCAGTCATACCAGAAGAGTACTGAGCTCATCAGAACAACAAGAGCAACCACTGACTGAACAGGCTGAAGCGTCAGGAGTTGTAAGTTGTGAAATTGAAGAATCTAGAGTGATAGATTCTGAAAGACAACCATATGACGAACAGCCAGGTACAAGTCAGGAAGAGTGGATACCAGTGATTGAAGTAATTAATGATGCTATTGAAACAAGAAGAAGAACAGAATTGAAAAGACAGGAAAGTAGTCAGGAAGAGACAGGGAAAGAAGAACACACTCAGGTGGAAATAGAAAAAGACTTTCAGGAACCTGAGGAGGGAAAATTAGAAGAACACGTTCAGGCAGAAGAAGAAAAGTTTGAAATAAGACCTGAACAGGATCAGATGGAGTTAGAAGAACAGGTTCAGGCAGAAAAAGAACAATATAAAGTAAGACCTGAACAGGGTCAGATAGAATTAGAAGAACAAGCTCAGGAAGAAGAAGACCAAAGTACGATAAGACCTGAGCAGGTGGAAGCAAAAGAAGGTTCAAGCACAGAAAACAGAGAAAGAGAACAGATTGTGCCTAAATTAAATGAAATTAAAAGAACCTTGAGAGGAGATAAAGAAGGTGAAAGTGCAGTACAAATCAAAAGAATCAGAAAGGGAGACAATTGGCCTACTGGAGTAAAGAAATTAAGATCTCATTTGAGAAAATCAGAAAAGAAACCAGAACAAGTAAATGAAATCACAAGCCAAACATGATCTAAACAAACCTTAGCAAAAATAACTCGAAGAAGTCCAAGATTGAGAAATTTAAACAGAAGATATAAGGCTCCTGAATGGACCTATGTCATACTTGAAGAATTTGAATCTCTAGATCTGAGTGATGAAACAGAAGAGGTTCATATTGCACAGATTGATGAAAGCAAATTGAGGCCTCCTTAAGAACGAAAAAGAAAGTCAAATTGACAAAGAAAGGATAAGAGAAAAGATATTTTCTCGGAAGTAAAATGGCAGAAGTTGAAGTTACTGAAAGAACAAAGCGTGGATTGAAAAGAAAATGTTTTAGATTTTGTTTTTGTAGTATTTTATTAGTAGCATTGGTATGGTTATTCCTAACAGTAGGAGTACCTTTGTTAATAGAAACATGTGACAAGAATAATACAGATACTAATGTTAATGTAGATAGAATAAAAGAAACTAAAATAGAAATAGGGGTAGAAGATGAAGCAAATTATCATAATGAATCAGATTATAATACGTCCTCAAATGTGTTTATTAAATTTTTATTTCAATATGTTAGTACTATGGAGATTAATAATTTCTATGTGTGTATGAAGTTACCCTCATCAGTATCAGAAGGGGTGACGTATCACCATATACCTTTAACATATGGTGTGTCATGTAGTATTTTATCAAGTCTATTTTATGCTACAGGGAGACTTCAGTATTTTTATTCAAATCTAGATGTAGTATTTTCTGATTTACCTATTAGAAAGAATATGAATCCAGTAGTTAGTAGTAAAAATGCACAGTTTATGGGCAAATTTTTCTTAACAATGAGTTCAATAGATTTAGTTCAGGCACATAAAGATAATCTAACATGTACATTGAGAAAAGAAGAAAAAGATTTTTAGATTTAGTAGAAGAAAGGAGACAGGATTTAATAAAGAAAGCGACTGAACAGAAACCCCATGTACCTCCATGGGCTGGGAAAGAGGGAATCTATGCAAATGGCAAGGCTCATGCTGCGATGTCCCTGGATTTTGTGAAAAGGGGAAAATTGTGCCTCCATAGATTAAGGACAGATTATAACAATAATTACATTGGTTCCAGTGAATGTGAACACAACTTCCTAATTTTAGGAGGGTGGGGACTAAAAGGGGGAACTGATCCTGTATTTCCAGGAGTTTATTATGTTTGCGGGAACAATGCATATTATAGGTTACCTGCAAGATGGTACGGGAGCTGTTACTTTGGAATAGTTTTTCCAAAAATATATCATGTGGACAGAATCAGTGGAACCAATGGAAATTCTAATGGACTAACACGTAGAAGAAGGGCTAGTTATTCTGAAATTGTAGGAGATATTTTTAGTGCATTGATACCCTCAGTTGGAGTCATTCTTAATTCACAGAAAATTTGTAAGTTATCAACCATAGTTGATCGTCTTTCTACAGATACTGCAGGAGGATTCTTAATGATTAACACAGAGATGGTTGCAATCAGGTCTATGGTTTTACAGAACCGTCTTGCTCTTGACATATTATTAGCAAAGGAAGGTGGAGTTTGTGGCATGTTGAAAATTCAACGTTGCACTTACATTCCAGACAAGAGCAGAGAAATTAAAGGATATATTGAAAACATTATGAGAATGCATAAAGACTTGACCCAACTGGAGGTTGACGGTGTGTGGGGAAGATTAACAAAAAGTATAACATCAATAGAGAAATGGTTTGCTGATTTTGGGAAAAGTTTCCTAGGTCAAATAATAATACCATTAGTCATGATAATAATCGTAGTGATGATAATAATGATTACATATAAGTGTTGTAGAAAAGGAAGGAGAGGGAAAATACATTTTGAAAGAGAAGGGAAGGGAAAGAAACGAAAAAGAAAATATGATGAAATACAGTTGGAAGAAATGAAAGGCAAACTATACAAGAAAATGAAGTATTTAGAAGGAAACGAGTTGGTTGATTTAAAATTGAGAGGAGAAATAGAGAACTGAGAAGTGCTAAAGTTGGTATCTGGGATGGGATGGGTAATTTTGTGATGGCTTAAAATGCCATCAGAGAGGGGATTGATGGAGCAAGGACTAGTAAATGAGACTTGCTCGAAAGCAATCCTTTCGTTTTAACTCGTTAACAAATTACTAACTGTGTGTTTGTAATTAATAATTCACATTTTAGAAAAGACACGCGGGACAGTGAAGCTTGCATACGTGTTTACTAAGCATAACAACATGAACGAAGGACTAAAACGCACTCTAACAAGGGATCTTTACTGCACATGCGTCTACTGCATCTACGTAGTATGACGTACCAATGCTTGGAGGGAAAATCTTGCGCCTGCGCAAAAGATATTAAAATGGCCACTTGAAAGTTCACATGCATGGCACCTGCTTCGCAGAATAGAAAATAAGTTTTATACTAACGCAAATGCAGAAAAGGGTAATAATAATTAAAGTGGGTTAGAGTAGAGGTTGGTGGTATACAGTGAAACCATTTATTTTAGAGAATAACATTTCTTCTTTTGACTTTATTATTAGTGCGCATTTGGGCCTTCCAAACTTGTCTGAATTGAGCTGACTGACTTGACCCCACGCATGCGCACTGGAGAGAGAACAAGGAAGGATGAGTAAGGACTTGTCACACGTCCAAGGCCAGAGAAGATGTGCCCTGGGAACATGAGGGTGAAGAGTTCATATGAAGAAGAGTTATTCATGAAGTTGAAACATTTTGTATTATTAAAGTTTGGAAATGTATGGGAAAGGAAATGATGTAATAAAGTTTGAGGGGATGGGTTTATAAGACAATGGTTCAAAGAAAATAAATGAAATGTAGGTATGGTGTGACGATCATCCCCCTCGCCTGACCAATCAGAAGTTAGTATTTTATGATATTGAAACATTAATGGGTGGTACTGGAATATGGAAAGGTATAATTGAGCTAGTTTTAGTTAGTTAGGGAGCTGAGAAGAGTAGAGCACATGCTTAACGGGAGCACAGAAGCAGAGCTCGGGATGCTGTCGGTGCTGGGGTGGTGCTAAAGCTGTGAGACGCTGATGAAGAAAATCGAATGCAGAACCATCTATTTAACTTAATTGGGTTAGAAAGAAGATCGCGGAAGAACCACAAGGAGGAAGAGAGTGTCAGAGAGGGGTGCGACACAGTCGTCCGTACTTAGAGAGGTGAAGTATCCTGTCCTGAAGTCTTTGTCTCCTGATCTATCCCGGGGGACCCTTACCAGCCCTTTGGCCAGGGGGTTGGTCTTCACACCATTCTTGGTAACTATAAATTCATCGTCTTGATATATATTCTTCTCTCTCTGTCCTCTCCTTTCCTAGCATAGCTATTGTGTGAATCTGAATTATTAGTGTTTATTGAGTATTTAAGTTCAGAAATGTATTTATTGAAGAATATGCAAATCTCAATACAAAAAGCAAAATAACAATACGTAGTCACATGAAATATCTTTTGAATACAAGGAGGAGGTAAGTATATGTACAATCAGAATTAGTCTATCTGAAAAGAAAGGATTAATAACAATAGAAAATAGAAAATCACAAAATGTATAAACTGTAATGCAAAGGAGGAGTAGTTAAGCAAATAAAAATTACAATAAAAGAAAGTCATGGAGGTTTAGAGACCTCTTGTTGTATAGGAGCCAGAGAAGATGAGCCCCTAGCACTAGCCTCAATGAATGTTGTAACAGGTAGCCACAAACATAAACATTTCGTGGCCATGGTAATAGGGTACACAAAAGCTGTATCTAGTCTGTGATTGTAACAAATAGCATACCACCAAGCTTGATAAGATAATTTGGTGAGGTCTTTCCAATTTTTAGTAATCTGTTGAAAGGCAACTGCCAACAGGAGGTCTACGATTTTTGTATTAGAAGTATGATCTGACCATACCGGAGATAAACTACCCAAAAATACATTGGAAACAGAAAAAGGAGAGTTAGAGTGAAAAATTGAGTTGATTTGGGCCCAAACCTTTTCCCGAAAGTCATGAACAGGTGGACATGTAAAAAGTAAATGGTGAAGGTCTGCATGAGGGGAAGAGCATGTCCAGCAAGCATCCAAAACACAAGCGTGTTGTTTGTGTAGAACAACTGGAGAGAAAAATAGCCTATTATAAATAAAAAAGAGTGTTTGCGTGGTGTTAGCAGCTCTCGAGGATTTCCTAATCTTACCCCATATCTTGTTCCAAAGAGTAGTTGGCCATTCAACTTCCAGATCCTTCTCCCAGTAGAGTTATATCTTGGATTTGTCCCGTGGAGTGCATGAAACTTGTAAATAATTGTAAATGGCAGAAGCTTTGGGTTTAACTTGTAATAGGGAATGTAATTTATCAACCGGAGAATTGAGAGGAGTAATGAAGGAGTTGGGAGGTGCGCAACGAGTGTACGCATCTAAAATAGCTTGCTTTAAAAGTGTTTATTTAGATTGGAAGGAGGACGGCAACTCAAACAGACTTTTAATTTGTGCAAAGGACATGAATTGGTCATGTTGGTATAATTGGTGAACCCATATTAGACCTTTTTGCCTCCATGTTTTCCAATAAAAAGGTTTATCACATATCAATATTGAATTATTATGCCATATCGTGGAATTGGAGAGAAGAGTACCATTAATGGAATCATTGGAGTGTGCAGGTTGCAGAATCTTAGATGTATATTTAATTATGGGGGTCGAAAGATACTGTGGTTTTCGCGAGAACGAGAGATACTCTTGAAAGGAGAAGGGGGATAAAAAGGAGAGCTCAAGTTTAGTCCATAAGGGGTGATGCGCAGAAGAGTGTGAGAGCCATCTAGATGATTGTCGAAGCAAAAAAGATTTTTGATATATGGGGAAGTTAGGAAAATTAACACCACCCTCCGATTTTGGGCGGGTCAGTTTTGATATAGACATACGAGATTTTTTATTACACCAAAGGAATGAGGATAACAAAGAGTTTTTTTTTTTTTTTTTAAAGGAATGGATAGTGGGATGTTAGATATCGTATAAAGAACTATGGGGGACAACATCATTTTTATGGTATCAAGACGGCCCCACCAGGATAGGTACAAAGGATGCCATTTAGCAGTTAAAGTCGATATTCTCTGTATACAATTATCCATGCATCTTGAAATTGTATTTGGAATGGAGGAAGTGAAATGAAGGCCCAGGTATTTGATATATTGGGGACACCATGCAAAAGTTGAGAGAGTAAAATCATCTTTAAAGGTGTATTTCGTCAGGGGTAATATTTCGCATTTATCTCTATTTAATTTATACCCAGAAACAACTGCAAAGGAATCGACTTCAGTTAGAAATGCAGGAATAGAGGTTTGGGGTTGGGATATGAATAACAATATATCATCAGCATATGCTGCCAATTTAATGTGAGTATCATTAAAGTTAAAACCCTGAATATCCTCATTCTGACGGATCCGCAAAAGAAACGGTTCTAAGGCTAGATTAAAAAGAAACGGGGACAATGGACAACCTTGGCGAACACCCCTTCCCAAGGTAAAATAAGAAGATGACACACCATTAGCGCACACTGCTGCTCTTGGGTTAGAATATAAAAGTGAAATTAAGGAAATTATCTTAGGTCCAAAACCAAACCACCTGAGGGTTTGGAAAAGGTACGACCACTCCACTCTATCAAACGCTTTCTCGGCATCCAATGCTATAGCGGCCAAAGAATGCATGACATGTGAGGATGTAGATAAAATATCAAAAAACAAGCGGGTGTTGTCTGTGATAAAACATCCTTTAACGAAACCCGATTGTTCCAA